>JBBHAA010000143.1:1670000-2270000 GCA_037953035.1 Aquarana catesbeiana | reverse complement strand
AACAAGTCCTAAACCATGTTGGAAACCCTTGATTCACATATATACCTTCATGTTTTTTTGCTGATATCCTCGTTATGTTATCTGTTGTAGGATCCCGCTATATGACCACCTAATAGGGTCTGTTATCACCTAACAGGCAAATAAGCCTGAAAGTTAATAGCAATTCCCATTTTCGCGTTTTATGTCTTGCAATATGAGGACTTCTCATTATGCTGCCAGACATATTATATTTATGCTTGATTTTAGTTTTTTTCTTCTGTGAATACATGCATCTATATTTGTCTCCTTTCTTACAACATCCTATGCTCCATTCCCCTGAGTGGGGACACCGGATGTCAAGCGCACTGGAGCGCACAGGACTAACGTGCTTCATTTAACCTCCTGGGTCCGCTGTGGATGTAATGACTCCACTAGCTAGCCCCTTACTTCCTGGAATGGAAAGGAGGCTTGGAGCGCGGCGTTCGGTGCACGATGACGTCACGCGCTGTGACGCTGTCACGTGACTCCGCACGGAGCAACCGGATTGGATACTCACTTTATAGGGATTTTAAGTGTCAGCAATGTAGGTCTTTCATCAGCTGCTGGGTCAGACAAAGGGAGCTGTTTGCTCCAGCAGCTGAGGATCTCCATATAATTACTTAAGTGACCTCTTAGATCCCATGCAAACATGTGAATACCTGGGTTTCACACAGCTGATTGCTATTCTGTCTAATTGTATGTGCATAAATGTAAGCGTGGTTCAGGCATTTAGGCTTATGCCCCAGTAGAAGGACGTTGCTCCGAAACATGTCGGGTTGCTCACGCCATTAAATGACCTGTTACCACGCGATTTTATTTTATTTTTACCTCTTGTGATCACATTTTACCCTATGAAGTGCACTGTTTAGCACTTTTTTCTCAGCTTTTAAATAAAACTTCTCGTTTCAAACGGATTCATGCCCTATGTGGAGGTTTTTTTCTTATCTCCCTTTATGAATGGGACCCTGCTGAGCCCCAACCACTTCTATCTCCAAACCCCTTCCATCTGAAAGGGAGACCCTGAGAGACCGGGAACCCCCACACCACCGTCCAACGATCCGGATCCTGGATGCGACTCAGTGTGAGGACCCCTGCAGCTGGATATCGCTGGGATCGGTGTATCCCCCAATCCTGTTTGACACTTCACTATATGGTGACTGTGTCCACCTTTTCCGGTAAGGTTATCCATTCCTACCAATTACAGTGTCCACTGTGTAATTAGAAGACCTACGTGCAGAGTGTTTCCCCATACAGAATCCTCCTCGGCTCCCACTGTGCGTGGACGCACGACACCAGTTACGCCCATGAACCCTCATGTGTGTTTAGGACTATTTTACACCTATGGACTTTATTTATAATTTGGTACACATTTGTTTTTCACTTTATGAGTATTGCTTTTCTCTTTAACACTCCTTCATAGATATCTAATCACGGTATTATGGATATGCATGGGGGGAAGGGGGTATTATGGATATACATTGGGGGAAGGGGAGGGGGGTATTATGGATATACATTGGGGGAGGAGGGGGGTATTATGGATATGCATAAGGGGAAGGGGGTATTATGGATATACATGGGGGGAGGGGGGTATTACGGCCTCATGCACATGGGACGTTACATAAACTCTCCTAGAAGCCGTCCTCCTGGAAGAAATGTTTTGGCAAAAAAAGCTGAACACTCGTAGTGTCTGACCCTTTTACAAGAGTTTACAGGCATCAAGTGTTTGGGTGTTAATTAATTTCATTGGATAGAATAATAATTTATTTTGGCCATTGAAATTAATTAACACTCAAGCACTTTGCCTCTAAACTCTCCTGCCAGTGGACACAGCTAAAAGTCTGTGTGTGTATGGACACATAGGAGAACATGGAGGGGAATTAATAGGCAGGAAAAACCCACCAGACATGCCTCGGAGCCGCTGTATAAACGCTCAGTGTGTATGAGGCCTGAGTGTACCCCGGTGTTCCTCAACCTTTTTACCTTCAAGGAACCCCTGAAATAATGTTCACATCTACAGCTCACAGAACATTAGTATGGACAGCGAGCTGTTGATAACAAGAGTTATTTGTAGAAATAGCATTAAATAAAGAATAAATATTAAAACATACCTATTTAATGTGAAACTTGTGCTTTCTTTTCCTGTAGAGCTGATCCAATTAAGAGGACATTACATGAGGTAGAGCACATGACAGAGCACATTACATGGGACAGGGAACATTACATGGGACTTTTTGCGTGATTTTCAGCTCAAATGAAAACATTTAATAAAAAATAGTAATATATTAATAAATAAATGTAAATTAAAAAATACACAAATAACTAAAAATCATAATAAATAAATAAAATTAATATCTATGTAGTGATTTCTTCTATAACGTGTCAACCAGTGTTAAACCACACGCTGAATAAAACCGTGGCGCTCAATTCACACAGTGTGCTATACTTTTACCATGGCTAATTAAATACCAGATAAAGTATATACAATATACCTATAAATACACAGTGAACTATATATATACACATATATCTTCATATATGTATAAAGTGAACACCAAGTGATAAGTGAAAATCATGTGACAAGTTGTAAAGTGCAAAATCTCATTCAAAAAAATTAATAAATTAGTATAACAGTGTGAACCATAAGTAAATGAATTAATAAGCACATCAAATTATATTAGTGATACAGTCCATCAAAAATAGTGATATATCTTCCTTCCAACTTCCACCACATCCAGGTGTTGAGTGGACCCACTCCCGATGAAAAACTCACTCACCGACTCTAATTGCTCACACTTGCGTGTAAGGCTTTAGTGCTTAATATTCCCAAACAGAAAGGATTAAGGTGATGAACCTGCCTTCCAAATGTGTATATATACACAATCCATTCCACATGTGAATAAAAGAAAAGCTCCAATAGTGTTATTCGTACAACCAGTTTATTGAATAGCACACAAGCCAAATCTTCAAAAGTTAAACTCACACTTTTAAGTAAAAAAAACGCAATGTGAAATTCCACAGCAAACTGTGTTCAACTGCACAGCACAGCACCACAACTGGTATAACACTCTCTAGGGGTTGCGGTCACGGCGGACCCAAGGTATGCAGGCGTCTGCTCGCTTATCTCACCCACTCCTGGATCGCCCCCCCGCTTGGTCTGGTCCCCTCTCCTGGTAGGCTCAAACCGCGATGTTCGTGTCACTCCGCATCAATCGCTCCTGGTATTCACCGTCACTCGGCCATGCCCCGACATGTTTCGTCACATGTTTTATTTTTTAATTAAAAAAATTGTATTTTTTCCAAAAGTGCGCTTGTAAGACCGCTGCACAAATATGGTGTGGCAGAAAGTATTGCAACGACCCCCATTTTATTCTCTAGAGTGTTAGAAAAAAAAAAGTATGTTTGGGGGTTCTAAGTAATTTTCTAGCAAACAAAACTATTTTTAACTTGTAAACAACAAATCTCAGCAAGAGGCTCAGGCCTTAACCACATCAGCCCCGGAAGGATTTACCCGCTTCCTGACCAGAGCACTTTTTACAATTTGGTACTGCGTCGCTTTAACTGCTAATTGCGCGGTCATGCAATGCTGTACCTAAACAAAATTTGCGTCCTTTTCTTCCCACAAATAGAGCTTTCTTTTGATGGTATTTTTTCAGCTCTGCGGTTTTTATTTTTTGCGCTATAAACGGAAAAAGACCGAAAATTTTGAAAAAAAATGATATTTTCTACTTTTTGTTATAAAAAAATCCAATAAACTCAATTTTAGTTATACATTTAGGCCAAAATGTATTCGGCCACATGTCTTTGGTAAAAAAATGTCAATAAGCGTAAATTTATTGGTTTGCGCAAAAGTTATAGCGCCTACAAACTAGGGTACATTTTCTGGAATTTACACAGCTTTTAGTTTATGACTGCCTATGTCATTTCTTGAGGTACTAAAATGGCAGGGCAGTACAAAACCCCCCAAATGACCCCATTTTGGAAAGTAGACACCCCAAGAAAATTGCTGAAAGGCATGTTGAACCCATTGAATATTTCTTTTTTGGTCCCAAGTGATTGAATAATGACAAAAAAAAATTACAAAAAGTTGTCACTAAATGATATATTGCTCACACAGGCCATGCGCATATGTGGAATTGCACTCCAAAATACATTCAGCTGCTTCTCCTGAGTACGGGGATACCACATGTGTGGGACTTTTTGGTAGCCTAGCCGCGTACGGGGCCCCGAAAACCAATCACCGCCTTCAGGATTTCTAAGGGCGTAAATTTTTGATTTCACTCCTCACTACCTATCACAGTTTTGAAGGCCATAAAATGCCCAGGTGGCACAAAACCCCCCCAAATGACCCCATTTTGGAAAGTGGACACCCCAAGCTATTTGCTGAGAGGCATGTTGAGTCCATGGAATATTTTATATTTTGACACAAATTGTGGGAAAGTGACACATTTTTTTTTTTTTTTTGCACAAAGTTGTCACTAAATTATATATTGCTCACACAGGCCATGGGCATATGTGGAATTGCACCCCAAAATACATTTAGCTGCTTCTCCTGAGTATGGGGATACCACATGTGTGGGACTTTTTTGGAGCCTAGCCGCATACGGGGCCCCAAAAACCAATCACCGCCTTCAGGATTTCTAAGGGTGTAAATTTTGGATTCAACTCTTCACTGCCTATCACAGTTTCGGAGGCCATGAAATGCCCAGTTGGCACAAACCCCCCCAAATGACCCCATTTTGGAAAGTAGACACCCCAAGCTATTTGCTGAGAGGCATGGTGAGTATTTTGCAGCTCTCATTTGTTTTTGAAAATGAAGAAAGACAATAAAATTTTTTTTTCAATTTTCAAAACTTTGTGACAAAAAGTGAGGTCTGCACTCACTATACCTCTCAGCAAATAGCTTGGGGTGTCTACTTTCCAAAATGGGGTCATTTGGGGGGGGGGGTTGTGCCACCTGGGCATTCCATGGCCTCCGAAACTGTGATAGGCAGTGAAGAGTGAAATCAAAAATTTACGCCCTTAGAAATCCTGAAGGCGGTGCTTGGATTTCGGGGTCCCGTACGCGGCTAGGCTCCCAAAAAGTCTCACACATGTGGTATCCCTGTACTCAGGAGAAGCAACAGAATGTATTTTGGGGTGTAATTTCACATATTCCCATGGCATGTTTGAGCAATATATCATTTAGTGACAACTTTGTGAAAAAAAAAAAAATGTGTCTTTTTCCCGCAACTTGTGTCACAATATAAAATATTCCATGGACTCGACATGACTCTCAGCAAATAGCTTGGGGTGTCTACTTTCCAAAATGGGGTCATTTGAAGAGGTTTTGAACTGTCCTGGCATTTTATGCACAACATTTAGAAGCTTATGTCACACGTCACCCACTCTTCAAACCAGGCCCGGACTGGGACAAAAATTAGGCCCGGGCATTTTAGACTGAGCAGCCAACTTTTCTAGAGGGACTGGGTGGGGGGATTGTGGGAACCTCGGTAGACATTCACGGGGGTGGCTGGTGTCGGTCCTCCACTTGTAATGTACAGTGACATTGTGATATAAAGGGGACTGCACTGTAAAAGGGGCACTGCAATGATTACAGTGCAGTCCCCTTTATATTACGATGTCCCAATCCTATGGTGGCCATACAAAGCTAGTACTGTCTGTCTCCTATTGTGCCCACACTGCCCAGTGACACTGACCTGCTCTCTCTCCGGTGGTGCTGGACAGCATGGCGCTCTCCCTCTGGTGGTGGTGGACAGCGTGGCTCTCTCTGGTGGTGTGGTTACAGCGTGGCTCTCTCTGTTGGTGCGGGTACAGCGTGGCTCTCTCTCTGGTGGTGCTGGACAGCATGGCTCTCTCTCTCTGGTGGTGCAGGTACAGCGTGGCTCTCTCTCTGGTGGTGCGGGTACAGCGTGGCTCTCTCTCTGGTGGTGCGGGTACAGCGTGGCTCTCACTCTGGTGGTGAGGGTACAGCATGGCTCTCTCTCTCTGGTGGTGCGGGTACAGCGTGGCTCTCTCTCTGGTGGTGCGGGTACAGCGTGGCTCTCTCTGGTGGTGTGGGTACAGCATGGCTCTCTCTCTGGTGGTGCGGGTACAGCGTGGCTCTCTCTCTGGTGGTGCGGGTACAGAGTGGCTCTCTCTCTCTGGTGGTGTGGGTACAGCGTGGCTCTCTGGTGGTGCGGGTACAGCATGGCTCTCTGGTGGTGTGGGTACAGCATGGCTCTTTCTGACTTCCCCCAGCACAGTCCTCTCTTTCTTTAGTAGTCACTCAGCTTTTCCTGGGTTCCAGGCTCTTACTCTTTCCCACAGCAGAGTGCATGCTGGGGACTGAAGTCTGCTGCCTGTGGACAACAATGGGGCTTACAATCCTCCAGTACTACATGTCCCATGATGCCCTGCTAGCCAATGGGGACAGAAACAAATCGGCAACAAGCTGGGCAGCCAATCAAGATGAGAACCACGCTCTGCTGACAGAAGAGGGGGGGGAGCGGGGGATATACGCTGACATCCCGCAGCTCGCATTCCCCTTGTCACAGTGCGGCCGCCTGTGTTCACTGGCGAACGGCACCGCCTCCCCATAGTGACCTCTAACGCGGCTTCTCCATCCCTCCTTCTCTCCTTCTCTCCTGGCATCCTGGTTGCCAGGTGCCCGTCGGCTGCGGGGCGTATGCGCGAAGCGGCGGCCTGGGTTGCCATGGATGGGCTTAGTAGGCGGAGAATGCCTCCGCTCCTCCCACCACCACCAGCGGCCGGCCCTGCATGTCCCTGCATGCAGCGCAGAACATCAGCGGCCGGCCCTGCATGTCGGAACCCGCATATGCGGCCCGGAGGTGCCCGGCCCACCGGGCAAACGCCCGGTCTGCCCAATGGCCAGTCCGGGCCTGCCTCTAACCACTTAAAGACAAAGCCTTTTCTGACACTTTTTGTTTACATGAAAAAATTATTTTTTTTTGCAAGAAAATTACTTTGAACCCCCAAACATTATATATTTTTTTAAAGCAAATGCCCTACAGATTAAAATGGTGGGTGTTTCATTTTTTTCACACAGTATTTGCGCAGCGATTATTTAAACGCATTTTTTGGGGAAAAAACACACTTTTTTAAATTTTAATGCACTAAAACACACTATATTGCCCAAATGTTTGATGAAATAAAAAAGATGATCTTATGCCGAGTACATGGATACCAAACATGACATGCTTTAAAATTGCGCACAAACTTGCAGTGGCAACAAAATAAATACATTTTTAAAAGCCTTTAAAATCCTTTACAGGTTACCACTTTAGATTTACAGAGGAGGTCTACTGCTAAAATTACTGCCCTCGATCTCACCTTCGCGGTGATACCTCACATGCATGGTGCAATTGCTGTTTACATTTGACGCCAGACCGACACTTGCGTTCGCCTTAGCACGAGAGCAGGGGGGACAGGGGTGCTTTTTTTTTTCTTTATTATTTTTTTGCTTTTTTATCTTATTTTTAAACTGTTCCTTACATTTTTTTTTAATCATTTTTATTGTTATCTCAGGGAATGTAAATATCCCCTATGATACCAATAGGTAGTGACCGGTACTCTTTTTTGAAAAAATTGGGGTCTATTAGACCCTAGATTTCTCCTCTGCCCTCAAAGCATCTTACCACACCAAGATCGGTGTGATAAAATGCTTTCCCAATTTCCCAATGGCGCTGTTTACATCCGGCGAAATTGAAGTCTTGAAATGCTCTTAGCTTCCAGTTTCTTAGGCCATAGAGATGTTTGGAGCCACTCTGGTCTCTGATCAGCTCTATGGTCAGCTGGCTGAATCACCGGATGCATTCTCAGGTTCCCTGTTGAGACAGGAGAGCCAGAGAAAAACACGGAAGATGGTGGGGGGAGCATTCCCTCCCACTGCTTGTAAAAGCAGTCTAGAGGCTAATTAGCCGCTAGGACTGCTTTTACATGAAAGCCGACCGCTGGCTGAAAAGAATGATACCAAGATGATACCTAAACCTGCAGGCATCATTCTGGTATAACCAACCAATCGTGAATGGCGTACCTGAAGACAAAAAAATGGTTAACAATAAAACACAGTAAACGGTAAAGTATAAAAAATTGCATACCTGAAAAGCAAACATGATAAAACATAATAACAATAAAACATTGCAGAATAGAATACAGTAAAAAAGAGCAGAACAATAGAAAGAGAATAGAGAGAGAGAGAACAATAAAACGACAACTATTTTTTTTTATATCTATATTTTTGTGGGTTTTTTTTTTTTACACTTTTTTTGTAACTGTAACTTTTATAACTGTAACCGGTTCCAGGTTCGGGTCTCTCAAAATGCGATGGCATCTTGGGAGACCCTGTGAAAGTGTGCCTAGTCTGTGCAATGCTGTACCCTACGCTAATACTCAACTAGTGAATGGTAGCGTTCAAAACATTCACCAATGCAAAGACCAGGATTGTCAGGACAGGAGGGACAATAATAGCGGGTGTCACGCCTATATCCGCGCTTGCTGCAGACATAACATCTTTTTTGGGGGGGGTTCGTTGGGTAGGGGTACTCGGGAGGACATAAAGAAAATGCCTCTCATGCAGCCGACTGCATTTGGTTGGGGATGTGAATGGGGGAAGTACAGGCGCTGCAGAAGCGGTGGGTTCCCAATTAGGATTGGCAAATGCAGCAGGAAGGGCACTATGGGCACGACGGGCCTGTTTGTCTTTTTGGTGGCAGCGGGACACTACTTGTGCTTGCCACCTCACCAGCTTGAACTGCACTTATGAGACTCGCCACGTCACCAAGTGTTACTGCAGTGCTGGTTTGACTACGACCGGGGTGTACTAGGCCGCTGGTGCTTGCCAGTTCACCAAAACGCTACCAAAAAAACTGTTAGCGATCGCAGGGATCAGGCCTGACTCTGCGAACGCTGCAGTTATGTGTTTAGTGTCTTGTAAGTGACAGTGATCGATCGATACTGCACTTGGGTGGGCCGGGCAGAGGGGCAAAACGCAGGTGCTAGCAGGTATCTGGGCTGATCCCGCTAACACTGCATTTTTGGGAACCCTAAACTGCTGGGGATGCTAATATAGATCTGATCAGATCAGATATTGATCCGTTCAGATACTATACCACTAAGGGAGCTGTACGGTACGTGCGTGGGTGTTAGCGGTACTGGCGCTAACCTGACGCTGCCTGGGGTGACGCATATCACCGCCGGGCAATTTAGGGGGCTAAACCTTTATTCGGTAATAAACGGCGGGTGCCCTGACACTATAAAAAATAAACTAACTAACCAACGTCATCCGTAACGGTTATACGGTGATCAGTGGTGAAAGGGTTAACTAGGGGGCAATCAAGGGGTTAAAACCTTTATTAGGTAGTATATGGGGGTCCCTGACGCTATAAAACGCTGACGGCGAAACTATATATTTACCTCCCTAACTAGCGTCACCAGTGACACTAATACAGCAATCAGAAAAATGATTGCTTAGCGACACTGGTGACGGGGGTGATCAAGGGGTTAAAACTTTATTAGGGGGGGTTAGAGGGGTACCCTAGACCTAAAGGGGGCTAATACTAACTGCCCTACCACACTAACTGTCACAAACTGACACCAATGCAGTAATCAGAAAAAAAAAACTGCTTGGTGTCAGTGTGATGGGGGGTAAAGGGGGGTGTATTGTATGCCTGGCATGTTCTACTGTGTGTGTGTTTTACCATCACTTGGATGTGTTCTCTCCTCGGCGCCGGAACGTAAAATACCGAGCTGAGGAGAGATGACATAATTTCCTCTGCTGCTGTTTACCATACAGCAGCAGAGGAATGATTCTATTGGCCGGGAGCGATCGGGAGGGGGGGCAACGAATGGATGGCCTCCCCCTCACCTCCGATCGCCGGGGGAGAAATGCCGACCGCCTCGGGCACCGGGGGGGTCCAATCGGTACGTGATTCTGCCTGCCCGTGCCATTCTGCCGACGTATATCGTAGTGAGGCGGTCGGCAAGTGGTTAAGGGCCAGTTCACACAATAGAAACACAGTCCAGTTGTTTTTCTGCATGTGCATTTTTGATGCGTTCCAGTGCATTTTTTCCCCCTTGTTTTTCTTCACCTTCAATGTATTTAGGTGCATTCCGGTGCATTTTTGATGGGTTTTCCCATGTTCCAGTACAGTTCAGTGCAGATGTACTACTTTTTTCCTGGAACTGAATGCACTGGTGTGAACTATGCCGTTAAAAAAACCACATACAGTATCTCACAAGGTGAGTACACCCTTCACATTTTTGTAAATATTTTATTATTTCTTTTCATGTGACAACACTGAAGAAATGACACTTTGCTACAATGTAAAGTAGTGAGTGTACAGCTTGTATAACAGTGTAAATTTGCTGTCCTCTCAAAATAACTCAACACACAGCCATTAATGTCTAAACCGCTGGCAACAAAAGTGAGTACACCCCTAAGTGATAATGTCCATATTGGGCCCAAAGTGTCAATATTTTGTGTGGCCACCATTATTTTCCAGCACTGCCTTAACTGCCTTAACCCTCTTGGGCATGGAGTTCACCAGAGCTTCACAGGTTGCCACTGGAATCCTCTTCCATGACGACATCACGGAGCTGGTGGATGTTAGAGACCTTGCGCTACACCACCTTCCATTTGAGGATGTCCCACAAATGCTCAATAGGGTTTAGGTCTTAGACATGCTTGGCCAGTCCATCACCTTTACCCTCAGCTTCTTTAGCAAGGCAATGGTCATCTTGGAGGTGTGTTTGGGGTCATTATCATGTTGGAATACTGCCCTGTGGCCCAGTCTCCGAAGGGAGGGGATCATGCTCTGCTTCAGTATGTCACATGTTGGCATTCATGGTTCCCTCAATGATCTGTAGCTCCCCAGTGTCGGCAGCATTCATGCAGCCCCAGACCATGACACTTCCGCCACCATGCTTGACTGTAGGCAAGACACACTTGTCTTTGTACTCCTCACCTGGTTGCCGCCACACATGCTTGACACCATCTGAACCAAATAAGTTTATCTTGGTCTCATCAGACCACAGCACATGGTTCCAGTAATCCATGTCCTTAGTGTGCTTATCTTCAGCAAACTATTTGCGGGCTTTCTTGTGCATCATCTTTACAAGAGGCTTCCTTCTGGAACAACAGGCATGCAGACCAATTTGATGCAGTGTGAGGCGTATGTTCTAAGCACTCACAAAGACAACCTCTGGATATGACGCTGAGCACGTGCACTCAACCTTTTTGGTGGACCATGGTGAGGCCTGTTCTGAGTGGAACCTGTCCTGTTAAACCGCTGTATGGTCTTGGCCACAGTGCTGCAGCTCAGTTTCAGGGTCTTGGCAATCTTCTTATAGTCTAGACCATCTTTATGTAGAGCAACAATTCTTTTTTTTTTTCAGATCCTCAGAGAGTTCTTTTCCATGAGGTGCCATGTTGAACGTCCAGTGACCAGTATGAGAGAGTGAGAGCGATAACACCAAATTTAACACACCTGCTCCCCATTCACACCTGAGACCTTGTAGCACTAATAAATCACATGACACCGGGGAGGGAAAATGGCTAATTGAGCCCAATTTGGACATTTTCACTTAGGGGTGTACTCACTTTTGTTGCCAGCGGTTTAGACATTAATGGCTGTGTTGAGTTATTTTGAGGGGACAGCAAATTTACACTGTTATACAAGCTGTACACTCACTACTTTACATTGTAGCAAAGTGTCATTTCTTCAGCGTTGTCACATGAAAAGATATAATAAAATATTTATGTGAGGGGTGTACTCAATTTTGTGAAATACTGTATATTCTTCCCATACATTGCAGATCACCTGGTATGTGAGGGTGGATTTGGGGGGGGGATCTGTTCTCCATCTTCATATCTGCAGAGTGAGATCTCAGGCACGGCTGCCTCTGGCAGTGAATAATAAAAATAGTGAAAAATTGGGCGCAAAACCATATATACATATGAATGTCAACCAGACCCACATAGGTGTGACATAATAATCAACACATATACCATAAAATATATAAAACCAGTCCAATATAGAGAAATGTGAAACAAATATAAATGGGTGTATTTCTTCTGTGTGGGTGAAATCTCCAGCACCGTGCCTTCATAAAGTGCAGTATGATAGTTTCTTGTGAAAAAAATGCTTCACCCGAAGTGACAAATAAATCTGCTCACCAGATGTCTCTGGCCACAAGGTGACCACCAGGCATAAAGTATGGAAAACTTCCTCAGCAAACCAGGATCCTCCAAGCCAATTAGAACTTCAATGGAGCATCTCCAATATCGATCAAACCTCATACAATCATAGATGGTGAATGGTGATCCTCTGATAATTATGCTCAATGCAAATCCCAAATGCTCCTTATCCTTATCTTAGATCTGTAAAGATTGGCTCTCCCAAGAATGAGCCAAAAAACAGAAATATAGTGTAATACTGTTTTTATTGTCAGAGGACTTACATGCCTTAAAACGTAGAGCAGATGACAGCTCAGCTGTGGGATGAGGCAGAGGGGCCGATCCGTCACTAGAATGTGAAACCAGGAATCACGGCATACATCTCAGCTGGGGGTGGAGGAGATCGCTCCTGTGTCTAACATCTACAGCCTCGTTTTCAATGCGTCTTCTGGAAAATGAACAATGGACTGCCTCTGGCTGCGAGTTTCTCCAGATTTGGAGTGAAAGTATGAGCCGCTTACTGTTCTCCTTGCTGGAGGATCACAGATATCAGAAAGCAAAGCTCTGCCTATCCCAGGCTGCCTCCATACAAAGAACCCGTACAGAACAAGGCAAGGAAAGTCAGTAATGAGGACAGGATCAGCTACAGGGAGATCATCAGCAATACGGGTCTAACACCTTCCTGGGGAAATTTCTCCTCACTTCCTGTTTTGGTGTTACTGTAGTCTGCTTGACATGATGTGTGGGAAAAACTCCAAGGACCGCAATAAACAGATAATCCAAGTTCTATTCTTCTCTTTAACCACTTGGCCTCTGGAAGGCTTTACCCCCTTCATGACCAGGCAGTTTTTTTGCTATTAAGCACTGTTCTACTTTAACTGGTAATTGTGCGGTTATGCAACACTTTACACAAATGAAATTTATTGTGAAAAAGAGTATAGCTGCCCAGAAGGAATATATAATAGAATATTGGGTACCTACATCCCCAAATTGGCTGAAGAAAAAGGAGAATTGGGGCGAGTGGGATTTTACTGGTACCGTCTTAGGACATTACAACATTTTCCCTAAAATCTATTTTTTATTTGGTATTAAATTAAAATTGTGTACAAAGGACATATAAATGGTAGTTCTTCTATTGTATTCAACACACCTCAATGGAAGTCGCTCATCTCCGGGGTTCCTCCAATGTACAGATATCACATTCTCGACATGTTTGATGGTTACCCGCTTCTTCAGGAGAGGAAAACACAAGCAGAATAGAGGGAAGGACCTACACTAAAGATAATAAAGACATTTTTTCTAAATACAGGTAAATGGAGAAAGAAAACATTCTTCTTTATATGATTAATACATAAATACTGAAAACACTGGAAAGGTATGAGAGCATTTACCTCAGAAATCAGATCAAGGCTGGCATATGGCAGGGCATCAGGGTCACCACTTCTGGGCGAGTATGGGAGCACATACACGGGTCCTATGAACACCCCTAAACATATCAGTATATAAGACATAAAATCTATCATCATCTAATCAGTTAGCACATTGTATGACTGACCTCCCCCAGAGTGGCTACTCCCCCCCCCAGAGTCTGTGGGGCAGTCATTACTCTGTTTTGGGGTCACTGATGTAAGGGGGGAGTAAATACACCCCTCACCTTGGGGTCCTCACTCCCCTCTTTGTGAACACTGAGCTCATCCCTACTGGGGGGGATTAAAGTAATTGAAGTGGTTTACACACCCAGCAGACAAAGGGTAAGAATTGGAATGGGAGAAGGAAGTCCATGTAATACGGCATTTATACATATTTTATGGCATCTTTGGTATATTTGGGGTCTTTTCAGTCCTCCATCAGTGGATGTGTTCCTTGGTCTGCTGCCTGACTCCACAGCTGCTATAGTGTGAAATGTAATGTGAAGTGTTGGAGGGCTGCTTTACCCAATCACTGACCGCCCTATATCAGTTTTACTGCTACAGGGCAGACATGTGTATATAGTGTGTGTGTATAGTGTGTGTGTGTATATAGTGTGTGTGTAGTGTGTGTGTATAGTATATGTGTATAGTGTGTGTGTATAGTGTGTGTATAGTGTGTGTGTATAGTGTGTGTATAGTGTGTGTGTGTATTCTACACAGCGGGAGCTGATCAGCAGGTCCTGGCAGATTGCCATTCTGTCAGTAAGGGAAGCATGAATCCTGTGTTCCTGCAAAGCAGAGACACGGATCTATGCCTTCTTCTAGTCAAAGCTCCTCCCCCACAGTAGTAACATACCAGCTAGGCACACAGTTAGCCTTTGATCGCCCCTGATGTTAACCCCTTCTCTACTAGTGTCATTAGTACAGTGACAGTGCATATTTTTAGCACTGATCACTATATTAGTGTCACTGGTCCCCAAAAAGTGTCAGTGTCTGTCCGCCACAATATTGCAGTCCCGCTATAAGTTGCTAATCGCTGCCATTACTACTAGGGAAAAAAAATTCCATAAATATATCCCATAGTTTGGTTTGCGCAAAATTTATAGCATTTACAATCAATATACGCTTATTGGGATTTTATTTACCAAAAATATGTAGCAGAATACATATTGGCCTAAATTGATGAAGAAATTAGATATTCATTTTTTTTTATTGGGTATGTTTTATAGCAGAAAGCAAAAAAATATTGTTTATTTTTTTTTAAATTGTCGGTCTTTTATTGTTAGTAGTAGTTCAAAAATCGCAGAGGTGATCAAATACCACCAAAAAGAAAGCTCTATTTGTGGGGAAAAAAGAACATCAATTTTATTTGGGTACAGCGTCGCACGACCGCGCAACTGTCAGTTAAAGTAATGCAGTGCCATGTCACAAAAAATGGCCTGGCCAGGAAGGGGGGTAAATCTCCTGGAGCTGAAGTGGTTAAAGTTTACCTGTACTATGCTTGTTCAGGATGAAGTAACAGGTTCTCTTCATAGTCCGGCTTCTCTGCTGCGGATACCTTCACCACATTCCTTGTCACTCCTAACCCACCAGAGACTCTTTAAGTCTGACAGTTTAGATGAAGTGACTTCCAATATATTTCATAGACCGGCAACAATATGGAGTTTATTATCAGATAGTAATCTGTGTGATCTGAGAGAACGGCTTCTACAAAACTCTTCATCTGCTCAGCTCTGTTACTATATAAAGAGGTTCCACACATCTAGATTGTCTTTGTAGTGACTCCATATTTTAATAAATAGAAGATAAAACAGTAATAATATTCCCCTCATAGGTAAAAACTGCCCCACAAATCCCTCCAATGAAGTGCGGACCCCCTCCCTGTACATCCTTCTCCTGCACCCGTCATGGTTACATCCCGTCCTCAGATACTTCTGCTCCATGTCAGAGGAGAGACTCTGGGGCCATAGAGATAAATAGAAGAGATGTCTACTTGGAGTGGTGCCCGGGGGGGGTCTGAATCTGGTCAGATTTATCCAACCCCTCCCCCCCCATACACCTTTGCAAAAACATATCTCCTGGTTCTCTTTCACAGCTTCAAAGCAAAGCCTTATGGTGCAGTACTCTTACAGTACTAACCCAACTGTCCAGAAAAAGCAAAATCCTTTGCGAAACGCGTTGATGATCAGGATTTGGAGAAGTAATTGGCCACCAGTATAAAGAATTGTGGAATAAGATTTGTATAATTATTAATGGTGCCGTACTCCCATTCCATTGTGTATAATTCCTGCAATATACAGCCCTTTATTGGGGGGTTATGTTTTTATAAATGTGACGTTCTTTTATTGAGTGTAATAAACTTTATGATTTTATTTATTTATTTATATATATATATATATATATAATCTCCTCTGCCTCATATTGTGTCTGTAAAGTCTGCCTTTTTTAAACAATTTATTCCGTATGTTTTTGTTATCTTTTATCTGTCAGTAAAACTTGTCAGAAGTGATTTGTGCTGATGGAAGAGAAGGAAGACCACAGGCAGAAATGACACTTAATGCTCTGGAATGAGACACACTATAGAGGGATGTGCTTTGTTCATATTTCATGTCTGAGGTTTACAACCACTTTAAACACTTTCAGCATCTGATTTAATCACTGAATATGCAGCTTCTTTATCCTTTAATCCCTGCCAGTATAAGTTGGTGCCATGACCTCTGCCCC
Organism: Aquarana catesbeiana; assembly: GCA_037953035.1. NCBI lineage: Eukaryota > Metazoa > Chordata > Amphibia > Anura > Ranidae > Aquarana > Aquarana catesbeiana. The sequence goes on along the minus strand of JBBHAA010000143.1, from coordinate 2,253,677 downwards.
AGGTTTCCTGTGTCAGGGTGGCTCCTTTCTCTTGCAGCATTCTATGGAGTCAAATTGGAGTTGTGTCTCCCTACACTGTGTGCATCAATAGAAACACACACCCTCATATCCTAGGATGGCAAGGCACTCCTTGGCCCCCTTCCCTCTCCCTTCTCCAAGCTAAAAAACTGCCTGGAGACTGCCCTGCCCACTGCTAACTTTCCTGTAAATACCAGAGGTTCAGGGAAGCAGCACTAAGAGAGCAGGAGCCAGCAGCATTGAAAGCTGTAACCTGCATGCACTGGGGGAAAAATGCTATCAAATAGTTTACTGGGGAATGTTTTTTTTTACTGTGTCCATTTTGTTACATTAAAAAAACGGAGTTTAATATTACTTTAAGCTGTCACTTTTAAAACCGTTTCCAGGTATAAAATCCATATAAATAATTCTACAGGAATAACAATCCATGTGACTCCAATGGGGCCCCGCAGTACAGGGGCCCATCACTATGTCTAGGTAATGATTATTAGGACAATAGTAGGACCGGGTGAGAGGAATGTATGGATTATTCTCCTCTGCCAGAATGATTGGAGACAGTAAGTATCTGAACTGTTACATTGTTTTATGGTACAACAGTCAGTGCCGGTGTTTCATCAGATTAGGTGACCCGTCAGAATGTGTAACGGAAGTGACATTTCATCGCCGCCATCTTGTTACACCCGCACTCCTCCACAATAAGGATACACTGAGAAGGGGGCAAGCAGACATCTTGTTACACCCACCGGAGTTTTGCATTTTACACTTTTTTAACAGTAAATTGAGTTTATATAGTGAAATACAGAACTTAGAACTCCGTGTAAATTTAGTGAATTTTAAAAACAGCGAACTTATGTCCGATTAGCAAACCTGTGAGATCAGCGGGCTTGCTGCTGCTTTAAAAAAATTCAACATCTAACCAGTCAGACGGAGTTCTAAGTACTGTATTTCACTATATGAACTCACTTTACTGTTAAAAATACATGTAAAATGCAAAACTCCGGTGGGTGTAACAAGATGTCCGCCTGCCACCTTCTCAGAGTATCCTTACTATGGAGGAGTGCGGGGTGTATCAAGATGGCGGCGATAAAACGTCATTTCCGTTACACATTCTGAACGGGTCGCCTAATCTAACGAATGTGGCTCTCCGAGGGGGCACTCGATGAGGAGGAGGGGCCAGGAGTGCCACCGGGGGACCCCAGAAAAGGAGGATCGGGGCCACAAAACCTTTGCACAGAGCAGGTAAGTATGACATGTTTGTTGTTTAAAAAAAAACGAACCTTTACAATCACTTTAACCACGTGTCTTCCAGAGAAATTTTTTCATGCAAAAATGGACTGTTTGTCCGTTTTACAAACTGTTTTTCATCTGATCCATTTTTTTAATGGAAGAAAAATAGGACTATGATGGATGAAAAACAGTCCAAAAGGTGCCAAATACACCTACAAAGGGCAAAAACGGTAAAATGTCAAATCAATATTTGAGTCCGCCCTTTGTTTACCGTTATAACTGCGCACAACTAAAGCTGAAGTTTAGCTAAAAAAAAATTCGGCCTTACAGCTCTAGGCTCGGTTCACACCTATGCAGTTTCCTTTAATTCATTTCTGCAGAGCTTTTTGCACATGTAATTTTACCACGTCTTGGCCGCAATTTGTGTTTTGCAGTTTTATGCTTTTTTTGGGGGGGGGGCAAATTAAACGCAAATCATGGCAAAAACACACTACATGCTTTTCTGCAGCTTCTCCATTGCAGTCTACTAAACCAGATATGCAAAAAAAAGCACAGTTTTGCGTTTAACCACTTCAATACCGGGCATTTTCACCCCCTTCCTGCCCAGGCCAATTTAAATTTTTCAGCGCTGTAACATTTTGAATGACAATTGCGCGGTCATGCAGCACTGTACACAAATGAATTTTTATCATTCTTTTTCCCCACAAATAGAGCTTTCTTTTGGTGGTATTTGATCACCTCTGTAGTTTTTTATTTTTTGCGCTTTGAAAAAAAGAGCGACAAGTTTGAAAAAAACACAATCTGTTTTACTTTTTTGCTATAATAAATATCCCAAATTTGTTTAAAAAAAACACACACATTTTTTCCTCAGTTTAGGCCGATATGTATTCTACATATTTTTGGTAAAAAAAATTGCAATAAGCGTATATTGATTGGTTTGCACAAAAGTTATAGCGCCTACAAAATAGGGGATAGATTTATGGCATTTTTATTATTTTTTTTTTACTAGTAATGGCGGCAATCTGCAATTTTTTTTATTGTAACTGACATTGCGGCAGACATATCGGACACTTTTGACAATATTTTGGCACCATTGACATTTATACAGCGATCAGTGCTATAAATATGCACTGATTACTGTATAAATGTCACTGGCAGGGAAGGATTTAACACTAGGGGGCAATCATGGGGTTATATGTGTTACCTAGGGAGTGATTCTAACTGTAGGGGGAGGGGACTGCCTGGGTGAGGAGACCTATCGGTGTCCCTATATACTAGGAGCACACAATCTGTCTCCTCTCCCCTGACAGGACGTGGATCTGTGTGTTTACACACAGATCCACGGTCCTGCTCTGTAACGAGCGATCGCGAGTGCCCGGCGGACATCACGGACACTGATCTTCATCCCCTGAAGAAGTCACGTGATCGGTGATGTCACGCGTAGGGACAGAATAGGCTGTTTCACATTGCTAGACACAGAACGAGTTTGCTGCTCGTAGGAGAGAGGTTTGCTCTGCATTGTTTTTATGTGAGTACATCTACTTAAAGATTTTTAATAAAGCATTACCTGGTTAAGACATACTTCACTATCAAGTACCCTTGTCCTGCATATTCCTGTATATACATACCTGAGATGTGGAGGCTGAGCTAGGATCCGCGCTGGTCCAGGACCCCTGATAGGACCATAGCCACTTGTAATCAGCTGCCATTAGGATAACCCAACACCGGCAAGCGTGGATATAGGGACGCGATGGAGGCTCAGGACCTGGCGTTTAGCTACAATTCATGCGGTTGACCTAGCACCGCTAGGTAAGGGGCCACTGCTTACATTAGTGTTTTATGCACGAAGAGGACACTGAGTGAATTGCATCCCAGACACCCCACTGTTGTTTTGTTGAATACACCAGAACTTGCTTTTGCACCTTCAATGACTTTTACACTGGCACTTTAAGTTTGCTGCACTTACTGGCATGTCATTGGTCATTTGTTTCGCAGGCCAGCACATTATATTTTATATCACTATTATTGGGACATTTATTTATATTATTTATTATCCATATTGCGTTGGATTGATGTGTTTTATTTGCGATATCTAGATCACCTTTAAGCACTGGCACTTTGTACGTTTTGCACCATTTATAAGGATATGTTTTTGATGGTTATTTCTGATTTATTCTATGTATTTTTATTTAGAATTATTCACATGAAGTAGTGTTTATGTCCCTATGTGCACCTACACATGATTATCTAGATTTATATGTTTTTAGTGTCAACACTTATTTATGCGATTTACCATGCGATTTTTTTTGTCATTTAGTATATACCAATTGAAAAGGATTTTTTATGCACTTTTTTTCACATACACATGATGCTGATTATTAAGACTTGAATGTTTTTTAGTGTCAACACTTATTTATGTGATTTATTATGCGATTTTATGTCATTTTATTAATTGACCACAGACAGAGATTTACAGCTTTCTTCTGGTTAGCGCAGCACCTCCCCCCCTATACCTCAGTTTGATTTTGGGCTTATGTCTGACCCTAGCTTCGGTGCATGCAGCTGTCCAGTCGCATACATGCGTTTTTACTATTTTTCTGAGTTCTTGTTTTCTTTTCTTTTTCCAATTGGGTAGCGCAGGAATATTCTTATTACATGTTAGGTGACTTAGCCGCCTGACAAGTCGCGCTTCATGCAGTGCAATGGAACTGTTCTAATGGGAGCTACTCAAGTCACTCCGACTTAGAAAAAGGTTCCTGTACTACTTGGGGATGACTTCGGAGCGGCTTGCATTGACTTCTATTAAAGAAGTCATTTGCGAGCCACAATGAGGTCACGCTGTGCGGGACAGCTTTAGAGTCGGATGACTTTGAAGCCGCCCCAGTGTGAAGCGGCACTAAGAGTACACAAATGTTTCTTATAAAAACATAATTTATTTCAGAGACCAGCTTGAAAAACTCCATGTACTATACAGTTAAAGCGATAGTAAAATCTCTTTGACATCAAATGACCACGCCTTCCTCCTCAAAAAAGCTCCACACCTTTGGTCTCTGACTCTACTCTTCGCTGGTAGACTCAGTTCCTGACGGATAGCCCGTTCGTCTGTATGCTGATCCAACGGACCTGATGTAGTGTGTTTTTTTTATTGACACTTTTTCCCTAGGTGAATGGGTAGGGGTATGATGTACCCCATACTCATTCACATAGGGTGGGGGGCCGGGATCTGGGGGCACTCTTATTAAAGGGGGCTCCCGGATTCCGATAAGCCCCCCGCCCACAGACCCTGGCAACCAACGGCCAGGGTTGTCGGGAAGAGGCCCTTGTCCTCATCAACATGGGGACAAGGTACTTTGGGGTGGGGGGCCGCAGGGCGCCCCTCTCCCCCAAAGCACCCACCACCCCATGTTGAGGGCATGCGGCCTGGTACGGTTCAGGAGGGGGGGGCGCTCACTCGTCCCCACCCCTTTTCCTGACCGGCTGGGCTGCGTGCTCGGATAGGGGTCTCGTATGGATTTTGGGGGGACCCCACGCCGTTTTTTCGGCATGGGGGGTTCCCCTGAAAACACATACCAGACCTAAGGGCCTGGTATGCCCCACGACGGGGCTCGCAAGGTGTCAATCTTGCCGATACAAATGGCGAGATTGACTTCCTTTTCTAGTCCCGTCGTACCTGAGTCACGTTCAAAATGAACGGACTTGTACGTGTGTGGGCAAGTCCGTTAATTCAGAAAGTCCACCGTAACTCCGTGGAAAGTCCGTCGGGAAGACTGTCAGACCTAGTCTGCTGAAAAGTCTGGTCGTGTGTACGCGGCATAACTCTATTTCTCTACCCCTCAGCTCACTCCCTCCGTCTCCTCACATATCACTAATTTACTATCAGACATATCAGTCTGGATGTCACACCACTTCCTCAAACTGAACTTAGAATTCTTCCTCCCCCATGTTCCCCTTCCCCTGATCTCTCTGTCAAAATTGATAGAACAACTATAAGCGCATGCCAAGGTCCTAGGTATAGTCCTGGACTCTGAACTCTCCTTTAAGCCCCACGTCCAATCACTGTCCAAATCTTGCTGCTTCAACCTCCGAAACATCTCCAAAATACGCCCCTTTCTAACCAATGACACAACAAATCTCTTAAAGGGGTTGTAAACCCTCATGGTTGTTCACCTTCATTCTATGCATTAAGGTGAAAAACCTTCTGTGGTGCTGCAGCCCCCCCCCCATTTTTCTTACCTGAATGCTGTCATTCTTCGGCCGGAAACAAGCATACCAGCTCTAGCTGGTGTCTCATGTCCTGATTGGATAAATTGATAGCAGCGCAGCCATTGGCTCCCGCTGCTCTCAATCAAATCCAATGACGCACCGCCGGGGGGCGGGGCCAAGTCCTGCATTCTGTGTGAATGGACACAGATGCAGGACTCAGGAGCACACCCGCATGGGTGTCCACCAAGGAGAGCGTTTATCCAATGCGTGGAGGAGCCAGGAGCGCCGCTGAGGGACCCCAGAAGAGGAGGATCGGGGCTACTCTGTGCAAAACAAACTGAACAGTGGAGGTAAGTGACATGTTTGTTATTTTTAAAAAAAACAAAGCTTTTCAATCCCTTTAATTCACTCGCTGGTCATCTCTCGCCATGACTACTGCAACTCCCCTCATTGGTTTACCTCTACATAGTCTATCACCCCTTCAATCTATCATACATTTTGCTGCCAGACTCATCCACCTTACCAATTGCTTTGTGTCTGCTATTCCTTTGTGTCAATCCCTCCACTGGCTTCCACTCACCCAACAAATTCAATTCAAAATACTGACAACAACTTACAAATCCATCCACAACTTGGCCCCCAGCTACATCACTGACCTAGTCTCTAAATACCAACCTAATCGTTCTCTTCATTCTTCTCAAGACCTCCTGCTCTCTAGTTCCCTCGTCACCTCCTCCCATGCTTGCCTCCAGGACTTTTCCAGAGCCTCTCCAATCCTATGGAACACCTTACCCCAATCTGTCCGATTATATCCTACTCTATTAGCTTTTAGACAATCTGTGAAAACCCTTCCCACACCTAACTGTATTTTCATTTTCTCCATCAGCTCACCCCCCACAGTTATTACCTTTTGTTCCACTTGACCCTCCCTACTAGATTGTAAGCTCTAATGAGCAGGGCCCTCTGATTCCTCCTGTATTGTAAGTGTACTGTCTGCCCCCATGTTGTATAGCGGTGCGCAATCTGTTGGCGTTATATAAATCCTGTATAATAACTGGTCCCCCTGCAAATAAATGTCCGTGTGATAGTATACACCAGGGATATGCAATTAGTGGACCTCCAGCTGTTGCAAAACTACAAGTCCCATTATGCCTCTGCCTCTGGGTGTCATGCTTGTTGCTGTCAGAGTCCTGCTATGCCTCATGGGACTTGTAGTTCTGCAACAGCTGGAGGTCCACTAATTGCATATCCCTGGTATACACCATATAGCACATTATGACAGATTTGCAGTACTTTTAAAGCAGATCCCTCCAGCAGTACACGGTCATCGCTGACAGAGCTTCCATCTTCACCTGGTCTTCCTTCCGGGTTCACGTTCTCTGGCCGTTTGAATGGCTGGGCGGTGATGATGTCACTCCTGTGAGTCATGATTGTGGTACAGTGCTCTGAGGGGACAGCCGTCCATTTTCAGCACCGCACACACGTGCAAAGATGTCACCGGCCGCTACAAATGTGAATATCACCTAGATGGTGAATGTTTAGAACATCACTGTACCTACAGGTAAGATTTATTATAGACGTGTAAGTGTAGGTACAAGTGGAAAAGCGGAGTTTACTACCAAATGAAGGCTGGTAATGTACAGTATACACAATATGATTGCTAAATGAAACTATGACGTAAGTCTGTGTGATTTCTTTTTTTTTCCATCGCATTTAACTCCTACCCATAACAAGTTTATACATTGTTAGCGCAGATATCCATAAATCTTCCCATTGCTGTTAGCTCTCTATATGTTTCATGAACAAGGTTCACTTCTTCAGAGTATATTTGCAGAGAATCTAAAATGATACAGTTAACAACTAGGGGTGCACCGAATGGGTTTTTTGGTGCCGAAACCGATACCGAAAATGAAGCTTATTTTAAAAAAAATATTTTTATACAGGAGATGGTCAGAGACTGGGGACGTGGTACAGGAGATGGTCAGAGACTGGGGATGTGGTACAGGAGATGGTCAGAGACTGCAGACATGGTACAGGAGATGGTCAGAGACTGGGGACGTGGTACAGGAGATGGTCAGAGACTGGGGACGTGGTACAGGAGATGGTCAGAGACTGGGGACGTGGTACAGGAGATGGTCAGAGACTGGGGACGTGGTACAGGAGATGGTCAGAGACTGGGGACGTGGTACAGGAGATGGTCAGAGACTGGGGACGTGGTACAGGAGATGGTCAGAGACTGGGGACGTGGTACAGGAGATGGTCAGAGACTGGGGACGTGGTACAGGAGATGGTCAGAGACTGGGGATGTGGTACAGGAGATGGTCAGAGACTGCGGACATGGTACAGGAGATGGTCAGAGACTGGGGACGTGGTACAGGAGATGGTCAGAGACTGGGGACGTGGTACAGGAGATGGTCAGAGACTGGGGACGTGGTACAGGAGATGGTCAGAGACTGGGGATGTGGTATAGGAGATGGTCAGAGACTGGGGACGTGGTACAGGAGATGGTCAGAGACTGCGGACATGGTACAGGAGATGGTCAGAGACTGGGGACATGGTACAGGAGATCAATGCAGCCTCACCAGTGCCTGTCAGATGCAGCCTGCATGTGTCCCCAGTGCAGCCAGCCAGTGTCCCCAGTGCAGCCAGCCAGTGTCCCCAGTGCAGCCAGCCAGTGTCCCCATTGCAGCCTGTGTCCCCAGCCAGTGTCCCCATTGCAACCAGTGTCCACATTGCAGCCTGCCTGTGCAGGGAGAGGAGAGCTGCCACCGCCTTGTTGGTTTGAGCGCCGGGAACATCACAGCTTTCATTTCAATAGCTGTGTGTTCCCCGCTGCGCGCCATCACATAAGCCCCTCCCCCTTGTCCGTGCACTTTGATAGACAGATCACCCGTCCAATCCTGGGACAGGTGATCTGTCTATCAAAGTTCCCTGGACAAGGGGGAGGAGCTGTATGTGACAGCGCAGCGGGGAACACACAGCTATTGAAATGAAAGCTGTGATGTTCCCGGCGCTCAAATCAACAAGGCATCGGCGGCTCTCCTCTCTTCTGAGCTATAGGACAGCCCCATGATGGGTGGCACCAGGGGCGGAGCCCCACCCAGGCCCCGCCTCATTTTCGGCTCCATTATCAGCCGTTTTTCTCTTTTGGCAAATTGCCAAAAAGGCCATTTTCAGCCGATATGTTTCGGTGGCCGAAATTTCGGTGCATCCCTAGTAACAACTATTAATACATGATAAAGTATATTACAATGTATAATCCATGTATGATTAATATTCATTACTTACACAAACGTATACAACAAGACCAGCAAACACACATATAAAATGATTGTTGGACATCCCCCATATGGAGCTGCTGTGTACAAGTCACATGGGGTATTACCCCCAATCCTGCCAAGATGTGTTTAATAATTACACTGATATACAAGGAGAGAGCCTTGGAAAGGAAAGTAACTCAATTTTACCAGAATTGGGTCACTAATAAAGGAAAATGAAGTCCTGAGAATTGGCTCCACTTTCTAAGATAAATCTTCAGGTCAAAATTGCAACAAAATAATTCCAAATGACGAGGGAGATGTGCGATTATACTTCATAACTTTTCCTGTAAAATGTGATAAAGCAATGAGAATGGTGCCACCCCAATCATTATAAATGTATCTTTTTATTGATACCAATAATATAACTTTCCATTCATTGTTTATTCTATGTAAAATTTTAATGCTTTTTGCATGAAAAACTATCAGATTAAATGATAAGTTTCCATCTTTATTCGGTATCTAAACTGCGCTTTTTGGCTTTCTTCCTGTGAACTGCAGTAGGATCTTGAGATCTCTCTTGCAATTGAGGGAACCGTGTAAAAATAGCCGTCACCACTATGATTGGTGGTTCCCTCCACACCATTGGGACTGCGGAAGGCATGGACTTTTCTTCTTGTTTAGCCAATGATGGAGATAAGTCACACATGTAAAGCAATAATGAGGGGCCCAATTCCTGTCCTGATCCCCTATTTTGCATCCAAAATATAGGTGGTTTGCCTTTTTTTACCACCGCCGTCATACTACACTTTTGGGAGACAAATGTGACCTCCCCACAAATGTAGGAGAAGTTATCTGTGTTATTTACAGTTTCGAGGTATCTCGGCTTCTGAGGGAAAATATCACACAACTGTTCCTTGGATATGTTGGGCAATGATCTGTTCACAAGTCACCAGATGGAACTGTATGATGTGTAGATCTGACCAAGACAAATGTACATTACAATAAAAGAACAATAAATTACAGTTCGGTAATCTGTAGACTCAAAGTGAAGATACATTTATAAACTTCCATGTGGTTCCATCTTCATTGTTCTCCTGTTATGAGGAATCCTGATCATCAGACACCTCCCTCCATTGTAGGCAGATATACTCTCCTGTCTATAAATCTTTATTGTGAAATATCTTAAAAACTTTACCAAACCAGCAACTTTATCACCTGTTGTAAAAATTAATCGAATAAAATATGTAAGAATTCGCACATTTTATCTCAGAGGTCAATAATTTCCCAAAATTTGTAGACCGGTGTTATCCAACAGCTTCGTGAAGCCGTCTACAAAGGTAAGTACAATATACTGTATATACAATATATACATGTGTATACAGTATATAGGCAGGTAATAACATTGCCCATAGTACTTGACATTACCTACCCCATACAGACTTCCATATAGATTGAGATCCGTCTCTTCTGTTACATGTTTCAAAAAAAGGAGATTTGTATCTGCAATAGCAGCAAAAAAGGTTGTGCTCTGTGTGTATAAGGTCCAAAAATGACCCCTCCAAGGATCCCAATTACCATAAGGCTCGGTTCAAATGTATGCAGTGCAGAAAATGCAGCAAATGTGTGTTTTCTGCACCGCATTGAAATTACACTGTGTTCATGCGATCAACAGGGGGTGTCAATGTTAATTAAATGACACCCTAAAATGGTTTGCAAAACGCAAACACAATTGGATCGCATGGATGTGAACTCCCATGCGTTCCGAATTCAGTGCGGGGGAAAAAGGGCCCTACACCTATTTTTGTGCAGATTTGGTGTGATGTGAGCCACACAAATGAATAGCTCAAATTGCACCGCACACACATCGCATGTGATTTGTACAGGAATTTGGTGCGATTCCCGTGTGAATTACATGCGATTTGTCGCACCGCAGATATGTGAACCCAGGTTAACTCTATTGATGGTGCCAGTAACTATAATATATGATGTCATACCTGAGGAACAAAATATGTGACTATTTTACACTGCTCCATAGGATGTGATTCTGACATATAACAATGTCCTCATATACTGTAAGATCTGATGCTGGCCCCTCTATAAATGTCATATTACTCTATATATGGATTCTAAAAAAGTCAGGGAAATTCATATAGGCAGATTTACTTCATGGGATCCCTTGTCCATCTCCCGGTGTGATTTTAGGGCTCATTCACACTATATGCAGTGACAGGACACACAGGAAGCCATTGTTTCCTATGTGTTCCGTTCTTTCACACTTCAATGCAGCACATGACTGTACTGCAGGGTGTTATGAGAAAATGCAGACATACTGCGTTTTATTGCAGCGCACTTTGCTGAATCACACGACAATGTGCAACAACGCAGCGCATCACACTGCTGTACATTGCTGTGAATGAAGTGTACCTTTTGTACCCTTTACATAAAGTTTATACAAAAAAAAAATCAATAGTGTGATGCGCTGAATCGCGTACCACACTGCAGCCTACCACAGCCGGTGTTCCAGCAAAATAGACAATTCATCAAGATCTCCCAATTACGTTACTTCCGGTTACTGTAAACCGTCACTAATTGGAGATTTTGAAGACTTGCTGTTTTGACACAACACCGGAAACCGCATACCGTCCGGTACATTGTATTATAAGTGGATATTGTTAGTCCGCTCCGATACTAACCAACAAAATGGCCGTTGGCGGCGACAACTTTTTCCTCATTACCAGTTGTCGTGTCAAAACAGCAAAGTCTTTGTGTAGCGGAGTGTAAACGATTGCCGGTGTTGTGTCAAAACGACAAGTCATCGAAATCTCCAATTACTGACGGTTTACAGTAACCGGAAGTGACGTGCTTGGAGATCTTGATGAATTGTCTATTTTGACAGAACAGGAAGGGAGAGATGCAGGAGAGGTGAATCGCTCTGACAGCTCTGTGTTATTGTGTGATCCCGGCCTTCCATAAATCATATCTTCCTATTTCTGTATGAGATATAAATGTGCTTCCAATATTCCTCCCAATCAGTAGATGTCCTTCTAAAGACTCGGCACCTCATATACATGAGATATGTGATCTGTTTATTCACTCAGATCAGGAATGTCCTCATAAAGGAAGATCTGATGTCCTCACATCTATACATCAAGTTCCTCCAGTATATAAAATGTACATTATATCTCATATATACTCCATGGGGGAGGAAAATGTGTTTACAAGTGAAGATCAATGGAGAAATGTCTGATATCTACACATGAATGTTATATACTTGTTATGGGTATAAATGAAGAGGGATTATAATTCATCATCCAGGTTTATGTCATAGTGTGATGTAGAACATATTGTGTACATTACCGGCCTTTCCTCTATAGTACATGGAGGTTTTTATACATTCTTTATTATAAAGAAGTCAGGCAGTATACAGCATAAATAATACTAAACATACAAATACAGAATATAAAAGCTGGAAGTAATACTGCAGTGGATTCTGAGCACAGATAATAATAATGTGTTATAGAGGTAGATCAGGGGGGTCCGACCTTTTCACCTTCCTGGGTCACATTGGAAGAAGAGGAATAGTCTCGGGCCGCACATAAAATACACAATCAATAAGGAGAGATGATGAGGAGTTCCTCCTGCGGCTCTCAGCGGGGAGGTGCGGCTGCTGACCCCGTTCTCTATAATGAGAGGTCACCGGCGGCCGCACCTATTCCCGGCTCCCTACACAGCCAGCGATTATCTGCGGTGATTATTGCTGGACGCAGACAAGGTGCGTAGAGGAGTGGCCTAGTCAAAGTCCGGACTTAAATCCCATTGAGATGCTGTGACATGACCTTAAACAGGCCGTTCAGGCTGGAAAACCCTCCAATGTGGATTAAAACAATTCTGCAAAGAAGAGCGGCCAAAATTCCTCCACAGCGATGTGAAAGACTCATTGTCAGTTATCACAAATGCTGGATTGTAGTTGTTGCCGCCAAGGGTGGCACAACCAGTTATTAGGTTTAGGGGGCAATTACTTTTTCACATAGAGCCAGGCAGGTTTAGCAGCTTTTTTCCCTTCAATGAAATTATCATTTATAAACTGCATTTTGTATTTACTCTGGTTATCTTGGTATACTATTAATATTTATTTGAGGATCTGAATCATTTAAGTGTGACAAATATGAGAAAAAGAAAGTAATAATCAGGAGAAAATACTTTTCCCAGCTCTGTAATGTGCACTCAGGTGACATGAGCATTGTATATACAGTATATAGTATGGGGGAGGGGAGACGGCACCTGGTGACTACATATTGTAGGGGAACACTTACAGATAAAGTGGTAGGTACCCCTGTGAGTGCGCAGAGCTTACAATCAAGCTGACCTGTAGGTACATTGAATATCTCCTAAATGTTCCCCCTTTAGGAGATATTCACAATGGGCGATGACATCATCTACACATGTGCAGTGACACTCCGCATTCACAGACACACAGTTTGCTGCGGAATGTAGAGCACCACACGCATGCGCAGGAGTGATGTCATCACAGCCCAGACATTCAATGGTCGGAGCCGGCAAACTCGGAAGGAAGACGGGATCAAGATGGAAACTGCTGCAGTGGTGACAGAGCGCCACTAGAGGGCGTCATTTCTAAGGTAAGTTTGTGGTGCATACTAGAGCATTATGACAAAAAAACTGAAGGGGGCAGATTTTTTTTTTTTTGTTCACAACCTCTTTAAGAATCCCATTTGTGATGATCATCATGTCTGCATCCTGCTTTATAATACTTATGAATCTTCATATTGTATAATATCTCTTATCTGAAGACTGTGGGGGGGTTTAGCCTTATTTTTATTTTTTTATTTTAGGTGGACCATACAAGATAAAACATTAGGACTTTTTTTTCTTAATATGACAAATGTGACAAATGTATCTGCAAAAACACTCCAGAGTTGGTTAAAAATATTCTGTAATTTATAATGTTTTTTCCTAAACTCTTTTACATTTATTTTTTTTTAAACTGCTGTCCAAATGTCACAAACATTTGCACAACCATCACAAATAATCCCTCATTATTGTGTCTAATATGTTTAGTTTCTATGATCATCGGCTCCATTTAGTGTCTATAATATGTAGTATTTTCCTGAAATACCTCAAACAGGAAAATGCTATATTATGGCCACCAGGTGGAGCTGATGATCATAAAACACACATATTAGGGATTCTTTGCTGGTTGTGCTTGTGACATTCGTACAGCAATTTTTTTTAATAATAAAACTATATCTTCTAATTGTATAATAGCTTCTTGTGCATGGATTGGGAATGGAATGGATTTGGAGAAATGACAATGTATAATTATTTATTGGTAGATGATGAAGAATATTAGTGTATCTTTCAGTAAGGAGATGATAAGCTCCGGGTTCACACCACAATGTGGATCAGGAAACCTGCAATCTGTTTGTGTTTCCCGCACTGTGTTCAGATTGCACTGCCCTTGTGATCTGCAGAGGGTGTCAGTGCTCTGATAATGACACCCCAAATACAGGTCACAAACGCAGCGCATTTGTCTGCATCAGATCACACAATAAAACTACTATGCGATCCGGATGCAGTGCGTTTCCAGAAGTAGTGCATGCAGTACTTTGGTGCGATGTAGGGAAATTTGAGCCTATTCAAAATGAATCGACTCAAATCACACTGCACTGAATCGCATGTGAATTGCACAGGAATTTAGTGTACATCCCTGTGTGATTCATAGGTGATTCCTGTGCAATTCAGAGGTGATTCTTGTGTGATTCATATGTGATTCCTGTGTGATTCATAGGTGATTCCTGTGTGATTCATAGGTGATTCCTGTGTGATTCATAGGTGATTCCTGTTGTGATTCATAGGTGATTCCTGTGCGATTCATAGGTGATTCCTGTGCGATTCAGAGGTGATTCTTGTGTGATTCATAGGTGATTCCTGTGCGATTCCAGAGGTGATTCTTGTGTGATTCATAGGTGATTCCTGTGCGATTTCATAGTGTGAACCCAGACTTAGTACAAACTCTATCTGTATAAATCGGTATAATTAGTGAGATATCACTCACATCGAGTATAAAGACAAGTACACACCATCAGTTTTCTTGTTAAACCCAGCGGGATAAAGGAAAAAAAAACCTCAAGAGCTGAGGAGTAGATCCTGTACTAACAATCTAATGTTAGTACAGTGATCTCCCCACTGAGCTATTTTGTTCTGACAAAGTATCTTCTGTATATTTTTTGGAGAATATTTCACGTGATAAAATGCCCAATTTGTTGAGTATCTGGGGTGTCATTAAGAATAATGGCTCCCAATCGCATGTTGCACATTTTTGTGCGATTTTACAGTGTATCAGAATTGTAGGACTGCCAGTAATTCAGATGTGAATGGGGCCCTATAATAGAGCTTCCCCGGGCCCCTCCCCCTCCTTGTCCCCCCGGATGATATGGATGGAAATCAGGATTCAGATCTATGAAGAGAAGGTAGACAGACGGACATCAGACATCTCACAGATGGATTCATTAGATGCTCTTCAGTCCTGGTTCACATTCATGAGATTTCACATGTCAAATCGGCAGCTATTACCTGAGCCTAAGACTTCAATATCTGATATTTACAATAAGAAATATGTCGGCATTTCTGATCTTTCGGCTGAACTCACACAGTGCAGTGATCGGCGTTTTTCTGCATTGTAAAATACCAAACACCACAATTGTTGCCTGTGAACCTCATGCACACTGTAATGCACCCCAGAGCTGTTCTGTTGGTGTATCTGTATAATATCATTCCTCAGTATTGTACAATGGATTCATCCCCCCTCCTATAGGATGGAATGTTCCTCGTCTCTCTGACAGACTTGGTGTTTGATTGGTTGAGGGGAAACATTAGCCAATAAGCTGGATGAAGACCTTTCATCGGATTGGATGTTGAGGTGATTGACAGCTCAGTGCGTCCAATCAGTGATCAGCAGCTTCTCAGCGATCTCCTAGCTGTACAGATTTCTCCCATGATGTGTTTTGTCTCCATTCCTATTGGTTCTTCCAGTCATGTGACCGGTTTTCTCAGGTGGATTAGCGCTCCATCCCGGGGGGGTTGTACACAGCGGTAGGGGGGAGCAGGATGGCGGATCCCTCTTACTCTGCTTCTCATGATGTGTCTGAGGGAGATTGCTGGGACTTGTAGTTCACCCCGTTCTACAGATGATTAGGGGGATGGTGAGTGTAGAAATATACAGAGTGATGCTCAGTGTCTGTACTATAATACACTATACATGTCATGTGATCACACACCCCGCCCATCACATATTACACACATCACTTCCTCTGATCCGGGTCACATCTTCCTCTTCTCTCTGCAGGGATCCATATTGTACAGGAGATGTACGGCTGTGAGCTGAGAGATGACGGCACCACTGAGGGGTATGATCAGTATGGATATGATGGGAGAGATTTCATGTCTCTGGACACACAGAGAGAGATCTATATCCCGACCATGAATGAGGCTCAGATCACCACACAGAGATGGAACAGTCCGGAGGTGAGACTGGGGGAGAGAGACAAGAATTATCTGGAGAATATCTGTATTCCAGCACTGAAGAGATACATAGAGTACGGGAGAGAAGATCTGGAGAGGAGAGGTGAGCACACACTATATATATACATTGTATTATATACATCCTCTGTATACTCTCTATACATTCTATCTGTATATACAGCACCTCCTACAGCAGGCATGTCCAAAGTCTGGTTATCTAAACCGGCCTTTATCAGCCAGTGTGCCGCGGGATCAGGGCTGTCAGATGAGCCCGATCTCCCGGTCTCCCGATCTCCCGATCTCCCGGTCTCCCGATCTCCCGGTCTCCAGAACTGTACATCAGCACTGTGAGAAGCTCCGTCAGCATCAAAAGTGAAAGTAAAGTGCAGGGAGTGTGCTGTGCTCTCTGCTTCCCCCTACAGTGCAGTACCTGGCTGAATGAGGAAGCTGGAAAGGTTACAGTACTGTGCTAGAAGCTAGAGTCATTTTAAAAGGGCTTTATTCATGTGTCTGTCTGTATGTGTGTGCCTGTGTCTGTATGTATATGTGTGTGCCTGTATGTGTGTGTCTGTATGTATGTGTCTGTATGTGTGTGCCTGTGTCTGTATGTGTGTGTGTGTGTGTCTGTATGTGTGTGCGTGTGCATGTTTCTGTATGTATGTCTGTGTATGCATGTGTCTGTATGTGTGTGTGCATGTGTCTGTATATGTGTGTGTGTGTGTACATGTGTCTGTATGTGTGTGTGCATGTGTCTGTATATGTGTGTGTGTGTGTACATGTGTCTGTATGTGTACATGTGTCTGTATATGTGTGTGTGTGTGTGTGTCTGTATGTGTGTGCGTGTTTCTGTATGTATGTCTGTGTGTACATGTGTCTGTATGTGTGTGTGCATGTGTCTGTATATGTGTGTGTGTGTGTACATGTGTCTGTATGTGTGTGTGCATGTGTCTGTATATGTGTGTGTGTGTGTGTGTGTACATGTGTCTGTATGTGTGTGTGCATGTGTCTGTATATGTGTGTGTGTGTGTGTGTGTGTACATGTGTCTGTATATGTGTGTGTGTGTGTGTGTGTACATGTGTCTGTATGTGTACATGTGTCTGTATATGTGTGTGTGTGTGTGTACATGTGTCTGTATGTGTACATGTGTGTGTGTGTGTGTACATGTGTCTGTATGTGTACATGTGTCTGTATATGTGTGTGTGTGTACATGTGTCTGTATGTGTACATGTGTCTGTATGTGTGTACATGTGTCTGTATGTGTCTGCATTTGTCTGTGTGTATGTATGCGTGTATGTTACTTTTAATCTGCCCCCCCCCCCCCCCCCCCAATTCCTGTACCATCAGAACTGCTTTTGTAGGGCTTGTTTGTGATAGCAGCCAGGACTGTTGCTCATCTGAAAAGCAATCCATGCACAGATCGCTTTTCAGAGGCATTTGACAGGTGGTAAAGAGGCATTATGTTGCCTCCTCACCACCTGTTTTAAGCCCATAAATGCAGCATCACTATACCACAACCGTGCAATGCACACAGTTGCGGGATAGTTGCAGTGCAGCCCCATTCAGCCTGGGTATACCTCCAGCTGCAGCCACAGCATGTGTACACCCCCAGATGCTCCTTCTGCAGCTAAAGGGGGAGAAGTTGGGGGTGGTAAAAACAGCTTAACCATGTGGTTTTACTGCCCCTCCAGCCTGACATGTGAACAAGCCCTTGGTTCACATCTGTGTAGCTGCGTGCTGCATGTAGGGCAGCCCATTCATTTAAATGGGCTTCCCTACCCGCAGGGAAAGAAGTCCCTGACCTTTTTTTTTAAAATTGCACTGCACCAAAAGCACCCCACGTTTTCCAATGTGTGGGGTACCATTAAGAATTAATGGTACCCCTAAGGAGCATTCGTCTGCGTGTCAGGAACGAGCGCGACAAAGGCAAGAGAATTCTTGTTGGGCAGTGTATTAGTGCTCGAACGAACACACTTAGACCAAATTTTAATGGTTCAAAGAATGTCAGGCAAAATGGTCGGCCCTCACACATGTTCACTTCATCAAATCTGGCCCTCTTTGAAAAAAGTTTGGGCACCCCTGTCCTACAGCATCACACACTCCTCCCACTTCTCTGATAAACCACACCCGCTGACACCGGAAACCACGCCCACTCCTAATAAGACCCAATACAGCCTGGATAATCCTAGGCCCAGAAGTAGGTGGGGTTTAATAAAGTGGGCGTGTCTTCTCATCCCACCAACAGGGACTCTCCCTCCCAGTCTGTGTCCATTCATGTCTTCCAGTCTGTAGATGTCGGGATCTGTCCGGTCACATCGGTAAGTATTGGGGTGATGTAAGAATAATCTCCCCTCCCCCGCAATGACTCCTCCAGGATCTCCCCAGAGATCAGTCACCTCTATACATCTTCTCTTCCTGTGACTGCTTCCATCACACATGTCCCACCGAGTGTTCATCCCCCCAGTATGATCCGCTCCCTGCACCCCCATACTGGGAGAGATATCAGGATTTCTACATGTCATAGGAGAACCTCCAACACTGAGTGTATAATACACCATACAATGTGTGCGATCTACACACCATACAATACACAACAATCCAAACCTAGAAATGTCCAACAAGTGTCTCTCCACCCAACACTGAATTGTGTCTAAAATAAAAGATTCATCAATTGTTCCTCCCTAGAAGGAGAACTAATCCCCGGATCACACTCCGCAACTTCCCACTCACCAAAGTCATCAAAGTTATCAGAGACTTTACTGATCAACATTCCTATCACTTTGATGGATCGATGTCACATTCTTCAATCATAAACATTCGTCACACATCGGGCTTCCCAGTCACTTGAACAGGCCGCCCCACACACAACAAACGTCCCAAAGTATCTCCAGAACATTTCCAGTCTTGGAGTGTCGGGTTTTTTTCAGTGAATGTTTTGGTGCATTTGTAGAAAATTTTGTGACTCAGCAAAACGCACATCTGCTACCCGTGATTGGGGTGTCATTAACATTGAGGCTGTATTTACATCTGTGTGTTTCCCAATGTGTGGCAACCTGCACAGAAACCGCATGATTTACCGCACATTGCAGGAATGCCCTGCAAACGCACATCATACTTGTGTCACCATAATGGGAGGACAAGTGCAATGCATCTTCCTGAAATGTGCTGCAAAGTGCATCTTCTGTGCTGGTTGCTGTGCAGATACAAGTTTAGCCTAAATGGTAACACAAGCATGACGCACATTACCACACGTTTTCAAAATAAATGAACAGCAAAGCATGTATTTTCTTGTTGCCATGCATTCATAAACACGCAGATGCAAACAAATCATAACACAAGTGCAACGCATGTGAAACGCAGTGCAAAGCATGCATTTTCTTGCTGGTTGCCGTGCATTTGGAAACACACAGATGCAAACTAATGGTAACATAAGCGCATTGCCACGTGTTTTCTGTGCGGGTTGTCACGTGTTTTGAAATGCGCAGATGAGAACGCAGCCTAAATGGTACTACAAGTGTGACAGACATTGCCATGCGGGTTGTCATGCGATTATAAATAGACAGAAGCAAATTAATGGTAACACAAGAGTGACACACATTTCCACGTGTTTTTAAAATGCAAGGCAAAGTGCGTGTTTTCTGTGAAGATTTCCGCGTGTTTTTGAAACAAATGGCAAAGCATGCATTTTACTTGCGAGTTGTCATGCATTCAGAAATGTGCAGATGCAAAGAAATGGTATCGTAAGCATGATGAGCGTTGCTTTGCGTCTTAAAAAAGCAAGGCAAAGCACGCATTTTCTGTGCAGGTTGCTGTGGGTTTGGAAATGCACAGATGAGAATGCAGCCTAGATAGTAAGGCAAAGGTGACGCACATTGCCGTCTGTTTTAAAAATGCACGGCAAAGTGTACATTTTCTTGCAAGTTGCCATGCGTTTGGAAACGCACGTGTGTACGAATGGTAAAGCAAGCGCGACACGCATTGCTGCATGCTTTTAAAATGTGTGGCAAAGTGTGCGTTTTCTTGCTGGTTGCCATGCACTTGAAAATTGGGCAGATGCAAACAATTGGTAACACAAGCGCATTGCCACGTGTTTTCTGTGCGGGTTGTGACAAGTTTGGAAACACACAGATGAGAACGTGGCCTAAATGGTAACGGAAGCATGACGGATACTGCCGAGTTTTTTGAAACGCAGGGCAAAGTATTCGTTTTCTTGTGGGTTGCCACACATTTGGAGAGGTGCAGGTGGAAACTTATGGTAACGCGATGCGCATTGCAGTGTGTTTCAGAGGCGTTCAGCAAATTGTGCATTTTCTTCCGAGTTGTTTGGAAAACTCATATTTAGGAGCAGCACACAAAGACTAAATTCACATTCAGGAGAGGAGTGTTTTGACAGAAAAATGCCAAACGCAGCAAAAACGCACCTAAATGTTAGGAGCGTTTAGCACTTCAGCAATTTTTTATTTCGATGGATGGAATAAATATTCTGGCCAATGAA
Organism: Aquarana catesbeiana; assembly: GCA_037953035.1. Lineage (NCBI taxonomy): Eukaryota > Metazoa > Chordata > Amphibia > Anura > Ranidae > Aquarana > Aquarana catesbeiana. The sequence continues at coordinate 2,232,937 of JBBHAA010000143.1, read as the reverse complement.
ATGAATAAACACCCAAAGTACTTGACATGGGTAAATGCGTCTAATTGTGGTACACACCTTTACCAGCATTTTTTATTTTTTTGCTGCCAGAAGAAAAACATCCAGGGCAGCTGTTCTCGGCGTCCAGTGTGCATGTACCCTACCGCAAGCTCAACGCACTTTGCCTCAAAACGCACAGCAAAGCATTTTCTATGTGGGTTGCCATACATTCGGAAACACACAGATGTGAATGCAGCCTATATGGCACTGTAAGCATGACACGTATTGGGTGGGAGTTTTCAGTGCAGGTTGCGTGCAATCAAAGTAATGATGCCTAAATGGCAATGCAAGCGGGATGTGCGTTTCCTGTAAGTTTCCTAAATGTGGGTTGCTGTCTGTTCAGAAATGTACAGATGTGAATTCAGGGTAACTGTTAATGACGCCCCAATCATGTTTAGAAGATGTATGTTTTGCTGCTAAAATGCGCAAAGTACCACGACTGAAAAAGTTCTTGAGTTACTTTGGGGAATTTGTCGCACGTAGGGAAGCCATTCAAGTGAATCAGCTGCCCTATACGTGATATGTGTTTACATGTGGAAAACAAGCAAAAAAATAAAAAACATGAGCAGGAATGTGCGTTTCTGCTACGCAAAAGTCTGTTTGGGATGTCTTAGGGAGGAAGTTTTTAGGGAACAAGAATGACCAGGGAGGTGAGGGGTAAATAAATGTTGCCTAAGAAGTCACTGCAATTAAAGCGATAGATAAACCGCATCGGAAAAGAAAAAAAATCAGGTCCCGGGCAGTTTAACCGCTTGCCGACCAGCCGCCTCAGTTATACTGCGGCAGAATGGCACGGGCAGGCGAATCGCCGTCATGTTACGTCGGCTCCAAAGGCGGCCACTAGGCCAACCGCTGCTCACCCCCGGAGCCGATGCGAGTGCCCGGCCATCTCAATGATCGCCAGGCTCCCGCAATCGCTCATAACACGGCGTGGGGAGAAGTGACAGATCGTCTTCATACAGAGTATGAACAGCGATCTGTCATCTCCCCTACGCAGTCCCCTCCCCCCTTCAGTTAGAACACACACTAGCAAACACAATTAACCCCTTGATCGCCCTCTAGTGTTAACCTCTTCACTGCCAGTGACATTTTCACAGTAATCAATGCATTTTTATAGCACTGATCTCTGTATTAATGCCAGTGGTCCCAAAAATTTGGCAAAATTGTCCGATGTGTCCACCATAATTTTGCAGTCATGATAAAAATCACAGATCGCAGCCATTAGTAGTAAAAAACAAATAATAAAAATGCTATAAATCTATCCCCTATTTTGTAGATGCTATAACTTTTGCACAAACCAATCAATATACGCTTATTGCGATTTTTTTTTTTTTTTGTTTAACAAAAATATGTAGAAGAATACATATCGGCCTAAACTGAGGAAAAAAACGTTTTTTTTAAAAAGAAAAGTGGGGATATTTATTATAGCAAAAAGTACAAAATGTTGTGGTTTTTTTTTTCAAAATTGTCGCTCTTTTTTTGTTTATAGCGCAAAAAATAAAAACCACAAAGATGATCAAATACCACCAAAAGAAAGCTCTTTTTGTGGGAATAAAAGGACGTCAATTTTGTTTGGGTGCAACGTTGCACGACCGCACAATTGTCAGTTAAAGCGACGCAGTGCCGAATCGTAAAAAGTGCTCTGGTCAGATGGTCAGAAAGGGGGTAAATCTTCCGGGGCTGAAGCAGTTAAAGTGATAATAAAATCTCAGGTTTTTTTGTTTAAAATACCAATTATATCATACTTACCCGCTCTGTGTAATGGTTTTGCACAGAGCAACTCAGATCCTCCACTTCTCGGTTCCCTCTTCGATGTTCCTGGCCCCTCCCTCCTGCTTCCCACAGTAAGCAGCTTGTTATGGGGGCACCCAAGCTGAGCCGCTTTGTGTGTCCATTCAGACACGGAGCGGCAGCTCGGCCCCACCCCCTCTCTCCTCATTGGCTCACTGACTTTGATTGACAGGAGAGTCCCGGACAGCCAAGTCTCTCGTGCAACATCGCTGGATCGAGATGGGGCTCAGGTAAGTATTTAGGGGGACTGCTGCACACAGAATGCATTAAAATAAAAAGCCGTATGCCTTTAGAACCGCATAATGCATCACATATTAGCACATTTTGCAAGACTTACTTGAAAACAAAACTGCATCTAAATGTAATATCTCCTAAACAGTTCTCATTTAGGAGATATATTTATAGTACCTACAAGTAAGTCTATAATAAGGCTTGCCTATAGGTAAAAATTATACATGGGAGTTTACTCCCACATTTACCGCTTACAGACTGGAAGATTTGGCTCCTAACCAGTCCATTTTTTGCGATACGGCACTGCATCAGTTTAACTGACAAATGCGTGGTCATGCACCCGAACAAAATTTACATCCTTTTTTTCCCACAAATAGAGCTTTCTTTTGGTGGTATTTGATCACCTCTGCGGTTTTTATTTTGTGCGCTATAAACAAAAAAAACAATTTTTTTTTACTTTCTGCTATAATAAATATCCCCAAAATGTTTTTAAAAAACAAATTTCTTTATCCAGATAATGCAGATATATATTCTTCTACATATTTTTGGTAAAAAAAATCGCAATAAGCGTATATTGATTAGTTTGCACAAAAATTATAGCATCTACAAACTATGGGAATGTTTTATGGCTTTTTATTTTTTAAAATTTTTTGTACTAGTAATGGCGGTGATTTGCGATTTTTAGCGGTACTGCGACATTGCGGCGGACAGATCGGACACTTTTGACACATTTTTGGGACCATTGACATTTATACAGCGATCAGTGCTATAAAAATGCACTGGGTTTAACAGTAGGGGGCGATCAAGGGGTTAAATGTGTTCCCTTGTTAGTGTTTCTAACTGTATGGGGATAAGACTGACTGGGGGAGAAGACATATCAATGTTCCTACTTACTAGGAACAAACAATATTCTCCTCTCCCCTGACAGAACAGGGATTTGTGTGTTTACACACACAAATCCCCATTCGAGCTCTCGTTCCTGCAATCGCGGGTGGCTGGGGGCGATCGCGCCCGCCGGCCTTGCGCATCGGTTCCCCCACGTGGTGCCGGTAGCTCTTAAAGGGGAAGACTTACCCGAACGGCGATTCACGGGAATGTGCCACTTAGCCAATGTATATCGGCGTGAGCCGGTCGGCAGGTGGTTAAGACAAATGTACGACTTGTGAGACACTACTCCCATAGACTTCAATGTAAGATTGCCAACAAGAATCACCCAAAAGTTTCTTTTTGTTTTGTTTTCTGTCGCAGTGACTCAAGATATGGCAATTAAGACGCATCCATTAAAATCTATTCCTGGAATTCATAAAGACTGGGGCAGACAGATTTAGCAAAAGTGTCTCTCCTGCAATAGGTGAAGAATGCGCCAAATTCATGTACCTGTTTGGAACTTGTACTTGAATTCGGCTTATGCTACACCACTTTTAGAATGCATAAGAGACACTTTCGCAAAATATGTCTGAGACAGTTTTTCTCTCTGCACATCAAAAGAGAGTTGGTTTTAATTAGCTCTACTTTTACATTTGGCACATTTAATGTGAAGCAATGTAAAAGTGGCACATTTTAGAACTACCTGAATTTGGTGTATGAGTCGCTGTCAGAACCAAAAGTATCACAAAATACTGCATGAATTTGGCGCAATACAATAACAAGAGGAATTAACGCCAGTAAAGTAGCACAGCAGCTTTATTGAATTCCCTCCTATGTGTTTTAACCACTTGCCGACCGCCGCAACTATATACGTTGGCAGAATGGCACGGGCAGGCAAAAGGACTTACAGGTACGTCCTTGCCTGCCCGCGGGTGGGGGGTCCGATCGGACCCCCCCCGGTGCCTGCGGCGGTCAGCAAATCTCCCCCGGCGATCGGTGGTGAGGGGGAGGCCATCCATTCGTGGCCCCCCCCTCGCGATCGCTCCCAGCCAATGGGATCATTTCCCTGCCTCTGTATTGTACACAGAGGCAGAGGAAATGATGTCATCTCTCCTCGGCTCGGTATTTTCCGTTCCGGGCCGAGGAGAGAAGACTGTAATGTAAGTGCACAACACACACACACACAGTAGAACATGCCAGGCACACAAAACACCCCGATCCCCCCCCAATCACCCCCCCTGTCACAAACTGACACCAAGCAGGTTTTTTTTTTTTTTTCTGATTACTGTATTGGTGTCAGTTTGTGACAGTTACAGTGTTAGGGCAGTGAGTGTTAGGCCCCCTTTAGGTCTAGGATACCCCCCTAACCCCCCCTAATAAAGTTTTAACCCCTTGATCACCCCCTGTCGCCAGTGTTGTTAAGCGATCATTTTTCTGATCGCTGTATTAGTGTTGCTGGTGACGCTAGTTAGGGACGTAAATATTTAGGTTCGCCGTCAGCGTTTTATAGCGTCAGGGACCCCCATATACTATCTAATAAATGTTTTAACCCCTTGATTGCCACCTAGTTAACCCTTTCACCACTGATCACCGTATAACCGTTACGGGTGACGCTGGTTAGTTTGTTTATTTTTTATAGTGTCAGGGCACCCGCCGTTTTTTACCGAATAAAGGTTTAGCCCCCTGATCGCCCGGCGGTGATATGCATCGCCCCAGGCAGCGTCAGATTAGCGCCAGTACCGCTAACACCCACGCACGCAGCATACGCCTCCCTTAGTGGTATAGTATCAGATCGGATCAATATCTGATCCGATCAGATCTATACTAGCGTCCCCAGCAGTTTAGGGTTCCCAAAAACGCAGTGTTAGCGGGATCAGCCCAGATACCTGCTAGCACCAGCGTTTTGCCCCTCCGCCCGGCCCAGCCCAGCCCACCCAAGTGCAGTATCGATCGATCACTGTCACTTACAAAACACTAAACGCATAACTGCAGCGTTCGCAGAGTCAGGTCTGATCCCTGCGATCGCTAACAGTTTTTTTGGTAGCGTTTTGGTGAACTGGCAAGCACCAGCCCCAGGCAGCGTCAGGTTAGTGCCAGTACCGCTAACACCCACGCACGCAGCATACGCCTCCCTTAGTGGTACAGTATCTGATTGGATCAATATCTGATCCGATCAGATCTATACTAGCGTCCCCAGCAGTTTAGGGTTCCCAAAAACGCAGTGTTAGCGGGATCAGCCCAGATACCTGCTAGCACCTGCGTTTTGCCCCTCCGCCCGGCCCAGCCCACCCAAGTGCAGTATCGATCGATCACTGTCACTTACAAAACACTAAACGCATAACTGCAGCGTTCGCAGAGTCAGGCCTGATCCCCGCGATCGTTAACAGTTTTTTTGGTAGCGTTTTGGTGAACTGGCAAGTGCCAGCGGCCTAGTACACCCCGGTCGTAGTCAAACCAGCACTGCAGTAACACTTGGTGACGTGGCGAGTCCCATAAGTGCAGTTCAAGCTGGTGAGGTGGCAAGCACAAATAGTGTCCCGCCGCCACCAAGAAGACAAACACAGGCCCGTCGTGCCCATAGTGCCCTTCCTGCTGCATTCGCCAATCCTAATTGGGAACCCACCACTTCTGCAGCGCCCGTACTTCCCCCATTCACATCCCCAACCAAATGCAGTCGGCTGCATGAGAGGCATTTTCTTTATGTCCTCCCGAGTACCCCTACCCAACGAACCCCCCCAAAAAAGATGTTGTGTCTGCAGCAAACGCGGATATAGGCGTGACACCCGCTATTATTGTCCCTCCTGTCAATCCTGGTCTTTGCATTGGTGAATGTTTTGAACGCTACCATTCACTAGTTGAGTATTAGCGTAGGGTACAGCATTGCACAGACTAGGCACACTTTCACAGGGTCTCCCAAGATGCCATCGCATTTTGAGAGACCCGAACCTGGAAACGGTTACAGTTATAAAAGTTAGTTACAAAAAAAAGTGTAAAAAAAAAAAAACAAAACACAAACAAATATATAAAATAAAAAATAATAGTTGTCGTTTTATTGTTCTCTCTCTATTCTCTCTCTCTCTATTCTCTCTATTGTTCTGCTCTTTTTTTACTGTATTCTATTCTGCAATGTTTTATTGTTATTATGTTTTATCATGTTTGCTTTTCAGGTATGCAATTTTTTATACTTTACCGTTTACTGTGCTTTATTGTTAACCATTTTTTTGTCTTCAGGTACGCCATTCACGACTGAGTGGTTACACCAGAATGATGCTTGCAGGTTTAGGTATCATCTTGGTATCATTCTTTTCAGCCAGCGGTCGGCTTTCATGTAAAAGCAATCATAGCGGCTAATTAGCCTCTAGACTGCTTTTACAAGCAGTGGGAGAGAATGCCCCCCCCCACCGTCTTCCGTGTTTTTCTCTGGCTCTCCTGTCTCAACAGGGAACCTGAGAATGCAGCCGGTGATTCAGCCAGCTGACCATAGAGCTGATCAGAGACCAGAGTGGCTCCAAACATCTCTATGGCCTAAGAAACCGGAAGCTACGAGCATTTTATGACTTAGATTTCGCCGGATGTAAATAGCGCCATTGGGAAATTGGGGAAGCATTTTATCACACCGATCTTGGTGTGGTCAGATGCTTTGAGGGCAGAGGAGAGATCTAGGGTCTAATAGACCCCAATTTTTTCAAAAAAGAGTACCTGTCACTACCTATTGCTATCATAGGGGATGTTTACATTCCCTGAGATAACAATAAAAATGATTAAAAAAAAATATGAAAGGAACAGTTTTAAAATAAGATAAAAAAGCAAAAAAATAATAAAGAAAAAAAAAAAAAAAAAGCACCCCTGTCCCCCCTGCTCTCGCGCTAAGGCGAACGCAAGCGTCGGTCTGGCGTCAAATGTAAACAGCAATTGCACCATGCATGTGAGGTATCACCGCGACGGTCAGATCGAGGGCAGTAATTTTAGCAGTAGACCTCCTCTGTAAATCTAAAGTGGTAACCTGTAAAGGCTTTTAAAGGCTTTTAAAAATGTATTTATTTTGTTGCCATTGCACGTTTGTGCGCAATTGTAAAGCATGTCATGTTTGGTATCCATGTACTCGGCCTAAGATCATCTTTTTTATTTCATCAAACATTTGGGCAATATAGTGTGTTTTAGTGCATTAAAATGTAAAAAAGTGTGTTTTTTCCCCAAAAAATGCGTTTGAAAAATCGCTGCGCAAATACTGTGTGAAAAAAAAAATGAAACACCCACCATTTTAATCTGTAGGGCATTTGCTTTAAAAAAAATATAATGTTTGGGGGTTCAAAGTAATTTTCTTGCAAAAAAAAATAACTTTTTCATGTAATCAAAAAGTGTCAGAAAGGGCTTTGTCTTCAAGTGGTTAGAAGAGTGGGTGATGTGTGACATAAGCTTCTAAATGTTGTGCATAAAATGCCAGGACAGTTCAAACCCCCCCAAATGACCCCATTTTGGAAAGTAGACACCCCAAGCTATTTGCTGAGAGGCATGTCGAGTCCATGGAATATTTTATATTGCGACACAAGTTGCGGGAAAGAGACAATTTTTTTTTTTTTTTTTTTGCACAAAGTTGTCACTAAATGATATATTGCTCAAACATGCCATGGAAATATGTGAAATTACACCCCAAAATACATTCTGTTGCTTCTCCTGAGTACGGGGATACCACATGTGTGAGACTTTTTGGGAGCCTAGCCGCGTATGGGACCCCGAAAACCAAGCACCGCCTTCAGGCTTTCTAAGGGCATAAATTTTTGATTTCACTCTTCACTGCCTATCACAGTCTCGGAGGCCATGGAATGCCCAGGTGGCACAAAACCCCCCCAAATGACCCCATTTTGGAAAGTAGACACCCAAAGCTATTTGATGAGAGGTATAGTGAGTATTTTGCAGACCTCACTTTTTGTCACAAAGTTTTGAAAATTAAAAAAAGAAAAAAAAAATTTTTTTTTTTGTCTTTCTTCATTTTCAAAAACAAATGAGAGCTGCAAAATACTCACCATGCCTCTCAGCAAATAGCTTGGGGTGTCTACTTTCCAAAATGGGGTCATTTGGGGGGGGGTTGTGCCACCTGGGCATTCCATGGCCTCCGAAACTGTGATAGGCAGTGAAGAGTGAAATCAAAAATGTACACCCTTAGAAATCCTGAAGGCGGTGATTGGTTTTCGGGGGCCCGTACGCGGCTAGGTTCCCAAAAAGTCCCACACATGTGGTATCCCCGTACTCAAGAGAAGCAGCAGAATGTATTTTGGGGTGCAATTCCACATATGCCCATGACCTGTGTGAGCAATATATCATTTAGTGACAACTTTGTGCAAAAAAAAAAAAAAATTGTCACTTTCCCGCAACTTGTGTCAAAATATAAAATATTCCATGGACTCAACATGCCTCTCAGCAAATAGCTTGGGGTGTCTACTTTCCAAAATGGGGTCATTTGGGGGGGTTTTATGCCATCTGGGCATTTTATGGCCTTCAAAACTGTGATAGGTAGTGAGGAGTAAAATCAAAAATGTACGCCCTTAGAAATCCTGAAGGCAGTGATTGGTTTTCGGGGCCCCGTACGCGGCTAGGCTCCCAAAAAGTCCCACACATGTGATATCCCCATACTCAGGAGAAGCAGCTAAATGTATTTTGGGGTGCAATTCCACATATGCCCATGGCCTGTGTGAGCAATATATCATTTAGTGACAACTTTTTGTAATTTTTTTTTTTTTTTTTTGTCATTATTCAATCACTTGGGACAAAAAAATGAATATTTAATGGGCTCAACATGCCTCTCAGCAATTTCCTTGGGGTGTCTACTTTCCAAAATGGGGTCATTTGTGGGGGTTTTGTACTGCCCTGCCATTTTAGCACCTCAAAAAACGACATAGGCAGTCATAAACTAAAAGCTGTGTAAATTACAGAAAATGTACCCTAGTTTGTAGACGGCTATAACTTTTGCGCAAACCAATAAATATATGCTTATTGACATTTTTTTTACCAAAGACATGTGGCCAAATACATTTTGGCCTAAATGTATGACTAAAATTGAGTTTATTGGATTTTTTTTAGAACAAAAAGTAGAAAATATCATTTTTTTTCAAAATTTTCGGTCTTTTTCCGTGTATAGCGCAAAAAATAAAAACGGCAGAGGTGATCAAATACCATCAAAAGAAAGCTCTATTTGTGGGAAGAAAAGGACGCAAATTTCGTTTGGTTACAGCATTGCATGACCGCGCAATTAGCAGTTAAAGTGACGCAGTGCCAAATTGTAAAAAGTGCTCTGGTCAGGAAGGGGGTAAATCCTTCCGGGGCTGAAGTGGTTAACACATATGACCGGGCGCCTATAACCCTTGTCAGTGTTACCCCTGGACAACAGCCCCCACTTCAGTGGAGAGGAGGATCTTTCTTGGGAGCCTTACCCCCACTTTCCAGTTGGAATTTTAAGTAGATGCCCCCTACGGGGATGCGGTGTGGGGCGCGGGTACTCCCTGGGATGGTCGGTCCTTCGAGTTACCTCCTCCCCCTCTGCCCTGGTCTGTCTCACACTCCTTCCCCTCCCAGACCCCTTCTACCTTGCCTGCCTACAATGGGTATTGCATGTCCTACCTGGATCCCTCTATGGGCTTGCAGTCTCCTGGCAATCTGCAGGTGTGGGGTGGTCTGAGTCCTCTGGTCCTGTGGGGGGGCAGGGTAAGGTGTGGGCTTGCTTGGTCCCTGACAGCATGCTGTATGCTGCCTGGAGCTCCTGGTGACCTGCATGTAGCAGGTTTGAGTCCCAGCTTGCCTGCTTCAGGGGCTGGAGTTCCAAATTGGGCCCCCCCGTGGCGGGCTTTCCAAAAATTTAGGCTGTGCCCTACTCGGCTGGCTCCATCGCCCACAATCTTCATTTTGGGCACCCGCTCACATTGCCTGGGGCAGCACAGCGCCGCTTCCTGGGGGGGTAAATTGGCTGGAAGCACTCGCCTTCCTCTTGATGTGGCCTCTGGTGGTGGATCCAATTGCGTGACACCCTTTTTGTGTGGCATGACTGGCGGACATTTTACTGGAGCCCAGCCAACACCTGGGACATTACTGGCTGCATAGCCTTCCTTGCCATGCTACCCGCAGCCCAGTCTCTGCCCCATGTAGGGGTGGTGTGCTGGGCACGATGTACCGCCGCAGATTTACCTGGGTGTCGGACTGCTTATTCACTGCATTGCTGGCTGCTGCTCAGCTGTTTGCCTATAGGCTTTACCCCTGCTGACCCTTGGTGTGCTGTCCACTACACTCGGCTGGAGCTGAAGGGCCATTATACTGTTCTGCGGTCTGTGGTGGACGGGTCCTCTTTCTCCGTCTTGGCACAGGAGGGGCCCTTGGTGGGTGCTGTCATCGCAGCCAATGCTTCAAATTGGAGACTCCGGGTGGGGTATCAGATGAGGTGCTTGTCCCTCTTAGACACAGGTCTAATGAGATCTTTCCGTACCCCGAACATTGTGACAGACCTGTCTAAAGGGGTGGGAGTGTCCAGGGCGTCCATTGGTACTTCTCAGGAGCTTGCAGTTCTTCCCTTTTTAGGAGCCCCTTCTGAGGAAGTGCATTTCTTCTTCAGTGAGGGATCCACATGTTTTGTTGTATAATAAAGCCCCGGTGATTCTGGGAGAGGAATTGTCCATCCTTTAAGGATCCTGTGGACTGCAAAATTGAATTGGTCGCGCGTGCCAGGCTCCCTTTTGCTGGGTTGCCATTGTGACCAGTGTTGGCCACAAGCAAAGGCCAAAAGTCTGTGACAGATCTGATGTCTTGTCTAGTTCCCCGGGCATATGTTGCCCTGGCGGACCAGTTGATCCAGGGGCTCCAATACATTCATGCCTCTCCCTGGATGGTGCTTCATTTCTTTCAAAGCTCTCCGTTTCAACAGGGTTCTTCAGCGAGTCTTGTGGCTCTAAGGTTGGTCTGCAAACCAGACTTTGAAGGAGGCCTTGTCGGACCTGCCCTTTTTTAGGGAGACCATCTGTTTGGGGCTATGCTGGATGATATTATCAAGCACCCTATGGGTGGCAAATGTACCTTCCTTTTCTCAGACCAAGAAGGGAAAGGAACCGCATAGGAGGGCTGGGCCGACCTTCACGGCACATAAGCGGACATTTAGTTCACTTGGTTGCTAGTCTAAGAGCTCCAGCCATTCAAGACTCCCGCCGGTGGCACCATGCGCCCCTGGCCTCAGCCCGCAAATAATTCCTCCCCAGCATGAGGATTTGGCCCAATTTATTTCCAGGGTGAGGGGTCACCTTCATTGGTTTCTGGGCCCTTGGACTCTCATACCTGACAAGTGGGTCATGCAAAATCATTATTTTGGGCTACAAAATAGAAGTATTTTCTTTTTGCCAATTTGTGGTGCTCGCCGGCATGTCTGCGGCCTCTGTATGGGGCTTAGCAGGATCTGCTCCTTCGGGGAGTGATTGTTCCAGTGCCCAAGTCAAAGCGTTTCCGGGTATTGTACTCCAATTTTCTTTGTGAGTTTGCATGTAGGTTTTAGGTCTGATGGTGGCTACCTTCGGAGCGGTTTCATATTACCAGTTCCATACAAGAACACTTCAGAAGGTACTGTATATACTCCAGTATCAGTCGAGTTTTTCAGCACATTTTTTTGTGCTGAAAGTGCCCCCCTCGACTTATACTCGAGTCAAGCACTTTTCTGCAGCAAAAAATTTCATTTTCCGAACCGACTTTGGGGCCCCGTATCTCAGGGCCACTTAGAGCTAGGAAGCCCAAATTTGGTGTGCAAACCCAGTAGAACTGGTACCATAACATATCCAAAGCTGGAGTTCCTAGCACTAAGTGGCCCTGAGATACGGGGCCCCAAAATCGGTTCGGAAATTGTCATTCTCTGCTGCAGAAAAGTGCTTGACATTTTCTGAACCGATTTTGGGGCCCCGTATCTCAGGGCCACTTGGTTCTAGAAATCCCAGCTTTGGATATTTTATGGTGCTAGTTCTACTGGGTTTGCACACCAAATTTGGGGTTCTTAACACTAAGTGGCCCCGAGATACGGGGCCGCAAAATCGGTCAACTGTGTCCATCTGCAGCAATGTCATTTCGGGACACTTTGGGTTCAGAGACCCCAAATTTTGGCTGCAGCTAGGGGGCATCTAGGAACACTTAACTACCGAGTTTGAAGTTCGGGGGACCTATGGCTGAAAATGGGCACAGTGAGGCATGCAAATGGACACAGTGAGGCTGCAAATGGGCATTGTTGACCCTCTTTTCCCATTTTTTTTTTGTGGTAAATTAGGGCCTTGACTTATACTCGGAACGACTTATACTCGAGTATATACGGTACTCCTATCCCTATAGCACAGGTCTTCTGCTTCCTTACAAATTCACATTTACCTGGAACAGGTGAGGAGGACCTTTCTTTTCTGGTGGCTGCGGTATCCGACTCTACGGAATGGAAAGTTTTTCCTTCCCCTTCGATGAACTGTGGTCTTAACAGGTGCCAGCCTTTTGGGCTGGGGCGGAGTCTTGGGATCAGACTAGGCTCATGGTCACTAGATGCCTGGGAAGGCTCATCTGCCTAACAATGTCCTTGAGCTTGGGACAATCAGGTTTTCGCTGTCCCATTGGACAGATCAAATACATAGTCTGCTGAGCGGGATCCAGTCAGACAACACCACCGTGGTAGTGTATATCAATCATTAGGGAGCATGAGAAGTGCATCAGCGGTCCTGGAGGTGTCTCGCATCCTGCGGTGGGCAGGAAAGGTTTGTTCTGGCTCTGTCTGCCGTACACATTCCGAGAGCTGAAAGATTATCTTAGCTGTCGGTTGCTGGATTAGGGCAATGTGGAGGTGTTTTATCGGCTCTGCCTTTCGCTGGGGGACACTGGATGTGGGTTTTGTGATGTTCCGCATCAATGGGAAGGTTCCAAGGTCTAAATATATAGAATAATTCTGCGCTACCCTAAAAAGAGGGACACAGAAGCAGCCAACACGACCAACAAAGTGTAAAATAGTAAAACAACAAAAAAGTGTGGCGCTGAACAATGTCATATACAACTGTAAACAAGTCAAATACACAGTAAGAAGGATCAATTATATCTGCTTAGAGCATGTAGTCCTCATGTGAACATTAAAGATACATAGTCTGTATGGCAATATGTTAAACAGAATATTGAAGAATTATGTAGATATCTTGACTAAAAATCCGCTCACTACCACCAAGAGTTGAGGAGGCTTACCAGATGAGGTGGACCCAATGGGGCATACGCCGCAAGTTGCTGCCATTTGGAGACTTCTTGCCCAAAAGACTGGGAAAGTTGGGACAGTTACACTGACCTGGGAGACCACCACAGGTGGCTAGAGGGTCCAGGAGGGTGGAGAAAGTCTGCTGGAAGAAGGAGCTGGAGAACACTGTTTGGAGGCCAGGAGCGGGTCTGTGCAGCGAGATCTTCATGACCTCCCACATCCGGGAGATTACGTACACCTCCCAAGTTCCTGGTATAATTTGGATGAATACAACAAACCCGTGAGACCGCATCCTTCTCGGAGTATACACAGCCACTCACCACCTAAGCCTTGTCCGACCCAATCCGGCGTATGCTCCATTGGGTCCACCTCATCTGGTAAGCCTCCTCAACTCTTGGTGGTAGTGAGCGGATTTTTAGTCGAGATATCTACATAATTCTTCAATATTCTGTTTAACATATTGCCATACAGACTATGTATCTTTAATGTTCACATGAGGACTACATGCTCTAAGCAGATATAATTGATCCTTCTTACTGTCTATTTGACTTGTTTACAGTTGTATATGACATTGTTCAGCGCCACACTTTTTTGTTGTTTTACGAAGGTTCCAAGGTCCATGGCAAGCTCATTGGATACTCTGGCGGATGCAACAGATGCACTGGGTGGCTTTGTGGGGCCCGTGCATTCTCATCTACACCTTTCCGCCCCTCAGACTGGTTTCTCATCTACTACGTAGGATAGGGGCTGGAAGAGTCTAGGTCACCCTCGTGACTTCAGACTGGCCTCGCAGTCCGTAGTATGCCATTGTGGTGCGGTTGGTTGTGGATGCCCTCTGGCGGCTGCCTCCTCAACAGGACCTTTCTCAGGTACCAGTGTTCTGCTCTGCTTTACTGTCGCTGGCTTGATGGCGTTGCTATTGAAAGCCAGGTTTTGAAGGATGGGGATAATCTGGCTAGGTGATTCCAGCTATGTTAATGACTTTCAAATCTACCTCCCGGATGATATATCTTCACACCTGGAGAGCTTATATCTTTGGTGTGCAGCCTTTGGGTTCCACCCTCGTTCTTCTCCGTGGCTCCTGCGTTGGCCTTCCTCCAGCGTGGTGTGGATCAGAAGCTTGCGTTGCGCACAATCAAGGGTCAAGTCTTTGCTCTGGCTGTTTTCTTTTAGGGTCCCTTTGGTCTGCACTGTAAATTATACATGGGAGTTTACTCCCACATTTACAGCTTACAGACTGGAAGACTTGGCTCCTAACCAGTCCATTTTTTGCGATACGGCAATGCATCAGTTTAACTGATAAATGCACAGTCATGCAATGCTGTACCCAAACAAAATTGATGTCCTTTTTTTCCCACAAATAGAGCTTTCTTTTGGTGGTATTTGATCACCTCTGCGGTTTTTATTTTGTGCACTATAAACAAAAAAAAAAACAATATTTTTTTACTTTCTGCTATAATAAATATCCCCAAAATGTTTTTAAAAAACAAATTTCTTTATCCAGATAATGCAGATATATATTCTTCTACATATTTTTGGAGGAATAATAAGCGTATATTGATTGGTTTGCGCAAAAATTATAGCATCTAGTAATGGCGGTGGTTTGCGATTTTTAGCGGTACTACGACATTGCGGCGGACAGATCGGACACTTTTGACACATTTTTGGGACCATTGACATTTTACAGCGATCCGTGCTATAAAAATGCACTGGGGTTAACACTAGGGGGCGATCAAGGGGTTAAATATGTTCCCTAGTTAGTGTTTCTAACTGTATGGGGATAAGACTGACTGGGGGAGAAGACATATCAATGCTCCTACTTACTAGGAACAAACAATATGTCTCCTCTCCCCTGACAGAACAGGGATTTGTGTGTTTACACACACAAATCCCCATTCTAGCTCTCGATCCTGCAGTCACGGGTTGCAGGGGGCGATCGCGCCTGCTGGCCATGCGCATCGGTTCCCTCGCTGTGGCGCGGGAGGCTCTTAAAGGGAAAGATGTACCCGAACGGTGATTTGCGTGAATGTGCCACTTTGCCAATGTATATCGGCGTGAGCCGGTCGGAGTGCCGTAGTGCCCTCTGTGCTCCCTGTTACCTCCATGGGAGTTGAATTTTGGTGCTGTCGGCTCTTCTGCAGCCTCCCTTTGAGAGCATTCGGGATATTCCCTTGCTTACATTTTCACAAACAGTTGCCTGCCTTGTCGCTGTGAAACGGCTGGTGTCAGAGTTGGTGGCTTGTCCTGTAAGCCACCTTATCTGTTTTTTTCACAAGGACAGGGTTGTGCTTTGACCTTCCCTTCCTTTCTGCCAATGGTGGTGTTGGTCTTTCACTTGAATGAGGACATTGTCCTTCCTTCTCTGTGTTCTCGGCTGTCATACCCTAAAGAGGTAGCTCTGCACTCCTTGGCCGTTGGCTGTGCATTCGTTTATACCTTCTGTGGTGGCTGCTTTTCGGAGGTCTGATTTCCCTTTATGCTCTCGGTCCAAAGAGAGGCTCTTCCACCATTTCTCATTTGGATTCAGCGGACGATATTGCAGGCATAAGCCATTAACGGGTGAGAAACTCCCTTCCCTGTTACAGCGCACTCCACCAGGGCGGTTAGCGCCTCCTGGGCATTCCGATATCAGTTGTCTTTCCCAGTTTGCAAGTGGCGAACTGGACGTCTGTGTGCAGGTTTACTAAGTTCTATAGTATTGTGTTGGCATCTTCTGATGCTTTCTTTTGGTTGCAAGGTTATGCAGCCAGCTGTTTAAGACTCTTGGCCATCCCTTGGGGTGGTGCAGAGTGTTTGGCTTTTTGCCTGGGTTTTCTCCCCTGTTGGCCAGTTTTCCCGCCCCTTGTGGCACTGCTTGGGGACATCCCTGTTTGGTCATGGATAATAAAGAAGCAGCTGTCAATGAACGTAAGAGAAAATTGGATTTTTTGTTACTTGCTATAAAATCCCTTTCCTGACAGACTCCATGGCAGCATACGTGTGGGTTTAGCCCCGCCTCCACTACTACTCTATAGGACCCCACTCCCATACATCTAAATAAAGCCGTGTTCCTTTTTTGTCCTCCGAAGGACCGAGTTAGTGGTTCTCCTACCTGAAGTAATCTCCTGCGATCAGGACAGGCTGAGCTGCGACCTGACAGAGGAGTCTCGTTACTCTGATAAGCCCTAGCTATTAGCGGGGTATGGAGTAGGCAAACGGAGCAATCGCTGGAAGAGCTAAAAGCCTGGCCATTGGCAGACAAGCGGCTCATCAGCTACATAGCCTAGCTAATAGCAGGTGGCCCTATCTGCCCCAAGTCCGGCATGGCCAACCTACCTCCGGCCTGGCACTATAGTGGGAAGGAGCGGTGAGAAGTATTGTTTCATGGCAGCCATGTGTAATATTTGTTTCTTTCTCCCTTTCTTCCTTTCCCTGGTGCTAGCGTCCCCCGGCTATGGCTGGCTCTTCCCTGCGTTCCAGCCACCGCTCTTGCTGGGTTCGTATCCACGGTTGCTATGCGAGTGCACGGAACGAGAGTGAGGCTTGGTTCCCGCATTTCCATTAAAATGGTGGTGGTCGTGCGTGCGGTGACATCACGGAGGACATCCACGGCTACTGGACCTAGGCTTGAAAGTAGGGTTACCTGCCCTTCAATGCTGTATGTTTTGTTCCTTGGGCACTGACCTGGTTATTTAATTACAGCCTCCTGTTGGATATCTCCAGGATTATGGATGCGTCACCGCCTTCGTGTGGCCAACCCTCTCGCAGCAGGTACATATATGGGGGGTCTCCCCTGGGTATTGCCTGCGGGAAGGGGACAAAGGGTACAGCGGCACTTGTGTCTCTCCTAATGTTGCCTTGTGGTCACTCTCTCCCTCTCTCTTCCAATCATACAGCCCTTCTAGGTCTGATCCTCAGCACAGCACACGCAAAGGAAGAGACTCATCTAAGTCGCATCAGTGGCACTCTTCCAGATCCAGTCACCACAGTTCACTCTCTAAGTTCGAGGCACCGCAGTAAAGACCCGACTTGCCCCCCCACGTCTCGCCCCAGCAGGTCAACTGAGGATGTTTGCTGGGAGTGTAGGGCCCGGGTTCTGGCTGGAAGATTCCTCTGTGACCCCTGTTACACCAAGGCAGCAGGTAAGAGAGCAGGTACAGACCATCAGTTAGAGTACTTAGTATAGCGGGTTGTGAAAGAATCCCTGAAAGATAGGAAGGCTGGCCAGACCCACAAATCCCCTGCAGAGCTGCTACGCTCGCCAGCGAGGGAGGCGCAAGTCCAGGACACGTGGGAGTCCTCCCAGCCAAGTCGCCCATCTGCTGTCCCCTTGGACAGTGAGTCGGAAGTGGAAGATCCTTGTGTGGGCTTCGACTTCGCTTTGGTTCACCCCCTGTGAGGGCAGTGAGAGAAGCCCTAAATTGGGAGGAACCGGTGGTGTCCCCTCCTAAGCAGAGGAAATTCTTTAAACAACTAAATAAGGAGCGTCTAAACTTCCCTTTCCTCACTGAATTGGGTGAAGTCATCTCGGATGAGTGGAATAAAGTGGAGAAGAAAAACTCCATGCTATCTAAAATATTAAAGCTTTATCCCTTTAAGGAAGAAGTTGTTAAGCATCTAGAGTTGGCGCCTCTGGTGGATGCAGCCATAATCAGGCATGTGACCCTTCCTCTGGAAGACACTTTTTTTTTTTTTTTTTTAAGACCCCTCTGGAGAGGCAGATCGACTCTGACCTTAAGCGGCTCTACCTAACAGGCTTGCAAGGCAGCACTGGCCTTAGCCACAATGTCCAAAGCCATGGAGATCTGGACGGACAACATCGATGAGACTCTCAGAAACATGAAGTGGCCAGAAGTTCACCCATTCAGGCATCGGCCTTTCTGGGGGAGGCTTCCGTTGACATCATCCGCCTGCTGGCTCGGGTTATGCTTTCAGCGGTCACTGCCAAGTGTGCCCTGTGGCTCCGTCCGTGGTTGGCAGACCCAGGACCCAAACAGGTGTGGCGCCGGATTTCCTTTGAGGGTTCTTCCCTCTTCGGCAACAAATTGGATAGCGCCATAACCCAGGCCATGGGTGGCAAGTCGGGGTTCTTCTCTCAGGATGGGCGCCTACAGAGCCAAAGACGGGCCTTTTCCAAGGAAGCAGAATTCTGAACGTGCTAGAGAAGCACGTAGTTATAAGCCTGACTGTGAATTTGCAAGAACCTGGAAGTCAAGGCAGTCTTCTTTCAAGAAACCCGCCAACGCTGTTATTGATTAACATTTTTAATCAATAACAACGTTGTTATTTGGTGACAGGTGGAGGTTTGATACATTTTATGATGTTTTTTTTTCTTTACAATTTTCTGTGTCCAATAAACTGATTCAATTTTGATACTGCATAAACGTCTGGGGTCACTTTATACCTGCTTCTCCCATCAATAAACTCAGTTTCTCCTTTTTCTGGTATGTAGACCCACCCCTCCCAGAGGGGGAATAACTAGTTTTATAAGTCCCAAGTGATTCCCTTCTACAAGTCCTCTCCTTTGCTGTTGATCCAATTATGACCTGGGCTCAGAAGAACTTGTCTAACATTTCAGCAGCATACGTACCCGGGGTCCAGAATGTACAAGCAGATTTTCTCTTGAGTCCACCTGGACAACGAATGGGCTCTCCACAAGGAAGTGTTTGCATGGCTCTTGACCCTGGGGTTTTCACCAGAAGTCAACCTCTTCGCATCTCCATGCAACAACAAACTGGCGAGATATTACTCAAGGTTCCAAGACCCTCAGGCCTATGGAGTGGATGCCCTCACAGATCAATGGAGGTTCCACAGAGCCTACGCCTTTCCTTCGATTCCAGTGATCCTCCAGTTCTTACGGAGACTCAGAATAGAGAAGGTGGAGGTGGTAGCGATAATCCCTTTCTGGCCCAACAGGCTATGGTTTCCTCTCTTGAGGCTACTCGGCTATCGGGATCTGGTTCCCCTGCCTCTCAGGGCATGGCTCTGCTCCCTTGCACCTCAAGGCCTGGTTCTTCAGAGGGGAAGGCTGGAGGTGCTAGGCTGTCCAGAAGAGGTCATCCCTACACTCTTGAGTGCTAGGAGAAGGAGCACCAAGAGGGTCTATGAGAGAATATGGGCCAGATTCGCGAACCGTATGTCTTCCACAGCCAACCCGTGTAGTGACCCAGCAGTCCAGGATATCCTATATTTCCTGCAATCGGGCTTAGACCTAGCCCTGTCAGCTCCCTCCAGGTACAGGTGCCGGCTATTTCAGCATTCACGGGATTATCTTGGGCCAGGCACACCCCTGTTTGCCAATTCCTCAAGGGGGCAATCAGGCTCAGGCCCCAAAGGTAGCTGAGATTCCCCAAGTGTGATCTCCCACTGGTCCTTGAGTTCTTCCCTCAGCTCGGGTCAGAACCTGGCAAGCCACTCTCGATCAAGCCCTCTGCCTGTGGGAGTCATGCTTGTAACTGTCAGCCTTGCAAAGCCTCATGGGACTTGTATTTTCGCAACAGCTGGAGGGCCACCAGTTTGAGACACCTGCTCTAGATCCTTTAGCCAAGGACACTGCCACATTGGCATCTGTTTGATCTGCAGTTGCCATGGTGCTGCAGTTATGACACCAGACACAAAAACTGCAGTGTTTATCCTCATGACACATCACAGGAAGCACCTCCATGGTTAACAGAGGACAGAATTAAAATTAAAATTAAACTTGGGAAACTTAACATTAATAAATCACCGGGACCAGATGGCTTGCACCTGAGGTTACTTAGGGAACTCAGTCAAGTAATTGCCAGACCATTGTTGGTTGGAATGGTAGCAGCTGATTGGAGAAAAGCCAATGTAGTACCAATGTTTAAAAAGGGCCCAAAAGACATCCCTGTTAGCCTAACATCAATAGTATGTAAATTCTTGGAGGGGACGATAAGGGACTATATACAAGATTTTAGTAATGAGAATGGTATCAGCAGTAATCAGCATGGATTCATGAAGAATCGTTCTTGCCAAACCAATCTATTAGCCTTCTATGAGGAGGTGAGTTGCCATCCAGATAAAGGAAGGCCTGTAGATGTGGTGTATCTGGATTTTGCAAAAGCATTTGATACAGTTCCCCATAAACGTTTACTGTACAAAAAAAGGTCAGTTGGCATGGACCATAGGGTGAGTACATGGATTGAAACCTGGCTACAAGGGCGAGTTCAGAGGGTGGTGATAAATGGGGAGTACTCGGAATGGTCAGGGGTGGGTAGTGGGGTCCCCCAGGGTTCGGTGCTGGGACCAATCCTGTTTAATTTGTTTATAAACGACCTGGAGGATGGGGTAAACAGTTCAATCTCTGTATTTGCGGACGATGTACGCTAAGCAGGGCAATAACTTCTCCGCAGGATGTGGAAACCTTGCAAAAAGATCTGAACAAATTAATGGGGTGGGCAACTAGATGGCAAATGAGGTTCAATGTAGAAAAATGTAAAATAATGCATTTGGGTGGCAAAAATATGAATGCAATCTATACACTGGGGGGAGAACCTCTGGGGGAATCTAGAACAGAAAAGGACCTGGGGGTCCTAGTAGATGATAGGCTCAGCAATGCCAAGCTGCTGCTAACAAAGCAAACAGAATATTGGCATGCATTAAAAATGGGATCAACTCCAGAGATAAAACAATAATTCTCCCGCTCTACAAGACTCTGGTCCGGCTGCACCTGGAGTATGCTGTCCATTTCTAGGCACCAGTCCTCAGGAAGGATGTACTGGAAATGGAGCGAGTACAAAGAAGGGCAACAAAGCTAATAAAGGGTCTGGAGGATCTTAGTTATGAGGAAAGGTTGCGAGCACTGAACTTATTCTCTCTGGAGAAGAGACGCTTGGGAGGGGATGGCTGTAAGGCGGAAATGTACTGTACAGCTGAATCACTTTCAGTGACCCCCTCTGCAAGACCCCTTGCCATGTTTTCTGGGCTCCACTATCCCAATTGTAGGCCCAGGACCCCCTTGGCAGGTGCCATTGGGTAGAGGGGAGGGAGACCAGAGAACTAGAAAGCACATGGAGGTGACATGCATTATATCACTTCCCAGTTTAGCTATCACTTTCCCCGGCTGCCGTAGCCGAGGAAGAAGCTAATGAAGCTAATGATAAACAACCTGTGATTACCTTCAGTAGAAGGCTGGCAGACATCAGGGGGCTAGTAGTCTCATTAAAGAGAACCTGTCATAACAAAATTATATTACATATGTAATATGTTAGCCCTCAAAAATTCCACTCGCCTGCTAGCATTTTGCAAGTGGATTTTGAGGGCTGGCGAGTGTGGGCTGCCTGGGAGAGGGGGGGGCAAGCACTGTCGGCAGCCTGGATGGTATGGGAGCCATTTACCCAGCGATTGTAGGGGAAGAGAGAGGAGAGCCGCTGCTGTCTGGTTGATTAGAGCGCGGGGCACATAAGAGCTTGCATTTCAATAACTGTGTGTTCTCCGCTGCGCGTCTTCATATACAGCCCCTCCCCCTTGGACAGGTGATCTGTCTATCAAAGTGCACGGACAAGGGGGAGGGGCTGTATATGACGGCGCGCGGCGGGGAACACACAGCAAATTTGAAATGCAAGCTGTTATGTGCCCCGCGCTCTAATCAGCCATGTGGCAACTCTCCTCTCTCCCCCTGCACAGGTAGGCTGCACGGGGGACAGTATGCACTGGGGGGGACGCAGGCTGCACTGGGGGGGACGCAGGCTGCACTGGGGGGACGCAGGCTGCACTGGGGGGGACGCAGGCTGCACTGGGGGGGACGTCGACACAGGCTGCACTGGGGGGGACGTCGACACAGGCTGCACTGGGGGGGACGTCGACACAGGCTGCACTGGGGGGACGTCGACACAGGCTGCACTGGGGGGACGTCGACACAGGCTGCACTGGGGGGACGTCGACACAGGCTGCACTGGGGGGACGTCGACACAGGCTGCACTGGGGGGACGTCGACACAGGCTGCACTGGGGGGACGTCGACACAGGCTGCACTGGGGGGACGTCAACACAGGCTGCACTGGGTGGACAACACAGGCTGTAATTTCATGAGATAATGTATGAGGGTGTGATAAGGGGCGGGGCAGGGTAGGGGTTGGGCGGCGCAACTGGTGGTGACTAACCTTTGAGGCCTGGCTAGTAGCTCAGGACTTGAAATTTTGAGCCCTGTAATATGTGATATAAATAAAGTTAACCACTTGACGACCGCCTCACGCCGATGTACGTCGGCAAGGTGGCACGGACAGGCAAAATCACGTACATGTACGTGATTTGCCTTCCGCGGGTGGGGGGTCCGATCGGTGCCCGAGGCGGTCGTCTTTTGTCCAGCGGCGATCAGAGGTGAGGGGGAGACCATCCGTTCGTGGCCCCCCCCTCGCGATCGCCGCCGGCCAATCGAATCATTCCTTTGCTGCTGTATGCTAAACAGCAGCAAAGGAAATGATGTCATCTCTCCTCGGCTCGGTGATTTCCGTTCCGGCCCGAGGAGAGACGACATGTGAGTGAGTGCACCAACACACACACACAGTAGAACATGGCAGGCACACAAAACACACCCCCCCCCCCGATCGCCCCCCGATCACCCCCCCCCCCCCCGTCACAAACTGACACCAAGCAGTTTTTTTTTTTCTTTTCTGATTACTGCATAGTGTCAGTTTGTGACAGTTACAGTGTTGGGACAGTGAGTATTACCCCCCTTTAGGTCTAGGGTACCCCCCTAACCCCCCCCTAATAAAGTTTTAACCCCTTGATCACCCCCTGTCACCAGTGTCGATAAGCGATCATTTTTCTGATCGCTGTATTAGTGTCGCTGGTGACGCTAGTTAGGGACGTAAATATTTAGGTTCGCCGTCAGCGTTTTATAGCGTCAGGGACCCCCATATACTACCGAATAAATGTTTTAACCCCTTGATGGCCCCCTAGTTAACCCTTTCACCACTGATCACCGTATAACCGTTACGGGTGACGCTGGTTAGTTCGTTTATTTTTTATAGTGTCAGGGCACCCGCCGTTTATTACCGAATAAAGGTTTGGCCCCCTGATCGCCCGGCGGTGATATGCGTCGCCCCAGGCAGCGTCAGATTAGCGCCAGTACCGCTAACACCCACGCACGCAGCATACGCCTCCCTTAGTGGTATAGTATCTGAACGGATCAATATCTAATCCGATCAGATCTATATTTTGCAGACCTCACTTTTTGTCACAAAGTTTTGAAAATTGAAAAAAGAAAAAAAAAAAAGTTTTTTCTTGTCTTTCTTCATTTTCAAAAACAAATGAGAGCTGCAAAATACTCACCATGCCTCTCAGCAAATAGCTTGGGGTGTCTACTTTCCAAAATGGGGTCATTTGGGGGGGTTTTGTGCCACCTGGACATTCCATGGCCTCCGAAACTGTGATAGGCAGTGAAGAAAGAAATCAAAAATTTTCACCCTTAGAAATCCTGAAGGCGGTGATTGGTTTTCGGGGTCCTGTACGCGGCTAGGCTCCCAAAAAGTCCCACACATGTGGTATCCCCGTACTCAGGAGAAGCAGCTAAATGTATTTTGGGGTGCAATTCCACATAGGCCCATGGCCTGTGTGAGCAATATATCATTTAGTGACAACTTTGTGCAAAAAAAAAAAAAAAAATGTGTCACTTTCCCGCAACTTGTGTCAAAATATAAAATATTCCATGGACTCAACATGCCTCTCAGCAAATAGCTTGGGGTGTCTACTTTCCAAAATGGGGTCATTTGGGGGGGTTTTGTGCCACCTGGGCATTCCATGGCCTCCGAAACTGTGATAGGCAGTGAAGAGTGAAATCATAAATTTACACCCTTAGAAATCCTGAAGGCGGTGATTGGTTTTCGGGGCCCCGTACGCGGCTAAGCTCCCAAAAAGTCCCACACATGTGGTATCCCCATACTCAGGAGAAGCAGCAGAATGTATTTTGGGGTGCAATTCCACATATGCCCATGGCCTGTGTGAGCAATATATCATTTAGTGACAACTTTTTGTAAATATTTTTTTTTTTTTGTCATTATTCAATCACTTGGGACAAAAAAATAAATATTCAATGGGTTCAACATGCCTCTCAGCAATTTCCTTGGGGTGTCTACTTTCCAAAATGGGGTCATTTGGGGGGGTTTGTACTGCCCTGCCATTTTAGCACCTCAAGAAATGACATAGGCAGTCATAAACTAAAAGCTGTGTAAATTACAGAAAATGTACCCTAGTTTGTAGACGCTATAACTTTTGCGCAAACCAATAAATATATGCTTATTGACTTTTTTTTACCAAAGACATGTGGCCGAATACATTTTGGCCTAAATGTATGACTAAAATTGAGTTTATTGGATTTTTTTTATAACAAAAAAGTAGAAAATATCATTTTTTTTCAAAATTTTCGGTCTTTTTCCGTTTATAGCGCAAAAAATAAAAACCGCAGAGGTGATCAAATACCATCAAAAGAAAGCTCTATTTGTGGGAAGAAAAGGACACAAATTTCGTTTGGGTACAGCATTGCATGACCGCGCAATTAGCAGTTTAAGCGACGCAGTGCCAAATTGGAAAAAGACCTCTGGTCCTTAGGCAGCATAATGGTCCGGGGCTCAAGTGGTTAAGTGGAAAGAAAAAAGTGTAAAGTAATGTTACACTCAAACACTTCATTATATACCTTTTCTGCTTTGCTATGGAAGAGGGTGCAGAGGAGACACTCGACAACGGAAGCCCCATAGTAACATCACTTCCCATTCATTTCACAGCCATTTTCGGCTGTCTCCTCTGCAGAGCTTCCACCGCTGAAGACTGGACCGGATCAGCTTCAAAAAAGATATGTATACTGATTTCTTCTTTACAGGGCTAAATAGGTTAGTGTTAGATCGTAGTTGTCTGTAGATGTAGTGATTTTTAGTATTAGGCTGGACTTCTACTTTAATGCGTTGCTTGTATGGAAAAGTTTTGGATAGCAAAGTTTATTTCCCCACCAGACATAACTTTATGGTATCTATTTACTCAGAACAACCTCATCTTTTATATTTTACTTATAAACTGAGCACTATATTGTGCTTGTGTGCCCTAAAATTATCGTTAGTATATTTTTTACTGAAAATTTGTACTTTGTAAACGGTTGAGCTAATATTGCGAGACATAGAAAATTGTAATGACCATCATGTTATTCTCCAGGGTCTTTGCTCAGAAAATATATAATGTGATCTTCAGGCTGAAATTTTTGTTTTTATACATGTATGCAAAAAACATAAAAACAACTGGTGGCAAAAGTTTTACGTGCTTTGGTGTACCCTTTTTTTAATTTTTTTTTTTACACTTTTTTTTTTCACTTAACCTTATTGCTATCACAAAGGGAACCAGTCGCCCCCTATGTGATAGTACATTTATTTCAACAGAGTCTCTTTAATGAGACATCAGCAGTCTTTTATACCCCTGATGTCTCCCCTGCACGTCTGAAGCTAACAGAGTGTATATTGTGCTTCATTAGCTTTTTCTGTGGCCAGAACTGCTGGGAAAAGTGACAACCAAAACCGGAAGTGAAAAATGTTACTTCTGGGTTCTTACTGTCTAGAGGAGATCAACAAATAGGTGCTCTCTGTTCTCCCTCCCCTCTACTTGGTGACACCCGCCATGTGGGTTCCAGGCCCAGAGGTGGATTAGTGGAGCCTGGGAAACATGGTGGGGGGGGAGTCGCACATATTGGGGGTCCATAGAAGCTGCCGGATCACTTCTGTCTTTAAACCGACATTCAGCTTTTTACATTTGCATACATTTCCAGCAGTTGGGACTGTTTGTAAAACCCTCCCGATGGTGCTGAAAATTGGGGCTGTATTTTACATTTGCCCTTACTCTCTATATACATGGATAGGGATTGATGTATAATACAGGGGATCTCTGGGGAGCAGTGCTACAATCTCACCCGATAATCGTGATTCCACAGAGATGGGGCTGCATTGTGCTGTTTATGGGGTGTAATGGGGAAATGGTCCAACATGCAGTAAGTAATCAGTGCTCATGTCTGGCTAATGAAATCTAAAGGATAAGTCTGTACAATCACATTATACTATGTATGGCCAACCTGTGGTAAGAGAATTATTATGGCTGACATTGCTGACCTCTTTCCAAAATTCAGATTTTCTGGGATTTAATACTTTCAGATTCATTGACTCAGAAGAAGCATGTAGCAAGTGAAGTAAGAATGAAAATAAAACAGATCTGCATATTGTTCTGGGTCATCAGCTCAGGACATATTAGAACATTAGATCAGAAGGACAGCCAGGGAACTTGCATTTTCAAGTGAGTTCAGCAATAACAACCTCAATATTTCTCTCTGTGCCATCAACCTAAAATAATCATCACCCAGTCCAGACAGATTTGACAGATATGAAGAGATTTGTGTGTTTGGACCCATTTTAAATCGGGTTCAACTACCCTGGGTGAGCGATTTCCTTCATGGAGAACAACCAGCTAGATTGGGTTTTACCAGCAAACAGCTGCTGCTACCGGGAGAGAAGGTTGGGGTGGCTGAGGGGTGTGAAAGAATCCAACTCCAGGAAAATGTGAAATGATCCCTTGAGGTGTGGCTGTGCCCGATCTGCAAGGGTTACTTGCTTTGTCTAGAGGAGAAGAGAAACACTTTTACTTAATCATTTGCTTCCCTGGAAGATCGTGCTTCCCCATGCTCTGGCGATGGACTGTACCTCGGGGTCTTCATGCCCATTGCAGGGCTATGAACCCTGCATTGGTCTGATGACTTCAGGATTCTAGACTGCTAGAGCATGGGACTGAAGACGCTGGAGGGACTGGTTTAACAGCAGGGAGGAGTGGAGGGTCCGGTAAGAAAATCTTATTTTATTGTTCCTCTAGACCTAAACAAGCAACTAAATCTTGCAGCGTGGGCACAATCCCTCCGCAAGGAGTCATTTTTTAGTTGCCTGGAGTTGGGCTTTAACCGCTTGCTGCCCGCCCACCGCCAAATGACAGAGGAGTGATGCGGCTCTCGCTCTGAGTGGACGTCATATGACGGCGCCCAGAATGCGGGCGATCAGGGTCACGCCATGTTGCCAGGACACGGTGTGACCCCCGATCTCCTGTAAAGAGCCGATCACGCAGCTCTTTATACATGTGGTCACATGTAAACACGGAAGTGCCAGTGATTGACTCTCATCGCCTCACTCTGACAGAGTGTGTGGTGAGCCGATCAGCGGTATCTCCTCACAGGACACACCCAGGCATGTAATCAGGGCACTGGTCATCTGTGTCCTGATTACAGTAAAGCCCATCAATGACAACAATCAGTGCCCATTAGTGATGTCAATCAGTGCCGCTTATCCGTGCCGTCCATCAGTGCCCACCAGTGCTGCCCCATCAGCGCACATCCGGTAAGGAGAAAAATTACTTATTTACAAAATGTACTGACAGAAATTTAAAAAAAAATATTTTTTTTTAATGTTTGGTCTTTATTTTATTTTTTTTTGTAAAAAATAAAAACCCAGTAGTGATTAAATACCACCAAAAGAAAGCTCTATTTGTGTAAAGAAAATGATTAAAAAAAAAATCATTTGTGTACAGTGTTGCATGTCCGTAATTGTCATTCAAAATGTGAGAGCGCTAAAAGCTGAAAATTGGCCTGGGCAGCAAGGGGGTGAAAGTGCCCGGTAGGCAAGTGATTAAGTGAACCTGTTTCCTGTTTCTTTGTCCTGTGTGGGAAATGTATTCATAATGCTCTGTATTCATAATTACAACCTAAAATTTGTTTGTTTTTTTAATTGAAACAGTTAGGGCTGCAACTAACGATTATTTTCATAATCGATTAGTTGGCCGATTATTGTTTCGATTAATCGATTAATGGGATAATAACCTTAAAAAAAGTGTGGTGTATAATTTAATATGTAAAGTTTAAAAAAAAAGGCAATTTATTCTTCAAAATCTATATGCAGTGGTAAATATAAATAATCAACTATATGATTAGGGAGCAAAATCTCTAATCCACTCTGAGAATAACAGACAGAAGAGATATATACTGTATATACTGGAGGTTGAATCTGGTAAATATCAGACTCAGAGATCAAATTTTTTATTTAGACCCCATTCACACCAGGGCACATGTAATGTGCCCTGCTCCCACTTAATGTGCCCTGCCTCCTTGAAATGTGCCTTGCTCCCACGTAAAAGTTTACTTTAAATGTAATAGTAATGCCTTTTATTACCTCCAGTCTATCAGCCTCCACCTTCTCTGGGTTCAGATGCTGATCTTCCCTGAACAGTCTGTAAAGTCATTTTTTTTAAAAAACAAACATGGTATACTTACCTGCTCTGTGGTAATGGTTTTGCACAGAGCAGCCCCGATTCTTCTCTTCTGGGGTCCCCCACCGATGCCTCTGGCTCCTCTTGCCTTTAGAGTGCCCCAATAGCAAGGTGCAAATTATAGTATAGTGTGCCCCTATAGCAAGGTAAAAAAAACTTCTGCTTTTAGACCCACTCACTTCCTGTCCAGGACTACATGTTCCATGAGGCATTGCTCCTCACACATTCACATTCACAAGTTCTCAGGCACTTACTGACATGTATGGACAGTGTACTGAGCTGCATGTGTGCTGCACTGTGTTTCCTGATATGTAAACAAATAATGCATTCTGTATGCAGGCCAAATAATCGGCTGGCCGATTAATCGATTATGAAAATAGTTGACAACTATTTTCATAATCGATTAGTTGTCGATTAATCGATTAGTTGTTTCAGCCCTAGAAACAGTGCAAGTACCTTAATTTGACTTGGTATCAGCCTCATGAAGAAGAGCTCAGACTGGGAGAGGTAGAAGCAGCACAAGGAGACAGTCAGCTGTGCTACAATGCTTATGTGTTAACAAATAGCATGCTAGTAGGAGGAGAGAGCAGAGTGATAGAGATGAAGCTCATCAGTTTGCTGCCTCTCCTTTCACTTTCCAGTTTTGGGCTGGGGATGGGAATCATCCCTCTAAGACCTCTTTCACACTGGGGCGCTTTGCAGGCGCTACAGCACTAAAAATAGCGCCTGCAAAGCGCCCTGAAAGAGCCACTGCTTTGTCTCCAATGTGAAAGCCCCTGCGGACTTTCACACTGGAGCGGTGCGCTGGAGAATGGGAAAAAAGTCCTGCTAGCAGCATCTTTGGAGCAGTGAAGGAGCGGTGTATACACCGCTCCTGCCCATTGAAATCAATGGGACAGCGCGGCTATACCGCTGGCATAGCGTTGCTGCAGCAGCACTTTGCAGTGGTTTTAACCCTTTTGTGGCTGGGTTTTAACCCTTTTTCAGCCGCTAGCGGGCGAATACCGCCGCTAAAACAACGGTAAAGCGGCACTAAAAATAGCGCCGTTTTCCTGCCGACGCCGCCCCAGTGTGAAAGGGGCCTAAATGTTATATAACTAAAGCAGAGAAATATCAGGTACCTTATCTCCCAGGCAGGGGGTCGTGTAAATCTCAGGGATGATGGAGAGAGAGGCAAATTCTTTAGCAGGTAAAATATTTCCCTTATATGGATAATGTATCACCTGTGTGTATAGTTTTACTGGAGTCCAGCTTCCAGAATAAGATCTTTGGGGTAACATTGATCTGCCAAATTGCAAAATCATTCACTCTGGAGGCAAAAAATGTAGTCTTTCTTAATCACCTCCCGCCCGCCATATAGCAAAATGACAGCTGAAAAGTGGTTCTATTATCTTGGCTTGGGTGTCATGTGACGTCCAGCAGGATTAGCTGTGATCTGTGGTGTCACTCTGACACACCGCATCTCCAATCTAGGTAAAGACCCTATGACGTAGGCTCTTTACCATGTGTTCAGCTGTGTCCAATCACAACTGATCATAGTGTAAACAGGAAAAGCCATGTTTCGGCTTTTCCTCTACTCGCACTGACAGGCACAAGTAGAGGAGAGCTGATCAGCTGCTCTCCTGACAGGGGGGTCTGTACTGATTATCAGTGCATCCCCCCCGAGGATGCCCACCCATGACCACCATTTTTCTTCAAAAATGTTGGTCTTTTTTTTTTTATTTGTAGTGAAAAAAAGAAAAAACCCCAGTGGTGATCAAATACCACCAAAAGAAAACTATATTTGTGGGAAAAATGGTGCAATTGCCATTCAATGTGATAGCCCTGGAAGCTGAAATTTGGACTGGGCAGGAAGGGAGGAAAGATCCTGACAAATGATTGAACAGTTGTCTCTGTATGTGTACGATCCTCTTATAATGTGCATCCGGAAAGTATTCACAGCGCCTCACTTCTTCCACATTTTGTTATGTTACAGCCTTATTCCAAAATGGATTCAATTCATAATTTTCCCTAAAATTCTACAAACAATATGCCATAATGACAACGTAAAAGAAGTTTGAAATCTTTGCAAATTTATTAAATAAAAACCAAAACAAATCACATGTACATAAGTATTCACAGCCTTTGCTCAATCCTCAAGCACCTTTTGGCACCAATTACAGCCTCAAGTCTTTTGGAGTATGATGCTACAAGCTTGGCACACCTATTTTTGGGCAGTTTCTCCCATTCTTCTTTACAGGACCTCTCAAGCTCCAGTTGGATGGGAAGCATTGGTGCACAGCCATTTTCAGACCTCTCCAGAGATGTTCAATCGGGTTCGAGTCTGGGCTCTGGCTGGGCCACTCAAGGACAGTCAGAGTTGTCCTGTAGCCACTCCTTTGATATCTTGGCTGTGTGCTTGGGGTCGTTGTCCTGTTTGAAAATGAACCTTTGCACCAGTCTGAGGTCCAGAGTCCTCTGTATTCATCAAGGATATCTCATACATTGCTGCATTCATCTTTTCCTCGATCCAGACTAGCCCCCCAGTTCCTGCCACTGAAAAACATCTCCATAGCATGATGCTGCCACCACCATGCTTCACTGTAGAGATGGCATTGGCCAGGTGACAAGCAGCGCCTGGTTTCCTCCAGACATGGCACTTGCCATTCAGGCCAAAGAGTTCGGTCTCCTCATACCAGAGAATCTTGTTTCTCATGGTCTGAGAGTCCTTCAGGTGCCTTTTGGCAAACTCGAGGCAGGCTGTCATGTGCCTTTTTACTAGGGGTGCAACGGATCATCACCGATCCATGATCCGAGCGGTTCAGCCTGTTCGGATTGGCACACACGCGATCCGCGGAGTGCTCCGCCACCTCGGCCTTAGGAAAGGCCGCGGCTTCGGCCTAGCTCTGGAGTGCCGGCCATCTTGGTACACCCGGCGGTGGCCTAGGTGAGCGGCACACTGACGTCATCATCAGCCGTCTCAACTGCAAGCAAGCAAGCTCCAATTGTAGGGGAGATGTGGAAATTAGTGGGGGAGATGTAGGGAGATG
The DNA here is from genome assembly GCA_037953035.1 of Aquarana catesbeiana. Classification (NCBI taxonomy): domain Eukaryota; kingdom Metazoa; phylum Chordata; class Amphibia; order Anura; family Ranidae; genus Aquarana; species Aquarana catesbeiana. Next base: position 2,201,477 of record JBBHAA010000143.1, on the reverse strand, counting down.
TGGATATTTAGTGGGGGAGATGTGGATATTTAGTGGGGGAGATGTGGATATTAGTAGGGGAGATGTGGATATTACGGTGGGGGAGATGTCCATTACAGTGGGGGAGATGACATGGATATTACAGTGGGGGAGATGATGTGGATATTACAGTGGGGGAGATGACGTGGATATTACAGTAGGGGAGATGACATGGATATTACAGTGGGGGGAGATGTCGATATTACAGTGGTGAGATTGTGGATATTACAGTGGGGACTATATGGTGGTGGAATTTTCACAGGTTTTTGTAAATTAAATTAATTTTTTTTTTTTTTTTTTGATCCGTGAGTCCTGATCTGAGGAACGATCCGAACCGTGAGTTTTTTGATCTGTTGCACCCCTACTTTTTACTGAGGAGTGGCTTCCATCTGGCCACTCTACCATACAGGCCTGATTGGTGGAGCACTGCAGAGAAGGTTGTTCTTCTGGAAGGTTCTCCTCCCTCCACAGAGAAACAATGGAGTGCTGTCAGAATGGCCATCGGTTCTTGGTCACCTCCCTGACTAAGACCCTTCTCCCCCGATCACTCAGTTTGACCGGGCGGCTCGCTCTAGGAAGAGTCCTGGTGGTTCCAAACTTCATCCATTCACGGATGATGGAGGCCACTGTGCTCATTGGGACCTTGAATGCTGCAGACATTTTTCTATACCCTTCCCCAGATCTTGGCCTCGATACAAACTCAGAGGTCTACTGACATGCACTGTTAACTGTGGGACCTTTATATAGACAGGCGTGTGCCTTTCCAAGTCATGTCCAATCCACTGAATTTACCACAGGTGGACTACAATCAAGCTGTAGAAACATCTCAGGCTGGGTTCACACTATACTACACGACAGTAGTACGACTTTCATCCTACTTTGCTCTGCGACATCAGTCCTACATTGTTCCTACATTGATCCTACATTGGTCCTACATCCATCCGACTTTCATGAACAGGATACTACTTTGATCCGACTTTTCAGATGGTACACTTGTCCTTTGACCAATCAAAACTAACACACAATGGGAGGGGCTACAGCAGGGGGCAGGAAATAACACAATGTCGGATGCCAAAGTCAGATGGTTAGGACAAGGATCTGACTTTGATCCTACTTCAGTGATAGTCAATGGGCTGAAGTAGGATCAAAGTCGGACCAAAGTAGTACAGGGAGCATTTTCAAAGTCGGACCGACTTGTGTCGGACCAGTTAAGACAGCTCCCATAGGGAAACATTGATTTTCACACGTCATGCGACATGAGCTCCCAATGTCGGAGCGTTTGTCGTACCAGTGTGAACCCAGCCTCAGGCTGGGTTCACACTGGTGCGACACGACAGCCGTCCTACTTTGGATCCGACTTTGCCCTGCGACATGAAGCCGGCATGTGTCCGATTTTCAATGAACGGGGATCCGACTTGGATCCCCGCCAATGCCCGGCACTGTGTTTGGTATGAATCTTTAGGGGGAACTCCGCGCCAAATTTTAAATAAAAAACCGGCATGGGTTCCCCCTCCAAGAACATACCAGGCCCTTGGGTCTGGTATGGACCTTGAGGGGAACCCCCTACGCCGATAAAAACGGCGTGGGGGTCCCCCCCAATCCATACCAGACCCTTATCCGAGCACGCAGCCCGGCCGGACAGGAATGGGGGTGGGGACGAGCGAGCGCCCCCCCCCCTCCTGAACCGTACCAGGCCGCATGCCCTCAACATGGGGGGTTGGTGCTTTGGGGGAGGGGGCGCGCTGCGGCCCCCCCACCCCAAAGCACCTTGTCCCCATGTTGATGAGGACAAGGGCCTCTTCCCGACAACCCTGGCCGTTGGTTGTCGGGGTCTGCAGGCGGAGGGCTTATCGGAATCCAGGAGCCCCCTTTAATAAGGGGGCCCCCAGATCCCAGCCCCCCCACCTTATGTGAATGAGTATGGGGTACATGGTACCCCTACCCATTCACCTAGGGAAGTGTCAATAAAAAAAACCACAGTACACAGGTTTCAAAATTGATTTATTGGGCAGCTCCGGTATCTTCTTCCGACTTCTCCCGGTGTTCTGCCTCTTCTCCCGGGCCCCGCCGCTATCTTCTTCCAGCTCTATTGCCAGCGAGGGGCCCGGTCTGCTGCCGCTGTCTTGTTGCCGCTGTCTTGTCGCCGCTGTCTCGCCGCTTCTTCTCTTCATCTCTTCTTCCGATGTTGACACGACGCTCTCCCCGGCTGGAATGCTCTCTGTGCGCTCTGCTCTGACTTATATAGGCGGTGACCCCGCCCCCTTATGCCGTCACAGTCTCTGGGCATGCTGGGACTGTGACTGCATAAGGGGGCGTGGTCATCGGGTGATGACCGCGCCCCCTAAACGTCACAGTCCCAGCATGCCCAGGGACTGTGACAGCATAAGGGGGCGGGGTCACCGCCTATATAAGTCAGAGCAGAGCGCACAGAGAGCATTCCAGCCGGGGAGAGCGTCGTGTCAACATCGGAAGAAGAGATGAAGAGGAGAAGCGGCGAGACAGCGGCGACAAGACAGCGGCAGCAGACCGGGCCCCTCGCTGGCAATAGAGCTGGAAGAAGATAGCGGCGGGGCCCGGGAGAAGAGGCGGAACACCGGGAGAAGTCGGAAGAAGATACCGGAGCTGCCCAATAAATCAATTTTGAAACCTGTGTACTGTGGTTTTTTTTATTGACACTTCCCTAGGTGAATGGGTAGGGGTACCATGTACCCCATACTCATTCACATAGGGTGGGGGGCCGGGATCTGGGGGCCCCCTTATTAAAGGGGGCTCCTGGATTCCGATAAGCCCTCCGCCCGCAGACCCCGACAACCAACGGCCAGGGTTGTCGGGAAGAGGCCCTTGTCCTCATCAACATGGGGACAAGGTGCTTTGGGGTGGGGGGCCGCAGCGCGCCCCCTCCCCCAAAGCACCAACCCCCCATGTTGAGGGCATGCGGCCTGGTACGGTTCAGGAGGGGGGGGGGGCGCTCGCTCGTCCCCACCCCCATTCCTGTCCGGCCGGGCTGCGTGCTCGGATAAGGGTCTGGTATGGATTGGGGGATACCCCCACGCCGTTTTTATCGGCGTAGGGGGTTCCCCTCAAGGTCCATACCAGACCCAAGGGCCTGGTATGTTCTTGGAGGGGGAACCCATGCCGGTTTTTTATTTAAAATTTGGCGCGGAGTTCCCCCTCAAGAACATCTGAGCACAAGTCGCGTGCCGTAGTCGGATCATGCAAGACGGCAATCCGACTTTGATCCGACTTCAATGATAGTCAATAGGCTGAAGTAGGATCAAAGTCGGACCAAAGTAGTACAGGGAGCATTTCTAAAGTCGGAACGACTTGTGTCGGACCAGTTAGGACGGCTCCCATAGGGAAACATTAAATTTCACACGTCATGCGACATGAGCTCCCAATGTCGGAGCGTTTGTCGGACCAGTGTGAACCCAGCCTCAAGGATGATCATTGGAAACAGGATGAGAAACACCTGAGCTCAACTTCAAGGGGTTGATTTACTAAAGGCCAATAGATTGGACACCTTGGAAAGTGCAATTGCACTCTGCTCCAGAGCTTAGTAAATGAGGTAAAGCTTCACTTTGCAAAGAATACCCAATCTCATGCAAGGAAAATAAAAAACAGCATTTTTGCTTGCACATGAACGGTTGATGAAAGTCAGCAGAGCTTCTGCTCATTTACTAAACTCTGGAGCAACTGCTCTTGCCGTGTGCAACTGCACTTTCCAAAGTGCACAGTCTTTTTGCCTTTAGTAAATCAACCCCTATGTGTCATGGCAAAAGCTGTGAATACATAGGCTACTTTCACACTGAGGCAGGAGCGTTAGCGGTAAATCGCCTCTAAAATTAGCGGCGCTTTACAGCTGTAATAACAGCACTTTTCAGACGCTAGTGGGGTGCTTTTAACCCCCGCTTGTGGCCGAATAAAGGGTTGTTAGCGCCCGCAAAGCGTTGCTGCCAAATCGCCTGCAAAGCGCTTCGGCATTGATTCCAATGGCAGGGACGGTGTATTCCCCACTCTCACACCGCCCGAAGGATGCTGCTTGAAGGCCTTTTTCTAACGTCCTACAAGCACACCGATCCAGTGTGAAAGCACTCGGGCTTTCACACTGGGGCTGCAGGGGAGGCTTTTTCAGTCACTTTTACAGGTGCTATTATTAGCCCTTTAGTGCCTCAAAGCAAAAAGCAATTTTAGAATAGGGCTGTAAAATAACAAAATGTGGAAAAAGTGAAGCATTATGAATACTTTCTGGATGCATTATACCTGTATACCATCAGTGTTTTTTATATATTTCTCTTTGTTTTATCTCCCTCTCAGTGCCCCCAGAGGTGAAGGTGTGGGGTCATCGTCAGTCGGATGATGTGACAAGACTTCAGTGCCTGGTGTACGGGTTTCACCCCCGACCTGTGGAGGTGAAGTGGATGAGGAATGGGAAGGACCATCTTCCTTCAGATGAAATGAGTCCAATTCTCCCCCATCCTGATGGCACCTATCAGATCAGAGTCAGTGTGGAAGTGCCAACCAAGGAAGCAGACACTTACTCCTGTCATGTGGACCACAGCAGTCTGAAGGAGGTTCTCACTAAGAAATACGGTGAGTAGAAGAAGAAAGTTTGATGATAAAATATCTAACCATGAATACACATGAGGTCTGCAGTCATGAATATAAAGATATATATATTGCAATAGGTCCTTTTCAAGAGAAATCATTAAAATATCCATGTAATGTGTATTTATTCCTTCCTCCTGATATATGTGCTCTGTACATTTGCACCAATAGAACTGTCATACATTGTATAGATGGAGACATTCTGAGAGAGATAAAGACAGTTTGGGTTTGATTTACTAAAGACAAATAGACTGTGCACTCTGCAAGGGCAATTACTCCAGAGCTTTGTAAATGAGCAGAAGCTTTGCTGACTTCCATCATCCAATCACGTGCAAGCAAAATGCTGTTTTTTTATTTTCCTTGCATGTGATTGGGTATTCTTTGTAAAGTGAAGCTTCATCTCATTTACTTACCGTATTTATCGGCGTATAACACGCACTTTTTTCCCCTTAAAATCAGGGGAAAGTCGCAGGTGCGTGTTATACGCCGATACCCTGCGATCCCGAGCTGTCAAAATTTCAAAATCGCCGACTGCGATTTGAAAATGGCGCCGCCGGCGCCGAAATACACAGAGCCGGTCCTCGGATTTTTCCGGCGGCTCTCGTTTACTTTCGGCTCCACTCGTAGTCCCGAGCGGAGCTATCCGAACCTACTCGGATAGCTCCGCTTGGGACTACGAGTGGAGCCGAAAGTGAACGAGAGCCGCCGGAAAGAGCTGAGGACCGGCTCTGTGTATTTTGGCACCGGCGGCGCCATTTTCAAATCGCGGTCGACGATTTTGAAGCCCAGGAAGCAGGGACAGGGGATCGAAGGCTGCACTGGGGCAAGGCTGCACTGGGGCAAGGCTGCACTGACAAGGCTGCACTGAGAAGGCTGCACTGAGAAGGCTGCACTGACATGGCTGCACTAGGGAAGGCTGCACTGACAAGGCTGCACTGACAAGGCTGCACTGACATGACTGCACTGGGGCAAGGCTGCACTGAGAAGGCTGCAATGATGGGCATTTAAATGTAAGTTTTTTTCCCTTCAACTTCCCTCCTAAAAGTTTTTTTTTCCTTAAAATTCCCTCCTAAATTGGGGAGCGTGTTATACGCCGGTGCGTGTTATATGCCGATAAATACGGTATATCTCGAGCAACTGCACTATCGGAGTGCACAGTCTATTTGCCTTTAGTAAATCAACCCCTCTATGTTCATATTCACAACATGTCTTGAAAATAGAATTGCCAATCCAAAACTATTAAATCACAAATAGTACCTGCGCTAAAGCTCTAATTGCCAAGAAACGAGCAGCTGACACAATATTACAGGCTACAATATAAACACAATTATATAAAAAAGGCATTGCTCCACTAATATTAAAAATAGACAGAGACTGGAAAAGGATGGACAAAGAAGTGCAAAACAATTAAAATTGATCAGGTAAGTCCATAAAGTCCTTAAATGGCTGGTAGATGGTGCTCATAAGGATGTCTGACCAAATTAATTTGACCTTGCAGTCAAAAAGCACAGTCAAACATCTCCTTCAGAAATGGAACATCTCTCAACTTCTCCCTTGGGTAAACATATTCAGTAGTTGTTCTTACCCTGGTGACCATCAGAACTAACAATGGGTAGATGTCAAAAAGAAAGGCAGAGGTATCTCATATTGCAGTATTTGTTAAAAAAAAGTCCATTTATTTCAAGTAAAATAATGCCCTCACATTTTAAAAAAATAGAAAACCACATTAGAAAGTTTCAAGATGGCCACTGCATTCGGTGTGCAATGACGTCACCTGCTATGACTCCGTCCTACGCGTTTCTTCAACAATGACGTTCTGTGGTTTTAAATAGGAGTGAATTATTGATTTTATTTGTTTTGCACTTCTCCTTACATTTTTCCAGACTCTGTCTATTTTTAATAATAGCGGAGCACTGTATTTTTCATATAATCCAGAACTATTATCTGAGTCACTTTTTTTTTAATATTACATTACGTAAAGAACATAAGATAGTCACTGACCAATCCCTGTGATTAAGGCAAGGGGAAGCTATAGTCCTGTCTATAGGAGAAATGCAGACAGGACCTCCGGCCACCATGAGTAAATAAGTTCAAGTGTAACTTCAGTGTGAAAAAAATGTGAACAGGCAGAATTTTGAATACAGAAAATACATACTGGGCCTGATTTACTAAAGCCAAATAGACTAAGCACTTTGCAAGGGAGTTTACTCCAGACCTTAGTAAATGAGGAGAAGCTCTGCTGACTTATGTTATCTAATCATGTGCAAGCAAAAATAATGTTCCTTTTATTTTCCTTGCCTGTTATTGGGTATTCTTTGCATAGTGAAGCTTCATCTCATTTAAGCTCTTAAGTAAATGTCCTTGCAGAGTTCAATTGCACTTGCAAAGTGAACAAGCTATTTGCCTTTAGTAAGTCAACCCCACTATGGGGTTGATTTAGTAAAGGCAAATCCACTTTGCACTGCAAGTGTGCTTGGAAGTGCAGTCACTGTAGTAAATAACCCCCTATGTCTCTTCAGCAATAAAGTTGCTGTCCTGTCTGTCTGCACTGTACACTGAGCCAGTCACACACAGCTCAGGGTATAATTTCAGCAGTGCAGAGATGACTGAACACCCGAGCATGCGTGGGAGGGACGATATCTCGGCCCGGCCAATAAAAACAGCTGTGGGGATTGATACCTAAAATCAGTTGATACTTATTTTACATGAACAATGTGGCTAATTAATAAGACTGTGAGTGGTGCCCTCTAAAGAGTGATCTGCAGTGGATCAGTCTAAAAAGGGCATTTGACAGGGGGTGAGGAAGTAGCATGCTGCCTCCTTACTGCTTGTTTTAACCCCTTCCCGCCGAGCGTACGCAGATGTGCGGCCTCAGCTTTTGGGGGTTATACCGGGATCATGCCCGCAGCTGCTGTTTTTTTTAGAGCTGGCGATTGGCTTTCCAGGGATAACAACCGATGCGGCTAAGAGCCGCTCTGCTGTTATCCTGGAGGATGTCCCCCCTCACGCCGCTCTAACCAGGCCTCCCGTCGCACCGGGAGGCTCGATCAAACATCTGCCACTTCCGGCGGCTAGTGACAGACTGGAACGAACCCGGAAACGGCTCCATTCCAGTCTCCTGATTGTAAACACGGAAGCGACTTCACAACGTTACTTCCTGTTTACTCGGCTGCCAATGGCGCTGGTTTTAAAAAAATATACAGTATTCAGAATCGCCGAAAACGGCGATCTGAATACTTTGAAGTGCAAAGGAGGGATCGGGGGTCTTCCATAAAGAGTACCTGTCACCACCTATTACTGTCACAAGGGATGTTTACATTCTTGTGACAGCAATAAAAGTGATCAAAATTTTTTTTTGTTTAAACACAATTTATTAATATAAAATAAATAAGAAACAAAAAAACATTTTTTTAAAGCGCCCCCTCCCCGTGAGCTTGCGCAGCAAAGAAAACGCATACGGGAGTCGCACCCGCATATGTAAACGATGTTCAAACCACACATGTGAGGTATCGCCGCGATTGTCAGAGCAAGAGCAATAATTCTAGCACTAGAGTTTCTCTGTATCTCTAACCTGGTAACCTTAAACAAATTTAAAGCATTGCCTATGGAGATTTTTAGGTACCGTAGTTTGTCACCATTCCACGAGTGCGTGTAATTATAAAGCATGACATGTTTGGTATCTATTTACTCGGCGTAACATCATCTTTCACATTATACAAAGAAATTGGGCTAACTTTACTGTTTCGTTTTTTTTAAATTCATGAAAGTGTCCCTTTTCCCAAAAAGTTGCGTTTAAAACACCGCTGCACAAATACCGTGTGACATAAAATATTGCAACAATCGCCATTTTATTCTCTAGATTCTCTGCTAAAAAAATATATATAATGTTTGGGGGTTCTAAGTAATTTTCTAGCAAAAAATACGGATTTTAACACCAAATGTCAGAAATGGGCTTAGTCATGAAAGGGTTAATGTCTAAAGACCCGCATGTGAACCCAACAGAGGATCATTTTTGCTGCACTTCGATGCAAAGCATCATGGCTGCGGAATGTACACCCCACTTGCTGTCATGGCCGCTTTAGTAGATGCAGTTGGAGGGCGATAATGCTGCTCAACCGCACCCCTGACTGCAAGTGTAAACAAGGTCTTACTGTCAGATGATGTACAGTATATCTACTCAAACAGCCTTTGCAAAGAAATTGTCAGCTGATTTCAATTGGCATGGTAAAGACAAGCCTGGCATAAAATTCCAGGAGTTTTCCCTCACCCAGGAAGCCTCATGTGTTGTGTACATCCTGCTATTCTAGAGCCTTATGCTTGTCAAGACTGGTGCTTCTGTGTAGCAGCATTTACCCACAGATGCGTGCTTGCGGTTCGGTGTACGGTAATTATGTCATACGTGTATGAAGGGGTACACAGTGATGCACAGAAGCATCAACATTTTTAAGAGTGTGATGTGGGAAAACACCCAGAATTTTACACTGGGCATATACTGTATACGGTTTCTTCCCATCTGTGTACATGAGGTCTGACTATTACATGTCTTCTATTTTAACCCTTTCATGACTAAGCCTATTTTTGAAATTTGGTGTTTACAAGTTAAAATCCATATTTTTTGCTAGAAAATTACTTAGAACCCCCAAACATTATATATATTTTTTTAGCAAAGAATCTAGAGAATAAAATGACGATTGTTGCAATATTTTTTATCACACGGTATTTGTGCAGCGGTGTTTTAAACGCAAATTTTTGGAAAAGTGACACTTTCATGAATTTTAAAAAATCCAAACAGTAAAGTTACCCCAATTTTTTTGTATAATGTGAAAGATGATGTTACGCCGAGTAAATAGATACCAAACATGTCACCCTTTATAATTGCACGCACTCGTGGAATGGCGACGAACTACGGTACCTTTGAATTTCCATAGGCGACGCTTTAAAAAAATTTTACGGTTACCAGGTTTGAGCTACAGAGGAGGTCTAGGGCTAGAATTATTGCTCTCGCTCTGACGATCGCGGCGATACCTCACATGTGTGGTTTGAACACCGTTTACATATGCGGGCGCGACTTCCGTATGCGTTTTCTTCGCTGCGCGAGCTCGCGGGGACAGGGGCACTTTAAAAAATTTTTTTTTTTTATTTAATTTATTTATTTTTGTACTTTATAAATTGTGTTTAAATTTTTTTTTTTTTTTTTTTACTTTTATTGCTGTCACAAGCAATGTAAACATCCCTTGTGACAGTAATATGTGGTGACAGGTACTCTTTATGGAGGGATGGGGGGTCTAAAAGACCCCCCATCCCTCCTTTACACTTCAAAGTATTCAGATCGCCGAAAACGGCGATTCTGAATACTGTGTACTTTTTTAAATTCGGCGCCATTGGCAGCCGAGTAAACGGGAAGTGACGTCATGACGTCGCTTCCGCATTTACAAGAAGAAGGCTGGAACGAAGCCGCTCGCAGCTTCGTTCCAGTCCGCCCCCAGCCGCCGAAGGCAGCGGACCGGACACCGGGCCTCCCGATCGCACGGGAGGTCCGGTAACAGCGGCGGGAGGGGGGGATGTCCCCTCCCGCTCCTCCGGTATAACAACCGAGCGGCTTTTAGCCGCATCGGTTGTTATATTCGGGTAGCCGATCGCCCGCTGAAAACAACGGTACCGGGATGATGCCTGCAGCTGTGGGCATCATCCCGGTATAACCCCGGAAAGCCGAGGATGCATATATGAGTTCGGTCGGCGGGAAGGGGATAAAGTATCTTCACCTGAACTTCTCACTCAGTATTCCCACTATCTCATGGATCTCTCTCTTTCAGAACCTGACAATGGCACCCAATTTACAATGATTATTGCCATTGTCTGTGCTGTTACCATCATCGCAGTCATCCTTGGTGTTGGAATCTTTTGCTACAAGAGTAAGTGACAGATTTAATTTTTTTTCTCAGATGTTCCTTTCTTTCACAATATAAATGAATGAAGCTCAGATGAATTTGTTTGCTTAAAGTGACAATTATGGAAGCCGCCATTGCTGCTGCCCGCCCCCCCAGAGCTGGGTCCAGTACTTGGCCCGCCACTCAATCCCACAGTACCTCTTCTCTGCCAAATGATGTCCTCAGTCTGACGGATGAAACGGCAACAGAGGCTTTTGTAGGGAACTAGGGGAAAGCCTCCTACCCACTGACTATGGGCCCTGGCATTTGAGGGAACACTACTCTTTGGGAGGTGTGTGCCTGGGGGACCCTTGGAGTGGTCTTGCTTCAGATTCAAGTCCATGTCTCTCCAAAACACACAGACTCTGGGAACTGGAGGACCCATATATATATATTTGGGGTCTCTATGCCCAAACCAGCAACTGCTTCAGACTGAGATTTAGAGCAGATGTTAAAATAATCAGCTTAAGCAACCTGAAGAGTCTCCTACTCTAGTCTGTTTATTAAGGTGTTATTATGTTTATTAAATGTCTCTCCCATTGGGCGCCTCCTAAGTGTGCATTCCCATTGTTAATTGAGTCTCCTATTGTTTCTGTCTTTTGGCTAATTTGGCTGACTTTTGGAGGTTCCTATATGATGCCATAGCCTTGTGTCAACTCTACCTCGTTATCTAAACCATTGTGTGATGTTTTGGTTAAATGTTTGGTTTTATTGTTCATGTGGTGACTGACCTACTTTTGAAGTGTATAAAAACCTGTATTTCTGTTCAACAAACAATCATTCCTTTGGTTTTATCCCAACACCTTGTCTGTGTACGGTGATTGGGGTAAAGGGCTGGTATTAGCTCTCGATCTGCTAGAACAGTTTGGGGGGCAGTAAGCACTGTTTGACAGAAGCACCCAAGTGAGGTGCCGAGCGGTTCCGTCCCACTAAGTATTCTGGGTGAAATCACACTTATCATTCAATCTGGCGGACTGAGGACATACTGTGAATGCAGGGTGTCATGGGACTGCTTTTGAGGGGGCATCATTATGGCACCCTGTACTCAGTACATTGGGGCAGGGAGAGGCACTGATGTCATCATGTCAGCACTGCTATCTGTATCATCAAGAACCACCCACTACCAGAAAAACATTTGAAGAGGAAGAGGACCCTGCACATCATGTGACCAACCTTAAGACCCAAGCAAAGGAAAAAATAAAGTATAAAATAAAGGGGTTATCCAGGGGGGAGTCACAGACCTGGAACAAGCATGCTGTAAATGAATGCCAGAAAAGTGTCAAATTCCATAACTATACCTGTTCTGGGTCACCAACTCAGACAGCATTGAAGACAAACATTAGCAAGACAGCCAGGGAATGAGCATTCTCAAAGGTAGATTGCAGCAATGGCGGCCTCCAGTATTCTCTCATGATATTGTCTCTTTATCAGCACCCATAGTGTGTTATTTACAGAAAGTAGGGTTCAGTTCTTCAGTGAAAAAACAAACATTCGTAGTAACTTTCTTTATTGCCATTTATAAAGTTATATCCCATGTATGTGAGCTCATGGCTGTTTCTCCTCTCAAAATTCTGGAAGTTTAGATATTTGCTATGACAGATTGTGATGAGCTTTTATTTAATGTTTTCTTGTTTCTAACATAATAATTTATATATTTCAGAGAGGGGAAAAGGCTACAAGACCACCAGTAGTAAGTATCCCATCATGTCCTGTTCTCTGTGTTATTATAGTGTGCGGTGTGTAGAATATGTGAGAAGATGAGACGTCCTGCAGATAATCCTATTCTATGATACAAGTAACGTTATTATCATTACCTACATTATATGATACAAATAGAAATAACTGGTTCTCCATTTTTGGCTCTCTGTACAGACCTTTCCCTGTAATATAAAGCACAGTGTGTCAGAAGGATGTTATCTCTCTCTGTACTCTATATAATATTATATGATAATCATCATTTATTATGATCTTCCTACAGACTAAATGTCTTTACTTTCTTTTACAGCTTCAGATGCCAGTTCTGACTCCTCCAGCAATCCGAAAGCCTAAATGTACACAATGGAGCATTATGTGAGGACATCACAGGAAGAAGAGGAGATGCATTTTTTTTCCTTTCAGATTCAGCCTATTACACTTGCTTCTGTCTGCTTTCTTTAATACATCTAATACCATGTCATTTAAAGAGAACCTGTCATGTATTTTAATCCACTGGTGTATAAAAGGGATAAAATTGAATGTAAAATCAGGATGGTACCCCGAATGTATATAGATTGATAGAAGTATTTTCCCCATATTGATCAAATCATCATGGCTGACAATGTGACTCCTATAAAGGAATGTAGTATAATAATATATAAAATAAATATTCATATGCAGAGTTAACTGATTGGATCAGTGCTGTGTATATATTAATACTGAGGATTTCTGAATAGTACCATCATCTTATTCAGTACTCCACTGCATCCAACTTCCCAGTCTCTGCAGTAATATCTGAGTAATGATGAGGAGCATACATTGGACCCCTGTACATGTATGTACTAGAAAGTAAACTCGTGAGGATAGAATCATGGGAGATACCATTGCTGACCTTTTAAGGGTATAGACCAGTGATGGCTAACCTTGGCACCCAAGATGTTTTGGAACTACATTTCCCATGATGCTCAACTACACTGCAAAGTACATGAGCATCATGGGAAATGTAGTTCCAAAACATCTGGGTGCCAAGGTTCGCCATCACTGGTATAGACTAATTTCTATGTTCTTGATCTTGGCTTGGGTACATCATGAATCAGTGACCTGGAGCAGGCATGATGTCAGAACTTCCATCTGTGTGCTTGTTTCAGGTCCAGGGAATTATGTATAGTAATTCAAGGATCAGGATGACTATAATTCAAGGACAAGGATGACAGCCTCAAAACCTGCACTCCTAAAAACCAATCGATCCACAGTGACATCTCTCATAACTCCATCCTCACAGGTTCCATTTATTACCAGCCATGTTTATGGAGCCGCCTTCCCCTTGTTATAGGGGGACAGTTTCTCTGAACATTCTGTACATTACTCAGAAGAACATTGATATCCTGATACACAGCTAATGAAGTAATAAACACAAAGGGGCTGATTTACTAATGACAAAAAGACTGGTGCTCTTTGCAAAGTGCAGTTGAAGAGCAGTTGATCTAGAGCTTAGTAAAGGAGCAAGAGCTCTGCTGACTTCCATCATCCAATCACATGCAAGCAAAAATGCAGTTTTTTTTTCACTTGCACATGATTGGGTACTTTTTTGCAAAGTGAGGCTTTACCTCATTTACTAAGCTCTGGAACAACTGCACTTTGCAATGTGCACAGTCTATTTGCCTTTAGTAAATCAACCCAAATGTGCCATATTCAGTGACAGGTTTTCTGTAGGAATAAGATTTATACAGCAATTATCATATTATACATAATTCTGCATTTGTAGCATTGCATAATTTTCATAAAGTTTTCATATTTGCAGTAAGGTGAAGGGTCTTCATTTTTTATTATGTTTGTAATTGGTAGTTTATAGTTTGATTTGTTGTTGATTTGTAAAAACAAGACATTACACCATACCTCTGTTTAACATCTCATTTCATCATGGACATCACTATCATATTCTGGAATTTACTGCTGGGCTTCATCAGATAGATGATGACCCATTGGATAGATACATCTCTCCCGCTGCCCTTCTCATGTATATCAGAGTGTTTCTGGCCGGCTTCAGCTATCTTTACAATAAATGGTGCTGTCATCTACAAACAGCAAAGGTCAGACCAACATTGACATTTCCTTTTCATTAATTTGGAGGAGTCTGTCACTGTGCGGGCCAATATCCAGAATGCACTGAACTTCTCAGTGTGTATATGAGACCTCCAGACATCATAGAGAACCTCCAGACATCATAGAGATGAAAGAAGTTGGTTAGAAAATACTGAGCACTGAGCTGTGTTTGCCTTAGGGCTGTGTCATTGGGCTTCAGTTGGAGACACTTGTGAGATCATCCAGAATTCACTGACAGGTGCATTTGATCTGCAGATGACCTTCTTCTGACCTGCTTTAAGCAGATTTACATACCCATAGGGGTTGATTTACTGGTGCATCTCTGCATAGAAACCAATTAACTTCCAGGTTTTATTGTCAAAGCCTAATTGAACAAGCTGAAGTTACACACTGATTGGTTACTATACACAGCTACATGAGATTTTGCACTCCAGTTTTAGTAAATCAACCCCATAGTCTTGTATGAGAACAAAAGCCATTTACAGAGGTCCTACCACTATTCATCACCTGTCTGAAAAAGCCTTTAGGTCTCATTCCCACGAGGCGGATCCACTCAGCTCTGTCCACCAGCTCAGCAGATATCTCCATTGATCACCGCTGAACCGGCGAATGACAGGTCCCTCTCTGCTCCCTGAGCAAGGAGGGGCCTGTCAGAGCGCCGCCGATTCCTATGGAGGGATCGGACGAAAACGGACAGCATGTCCATTTTTATCAGATCTCATCCGATCTGCCAGGATGGATGCGAACGTAGAGCCATACGTCTGATTTTAGCAGATCAGACTGGAAGTCAGCGGACATGGTAACTGCTGACATCCGTCGCTCCATAGACCTGCATGGAGCGTCCGTTCAGGTCCGCCTAAAAAACTGACAGGCGGACCTGAATGGTCTGTTCATGTGAAAGGGGCCTTACCGTCCAAAACCCACATGTTATGGACCCGCTGATACAATATCAAAACAGGCATATTATAAATGAATGAACTCAGACTATTCTAGTGGAATATGAGAAGAGATTATTGATGACTTGAATCCGGATGGAAAATGTAAGTATGTTTTGTTTTGTTTTTTTATTTTAATGTTGCTTAAAGGAAAGAAAAAGGTATTGATAAGTATGTATATTCCACATACAAGCCACAAATAAAAACTGATTGTGTAGAGCAATGCATGCATCACAGTGTTTTGTGGTGCCATTTGTTTTGAACACTCTGCAAAGTAGGGAAATGCACTGAAGCACATTACAATGCACATGGTGTGTGTTGCAAATTTGTTCTTAAAAAAAAGTGCAAATCCAATTTTTTTAGTCAAGCTGCACTACCTGTACTTTCAAAATAAATGGTCTGTTTTAGGGCAGTGGACCATAAAGCACTGTAATATGTTGTGTTAACATAATCTGTAAATAGGCCCTAAATGTTTTTGTCAAATTCAGTTGGCTCTGTCTGGCTTCCCAGCTGCAGAAGGCTTAGCATTAGGCCTGATTCACACCTATGCAGGTTGCAGTTTTCATATTGCAGGTGCATTTTGTGTTTTTCAATACACATTTTTGATCCATTGAAGTCTATGGAACCAAAACCCAGAACTATTCCTGACCCTTTCCATAAATTGCACAGATGTGAACTACATCCATAGGAAACTATGTTAAATGGACTGTAGTGTGTTTCTGCAAAACTGAAAACACACTAAAAAATGCATAGGTGTGAACCAGGCCTTACCATTGTGATGCAATATTAGATTCATCAGTGCTGGGTCAGGGTTGCCATCATCCCTCTAAGGCTCGATTCACATGTATGCATGTTGCTTTTGAGCGTTTTTGGAGGTTTTTTTTCATGCTTGCAGCGTTTTTGTAGCGTTTTTACAGCGTTTTTGCCGCGTTTTGCGTTTTTTTTTTTACAGTCTAAAAAAATTTTTTAAAAAAAATAAAAAAAAAAAACGGCAAAAACGGTGCACTTGCGTTTTTGATGCTTGTCCATTGAAATCTATTACATGCAAAACGCTGCATTTTGCATGAAAAAAAGTCCCTGACCCTTTCCAAAAATGCAGAGGTACAAAAAGGCATTGATGTGAACATGTTCCATAGGAACCCATGTTAAAAAATTCCCATGCATTTCTGCAAAATGCATCAAAAAACACGCTAGTGTGAATGGAGCCTAATATAGTATCAAAAGATCTCTTTAAATTGGACTTTTAGGGCAACCAATAAGTAACAAAATAATATTAAAAGTCCAATTTAAAGAGATCTTTTGATATTATATAAGCATTACCATTGTGTTCTTGGTATTATACAATAAAAACAAAGAATAATATAAACTGCACATCAGTTGGGGAACAGAAAACTTCATACCAAACCTCCTCAATCACACCCTGAGGTTGTTGGGTGATTCAGTCAACTGGAATCCAATCATTGGTATTGTATCAGATTATGGTGGTCTAACTCCCCAGTTATATATTGAATAAATGATCTAGCACTTGAAAGAAAAATCATTGTCCTAATCACCAGACAGAGACCTGAAATGATCAGATACAGATATGAGGCACGTGAGAGAACAAATGGCATGTTAATAATAAGACTGTATTTACTCTATGGATATTGTCAATAAATAATAGAATTTTGGGATGTAACCATTTTTTTTAAGATTTAAATTATCAATAAAATTGGCTTGCCCCTTTGAGGTGACTCTGTTTGCTATTTGCGATTTTATTATTTTCTAAAATAGTTAAAATATATCTGCAAACTATTTTTTAAATCTGAGTCTATGATTGTGTATATAAACTCTAACAATGAACTTCCTTTTCTTAATATCCCTTTCGGTATTGAAAGTGTTTTGTAATATATGTTGTATAATAATTATTTAAAGTGGTTGTAAACCTCAGTCATGGAATTTGAGCAAAGGACATACAGTATATCAGTATAGTGTTTACTTATCTCTCTCCAAAGCTCTGAATGTTGTTTTTCTCTGGTGCTTTGTTCCTCTTATCAGCATGAGTCACTTCTGAGAAGTTTTCCTGACACATGAGATAAATTAGTGTGTGGGGGGTCTCAGAACAGAGCTTGTCTATTCACAACACAGTTCTTCTGTATAAATGGGGGTGTGTTACTTTCCTCCAATCAGCTCTGACACAATGTAACTTCAGTCTCTCTGCCCCCTCCTCTGTGCTGCTTACAGATGAAGAAAGATTTATAACACAATCTGCACTTTTCAAACGGTGTAGAGTGAAGACTACAGATAAACAGGTAAAATGTATGTAGGGAGATTTGTTTAATCTCTGTGTATCATCTGAAGCTGTTCACTTCACTGGGTATATGTGAGGGTTTACAATCATTTTAATTTGAGTGCAAAAAATACCTGTTGATTCTGTTAGAAATCCAATAAGCTGATAACTTCCTGTGCTCTCTGCCTGTGCTGCATCCTTATTAGTTACATTGTTCCCATCAATCTCTCAGGACTACAACCCCCATGTTATGGAGACAAGGAAAGGGGGACGTTTAAAGACCTAACATAGTTTCTGTCATAGAGTGACAATGCTGCTTTTTCTTAGATACGGTAAGCAGTGTCACATTAGGACAGGATGTGTGTTACTGGCAGGATCACCAGGTGAAAAAGGCAAAAAAACAGAAAAAAAAAACACACATCTAAGGACTGTTAAGCTGGATATGTAGCACCCTCCTAGTATAGGATGCTAGGTAAATTTTAATTTCTGGCTCCTTCTGTAATCAAGAGGGCAGTGATTGTTTGTTTTGGTATGTTCAGGTTTTTACAGGCTGGGAGTTTGCTTGCTTCCCCCTGCCTCTGGAAATAACTCCCTCTTAGGGAGGGGGAAATAACCAGCCTGAATATTTATCATGCTTCAGTCAATCCCTGGAGAGGAGTGTCCAGAAGGGGGCTGGACAGGGGATAAATAGTTTGAAACACTGGAGAGCCGAGTTCTCTCTCCCAATGAGGGTTTCAACCCTCCATTAGGCAGCCCATGGACTGTGAACGAGGTCTTAAGGTGTCAGTGGAAATAGGGATAGAGGCCTGGAAGAATCTTGCTAGAAGTTGGTCGCAGGAGTTCACCACAAGGGATCTGATCTGGAGAAGGACTGTCTTACTCACTGGACTGTGTATGGAGAAAGGTGAAAGCTGACCTAGGGACTAGTGAGTAAAGACCCTGCATTGATCCCTGTGATTGTGCAGTATTCTGGATATTGCATTGACTGCCAGTAGTTATGCCAGGGCTCAACAAATCCCAGGTGCCAGGTCACAATAGCGACTAGAAAATGCGGGCTGAGATGTTTTTGGCCCCAGGGATTAGCATGGGGGGGCATGGCCAGGAGCAACATGGCCGGGCGGCCAGCAGATGACACATGTATTTTCTTATGCCAGGGGTGGGGAGGGGCAGCACTGTGAGGGCAGGTTTTAAGGAGAAGAGGAGTGGGACTATAAAGGGTGGGTTAGAGCAGATGTGGGGCTGTGAAGTGGTGGGGGAAGAGCAGAGCCCCTGGCAGTTAGTGTTCCCTGTGTGGCGCTCTCCTCCCTATCACTGGGTGCGGGTCTAGATCTAGCTATCCAGGAAGGTTCTCTGCAGCAGGAACCAGTGGCTCTGAACGAGCTCAGAAATGGCCCAGAGCCGGACACTACCTCACAGGGGATCCCCCTGCTTTTGGCTCAGATTCCCCCTTGGACAGGCTCTGAGCTGGGTCTGGGCAGCCAAAGAGCATGCTACCCCTGTACAGCCGGTGTTGTCACCCATCAGTGCCCATTAATGCTGCCCCATCGGTGCTGCCTCATCAGTGCCTCCTCAGTAGCCCATCAGTCCAGCCTCCTCAGTGGCCCATCAGTACCCCCTATCAGGGCCCATCAATGCTGCCTTATAAGTCCTGCCTATCAGTGTAGCTTCATCAGTGCAGCCTCATCACCGCATATTAGAAGGAAAAAAATTACTTATGTCCAAAATTTTTATAACAGAGATTAAGAAAAGTTTAAAAAAAAAATTTTTCAGTCTTCGTGTATTTACAGTGGCTTGCGAAAGTATTCGGCCCCCTTGAACTTTTCAACCTTTTGCCACATTTCAGGCTTCAAACATAAAGATATAAAATTTTAATTTTTTGTGAAGAATCACCAACAAGTGGGACACAATTGTGAAGTGGAACGAAATCTATTTGATATTTTAAACTTTTTTAGCAATTAAAAAACTGAAAAGTGGTGCGTGCAAAATTATTTGGCCCCTTTACTTTCAGTGCAGCAAACTCACTCCAGAAGTTCAGCGGGGATCTGTGAATGATCCAATGTTGTCCTAAATGACTGATGGTGATAAATAGAATCCACCTGTGTGTAATCAAGTCTCTGTATAAATGCACCTGCTCTGTGATAGTCTCAGGGTTCTGTTGAAAGCGCAGAGAGCATCATGAAGACCAAGGAACACACCAGGCAGGTCCGTAATACTGTTGTGGAGAAGTTTACAGCCGGATTTGGATACAAAAAGATTTCCCAAGCTTTAAACATCCCAAGGAGCACTGTGCAAGCGATCATTTTGAAATGGAAGGAGTATCAGACCACTGCAAATCTACCAAGACCTGGCTGTCCCTCTAAACTTTCAGCTCAGACAAGGAGAAGACTGATCAGAGATGCAGCCAAGAGGCCCATGATCACTCTGGATGAACTGCAGAGAACTACAGCTGAGGTGGGAGAGTCTGTCCATAGGACAACAATCAGTCGTACACTGCACAAATCTGGCCTTTATGGAAGAGTGGCAAGAAGAAAGCCATTTCTCAAAGATATTGCCACAAGCCACCTGGGAGACACACCAAACATGTGGAAGAAGGTGCTCTGGTCCGATGAAACCAAAATTGAACTTTTTGGCCACAATGCAAAACGATATGTTTGGCGTAAAAGCAACACAGCTCATCACACTCAACACACCATCCCCACTGTCAAACATGGTGGTGGCAGCATCATAGTTTAGGCCTGCTTTTCTTCAGCAGGGACAGGGAAGATGGTTAAAATTGAGGGGAAGATGGATGCAGCCAAATACAGGACCATTCTGGATGAAAACATGTTGGAGTCTGCAAAAGACCTGAAACTGGGACGGAGATTTATCTTCCAACAAGACAATGATCCCAAACATACAGCAAAATCTACAAAGGAATGGTTCACAAATAAACGTATCCAGGTGTTAGAATGGCCAAGTCAAAGTCCAGACCTGAATCCAATCGAGAATCTGTGGAAAGAGCTGAAAACTGCTGTTCACAAACGCTCTCCATCCAACCTCACTGAGCTTGAGCTGTTTTGCAAGGAAGAATGGGCAAGAATTTCAGTCTCTCGATGTGCAAAACTGATAGAGACATACCCCAAGGGACTTGCAGCTGTAATCGCAGCAAAAGGTGGCTCTACAAAGTATTAACGCAAGGGGGCCGAATAATTTTGCACGCCCCACTTTTCATTTTTTTATTAGTTAAAAAAGTTTCAAAAATCCAAAAGATTTCGTTACACTTCACAATTGTGTCCCACTTGTTGGTGATTCTTCACAAAAAATAAAAAATGTATATCTTTATGTTTGAAGCCTGAAATGTGGCAAAAGGTTGAAAAGTTCAAGGGGGCTGAATACTTTCGCAAGCCACTGTAATAGAAAATAAAACCCCAAGTGGTGGTTAAATGCTATCAGAAGAAAGTTCTATCTGTCTCAAAAAAAGATAAAAATTTTGTTTGGGTACAGTGTTGCATTGCCGCGCAATTGTCATTCAAAGAGCGACAGCACAGAAAATTGGCCTGGGTAGGAAGAGGGTGAAAGTAACCAGTAGGCAAAAGGTTAAAAACCTGGGCAACGCCTAACTTTTTACCTGGCTCCTAGATTCAAAGCAAATTTGTCAAGCCCTGAGTTATGCATAAGGTAACCAGATGGCCAAAGAAACTTGCCTCTTGGTCTCCAGCTGTGAGGTCTTAGCCCTGGTTCACACTACCACAACGTGTGACATAGAGTCGCATGACAAGTCAAAACACATTCACTTCAACGGGTGCCGCCATCCTAATTGCTGCAACTCAAGTCACAGCAACAACAATAAAGTTTCTGCACTATTTTTGTGCGACTTGAGTGCTTTAGACCGCAAAGTTAACCACAAAAGTCACATCCGTGTGAACCAAGGCTTACCCTACACATCTATGCATTTAGTGTGTTTTGAAGTTTGCAGAATTGCATTACAGTCCTTTTAACATGGTTTACTATGGTTCTAGTTCACATCTATATGTTTTACGGCTGGTGAGTTTTTAGAATGGGTCGGGGACTTTTTTCCTGCAATTTGTGGCTAATAGACTTCAATGGAGCTGCACCAGAAATGCAACTGGTGCATTTTTGATGTGTTTTGCGGTTCTTATTTTACCAATGTATATAGCTGGTTGCTAAGCAGGGGTCCGGGAAGCTGGTCACTGTGTCCTTAACAACCGATGAGTCATCAGCTGTCAGCGGGCTTCCCCGGTGAATGTAAAAAAAAATTGCTGGCAGGTTAGCAAAGGGAGGGGATGAGTGAGCACCCCTCCCTGAACCATACCAGGCCGCATGCCCTCAACATGGGGGGGTGGGTGCTTTGGGGCGGGGGGGCTCTGTCCCCCCCAAAGCACCTTGCCCCCATGTTGATAAGGACAAGGGCCTCTTCCCGACAACCCTAGCAGGTGGTTGTTGGTGTCTGCGGGCGGGGGGTTTATCAGAATCTGGAAGCTCCCCTTTAAGTAGGGGGCCCAGATCCCACCCCCCCATGTGAATGGGTATCGGGTACCCCTATCCATTCACCAAAAAAGCAGTGAAATGTAATAAAAATACAAGAACCGGTTTTTGGCAATTCCTTTATTAATAGCTCTGTCTTCTCTAGCCGTCTCTTCCTGTCATCTTCTCCTTCCCGCCATCTTCTCGAGCTGTCTCTTCCCGATGTCTTCTCCTCGAGTTGTCTATTCCAGCTGCTGTCTTCTTCCTCTCCAGTTACCCGATAATTTTTAATTTTTTTTAAAAGCTGCTTTTGTTTTGTTGATGTCTTTATGTGTTTTGTTGTTGTCCACTCTCTACCGACTATTATATAGCCATGGGGCGTGGCCATCCAATGACATCACCCGGAGAGAGCCTTGTGACAAGGGGCGGGCTCTCCGGTTGATGTCATCGGATAGCCACACCCATGGCTATATAAGAGTGGCCAGAGAGCGGGCAAGAACAAGAGCGGCTGGTTAATATTTTTTTTAGTGGGTAACCAGCGGCGAGGAAGAAGACAGCAGCGGGAAGAGACAGTGGCGACGGGATGAATCAGCTCGAGGAGAAGACGGCGGGATGGAGAAGACGGCGGGATGGAGAAGACGGCGGGATGGAGAAGATGGCGGGATGGAGAAGTATTCTTCAAATAGAACTCCTCCACAGAGATCCCATCCTTTGCTCCCCCCACCAAATCAGACGGCGGGACTGGAGTGGCCAGATTCACTTTGAGGCTGTTATGTTGCAGTCACTAACCAAGATCTTCCAGTGACTTCTTTGTAACCCTTTGGTTGAAACCACTTCTGGAATTATTTCCACTCCCATGTCTTCTCTGTCCGTTCGCTTCAAGGACAATGAAAGGGCCTGGTTGCTTCCAATTTAGCTTGACAGATGCTTGTAAACAGGCTACCTTACCAGGCTGTAACCCCTTCTCACATTGGTCCAAGCACCAGATCTTTCTCTCTCCTTCAGCTGGAGCCTTCGTTTTTTTACCAGGTGCTGGTAGGCTTGTCTCAGCATGGGGTGCACACTTGTAGTTGAAGTGCCCGGCTCCAGAACAAGAGGTGTCAACAGCCTTCTGACAAGATCAGTATTGGTCCCTATGATGAGAAAACTCTTACTGGCCCCTGGTGGGCGAGGACAGACCACTGCCAGTCAGGATAGAAATATAGTGGTACTCACCACATATATAAGGGGGTGTGATCAAAAAAACTATATATAAAATAAAAATAAAAAACTTAATGACCAAGGCACACCAAGCAGAGTAAACTACAAAAAAAGTTCATCAAGCTATATAAAGCTAAACACAGAAAAAAGTGTACACAGCCACCCCTAAAAGACAGATATGGTGGGAATACTGGTAAGGGGTTCCCACCAATCTATCTGTACCCTCCCTATAAACAGTATATAGTCCCTCAAAGAAAAGCGAGGAAGCCCGCAAGTGGGGGAGGTTCCTCCCTACCCCAATAGATAGCACACCCCTATAGCACCTATAAAACCCCCTATTACCTCAGATGGCAGGCTGAACCATACAGTTCCTGAAGGGACAGCATGATAACGCAAATGCACTAAATATTCACGCTGTTCCCAGACACAAACAGCTCAAAGTCTAGCCATGGTATCTGCAGTCCGTCAGTCAGTCAAAAGAAAAAATGGGTGGTAAAAAATAGGAACAAATTGGACAAAAACAACGGAAGGACAAAAAAAATATATATATGTGTATGTATATATATATATATATATATATATATATATATATATATATATATGATAAAGTGCTATAGTATAGGATGAAACAAAGGGGCCTGATTCAGCCTGGTAGAAATTTGTATCCTGCGATGTCAGTCCATCCAAAAGTATCTTCCTGTGTTATTAGAGACAGGGATATAGCAAGTGTCCAGTATAGTTTTTGCCGCTGGATATAAAAGCGGTGTGTAACCGCACAAATGGGAACAAGTGAGTAAATAGATATGCACTATACCCATATGCTGAGGAGTCTATTATAAGACATAATGTCTTCACGGCTGAGTAGCTGAATGAATGCTAGATGGGGACACAATTCCAATAAACAATTGGTAGCTGTATATCCTCCTTATATTGTAGCAAGCATAAATACAAGAAAGGGTATATGCAAAAAGGCCAGGGTTACTCACTGATGGTAGATGAATATGGATGTCCCTCAAAGATAGACGACCTAGATACAGATCTGTATGGTATGTATATACAGACCATGTTCCAATATGTCCATATTTAAACGCAAAACATTGGTGCCTCTTCACCTGGGCTGCTTAGCTGATCAACAGGGCTGTGTTCCATTCCTTGACACCTGCTGCTGGTCTGATCCATGGCAATTAGTGTGAAAAAAAGAATAGATTCGTATCCAAGTGAATGAGTCAGGTAGTGGTTCAGTACCCCGATTCCATATGTCAGTGTAGGCTGCGGGGGTGGGGTGAATGACGGGGGTGCTCTCCCAGCATAGAGCAGCTTACATGTTTTGTTCCCTTCATGGAACTTCTTAAGAGCTTGGGGATTGGTCAGTGATTGTCTGTTTAAATAAGGGAGCTACAAAAACACCCCTAATTAAAGTGGATGTAAACCCAATGTCATCCTTTCTAAACTACTGCCATAGGGGTTATCTATAAGGATATACATGTCTCCTGCATGTATCTTTACCTGTCAAATGTCTCCCCTCTGTCTGTTATTAGACCCGAAAAACTGCAGATTCTGTGGGTGGGTCTGTTGTCTGGAGCTCGGTGGGTGGAGTCGTGATGTCAGTAGACTCCCCGCCCACCTCTACACTCCCCTTGTCAATATGCATTTTCTCGTGTGTATTTCTTACACTGAACTTCTGCTATGATCTCTAACATCCAGTGAAAAGACAGGAAAGTAACCACATGATTTCAGCATGCCAAATCATGCTGAGGTGTGGAACAGCCAATCCTCGCAGAGCTGCTGAAGAAAGGAGTGGGGGAGGGAATTAAAAAATAATGCCTGTGTCTTAGGCTGTCACTCACAGCAAGGGGGCGTATTTGACAAAGTTTTTCTCAGTTTGTCAAGAATTGTCTCACTGAACAATAAAAGAGGATTGCTCAGAGATGGATTAACTCTTTGTGGCAAGACTGGGCTCAAATGATAGGATATCTTATACTCTACAGTATGATTAAAAAAAAAAAATTTGGGTTTACATCCACTTTAAGTGTAATTAAAACCAGGTGCTACCCACCCTTCAACCAAGCTACCATGTGATAGACATAGACAGACCTTTTTTAAAAAGATTCCTTTGAAATGATGTGCCGCTCATACAAATAACATAATCATTTCTAAGTCCCTTTGAATATGATAGAAACAAAAGTAATAAGTAAAAGGTCTGACATCATAAGATGATGCCTAAAGAGATCCCAAAAGTACAGTGTCTATATAAAAACATAAACATAATGTCCTTACTGACTACAATGATAGTTGAATCTGGGTAGATATAGCTATACGTGGGATAAGTGTCTCACTGTACTATGAGCATAGGTATATACATTATGGTATGTAGGGAAGTAAGGTGTGGGTACTGTATATGCACACATCTACACTATATACTCACTACTCCATTTCGATACACATATTGTGCTGTCTATGTCTCGGTGAGTTGATCAGTCAAATTTCATTGCGGGATATGAGTATATTCATCATCTATGTGCAGAATCGCACACAGGGCACCACATAGTAATTCAGCACTAAAAAAATATCTTTGTATCTCCCATGCTTAACCCTTTAATCAAAGTTCCGTCTAAACAGGGAAAGGAAGCCAGTCTCTCAGACATATGTATGTGTGTTTAACCCACTTTAGTCCCTCATACAAGCATCGATCTTGTTCAAAACCTCGCTTTGTTCAATTCAAGACGCAGATCGGCACATAAATTGATTTCAACGAATGTAAGAAGCGTGCTACAAGTGTAAGCACAGGCACATACATCATATCGCCAAAAGATCATTATATAAATAGAGGGTTACACACACACATATATCCTGTAGACTAAGCCCTTTGATATATGTGTAAAGTATGGAATGTGTATACTCTACCTATATAATTCAGTCTATTATCAATTCCAAACCACTAGTATCGAAGAGCACCAGGTGTGTGCGGTGTTATCCATCACACACATATGTTCCTCACCAGTCGGATAGTTCCAGTCGAAGTAAATCGCCCATTGCAATGTATGGGTGAATGCATATTCAATCTTCACAGAGAGGGGAGCGTCCAACTGCACATAGAGCACACACCGAATGGGTGACGTCAGTTACTGACGCCACAACGCTGACGTGTCTGTCCATCTGCGTATTCCACGTGGGAGGTTTACGCAGCGTGACATTGATGGTCACCCCTGATACACGGCCGCTATTTAAATCACACACGTCCCACACTGATACTCCAACTGGCTTCATTCACAAGGCATCTCCTGCTGCACGGTCTCTTGGATTAACTATTTGCACAGATTTCTGCAGGTATTCACGTTATACTATACCTATAAGTACATTTCAACTACATTTTTTTTATTTTACTTTCCTTTCACCCATTTGGTCACTTCCCAATACACTTTATCTTTGGGAGTTCCTCCCCATTTTTTAGCTGTGGAATTGGTTTATCCTGATTTTTTTATTATATTTTTTACCCATTTACCCATTGATAGATACCCCTGGGAATTAGCTACAACACTATCCATACAAACCATTAACTATATATAACGCAGCTACTAACTGGGATTTCCTATTCCTACATCCGCTACTGGTTATTGATCCTATGCCGTGCCTCGAGGTTTTCCATCTCAGCTTCCAGGGTTGACGTTCTCTATAATGCCTTTTACCTGTGATATTATCTACACACGTACTTTTAGACTAAAAATAGGTGAGAATGTTTGGGACCTTTGTGCTCCCCCTTTCCCCCTTATGATTTTTACATTTTTATTACTATACTCATTTGGTAATTGTATTTCATTATAGAAACCCCTCAATTCTGCATCTGCTCCTGACGAGTGGTAATATAACCGCAAAACGCGTAGAGCTTTCCTATGATGCGTTGTCACAGTATTTATGTTCAACATTTGTATTATACCATATTTTATTTTAATAAACCAATCCACCATTGCTCTTTATACCTTTATATTGCTTTTGCTAAAACGGGGGTCTACACACCTAATTTAAGACAATGTATATTATTGAATTAATTATGTATTGATATGTAATGTTTTGAACTTGCTAATCGATATTTATCAGCATATTATATTATCATATTTTTGATAATGAATTTACCATATACTACTATGTATTGCATAAGATCCACTCATTAAGACCTGTTAATGCATTGTTATACCAATTTACTATGTAATACTTTATAGGTGTATGTATCAACTCTGCAATCAATAAACAATATGTATACTGATTGGCTCATATAACTTAGTGATCTGCTTCATTTAATGTCCCACCATTTAGTTTTTTTCCTTTTCTCTTTCTCAGACGGGTCAATTTTAAGCTCATGTTCTTTGGAAAAGAAAAATTAACTTAAAAGGCAAATCAAGAACAAACTATCCTGGAGATGGAGGAGTCCCAACTAGTTGATTACTTTGAGGGAAATATGTGGATTGATTCTGAGATGCTGGACCCTCCACCTACATCAGGCCTAACTAACAAATCACAGAGGTTCCCTAGTTTCACCAATAACCAATATCTACAGATGTTTTTGGAGGCAACTACAGATGACATACGAACTATTAGATGGGACAAGATAGAACCAACCACTGACAACCTCTCACTCAATGAAAGGAAGGCCCCTCAAGAGCTAAAAACCCTACCTAATTGTATTAAAAAAACCTAGTGACAAGGGTGGAAATGTAATTTTATGGTCTGAAAGTGATTATCTGGAGGAAGTCTACGGGCAACTAAATGACAATAGTTGCTATGAGAGATGGCCAGACAATCCCTTCCCTGTACTGGTTGACTAAATCAACTATCGCCTAACCAATGCTCAGGAAGTTGGGTTACTTAACCAGAAAGAATTCTTATTCTTGCAAATTACTCAATATAATATACCAACTTTTTATATTACACCAAAAGTTCATAAATATCTTAAAAAAACCCTGGGAGACCCATTGTATCGGGGGTAGGGGGACCCCTTGAAAAGGTTGGTAGATATATTGATCAGAGAATTAAACATCTGGTTAAGGAATTGCCCTCTTTCTTACGGGATTCTGCTGATATACTATGAAAATTAAATAACATGGAGATTTCTGATGATTGCTTGTTGGTAGGTATAGATGTGGAATCCTTATATTCATCAATTCCCTACTCAGTGGGGATACATGCAGTATCCTAATGGTTGGATACTAGACACCCACTGACAGGTCTGCATAATGAATTTCTAATAGAATTATTGGAGTTGGTTCTCAACAACTATTTCATCTTTGAAGGTAAATTTTACTGACAAAAACGGGCAGTAGCAATGGGAGCATCCTGTGCTCCATCTTATGCATGCTTACATTTAGGCTGGTGGGAGAAAGAAGAGGTCTATCAGCACCCAGCCTTCCTTAAACATGTTGCCCTCTGGGTAAGATTTATTGATGATGTCCTGGTGGTGTGGAGGGGTACTACCTTGGAGTTTGAGACATTTATCAATGAACTCAAAAACAACACCAGAAATATCTTTGTCACCTATAAGATTGACAGAGATCAAATTGAATTTTTGGATCTACTGATTCGTAAGAAGAATGGTAGAATTGTGACAAGTACATTCAGAAAACCTACAGCCAGGAATACCCTCCTCCACGCCACCAGCCACCATCCCTGGCCCCTTATTAGGGGAATCCCAGTGGGTCAGTTCCTGCGGATTCGCAGGAACTGCTCCAATTATAGGGATTTCAAAACGGAAAGCAAGGATTTGACCCTTAGATTTAGAAATAGGGGATACCCCAACTCCATCATCAAACAAGCCAAATTCAAAGCACAGAGAAAGCGAAGGGAGACCATTTTGGGACTAGAGCAGGATGAGGAAAAAACCAAAAGAACCCCACAAGAGAGAATAGGACTGGTGACCACATATGGTACCTACTGGAATCATTTGAAAAATCTACTAGGCAGGCATTGGCATTTGCTTATGCTTGACAATAAATTAAAAGATATTTTAGGGCCCGTCCTAATCTGATAGCAAAACGAGCACCTACAATAGGTGATGCGTTGGTTCATAGTGAGTACACTCAGAAAAATGCAATTAAAAGTCAATCTAGTTTATCTTTCATCCCACAAATGGAAGGCATGCATGCCTGTGGGCATTGCTCGGTATGCAAATTTGTTATTGAAACTAACACATTTAGGGATTCCACTGGAAAACAAGAACTCAAGATAAAACCGTTTGTGAATTGTTCCACAATGTATGCCGTTTACCAAATTATTTGTCCCTGCGGGAAGATTTACGTAGGGAAAACAATAAGAGAGTTTAGAAAAAGACTGTCAGTTATAGTACTCACCGAGGCCGAGATGCCGAGAGCGGTTCACCCTTGCGACTAAGCGCAGTCCGCCCCCTGGAGGTGATACAGGGAGTGAATGGCACAAAGAGGCACAGGCTACCCCGATGGACCGTAGGTATCTTGCGTGAAGGTCCTTGCAGAGAAGAGCTGCTGTGCAGATATTGGTGGGCAGGAGTACAGGCTGGAACAAAAGGGAAGACAGTCCAGAACCAGGCTGGGGGTCAAACAGGAACAATAACTTTACACTGCGGGATTTGAAGAAGAGTGTCTATGAGACACAGATAGTCCAGGTACAGGCCGGGGGTCAGGCAAGGAGACAGGGGACAGTCCAAGTAACAGGCCGAGGGTCAAACACAGGAGACTGGTGGAAATCCGTTTAAACAAGCCGAGGTCAGGTTCAGGAGAAGAGCAGAGGAATCCAATAACAATCCGGGTCACAACAGGTAGTCAGGCACAAGTACAGGAAACAGGATCATATCACACAGGAAGCTCAGACAAACCAGCAATTTGTTTGATCCTCTGAGCGCCTTTTATAGGCCGCCCAAAGGATCACGTTGGGTGTGCTCTAGTGCGCATGTGCGAGCGCCGGACCGCAAATGCACATGCGCCAGAGCGCCGTTCCGCCATGCAAGCGCGCAAGAATACGACCAGACTGGCAGGAAGGAACATTCTTCTGACAAAGACTGGGCGAACATATCTCCAGCATATGTACCAAGGATGACAAATCTCCGGTAGCAATTCACTTTAGAGATCACCATGGAGCCAAACCAACGGGTCTCAAATGTATGATTAACCACAAACTTGAGATATCAAATAGGAGAGGAGACTGGGATAAAATGCTATTGCAAAAAGAGGCCAAATGGATCTTCTTATTAAATTCAATGACCCCTAGGGAGTTAAATATAGAAATGTCCTTACAGTGCTTCCTTTAGGAACTTATTAAACTCCAGCCCCCTCTCATCACTATATTCTCTGTTTCTCTTTTTGCCTTTTTGACTGTTCTCTGCATTTCAGTTTCTGCACCTTATCCATGATGGCTATACACCTATTCTTCCAATTAAGGAATAGCTGCGGGGATCGAGCAATTTTATCAATCTATCCTGGATTGTACAACACTATCTGTGTATTGATGGGCACATGTCTACAATAATAATTACATAAACATGTGCCCTTTTGGGCAAATTAAATGGATGTACAACGGGAATAGCAGATGGGGGACTAACTAAACTATTGATACTCTCTAAAAAGTGCATACACATTTTTGATGACACTATATGCATTATTGGTAGTGAAAGTTAAACGCCTCGATGGGAGGAATGGTTGGCATACATAGGTGATATATTAGCATCTATTTGTATATGTCGGTCCGCCAGTATATAGCTATCCAATAATGTGTAGACTCTGTCTGGACACCCCACAATCTTACAATCGTTTGCTTACAATCGAATCGCAGGAGATCGGGGCGTCTATAGTTGCACATTGCATGCATTGAAATCCATTTGGGTATCGGTGTGTGCTCTATGTGCAGTTGGACGCTCCCCTCTCTGTGAAGATTGAATATGCATTCACCCATACATTGCAATGGGCGATTTACTTCGACTGGAACTATCCGACTGGTGAGGAACATATGTGTGTGATGGATAACACCGCACGCACCTGGTGCTCTTCGATACTAGTGGTTTGGAATGGATAATAGACTGTGAATTATATAGGTAGAGTATACACATTCCATACTTTACACATATATCAAAGGGCTTAGTCTACAGGATATATATGTGTGTGTGTAACCCTCTATTCATATAATGATCTTTTGGCGATATGATGTATGTGCCTGTGCTTACACTTGTAGCATGCTTCTTACATTAGTTGAAATCAATTTATGTGCCGATCTGCATCTTGAATTGAACAAAGCGAGGTTTTGAACAAGATCGACGCTTGTATGAGGGACTAAAGTGGGTTAAACACACATACATATGTCTGAGAAACTGGCTTCCTTTCCCTGTTTAGTCTGAACTTTGATTAAAGGGTTAAGCATGGGAGATACAAAGATTTTTATTTTATTGCTGAATTACTATGTGGTGCCCTGTGTGCGATTCTGCACATAGATGATGAATATACTTATATCCCGCAATGAAATTTGACTGCTCAACTCACCGAGACATAGACAGCACAATATGTGTATCGAAATGGAGTAGTGAGTATATACAGTACCTGACCGCGAGATTGTGTTTCCAGCGCGATCCCATTGCGCTGGTTCTCGGTGACAGGGTACTGTGCATGTCGCGCTGGCTCACTCATCGGGAAAGGAAAACTTTTTTTCCTTTCGCGATGAGTGATAGGCAGTGCTGACAGCTGTCTGGTATGAATCGTGAGGGGGAACGCCGCGCCAAATTTTAAATGAAAAAAACGGCATGGGTTCCCCCCCAGAGGCATACCAGGCCCTTAGGTCTGGTATGGATTGTAAGGGGAACCCCCCAAAATCCATACCAGACCCTTATCCGAGCACACAGCTGTCAGCACTGCCTGTCACTCATCGCGAAAGGCAAAAAAAGTTTTCCTTTCCCGATGAGTGAGCCATCTCGGCGCTGGCTCCCGCGACGGGGCTCACAGGTGTCAAATCTCACCGAGAAATACGGTGAGATTGACACAATATCGTGGTCACCTACTGTAGTGTAGATGTGTGCATATACAGTACCCACACCTTACTTTCTTACTTACCATAATGTATATACCTATGCTCATAGTACAGTGAGACACTTATCCCATGTATAGCTATATCTCTCCAGATTCAACTATCATTGTAGTCAGTAAGAACATTATGTTTATGTTTTTATATAGACACTGTATTTTTGTGATCTCTTTAGGCATCATCTTATGATGTCAATCTTTTTAATTATTACTTTCCCCCTATCCTTCCAGGACAGCTACTTGAGAGATGATCGGCTCTACCCTCTACAGGAAAAACACATCAGATAGAATTTAAAAGGCCCCTCCCTTTCCTCTGACCCTCAGTTGTTTTGTGTTTCCAGACCCTCCAGGAGCACTGACGCGTTTTTTGTTTTCTTTAGGTCTGTAATGATGGTCTGTACCAGAAGGGTTTCCTATTTCTAAGGGTTACTTGCCTATGTAAATGGTGGCAACTCCCTTCCATTTTTCCCCAGCGCTGCTGTGTGGAACTGTGTTCTCCTAAATGCTTCATTTCGGTGTACCAAGATGGCGTCAGGAGGACTTCCGGTGATGCAGCAAGATGGCGCCGGAACCGGAAGTCACATGACGCACTTCCGGACGCCGAGTTTTTAAAAGGAGCATGGCATGGAGACACTGAGGACATGTTGCAGGGGAATGGCCTGCTAAAAATGCCATTCTAGGTGCAGTTTTTGCGGTACAGCAGCAGTCTTCTCTACGACCTTTCTCCGTTTGCTTCATGGAGCTTGAGGACAGGTCTAAGGATGGAATGTCCGCTCGTATTGAACCAGCGGCAGCATCCGGGTCCCATACTGCCCCCAAGGTAAGCCCTTGTCTGTGGATAGCTACAGCAAAGGACTTTTCTTGTATGGATCCTTTTAATTTATGGTCCTCGTTTCTGCTTTTTTCTAGGCCAAACCGGTGAAGAAGAAATGTGGGAACTGTAGGGCCAGGCTCTCTGATAGTTATAAAAAGCTATTTTGTGAGGATTGTATTCCACCCAGAGCTAGTTCAGAGTCTTCCTCCTTTAAGGAGTTAATGACTTCTATGAAGGAGGTAGTGGACTCTTTTTGGTCACTGAATGACAGGGTTACTAGTCTAGGCCCTCCCTCTTCTAGACCCATAGCTCAAGATCCTTCAACATCTGCCAAGTCCCTTCCCTTGTTAGTATCTGAGACTATTAGTTCACGCGATACCTCTGATCTGGAAGAAGGTGAGAATCCAGTCTCTTCATCTGATATAAAGTCTGCATCAGAGGAGGATACAGGTAGCTCATCTAAGTATCTTTTTCCAGTTGAGGATATTGATGAACTACTAAAAGCAATTTATACCTCAGAGCAGATTGAGATGCCACAACAAGCCCAATCTGTACAGGATAAAATATATAGGGGCCTTCAGGGACGGAAATCTAAAACCTTTCCGGTACATCAGAGACATGATTATGTCTGAATGGAAAGAACCTGAAAAAAGGTTGTTCCAATCCAGAGGACTAAAAAGAAGATTTCCTTTTCAGTCCGATTTTGAGGAAGTTTTCTTTAAGTGTCCTAGATTAGATGCCCCTATGTCGCAGGTGTCCAAAAGATCAGATCTTTCTTTTGAGGATTCTGGAGTCCTTAAGGATCAAATAGATAGGAAGGTCGACTCATTGCTGCATAGGGCCTAGGATGCTGTGTGGCTAGAAATTTAGACGTATGGGTTCAGCGTCTGGATGATCTTCTGGCATCTGACACCCCCAAGGAAGAGATTAGGGAATCCCTCCCACTCATTGCCAAGTCAGTCACCTTCTTAGCTGACGCAGCAGCAGATTCAGTGAAATCTGCAGCCAGGGCTTCTGCTCTCAATAATTCAGCTAGGCAAGCTATCTGGCTTAAATCTTGGGAAGGTGACCTTACTTCAAAAAATAAGCTCTGTGGCATTCCTTTCGAAGGCAAACTATTGTTTGGTTCTTCCTTAGAAGAGGTCTTATCTCATTCCTCTGAGAAAGGTAAACGATTCCCTTCTTCCCAAATGAATAAACCCCAGAATAAGAGGCCTTTTCGTGGCTTCCAAAACAAGGCTAATTTTAAAGCCAACAAGCAACAGACTAAAAAGAAATGGTCCTTTAACAAAGACAAACAAAAAGGGGAACTCCCTTTGCTCCTTCAGCCCCTTCCAAAAATACCCAATGACGCCAGGTTAGGGGTAGGGGGAAGATTGTGCCATTTCATCAAGGAATGGGCAGAGATTTCCACCAATTCCTTTATCCTTCAATTTCTGTAAAAAGGTTACAGATTGGAATTCAAAAATCTTCCTCCCTAGAAATTTTTTCTTACCCACCTGCCGAGAGACCAAGAGAGACGGCAAGCCATGTTAAATTTGATCTCTGTGTGGGAAACCGAGGGAGTCATTTCTCCTATCCCAGAAATTCAGAAGTTCCCGGGATTTTATTCTCACGTCTTTCTGGTCAAGAAAGCTTCCGGCAGCTTTCGTATGGTCATAAATTTAAGGGTCCTAAACCAATACATAGTTTACAGATGTTTCCGTATGGAGAACATTTATTTGGTAAGAAATCTGTTGTTACCAAAGGTCTTCATGGTGACCCTGGACCTTCAGGATGCTTATCTTCATGTACCAATCTGCCAGAGCCACCGAAGGTTCCTCAGGTTTGCAGTGCTCATGGGAAACGAGCCGTCTCACTGCCAGTTCAATGCCCTTCCTTTTGGTCTCTCGGCAGCACCGAGGATTTTTACAAAAATCATGGCCGAAGTCATGGCCTTTTTTCGGATTCAAAGTGTATCAATAGTCCCATATCTAGACGATTTTTTGATTTTTTCTCAGGACAAGGAGTCCCTTATTCAAGACCTACAGTTGGTTTTGCGGACCTTTCAAAAATTAGGGTGGAAGGTCAGCCAGCAGAAGTCTTGCCTAGTACCCTCACAGAGCATACTTTTACTGGGTTATCTAATAGACTCTGTTGCCCTAAAGATTTTTCTTCCCGAAGAGAAAATTGTGAAGATTCTTCTCTCTGTGCAGGCCTTCAAACTGCTCCCTCAGACCTCCCTTCAGCGGATCATGCAGTTGCTGGGCCTAATGATTGCGGCCATTCCAGGGGTGCCTTGGGCCAATTGCATTCCAGACCCCTTCAGGCTTTTCTTTTGCTCCATTGAGATCAAGAAAAATTCTCTGGATCAACTGGTAAAACTACCAGAAGGGAATTTTCTAGATCTCGCCTGGTGGGAGCAGCGAGAACATCTGCAGAAAGGGAAGGATTGGACACAACATTGCCAGGTCAAGATTACCACAGACGCCAGTCTGTGGTGTTGGGGTGCTCACTCACAGGGCTGGCAAGCTCAAGGAGCCTGGTTGTCACAGGAAGCAGGTCGCTCCTCAAATTTCAGAGAGCTTCTGGCTGTGAGAAAAGCACTTATGTCTCTGGGAGAGAGGGTCTATTCAAAGGACCTTTTAATATTTTCAGACAATGCCACAACAGTGGCGTACCTGAACAAGCAAGGGGGCACTCGCTCAGAATCGCTTCTGTCGTTAAAGCAGCAGATTCTGTCCTGGGCACTTCAGTAAGGGCAGTCCACATCAAGGGGTCAGAAAATGTGCTGGCAGACTTTCTGAGCAGGGTGAGCATCAGTTCCAGCGGTTGGGAACTACATCAAGGCACATTCCAGGAGGTGATACTAAGATGGGGTCTCCCCACAGTGGATCTTATTGCCTCTAGTCTCAACAAGAAACTGCCAGCGTTCTTCTCTCTGGAGAGAGAAACAGAGTCCTTGGGGACAGATGCTCTGTCCTTCCCGTGGGACTTCAGCCTGGCTTATGCCTTCCCTCCTTTTCCCCTTTTGCCCCTAGTGGTTCGGAAAATTATACAGGACAGAGCAGAAGTTTTTCTGATTGCCCCCTGGTGGCCCAGGAGGAGTTGGTTCTCCTCTCTGAAAGCCCTATCTGTGTATCCTCCCTGGCCCCTACCATTTCGGAAGGATCTACTCCATCAGGGACTGGTATTGCATCCAAACCCTCAGACCTTCCATTTGACGGCCTGGAGGCTGAGCGGCACATCCTACAGTTAAAGGGGTGTTCAGAGAGGGTTATTCATACTGTCCTGGACAGCCGTAAGTTGGTTACAAGAAGAATCTATGGGAAAGTTTGGAAAACTTTTATTTCCTGGCAAAGGAAATCTGGTTTAGATTCTTTTTCCACTCCCTGTATGTTAGATTTTTTGCAGGGGGGAGTGGAAAAGGGGCTCTCTGTCAGCACCCTTAGGGTTCAGGTTGCTGCCCTATCTTTATTTTCAGAGAGAAGACTAGCGGAAGATCCCTTAGTCAGGAGGTTCCTTTTAGCAAGATCTAAACATACTCCCAGGATCTTCAAACATGTTCCTCCCTGGGATCTGTCGTTGGTATTAAATGCACTAACAATGGCTCCTTTTGAGCCTTTGCATGAGGCCTCCCTGAAAATGATTTCTTTGAAGTTTTCCTTCCTTTTGGCTATTACGTCAGGGCGAAGGATTTCTGATCTAGAGTCTCTTTCTTGTAAAGATCTCTTCCTGAGGATTTTAGAGGACAGGGTAGTGATTAAACCTGATCCACTCTATTTACCCAAAGTTTCTTCCAACTTTCATAGGTCCCAGGAGGTAGTCCTCCCTAGTTTCTGCACCTCTCCCAAAAATGCGGAAGAGGAAAGGTTTGGTCTTTTAGATGTAAAGAGATGTCTTCTGCTTTATCTAGAAAAGACCAGTGGGTTTAGGAGTTCCTCCCAACTGTTGGTTTTGCTCAGTGGCCCCAAGAAGGGGTCCAAAGCATCTAAAAGTTCTAGGTGTATTAGGGGAGCTATCTGTGAGGCATATAAAGCGTCAGGTCGCACCCCTCCTTCTAGAATTAGGGCCCATTCAACGAGATCCATGGCCACATCATGGGCAGAAAGAGCGGGAGCTTCATGGGAAGATATCTCTAAAGCTGCCATCTGGTCCTCCTCTCATGCATTTGTCAAGCATTATAGAGTTCAGATGCTTTCCAGCCAGGACCTTTCTTTTGGTAGGAAAGTGCTTCAGGCTGTCGCCCCTCCCTAAGGTATTAAATCTTGCTTATCCTCTCAAGTAGCTGTCCTGGAAGGTGAGGGGGGAAAACCCCCATTAGACTTACCGGTAACGGTATTTCCAGGAACCTTCCAGGACAGCCTCTATATTCCCACCCTATTCTATTTTTTAACTGGTCAACCATGTTTTCCTGGTGCTGTTTTATGTTTTCTATTTTTTTCCTCTGCTGAGTGCACCTTCGGTGGAGATTACTTGATCTTCTAAACAACTGAGGGTCAGAGGAAAGGGAGGGACCTTTTAAATTCTATCTCATTTGTGTTTCCTGTAGAGGGCGGAGCCGATCATCTCTCAAGTAGCTGTCCTGGAAGGTTCCTGGAAATACAGTTACCGGTAAGTCTAACGGGGTTTTTGTTTCTATCATATTCAAAGGGACTTAGAAATGATTATGTCATTTGTATGTATGAGCGGCACATCATTTCAGGGGAATCTTTTTAAAAAAGGTCTGTCTATTGGCCCGTACACACGATCCGAATATCGTACGAAAACGGTCATCCGAGGAAGATCGTACGATATTCGGATCGTGTGTACACTACTTTCGACAGCCGATCACGACCGTTCATCCGATATTATTCGATCGGACATACCCGAAAATTTTCCTCATACGATTCCAGATCGTACGATTTTTGTTTAGTCAGTATAGTTGTCGTCCAAAAATACAATACAAATACATTACAACACATGACATCTCTTCTGATTTTTTTGTCTGTCGTACGAGAATTTTCGTGACTATTCAGCTATTCAATTTCTACTTGCGACTATTAAGCGAGAACGGTCGTACGATCTGTCATACGATATTCGGATTGTGTGTACGGGCCATTAGTCTATCACATGGTTACTTGGTTGAAGGGTGGGTAGCACCTGGTTTTAATTACACTTAATTAGGGGTGTTTTTGTAGCTCCCTTATTTAAACAGACAATGACTGACCAATCCCCAAGCTCTGAAGAAGTTCCATGAAGTAAGGGAACGAAACATGTAAGCTGCTCTATGCTGGGAGAGCACCCCCGTCATGCACCCCACCCCCGCAGCCTACACTGACATATGGAATCGGGGTACTGAACCACTACCTGACTCATTCACTTGGATACGAATCTATTCTTTTTTTCACACTAATTGCCATGGATCAGACCAGCAGCAGGTGTCAAGGAATGGATCACAGCCCTGTTGATCAGCTAAGCAGCCCAGGTAAAGAGGCACCAATGCTTTGCATTTAAATATGGACATATTGGAATATCGTCTGGATATACATACCATACAGATCTGTATCCAGGTCGTCTATCTTTGAGGGACATCCATATTCATCTACCATCAGTGAGTAACCCTGGCCTTTTTGCATATACCCTTTCTTGCATTTATGCTTTCTACAATATAAGGAGGACATACAGCTACCTATTGTTTATTGGAATTGTG
Organism: Aquarana catesbeiana; assembly: GCA_037953035.1. Classification (NCBI taxonomy): domain Eukaryota; kingdom Metazoa; phylum Chordata; class Amphibia; order Anura; family Ranidae; genus Aquarana; species Aquarana catesbeiana. Next base: position 2,162,750 of record JBBHAA010000143.1, on the reverse strand, counting down.
TCCCCATCTAGCATTCATTCAGCTACTCAGCCGTGAAGACATTTTGTCTTATAATAGACTCCTCAGCATATGGGTATAGCGCATATCTATTTACTCACTTGTCCCCATTTGTGCGGTTACACACCGCTTTTATATCCAGCGGCAAAAACTATACTGGACACTTGCTATATCCCTGTCTCTAATAACACAGGAAGATACTTTTGGATGGACTGACATCTCAGGATACAAATTTCTACCAGGCTGAATCAGGCCCCTTTGTTTCATCCTATACTATAGCACTTTATCATATATATATATATATATATATATATATATATATATATATATATATATATATATATATATATATATATAAAAATATATATATATTGTCCTTCCATTGTTTTTTGTTTTTGTCCAATTTGTTTCTATTTTTTACCACCCATTTTTTCTTTTGACTGACTGACGGACTGCAGATACCATGGCTAGCCTTTGAGCTGTTTGTGTCTGGGAACAGCGTGAATATTTAGTGCATTTGCGTTATCACGCTGTCCCTTCAGGAACTGTATGGTTCAGCCTGCCATCTCAGGTAGTAGGGGGTTTTATAGGTGCTATAGGGGTGTGCTATCTATTGGGGTAGGGAGGAACCTCCCCCACTTGCGGGCTTCCTCGCTTTTCTATGAGGGACTATATACTATATGTGAAAACCCACAAGCAGGGGCGAGTGGGTGAAGGAAGAGGAAGTGGGACTTTGAATGAAGCCAATGGTTTGCAAGCCGACACAAAACGGTGGGTCAATAAAATTTAATTGCATATTCATACAAACTATATACTATATACTGTTTACAGGGAGGGTACAGATTGGTGGGAACCCCTTACCGGTATTCCCACCATATCTGTCTTTTAGGGGTGGCTGTGTACACTTTTTTCTGTGTTTAGCTTTGTATAGCTTAATAAACTTTTTTGTAGTTTACTCTGCTTGGTGTGCCTTGGTCATTTAGTTTTTTATTTTTCCTTTATGACCAGTAGATAGCCATCATAGGGGAAGTTCTGAGTCACAATGCCCATATCTCCAGCTCTTCCAACTTCTGCAGTGGCAGGTGCTTGAGGTGCCTGTCATAGAAGTCTCTGTAGAGAAGGGTCACTTAAGCTTGTCAGGGAGCATGGAGGAAGTGGTGGCCCTAGCCTGTTCGGTGGTTTGTATCCGTGCTCCTCTCTTGCAGAGATTCTGATTGGGCTTAAAGCGGATTTCCACACAAAAATGGAACCTCCACTTTTTGGAACCCTCCCCCCTCCGGTGTCACATTTGGCACCTTCCAGGGGGGAGGGGGTGCCGATTAGGGTTGCCACATCATCCCTTTAATCCAGGACACATATGAATTCCACAAGTTCTGAGGCTTATTTAATGCAGATAAGGCAACAAGTGACTTTAATTACCATCTTAATCAGCCACAGAACCTGTGTAATAAATATGTGCCCTGGATTAAAGGGATGATGTGGTAACCCTAGTGCTGATACCTGTATAATATAGGTATTTGCACCCAGTTCTAGGCATAGACTCCTGTGGGAATCTATACCTTTTCCGGCCCCCCCACGCTGTCTGCTGGGAAACACACGGGTCCCAGAGACAGCAGGGACCATCCAGATTGCGCAGCGCGACTCGCGCATGCGCAGTAGGGAACCGGGAAGTGAAGCCGTAATGCTTCACTTCCTGATTCCCTCACCGAGGATGGTGGCGGCAGCAGCCAAGAGCCGAGCGAATGATCGGCTTCGGCCACCGACATCGCAGGCAAGTGTCCATTTTATTTAAAGTCAGCAGCTCCAGTATTTGTAGCTGCTGGCTTTTAATATTTTTTTTAGGAGGACCTCCTCTTTAAGTCTACTCTAAGTTCTGGAAGTCTGGTGTGCATTGACTCTCTGACTCCGGGCAGCATGTGTCAAAGGAAACGGGACACTGGGTTGCTTGGAGGGGGCCCTCTGCAAAGGTTTGGACTTTCGCTGCTGTCTCTTCGCGTCATTGGTTTTGGAGCCAGCTACCTAGATGGGCACCTGGTTGGCTCCTTCACCAGGGCCCTTCGAAATTTCCCTCTGGCTTCTGGCACTGTGCTTCAGGCTTCACTGGGCTTGGACACACCTGTTGATAAATGTCCCACATAATTTCAGCATACCTCGGTATGCTCAATGGCACTCCTCACTGGTACATGTAAAAATGCTCATTATCGGCTCAGATATAGACACTAGCATGGACATCCGTGCATCGCTACCAAATATCCATATTATCCCTGTAATTATGGATAATCAAACATTAAAACCACTTGGTCTTGATGAACCACCAGATCTAACGAATATCAATTAGCCGGGGTGATATTTGGCCAGAAAATTTGATAAGAGGGGTCAGCCCCCCTCATTAATCACTTAATAAGTTTCTAATTATGTGAGATCTAATCTCATCCTTATGTACCACCACCTAATAGCTTTATTTTTATGTGGAATATCTCTGAAATTATGTGAGATCTAACGTTAAAACCACTTGATCTTACCAGATCTAACAAATATCTATTAGCCTGAAAGATTTTTGGCCAGAAAATGTGATAAGCCCCCCTCATGAATCACTTAAGTCTCTAATTATGTGAGATCTAACGTTAAAACCACTTGATCTTACCGGCTCTAACAGATAGCGTCCAAAATTGCTAACTGTTTGGTCAATTTTTTCATAAGGGGGGCTCATGACGGGTTAGTCCCCCCCCAGCAAAAAACTGTTAATATTGATTCTTCTGTGTGAGATCTATTGCAAATAATGGTTGATCTAACCTAATCTAACAAACTGCATAAGATTTTTTTTTTTATTTTGATATGGGGGGCTAACCCTGTAGAGGTTATTCCTTGTGCCATTTGCATATTCCAGGGAATCAGGTAAAGCTTTCAGCTCCTTTTCCCTGATTGAGCCCTATTATGAGATACCTGAACACATTATAGTGTTTCCAATTATACCTTGTGCCCGATTATCTCTTTCGTAGTAGAGGTAGGCTTTATCAAATATCCATTTGCTAAAACAATCAATGCATAAAGCACACTGTGGTATAAAAAATAATTCTGTGCTGCCCTTAGTGCTAGCAGCTGACACGACAATATGATATAGCAAAACAGTGGGAAAACAAAATGTGCAGCGCTGTGTATGATGTAAAAGATTGAAACGAATACAAATCAAATCAAATATTAAGCAATGAACCCATATGCTCTAAATGATGCAAAATCAAATGGCGGCAGTGGAGTCCTTCCCAGTGGCAGTGGAAGGACTCCACTGCCGCCATTTGATTTTAAGGCGCATGTTTTATCTACTAAATGTAAGTGTTCCAGCTTCATAAAACTTCTTTGCAAATTTAAATGGAATTATGCTATGTGGCCCTTTCTGTTCTCCTTCTTTATAATTGCCCTTGCCACATCCATGGAAGTTTGACCATCGCCTCCCATGAAACCTTCCTGCAAGGATTTCCTCTATCTGGTGGATAGTCGGTTGTTCCCGGTCCAGCGATTTGGAAAGCCCAAGTATTTGCTCCTATCTGTTGTTTGCACAACACAGCTTGTTTGACTTATTGAACGTATGTTCATTTGGGTTCAAACATTTTGGTAAGCCTTCTGTTTATCAGTGGTGGTTTCCCTCGCTATAGCCACTTGTTTCCGTCACTGTTTGGATACCAATTAGAAGTTTTGAACTTTCCTTGATCACGGTTTTGAATGCTTTTTGAATACTGTCATATTGTTTTTTGACCTTCACAGACTTTTAGCCACTTGCCTACACGGATCATTATTTATGTTTATATTGCATCATTTAGAGCATTTGGGTTCATTGCTTAAAGGGTTGTAAAGGTAAAAGTTTTTTCACCTTAATGCATTCTATGCATTAAGGTGAAAAAACATCCGACAATACCGACCCCCCCAGCCCCCCGTCTTGCTTACCTGACCCCTCGAAAGTCCCTGACATCCTCTTCACTGCTCAGCCTGGCTGTTGATTGGTTACAGTGGATGGATTGAAAGCAGTGCAGCCATTGGCTCGCGCTACTGTCAATCACATCCAATGACGCGGCATGCTGGGGGGGCGGGGCCGAGTGATACAGTGAGCAGCTATGACCGCCGGCTGTATCACGGGAGCATGCCCGCAAGCACTCAACACCAAGCGAGGGAGCTTGCATGAAGGTGTTGAGTCCTGGCGGGGAGGAGCCGAGTCAGCCGCCGAGGGACCCCAGAAGACCAGGTTCGGGGCCACTCTGTGCAAAATGAGCTGCACAGTAGAGGTAAGTATAACATGTCTGTTATTTAAAAAAAAAAAATTATCTTTAGTGATCCTTTAATATTTGATTTGATTTGTATTTGTTTCAATTTTTAACATCATACACAGCGCTGCACATTTTGTTTTCCCACACTGTGAATTGCATGCAAATGGTGCCCCCCCGCAAGGGTTAATTCTTTAGGGGTTCATAGTGTAGGCTCTATCACTTACCCTATGCCCCACTCTGGGTGGCTCCAGTGCTCCTCTCCTCCCCAAATCTCCAATATGTTGGAGGAGTCTCTGTGTCATCACGTACAATAAAGCGACCTTAACCCTGTATGGTACACTGAGGAGGCTGGAGGGCGACGGAGCTGGTCACAGCTGCAGGGGACCAGCTGAGGGAGCCTGCTGAAGTGAGAATTCAAGTATTTTCTTCTTAAACACTTTCAGACTGCCCACCATACTGTGGCAGGGTGGCCCCGCTGTGCCAAATCACATACATGTATGTGATTTTGTTTTTCTGGGTAGGGGGCGAGCACACGCTCCCGCCGCCCTGGCTGTGCATTAATTCGCTACAGCACAAGCTGATCAGCGGGTCCCAGGCAATAGTTTATGGCCAGAAAACACAGATCGGCCCAGCGAATGACAGAAGAGAGCCCTATGTTGGTAAAACAACACAGGGCTTTCTACAGGCAGCAGCAATATGACAGCAGGGAGTAAAAAACTGAACATTGCTTAGTAAAAGCAGCACATAGTGCACACACACTAAACAGTGTTAGGCACACATTTACCCCTTTGATTGCCCCTGATTGTAATCCCTGCCCAGTCAGTGTCATTAGTACAGTGACAATGTATATTATTGGCACTGATCACTGCCATTACTAGTATTAAAAAAAAAGATTTTAGTATCTATACCATAGTTTCTAAACACAATAAGTTTCATGCAAACAAATTTATATACACTTATTGGGATTTTTTTCTACCAAAGACAAATTTCATGACGAAATTAGATTTTTTTTTTTTAAATAATATTGGATATGTTTTATAGCAGAAAGTAGAAAATATTGTTTTTTTTTTCAAAATGGTCGGCCTTTTTTCATTTATATAATAAAAATGTAAAAAACAGTGATGATTAAATACCACCACAAGAAAGCTCTATTTGTGTGGAAAAACTATATTAATTTCATTTGCATACAAAGTTGCAAAAAACTAAAGTAGCTCAGTGCCAAAATAGCAAAAAATGCCCTGGTTATGAAGGGGGTAAAACCTTCTGGAGCTTAAGTGGGTAAAGTGATAATAAACCCTCATTTTTAAAGCCCTACCAGCAGCTGTTTTAATCCCTTACTGAGTATGCAGCTTCTTTAGCCTTTAAACCTTGCCTATGTTCCAGTATAAGTTGGTGCCATGACCTCTGCCCCAGGTTTCCTGCTTCAGAGTGGCTCCTTACTCTTGCAGCATTCTATGGATTCAACCTTACATCAATAGAAACACACATCCCTGCAGTCTAACACTCCCCTCTGAATTGCGATAAATAGCGGCAAATCGTGGGACGCCCATGCCTTCCCATGGCACCCCAATCGCGGTGCGATTTTACTGCGATTCGATGGGCAACAATTGCATTAAAACCGTGCAAACATAATCACGGGACGCCTTTCACCTAAAAGAAGCTCTTGTACATCTCTTGGGCGACAGGCATCCCGCGATTCTGTTTGCGCAATTTTACCATGATTGACGCCTGTCGAATCACAATAAAATTGGGCCGTGATTGGGGTGCCATTGGAAGTCACAGGGAATGCACGGGCGTCCCATGATTTGCCATTATTTCAAATCACGGGTGGAATTCAGAACGTGGAGATGTGAACAGAGCCTAAGGATTCTGCAGCTCAAACAAAAAGCTTTGAGCTTTTATTTCTGCCTATAAAAGCTTGAAGAAGCTTTTATAGGCAGGCACAAACCTTCTTAGATAGTATTTTCTTAACCACTGTATAAACAAAACCAAAAGCTGGAACAAAAGTTTTTGTGCATTTTTCACGCATTTTTGAGCTCTTTGGGGCACTAGCTGCCCTCAAAAACACGAGTGGGTTTTTTTCTGCCTGTAGGAGCATATGCCTGAAAAAGCCCTAATGTGCATGGACACATTGGCTAACATGAAGGGGAGTTTCTAAGCAGAAAAAATAAGAGCTCAAAAGCCTGTAGGAGCCACTTCTTTGACCTCCTTTGACCTGAAGTGTACATGAGCCCCAAGATGGCAAGGCAATCCCCTGTTCCTCCATCCTCCTACCACTTTCCTTCCTCAAGCTCACAAACTAGATCCAGATTGCATTGTACACTGTTAACTGTTTACTGTGAAGACCAGAAACTAAAGAAGTACTAAAGTCTAATTTAAAAAAAATTAAAATAACAAACGTTATACTTATCTGCTCTGTGTAATGGTTTTGCACAGAGCAGCCCAGATAGCTACAGGCAGCAACTCTACGCAAGATCACGTATATATACATGATTCTGCATTTCCGCCTGCAAGGGTTCACACGGACCACCAGCAGAACGCTTCTGCTGTAAATCTTCACAGCAGAAGCCGAACTGCAGGTGCTGAATATTAAATGTCTTCCAGCACAGGCTAGGCTCACATTTTACCCTTTGATTGCCCTAGATGATTAACCTCTTTCCCCGCCAGTGTCATTAGTACAGTGACAGTGCATATTTTTAGCACTGATCACTGTATTAGTGTCACTGGTCCCCCAAAGTGTCAAAAGTGTCAGTTAGTGCCCGATTGTCTGCCACAATATCGTAGTCCCGCTATAAGTCGCTGGTTGATGCCATTACTAGTATAAATATATGATGGAGGTGATGAGTCTGGGGACGAGTATGAGTATTCGGAGAATCTGAGTTCAGGATCATTATCAGGAAACAGAGACTTAGGATTAGTCGATGATGTGGTGTCTTTACCTGCAGAATTATGGATGGAGGAGGAAGGAGAGGAAGCAGACGTGAGGCCCGGAGCCATTGATGCTACAAACCCAACCGGACATTTGGAAGATCTCCTTGAGGAAGCATTGTCCTCTTTGGAGAAACTAGAGTTACAATGGACTTTGGAAAGTGGAGCACAAGACTCATTGGTTGATCCCAACACTCAGATCAGTGAAGAAGATAAAGTGGAAGATTCAACCAAACAGGAAGAGGATTTGGGGCCGATGAGATTAAGGTGGAGAGTACACCCTCCACAAAGACTCACTTACGACACGCTGGGGGAAAGTTCTGAAGAGCCAGTCTCTACGGCTCGTCGCTCTGATCCTGAAGCTCTACCACCCGCTGTTAATTGGGTAGGCAATGGATCTGCTCTGACCTCTGACACTATTGGTTTGAACATGAGAACTGCCCTGGCCCTATCAAACTTTGGTATTGAAATTACACCTGAAGTATGTCAATTAATATGTGAAAGCTAAGGGGCGAGTGAATAGTGCTTGTCATAAGTCAGGATCTGAACTTTGTGTTAGATATGCTCTCATGGTATCTTTGGGGACCAAAGGATTCAAGCAGGGGGAGTGTGTAGCGGTCATATATCTTATCATTTGAGGCCATCTAGCGGCCAAAATATATATAAGGACTGCATTCTTTATTTTTCTATTATTGTTCAGAAGTGACATGGAAGTGTTTGTTTGTTTACATCTGGACATTAACTTGACCTACCCATGATGCTCTGTAACTCCCACAAACCTCAGAGAGCAGAACTGCATTGTGGGAAGATTATAAAGGAGCTGGGAGTGGCATCTTAGGTCTCTTGGACACGCATGGCCAGCCTGGAACGATCTGTGTGAGATTTCCAGCACAGAGGCCTACCTCCACGGAACAGCGATCCAAGCAGCGGTATTGTGACATCTCACAGAGCTGGACTGACGACGGGGCAAGACTGGGAAGGAGCCAGAGGAGCCTGTCATAGTCATCTGGGAGTTCCGGAGCGTCTTGTGGACAGGAGTGGAGCATCGCAGCAGTGCCGGACGGCCGGAGAAAGAACCCTGCACATCAGAGCGGAGTCTCTTGACAACATTGTCCTGGTTGGGTGAGAGTGCTGAGGCCCACAAGTTTCTTGACGCACTTCATACATCAGTTTACACAAGACAGAGTTGCTGGGGCTCGTAGTCCCACAAGCAAAGTCAAGAGGATTCAACACTAAGTCACTGCATCAGTTAGTTATAGCTCTGCTGCATCAGAACTTTGCTTTATATATCAGGTTACTTTGATAAGGAATCATTAACATTTGGATTACAAAATTACCTTGTTTGCTAGCAGAAGAGAAGAAGATAAAGAAGGACTGTTCAGTAACATATAAGGCCTTGGGTTATTTCACTATATCAGGGGATGTGATATTACAGGAGGGAGCTCCCTAGTGTTGTATTATACCTAATCAAGTCAACCTTTGATTTAGTATAGCCTTAAGCGCGCAGGAAATAGGATATTGCTCAGAGTGAGAGATACTCGCTCTGACGGCTATTTTTTTTACTTTGTTATACTTTTCACATAATATTTCAGACATTTTACACCTGTATTGTACCTTTGTAATGTAAAGAATAGTTGTCTGTCTGACTATGTTGGTCTGACAGTACAACAATTGTAATTTAAACCCTTCTAATACAACTACAGTAAATAAGGTTATTGTTCAAGCATAACTGTGAGTGTTTTCCTCTCCATCACCAGCCAAGAGGAGGGTAGGGTAACTACAAACAGGTATACTATATTGTGCACTGTGAAATTGCTTTAAAGTTTTGTTGTATCCACATATTATTACTCATTATGGAACCCCAAGTGTCAGAGGTGACGGTAGAGTCAGGGGTCTGGGATGGCCAGTGCGAAAACGCACAAATTAGCAGCTCCTACGGGGGTAGCGTGCTACATGGTGGTCCCACCGAGATTTCCCAACTGGAATGCCCGAATAGGCCAGGAGAGGGGGCCATGAGCTCAGCTGCAGCTACTCATTGGAGTCAAGAATTTGGGGGTGTAACTCAGAAGCAGGGGCAGACTGACCATTGAGCCACTCGGGCACTGCCCGAGGGCCCTGGGCCACTAGGGGGCCCCATCAGGGTTGCCAGCCTCAGTAAAACCAGGGACAGTATGTATAAATCTGTGGGTTTTTTTTACATCTGTCTGTGTATACTGTGTGTACATGTATGTGTATACTGTGTGATTGTATACTGTCTGTGTGTATACTATGTGGCATAATCTCTGATTGCCTGGGGGCCCCATAATCTCCTATTGCCCAGGGGCCCCATGAGTTGTCAGTCCGTGCCTGCTCCTCAGAAGACCACTATACTGAGACTCCCAGGAGATCAATGGCTTGATAGAGAGGTGTGACTACTAATGCAGAAAGCAGTGCCTGGACAAGGTTGCTACTTGCTGGACATAAAACAGAATGTCCAGGAAAACTTTACTTACGCCCTCTTAGAGTGGAAAGAAGCCACCCCGCAAAGTTCCAGGGAGGGATAGTGAGCCTAACTGAAGGACTGAACGGAATGGTAATTTCAATCCAAGAATCAGAAGAACAGCCACCAGCAACACCACCAGGGAGTCCATTGGCAAGGAGCTCAGAGAGAGACAGCACAAAGTCAGAGTCCGGGGTTGGAACAAATCTTAGAACCCATGATGCCGCCAGCGTCTTTTTACCTAGACATGAGTAGTCTGGTGAATAGCTTGATACAACGTCACCAGATGTCCACGAATGAAAAGTACTGGAAGCTACCCATATTCTCCGGGCGAATACCGAGGCCAGAAGGAGAGGAAGATTTTGAGAGTTGGGTGGATCAGGCTACTCAGCCTTTGGAGGATTGGAATGTCCCGTGACATTTAGCAAGAAGACAGATAAGTGAAAGCTTGTTAAGTCCAGCAGCTGATGTTGTTAGGAGCCTCCGAAGAGGGAAGCCAGATTGTGGTGCTAAAGATTACCTTACAGCCCTCCATGCTGTGTACGGGAAGATCGAAAATTTTCCTGATCTGATGCATCGGTTTGAGCACTCACCAAAAGGTGGGAGAGAAGCTGTCCACATACAATTGTCCGTATAGATCAGATTTTACATCAGATCATTATGAAGAAGGGTGTTGACCCTAGAGAGGCAGATAAAGTCAGATTAAACCGGACTTTGAAAGGGGCCAGACCGAATCACCCCATTGCCCTTCGGTTGCTCTTAAAAGGTGCTGATGAGATTCCTTCCTATCCTGAATTCATGGAGTTAGTAAGAGAAGAAGAAGCCATCTTGGAAGAAAAGAACAGGGAGACTCCCACGGCTAGAGATCCTTTGCCGAAAAGTGGAAGGGCCACCGCACAGTCAGTATCTGTGGAAGGCATGGAAGATGTGGGTGCAGAAGATTGCTGGTGGGAAGAACACTGTTCGCCTTTGAAAGAAGATACCTCGTCAGCACCGACTCAACCAAAATCAGCTGAAGAAGAACTACCGGCTAAATCTCGGTTGCAGCAAGCATTGCTCCGAGTAATGGGGGCACAAGCCAAGAGCTCAAGTGAACGAGTGGATAGCCGGCGATGCTATCAGTGTTGAGATGGTGGGCATCTTCGGGCCCGTTGCCCACGGAAAGTATCAGATGCTGCATTGCTGAAGGAGCTGATCGGGATGTTGAGGATGTTTAGTAAAGGAGCAGCCGGCGGGAAACTTCAGAGGGTCTCAGTGAAGGAGCCAGCTGAGAACCCTGCGAAAGAACAGAGCTCCAAAGGAAAAGGAAGGAGGGAAAGAAAGTCTCAGAGTCTACGGAAAAGGGACAAATGGACAAGTAACCTGACACCGGGGTCAGGGGACTGGGAGCAGAAAGTCAATGCCTCACCAGTCACTAAAACTCCAGTTGGGCCTTGTAAAAATGCAAGCGGGGGGACCCGCACTGAGAACATAGCTAAAAGTAACTCTAACACTGCACCTAGGATTGGCGACCAAAACTTTCAACCTAAAAATAAGCACCTAAAGAAGAACCGCCTTGTCAACAAGAGGGGGCAGTCAGAGTTTTCCTGAAAGGCTAGTAGGACCATCTCCCATAGTGTCTGTACAGATCGAAGGAATGTATACGCAGGCTCTATTAGATACAGGAGCACAAGTTACTCTGTTGTATCGAGATTTTTATGATAGACACTTAAGTCATATTCCCATCCGGAAGTTGGTGGAGCTCGAGATCTGTGGAATTGGAACAACTAGATGCCCTTATGATGGGTATATTCCCATACAAATATAATTTGGACCGGCGGCTGTAGGAAAAGTGGAAACCTTTGACACACTGGTGGTGGTGTGCCCCAGGCCCCCTGGAGCCGGGCAGAATTCCATATTGGTGGGGACGAATACGGATTTAGTGTGGAGACTGCTGTTTGCTGTCCTAGACACTGAAGGGGTGATGCCCACAAGATCCATCCACAGTTACAACATGCCTACTGTTGAGTGGTCAGGGAAGAAAGCCCTAAGAGAAGAAGTAGGACGGTTGAGGAGCTTTGAGAGTAAATCCAGGACACTATGGCTGGGAGAGGTTGCTGAAATGAAGGCTACCGTGAAACTAAAGTGGGACCAGCCAGGACCATTTATAGTTCTGGAAACGGATGAGAAAGTCTGAGCAAGAGGCCTGGAGATGGTTCCTGAATTGGTTCCCACTCGGGATCTGTACAGAAGAAGGAAAAGAATGCCCATCCGACTGAAGAACGTGACAGACCAGCCCATCACGCTGAGGCCTAGGATGCTAGTGGGACAAGTCAGTGCGGCCAATCCTTTGCTCCCAGAAGAGGTAAAGGGTGAGAAAGATGGTCAAGGTCTGGAAAAGGAGTTATGGCACTGTGCAGAGAATTTGCCTTCTCAGTGACAGGAAAGGGCGAAATCCTAGTTGAAGAGGTGGGAGAAGTTGTTCGCTCAAAATGATTTCGACATGGGGTGTGCCAAGAGTGCTAAGCACACGATTCGCCTTCAGGAAGACAAGCCCTTCCGAGAAAGGGCTCGGCGAGTACCGCTTAGTGACCCGGAAGAAGAAAAATAGTGTGCTTGCAATATAATGGTTATCCAATAATAGTGAATCATATGTGAAAAAGTATATTTAAATCACAAAGTGGTGGTGAAAGTTCATAAAATATTGAAACATGAATAAAAGTCCATTCATAAATAAAAGTTCAGTGAAGGAAAAATATGTGAATCCAATAGACGGGAATCTCACATCCAAAATTCAATCACCTCAACCCACATGAGAGGGAAGGGGAAGAGCGAGATGTGAGGGGAACTTCCAGACTCCAGGTGCATCCAGGTAATAGTGAGATTGAACGCTTACCAGAGTTGATGGACCTCCTCTATGGCAAGGTCAGACACACAGGCAGATACAACCCTCTGCAGGGATAAAATGGACTCCCACGTCAGGATCCTTGGATGTCTGTAGTATTCCTAGGGCAGGCAGGTCACTCTGAAAAAAACTCACTGGTCCGAAGGGCCGTGAGTGCAGAAGAAAACTCCGATGATTTAGTATGGGTAAAAAAAACCTTTTTATTCCTCAAACATGCGGGGAACACTCCTCCGCCATAAAACATGTTAAAAAGCCGGCAAATAAAACAGTAGCGAACACCCGTGTGCAAACATAGGGCTTTCGACGTGATAGCGTATGGTGCATAGCCACGCCAAAATAAAAAATATAAAAAATAAATAAAGGTTAGCAGCATACGTGCTTAATAAACCAAAAAATGGGAATTAAATGGGAATTAGAATATCCGTTTTATTGAATAACCTCATATTGTCCTGGTGTTCCCCTCGTAACCTGAAGGAATTGGGGAATACAGAGTTAGAAACAATAAAAATCAGATAAAAGAACAAAATAAAACAGAAAAACTAGTCTTAAATTAAGCGTTATCAATAAACGCATTAACCTCGATGTCAATGTTTAGCCCGAGGGGTCTGAGGCATCTAATTTTATAGATCTACTCCATTTCTAGCTTAGAGATGGCACGTCGTTTAGGACCCCCTCTCCATGGTAGTTTAAATCTATCAATGCTAACAAATGAGGTTCCCCTAGGGTCCTGTCTATGTACCTCTAAATAATGTTTGGAGACAGGATGGCCTTTAAAACCCCTCCTAATGTTCCCAATGTGCTCGTTAAGCCTGACCTGCAGGGGTCGCACAGTGTGTCCCACGTACTGTAACCCACAGGGATAGGTCAGGAGGTACACAACATTGGGAGTAGAGCAAGTAATAAAAGATTTTATTGGAAAGTCATGGGAAGTACTATTGGAATGAAAGTGATCCGCCTTTCTTTCTCTAATAGCATTAATAGAGCACACCACACAGTTCCTACATCTATAGTAGCCAACTAGATTTTGAAAAAACATAGGTTTCCTAGTGGGGGGATCGCAAACACCGGGGGCCACAAGTGATTTGATTGCTGGAACTCCTTTTCATTTATACCCCATGACAGCTGCCACCATAAGGCCTGGCTGGATTCAGTTCCCAAGAGCCAATATAAAAGAATGAGGCGTAATTGCTCTACAATAGCAGAGTTTAAGGCCCAATCTAAAGTACTTACGGATAGGTTCATAGAAAAGGGCTATAAGGCCAATTTCCTCAAAGAAAAAATTAGATGAGGTGGAAAAACTCGATCAAGAACAACTATTAATGGATAGAAGTGAGACTGATGGCAGGAACAAGGGTGATCAGTTTATATGTCCCTTCGTCACAGGATACTCCCACCAGCATTCTTCAATTCAGACGTTGCTAAATAAACATTGGCATATTATTGAAAATGACACGGTTTTGGGTCCGGTACTCCCTGACAGACCTCAGGTGGTTTTTAAAGGAGTTCCAGCAATCAAATCACTTGTGGCCCCCGGTGTTTGCGATCCCACCACTAGGAAACCTATGTTTTTTCAAAATCTAGTTGGCTACTATAGATGTAGGAACTGTGCGGTGTGCTCTATTAATGCTATTAGAGAAAGAAAGGCGGATCACTTTCATTCCAATAGTACTTCCCATGACTTTCCAATAAAATATTTTATTACTTGCTCTACTCCCAATGTAGTGTACCTCCTGACCTGTCCCTGTGGGTTACAGTACGTGGGACGCACTGTGCGACCCCTGCAGGTCAGGCTTAACGAGCACATTGGGAACATTGGGAGGGGTTTTAGGCCCGGTTCACACTGATGCGAGTTCATAACGAATGCGATGCGTCAAAAGCACTTTAAATTCGCATGTCATCCCTAAAGTCATTGTTTTCAATGACGGTCGTTCACATACATGCGTTGCGATTCCTCTACGAATGCGATGCTATAAAAAAAAGGGTCTTGTGCGAGTTTACTGCGTTGTGAATTTAGTCTCCATAGACATCAATGTAAATCCTTCTTGAATCGCATTTGATGGTTCACATATGTGCGAATTCGTAACCTCCAGCTCCACCTCCCAGCACTGCCCCCTCACCTCCTCCCAGTACTGCCCCCTCACTTCCTGTTTCCTGTCTCATGTCCATATGCAAACAGATAAGATGGCCCCCAGGCATCGGAACAGCATCGACAATGAGGAGCTCATCAGGCTTGTCCATGACAGGCCATATATATGGGACAGCCGTATACCTGAGTATAAAAATAATGCCCAAAAGGGCAGACGTTGGGAAGAAACTTGTAGAACTTTGTATTCAGACTGAGAAGTTCGCAAACATAAACATAAGTACATATTTATTCATCCCACTCACCACCAATCCCTCTGACCACCAATGTAAGATCATGCATTCCGCTGACCACCCATGTAAGGGCATGCATCCCATTGACCACAAATCCCTCTGACCACCAATGTAAGGGCATGCATCCCGCTGACCACCAATGTAAGGGCATGCATCCCGCTGACCACCAATGTAAGGGCATGTATCCCACTGATGACCAATGTAAGGGCATGTATCCCGCTGACCACCCATGTAAGGGCATGCATCCCACTGATCACAAATCTCACTAACCACCAATGTAAGGGCATGATCCCTCTGACCACTAAAGTAAGGGCATGCATCCCACTGACCACCAATGTAAGGGCATGCATCCTGCTGACCACCAATGTAAGGGCATGTATCCCACTGGTGACCAATGTAAGGGCATGCATCCCGCTAACCACCCATGTAAGGGCATGCATCCCACTGACCACAAATCCCTCTGACCACCAATGTAAGGTCATGCATCCCACTGACCACCAATGTAAGGGCATGCATCCCACTGACCACAAATCCCACTGACCAGCTGTGTAATGAGCATTGTTCCCACTCACCGCCAATTGTTTATGTTTTATTTGATTACAGAAGAACTCATACATACTAGGTGGCGAAGTCTCAAGGATACACTTCAAAGACACCAGAGACTGGAGCGTGAAGCACGAAGTGGGTCTGGTGCCTGCCCAAAGGGGCCCTATGCTTTTGAGAGATACCTGGATTTTCTCAAGCCAGTTCTAGAATTAAGGAAGTAAGTTTACATACAAGAATACCTCTCTCTACCATCCCTATCTAATTTACCTGTCCTCCCCCTAACCTTCGCTTCTACCGGTATCATCTTTAGTTAGAATTTCAAGTATCAACTTTTGTATTTCAGCACAGAAGCAAGTTGGGAAGAAGAGGAGGAAGAGGGAGGGGAGCATGCTGCTATTGTTGACGTAGATGAGGGAGTTTCATTCGCTTGCCAAAACATAGAGGAATCATCATCTATGGAGGTAGAGGGTGACGCAATCGATGTACATGAATCATCTACTCAGGAGTAAGATAATGAGGATACAGACATTTCTACACCTTCCAACAGACGGAAAAAGCTAACATCTACCTCACACAGGAAGCGAAGCAGCAGGGCAGCAGTACAGGTGGAAGACCCAGACGAGACAAATAAATTACTCAATATAGTGTCAGGGATCACTGAACAAATCAATGTTCAGAGATGCCCTCATACTATGTTTGCCCTAAGTTTGGTGCCTCTTCTCAAAGAGGTCTTGCCAGACCATTACTTCAACATGAGGATTGCAGTGCAACATTGCATACATTCCTTCACTATCGCACGAGAGTACTAATACTCAAATAATTACACCCATTTCTTCTACTTCAAAGCCTGCACCAAACCCTAAGCCTTCTAGTTTTTCTAACCACTCAAGCATATATGAGACCCCCAGATCAAGAATCCCATATCCCATTCCTCCACCAATTGCTTCCTTAATGACCCCTCCAACTAGAACCCCTGGTATAACAAGAGCAATGGAATTGAGACCACGCAACGCAATTCCTCACCATTTACCACATCAAAGCAGAGTACCACAGCTCTACAATCAAATGTCATCCATGCCAAACCACTATACACCTGTGTCAAGACCTATGGAACAGCTCAAACAAATCATTCCTAGTCCTTATCCATATAGAAATCAATCACTTGAAGTTAATTCAATCGAGCCTCCCACAAATGCACAATATGGGCCCCCGAGTGAACCACCGGATAGAGTGATATCCCCGCCTGTGCCTTTGAGGCAAGCAACGCCTGAGCAACAGAGTGTTACAACATATTTGAATTTATAGATGCCTACCTGTTGAATGGCATTGCCACTTTCATGTTGTTAATCCATATTGGATTTGTTTATGTTATGTTTTGTATTTTTTAGTGGATTTGCATCCCACCTGACCACCAATGTCACGACTTGTATCACAACTCTGACCAAAATGTAAGGGAATGCATCCTACTGACCAGCAATCCCACTGACCACCAAAGTAAGGGCATTTATCCCACTGACAAGCAATCCCACTGACCACCAATGTCAGGGCTTGTATCCCACCTCTGACCAAAATGTAAAGGCATGCATCCTACTGACCAGCAATACTAATGACCACCAATGTAAGTGCATTTATCCCACTGACAAGCAATCCCACTGACCACCAATGTCAGGGCTTGTATCCCACCTCTCACCAAAATGTAAGGGCATGCATCCTACTGACCAGCAATCCCAGTGACCACCAGTGTAAGGGCATTTATATCACTGACAAGCAATCCCACTGACCACCAATGTCAGGGCTTGTATCCCACCTCTGACCAAAATGTAAAGGGCTGTGGTGCGATTATGCTATATGGGCCCGCCCCGAGTGAACCACCGGATAGAGTGATATCCCCACCTGTACCTTTGAGGCTAGCAACACCTGAGAAACAGAGTGTTACTACTTTTTGGAATTGATAGATGCCTACCTGTTGAATGGCACTTTCATGTTGTTAATCCATATTGGATTTGTTCACGTTATGTTTTGTATTGTTTTGTGGATTTGCATCCCACCTCTGACCACCAATGTCAGGGCTTGTATCCCACCTCTGACCAAAATGTAAAGGCATGCATCCTACTGACCAACAATCCTAATGACCACCATTTTAAGTGCATTTATCCCACTGACAAGCAATCCCACTGACCATCAATCTAAGGTCATTTATCCCACCTCAGACCAAACTGTAAAGGGCTGTGGTGCGATTATGCAATATGGGCCCGCCCCGAGTGAACCACCGGATAGAGTGATATCCCTGTTTGTACCTTTGAAGCTAGTAACACCTGAGAAACAGAGTGTTACTATTATTTTGAATTGATAGATGCCTACCTGTTAAACAGCACAGCCTCTTTCATGTTGTTAACCATATTGCATTTGTTTATGTTATGTAAAACTTGTTTGGTCCTACCAACTTTTCAGGTCCGCGTGGATTATGCAGTGGGATACATGTACAAAAGTAGGATGAAGAGAGAGAGTACGAGAGTGAGGTGGAGGTTTAGGTGCTTCTTTTTGGACAAAAAAAGTGAAAATGTCCAGTATGTCCATAAAGACTATAGAAACAGATAGGAAGTAGGAAGGTCATAGGAAGTAGGATGGCCTGATAAACTTGGAGGGTCTGAGAAACTTGGAGGGTCTGAGGAAGTGAGAGGGTCTGAGGAAGTGAGAGGCTCTGAGGAAGTGAGAGGGTCAGATTAAGTGAGAGGGTCTGAGGAAGTGAGAGGCTCTGAGGAAGTGAGAGGCTCTGAGGAAGTGAGAGGGTCAGATTAAGTGAGAGGGTCAGATTAAGTTAGAGGGTCTGAGGAAGTTAGAGGGTCTGAGGAAGTGAGAGGCTCTGAGGAAGTGAGAGGCTCTGAGGAAGTGAGAGGCTCTGAGGAAGTTAGAGGGTCTGAGGAAGTTAGAGGGTCAGAGGAAGTGAGAGGAAATGAGAGGGTCTGAGAAAGTTAGAGGGTCATACTAAGTTTGACTTGAAAGAAGAGATCGAGTGAGGGGGAGAAAGCATGAAGGGTGAGAGAAAGGGAAGAAGGAGACAGAGTATTATCTCCTCGTTATGTGGTTCTTTACAATGTTTGAAGTATGATTATTTCCCAAAAATGTTTCAAAAAGTATGTAATTACATGAAGATTACAAATTAAAAAAATACATTTTTTTTTAGGAAGACAACTATGGTGTGATATCTGTCTGCATTGCTTCTATTCTTACTATTGCTTACTATGGCGCAAATCATGACCGGTACAGCTTACCTCCTGGAACCTATAAACCCAATTGTAAGTATATTGCTTATCGATTGGATACTGATCGGAGACGTCAGTGTTAGGCTACATTTTACGGTTAGTGTTAGGGAAAGGGTTAAGGTTATCTGTAGTGAGGATATGGTATGGGAAGATCGATATGTACAAAACACACTCTGTAAAATAATGACACGTGACCAGTATTAAATTCAATTTTTTATTTTTAACTTTGAAAATTGACACCATGCAAATATGTGAAGCAGAGTACAGCATTTTAACCTATTGCATCAAGCTGCCACGATAGCTGCCCATTTGCTGACATAAAATAATCTGTGAAGTCCTGGCGCACATTTTCCCCACTGTAGTTGCCACGGGTTCTGATCCATGTTGGATCTTTGAGGTCATGCATCAAAGAGTCCTCAATTAGGTACCCATCTCGAGCACGAACAAAATTGTGCAATGCACATGCTGCTTTCACTGCACCAATGGCATGCTCCATACTAAGGCTGATCGGTGAGTGCAGGAAACGCCACTTATTGGCAAGTATGCCAAAAGCACACTCCACTACACGTCTTGCCCTTGACAGTCTGTAATTGAATACCCTCTTTGTAGTGGACAGTCCCCTGTTTGCATATGGCCGTAGAAGGCGTTCAGAAATAGGGAATGCCTCATCCCCAACAAACACATAAGGCTCCAGAGGTTGATTTGTTCCAGGAAGTGGGAGATTATCAGGAAGGTTCAGTGAATTTTCTCGAAGCATCTTGCCAAAAGAAGAATGCGAGAAGATGCTGGAGTCAGAGCTACTTCCATATGATCCTATATCCACATAGGTAAAGGAATAATTGGCATCAGCCACTGCCATTAGGACAAATGAAAAATATTTTTTATAGTTAAAATACTTTGAGCCACTACGAATTGGGCTGATTATTCTGATGTGCTTTCCATCTATTGCACCCACACAATTTGGGAAATTGCACCACTCCCAAAAAACGTTGGCAATTTTAGCCCAGTCTTCCCTAGTCGGCTTCTTCATCACCAAGTCCTTTAAAACTAACCAGATAGCTGCACAAGTTGTATGCACAATAGAACTCACAGTCGATTTGCCCAACTTGAATTCGTATGGTAAACTGGTGAAAGAATTGCCGGTAGCCAGGTACCTGTAAGGAAGGAGAAGGATAATTAATTGTGTGCTTACTTTTTCCGGTTTTTGATCTAAGTAAAGACGAGGTGGCGTAGTGTGTGCAACACCTACATCAAATACGTGAGGCCAAGAGTGGATCAGCTGCCACAACAAATAAAAAAAGCATACGCATTTGCTGGCTATCTGGCTTTTTATTAAATATGTTACCTTAAGGGGACAAGTAATCGCTCAGCTGGCTCCACACTATTTCTGAAAGTGGTGTTCTCATGCTCCACACTGCTGTAGATCAGTTGAAGCAATTTGTCAAAACTGAAATTTAAATATATACAGAGAGTAAGATCACCAGGACAATATGAGGTTATTCAATAAAACTGATATTCTAATTCCCATTTAATTCCCATTTTTTGGTTTATTAAGCACGTATGCTGCTAACCTTTATTTATTTTTTATATTTTTTATTTTTTTTATTTTATTATATATCATTTCTAATTTTTTTGGTTTGGTTTGTGCTTGCATATTGCACTAGCCAAAGCGTTTCTTATAAATAATTTTTTATAATATTTTTTTGAAAGAGGTAATTTTGGGTTCTACTTTTTGTACTGACCGTAGTCTATATACATCATCCGTGCTTGTTTACATTTACTTCGGCGTAGCGTACATCATATTGAGGCTTGGTGTTCTCCTGCGCTCCACTAATGTGAATTATGTTACGACACCCGGGCGAAAACGAGGCCTCGTTGCCGTTTACCACTATAAAGGTGATGGCTCAGTGCGTCACCCGTGTCCCTTTGAAGACGTCATTTATGACGAAACATGTAGGGCGTGGCTACGCACTATACGCCATCATGTTGAAAGCCCTATGTTTGCACACGGGTGTTGCTACTGTTTTATTTTCCAGCTTTTTAACATGTTTTATGGCGGAGGAGTGTTCCCCGTATGTTTGAGGAATAAAAAGGTTTTTTTTACCCATACTATACCATCGGAGTTTTCTTCTGCACTCACGGCCCTTCGGACCAGTGAGTTTTTTTCAGAGTGACCTGCCTGCCCTAGGAATACTACAGACATCCGAGGATCCTGACGTGGGAGTCCATTTTATCCCTGCAGAGGGTTGTATCTGCCTGTGTGTCTGACCTTGAAATAGAGGAGGTCCATCAACTCTGGTAAGCGTTCAATCTTACTATTACCTGGATGCACCTGGAGTCTGGAAGTTCCCCTCACATCTCGCTCTTCCCCTTCCCTCTCATGTGGGTTGAGGTGATTGAATTTTGGATGTGGGATTCACATATTTTTCCTTCACTGAACTTTTATTTATGAATGGACTTTTATATATGTTTCAATATTTTATGAACTTTCACCACCACTTTGTGATTTAAATATACTTTTTCAGATATGATTCACTATTATTGGATAACCATTATATTGCAAGCGCACTTATTATTTTTCTTCTTCTTGTTTGCTACACTGATATTTGTGGTTTTTTGTTGCAGCTGCATTTTTATTTCATTTTATTTTATTTGTGCTCATAGCGCGGCATTTTTTCCTTTTATTAGTGACCTGGAAGACCTACGAGAACAACTAGCTGAATTAAAAAGGTCGGGGGTAATCTAAGAATCCAGGAGCCCATACGCTTCCCCCATCGTAGTGGTGAGAAAGAAGAATGGATCCCTTCGTATGTGCATTGATTACCGCTGTCTGAATCGGCGTACGATACCCGATCAATATACCGCCCCTTGCATTGAAGATGCGCTGCAGTGTCTTACAGGGGCCAAGTGGTTCAGTGTGTTGGACCTAAAGAGCGGGTAATATCAAATTCCCATGCATCCGGTGGATCAAGAAAAGACGGCATTCATATGCCTGTTGGGGTTCTACGAGTTCAGTCGGATGCCTCAGGGACTGTCAGGGGCCCCCGCCACTTTCCAACATCTTATGGAGAGGACGGTTTGAGACATGAATCTAGTGGAAGTTTTGGTGTATCTGGATGACATCATCGTGTTTGGGAAGACCCTTGAAGAACATGAGGACCGCTTAGAGAAGGTGTTCTCCCGGTTATGTGAGGAGGGGTTAAAGCTGTCGTTAGAGAAATGTCAGTTCTACCGAACCTCAGTCACTTATTTGGGACACATAGTCTCAGCAGGAGGAGTTGCTACTGACCCAAAAAAGTTAGAAGCTGTTACCAGCTGACCCGGCCAAGAACCATGACGGAGTTGAAATCCTTTTTGGGGTTCTGCTCTTACTACAGAAGGTTTGTGGAAAATTTTGCCACTATTGCCCGACCCCTTAACGAGCTGCTGCATAAAGTAACGGAAAAGGACGATGGGTCAGAGTTAAAAATGAAGAAGAGCGATGCTAGAAGAAAAGGAGAATCTGTACAGGATCAGGGGACTCATTAGTGTGAAGAGGCGTTTAAGAGGCTGAAGAAGAACCTGACAGCTCCTGTGCTGGCTTATGCTGACCCCAGTTTGCCCTATGAGTTACATGTAGATGCCAGCAGATATGGACTAGGAGGGGTGTTGTAACAGCATCAGGCTGGGAAGTTGAGGCCTATAGTTATGTGAGCAGGAGCCTTGCCCCCTTGGAAAATAATTATCCGGTACACAAGATGGAGTTCTTGGCCCTCAAATGGACGATGGTTGATAAATTGAGAGACTATCTATATGGGGCTGAGTTTACAGTGAAAACTGATAACAACCCTTTAAACCTATGTTCTGACCACTGCCAAGCTGGATGCCACTGGACACAGATGGATAGCAGGGTTGGCTGGATTCTGGTTCAGTTTGAAATACCAACCCGGAGTGGGAAACCGAGATGCAGACGCACTGTCTCGAAGACCACAGACAAGAAGACCCAGAGAAATGGGCCTGTGTGAGCGAGGAGGGAGTGCGAGCTCTGTGTCAGGGTCTGGAGAAGGAAGGAAGTGGAAGGGTGACTGCCGAATACATAGGGGTTCATCCATTAGCGATCCCCAGCTGATATTGTGGACTGACCCACGTGAGGGGGGAAGGTTTGCCGCAGCTGTCAAAAGCAGATTTGGGAGGGGATCAAATGGAGGACCCAGTGGGCGGATTAGTGGTGCATGCATTGAAGAGCCAGAGTCCTGAAATGTTACAAAAAAGTCAGGAGCCTGAGGCGAAAGAAAGTACTACATAAAGAATGGAATCAACTAATGCTTAAGGATGATGTTCTGTATTTGTATTTCATTTGTTTCACGGAAACAAATGAAGAAAGGCGGCAACTGTTTCTCCCAGTAAAGCACCGGATGACTGTTTTAATTTCTTTGCATGATAAGCACGGTCATTTAGGAGCAGATAGAACTCTCCGGCTGGTTAGAGATAGATTTTATTGGCCCAATATGCGAAAGGAGGTGGAAAACTACTGTCATTCTTGCCTTACTTGTATCCAGAGAAAGACTTTGCCTCAGAGAGCGGCTGCCATGGGTCATTTACATAGCCAGGAGCCCCTGGAGTTGGTGTGCATTGACTTTCTGTGCTTGGAACCTGATATAGGTGGAAGAGGCAACGTTCTTGTAGTGACAGATCATTTCACCCGATATGCTCAAGCTTATCCCACCAAAGATCAAAAGGCCAGCACGGTAGCCAAGGTTCTTGTGGAGAAATTCTTCATACATTTTGGTTTGCCTGCGAGGATCCACTCAGATCAGGGCAGAGACTTTGAGAGCAAGTTAATACGACAGATGTGTGCTCTGTTGGGCATTAAGAAGACTCGCACCACGCCTTATCACCCTCAGGGTGACCCTCAACCAGAGCGGTTTAACAGGACTCTACTGAACATGCTGGGGACTTTACCGTCCGACAGGTACAGCATTGGGGAAACCACATTGCAGCATTAGTCCACGCATAAGACTGCACGGAGAGTGATGTTACTGGGTATTCCCCATATCGCTTAATGTTCGGACAAGAAGTCAGACTTCCCGCTGACCTGATGTTTGGTACGTCTTTGGATGATGTCCCTTTGACTTCACACAGAGGATACGTAGATCGACTGAGGAAGAATCTACAACAAGCAAATGAACAGGCAGTCGAGCATGCTACCGTTAGGGAGTCCTGGAACAAACAGAACTTTGATGCCAGAGTAAAAATTCATGACTTACAACCAGGAGATCGAGTTCTACTAAGGAATCTGGGTATACCAGGAAAACACAAGCTGGCGGACAGATGGAAGTCACAGCCCTTCATTGTGTGCGAACGAGTCCCTGGATTGCCGGTATATCAGATTCGACCAGAAGGAGAGTCGGGGCCAAAGAAGATGTGGCATAGAAACCTTTTATTGCCACTGTCGGATGCTGTGAGAGTCCCATAAGCTACTCAGACATCTCCTGGAAGATTGGCACCGGCTGGTACTCGTACAAAAGGGAATGAGTTACGAGGAACTGATGGAGGTGATGAGTCTGGGGACGAGTATGAGTATTCGGAGAATCTGAGTTCAGGATCATTATCAGGAAAAGGAGACTTAGGATTAGTCGATGATGTGGTGTCTTTACCTGCAGAATTATGGATGGAGGAGGAAGGAGAGGAAGCAGAAGTGAGGCCCGGAGCCATTGATGCTACAGTGCAGCGCAGTTTCTTTTTATATATTTGATATTTTTTGTGTTATCCCACAGTCGAAACTGCTGCTTTTTTGGGGGTTTTTGTATTGTGGCAGCGCAGTATTTTTTCTATTTCTGATGCTACAAACCCAACTGGAGATTTGGAAAATCTCCTTGAGGAAGCATTGTCCTCTTTGGAGAAACTAGCGTTACAATGGACTTTGGAGAGTGGAGCACAAGACTCATTGGTTGATCCCAACACTCAGATCAGTGAAAAAGATAAAGTGGAAGATTCAACCAAACAGGAAGAGGATTTGGGGCCGATGAGATTAAGGCGGAGAGTACACCCACCACAAAGACTCACTTATGACACGCTGGGGGAAAGTTCTGAAGAGCCAGTCTCTATGGCTTGTCGCTCCGATCCTGTAGCTCTGCCACCCGCTGTTAATTGGGTAGGCAATGGATCTGCTCTGACCTCTGACACTATTGGGTTGAACATGAGAACTGCCCTGGCCCTATCAAACTTTGGTATTGAAATTACACCTGAAGTATGTCAATTATTACGTGAAAGCTAAGAGCCGAGTGAATGGTGCTTGTCATAAGTAAGGATCTGAACATAGTTTGTGTTAGATATGCTCTCATGGTATCTTTGTGGACCAAAGAATTCAAGCAGGTTTACCTTCCAACAAGACAATGACCCTAAGCACACAGCTAAAATAATGGAGTGACTTCACAACAACTCCGTGACTATTCTTGAATGGCCCAGCCAGAGCCCTGACTTAAACCCAATTGAGCATCTCTGGAGAGACCTAAAAATGGCTGTCCACCAACATTTACCATCCAACCTGACAGAACTGGAGAGGATCTGCAAGGAGGAATGGCAGAGGATCCCCAAATCCAGGTGTGAAACACTTTTTGCATCTTTCCCAAAAATACTCATGGCTGTATTAGATCAAAAGGGTGCTTCTACTAAATACTGAGCAAAGGGTCTGAATACTTAGTACCATGTGATATTTCAGTTTTTCTTTTTTAATAATTCTGCAAAAATGTCAACAATTCTGTGTTTTTCTGTCAATATGGGGTGCTGTGTGTACATTACTGAGGGAAAAAAATGAACTTAAATGATTTTAGCAAATGGCTTCAATATAACAAAGAGTGAAAAATTTAAGAGGGTCTGAATACTTTCCGTCCCCACTGTGTATATATGTAGCGCTGGTAGATTTTTAATCTACCGCTTATATGTAAATTTAGTGGGTCGTCTGTTCTGTATATAGTTCAGATTTAATCTATGGCTAAATTAGCCACTGTTCCACCCTTGGTTGTATTGCGTGCAGTTCCACTCCGTCGCCTGTAGATGTCGGTGTCACTACAGACCGGAGCTGGAAAGCAACAGGCTGAGGTGTATTGTGTGCTCTTCCTTCCCAGAAGTAACTCGGCAGAGGTTGTCCCCTGCTATGCATTCTGGGAAGGGGTATTTAAGAGACAGACGCCATTTTTCTTGGTCTTTTTCTTTCCACCTGCTGGCCCTTCTGGCCGACAGGTATGTGCTAGGAGTCCCACCTTGTGGTCCTCCGGGCAGGAGGACTGCATTGCTGCAGCATGTGAGTGGGCCCAGAAGTCTGTCTGGGGCCTACTACTACTACTGCAGGGATGGTCCTGTGCTGTCTGTCCTGCGGGAAGAAGCCGGACAATTGAGAAGATCCAGGGGAGGACCTGTCTTGGAAGGATCATGTGGAGCGCTGGTCTAGAGAGGGGCCTGCTGACTCAATTGGAGGACGCAACTTAATTCAACCTACCACATAGTACTGCCAGGTCAGCTTAAAGGTTCTGGTACTGTGTTGCTGTTCGTCTAAAACTACTACGTCCAGTGGCAGAGGATCGTGCAGTTACTTTGTTCTTCTCAAGTCTGTGGCAGAGACTTTTCTTGTGCTACGCTCCGGCTGCTAGGTCAGTGAGGGAGGCCTATCCGGGTGGGAAAAAGATTAAATCTTGGACTGAAGGAATACTCGTCCTTAAGATATTCAAGTACTCAAAGATCAAAGACAGAAAAGGTATTTGAACTTCCCTGAAATTCCCTCTCTACCTCTTTCCTGCTACTCCTTTCGTTTATCTCCCATTAAAGCATTGGAAAAGTACTAAAGTGACTGGTTCATATGTTGAGAATACAAAGTTCAACATGGACTCTAGGTTCCTGATATGGTGAAAACGCAGGTAATGGGTGGCGACAACAGCCCGATCAAAATCAGCAGCTCCTAAGGGAGTAATTGCTACATATTGTATATATATATATATATATATATATATATATATATATATATATACACACAATATTTGATTATCCTGGAATTCAGCTTTAAAATAAAAAAACAACTGTACATGATAAACATGCTTTTTACAAACTATATACAGGCGGTCCCCAGGTTACAAACATCCACCTTACAAGCAGAAGGAGACAACAGGAAGTGAGAGGAAATCTACCCCTAGGAAGGGAAATTCACTCCTGTAAGAGCTATTATAAGAAAAAGGTGTCTCCACTGGAGCTTTATCACCAATCTATGTTTCCACAACGACCCAAAATTTTCAAAATCCTATTGTCATTGGGACGGAAAGTAAGATGAAATGTCCTGAACAGGGACACAGACAGCAAAACAAATGTTACAAGGGTTAACCTTTCCCTGTGCTATCCAAAAATCTAAAAAATATTTTTTTTGGCTGGAGCTACAGTTAAAAAAATGTACCTGTTCCAACTTACATACAAATTCAAGTGGTGTTCCAGCCCCCTCCCCCCCACAATACCTACTGTAGCTGCTGACTTTTAATATGAGGATGTTTACCTGTCCTGCAATTCAGTGATGTCGGCACCCCAGCCGGGGGAGGAGGAGGGGGGCGAACTTCTGATGTACCTCACCACAGCGAGGTCCGACAGGAGTGGGGACATGGTACGTGTCAAAAACAGGTACCCGTCCCCCCCCCCCCGAAAGGTGCCAAATGTGGCACGAGAGGGGGGGAGACAGATAAGCAGAGCTTCCATTTTTGGGTGGAACTCCGCTTTAAGAACAAACCTACAGACCCCATCTTGTGTGAACCCAGGGACGGCCTGTATCGTTCAGTTAAGGTATACAATTATTTTAATCACTTCCCGCCCAAGGTACGTCCAGGGACGTCCTTGACTTTGCGGGGATATATCTGACTGATGCCTGCAGCTACAGACATCATTAAGATATCATCTTTTAGTGCCAGCGATTTCCTGCACCATGATCATAGCGGCTGTTGAGAGGGGATGCGCCGCCCTCCGGTGCCTCTACTGACTCACCGCTTCCATCGGTGAGACGGAGACAGGATCCGCCGGCCCCAGATGGTTACCATAGAGATTTCTGGCGGACCAGATGGTCACCGGAGTCTCTATGATCGTTCGGAGGCTGGGCGCGATATTATGACATCACGCCTGGCCTCTGCATTCAAACGAATGTCGGCACCTTGGCTGGGAAGCGGTGATTGTTAATTATTTTTTTTTACTTCAGGCTTCCCAGCCTAGGGGTGAGATGTGGGGTCTTATTGACCCCATATCTCACTGTAAGGAGGACCGATCATGCATATTCCTATTACAAGGGATGTTTACATTCCTTGTAATAGGAATAAAAGTGATCAAAAAAATTTTTTTTAAAGTGTCACACTAAAAAAATTAAAATAAATTTAACAATAAAACAAAAAAATTAAAGCGCCCCTGTCCCCGTGTGCTCGCACGCAGAAGCAAATGCATACGCAAGTCCCGCCCACATAGGAAAACAGTGTTCAAACCACACATGTGAGGTATCACCATGAACGTTAGAGTGAGAGCAATAATTCTAGCCCTAGAGCTCCTCTGTAACTCAAAACATGCAACCAGTAAAAAAATTTAAAGTGTCGCCTATGGGGATTTTTACTACCGAAGTTTGGCGCCATTCCATGAGCGTGTGCAATTTTGAAGCATGACATGTTAGGCATCTATTTACTTGGCGTAACTTCATCTTTCACATTATGCAAAAAAATTGGGCTAACTTTAATGTTTTTTTTTTTTTTTTTTAAAGCATGAAACTGTTCTTTTTCCAAAAAAAACGTGTTAGAAAAATTGCTGCGCAAATACTGTGCGAGATAAAAAGTTGCAACGTCCGCCATTGTATTCTCTAGGGTCTTTGCTAAAAAAAAACATAGATAATGTTTGGGGGTTCTACGTGATTTTCTAGCAAAAAAATGATGAATTTTACATGTAGGAGAGAAATGTCCGAATTGGCCTGGATGGGAAGTGGTTAATACAATAGCAACATTCTAGATCTAGTCTTCTTTTACGAGTCATTTTCAGCAAATGTTTTCTTATTTCCATAGAATCTGTAATTGTTGATAGTTCACCCTCTGTATTTTCCTTTCACTTTCACTTATTTGACCCATATGTTTTCTTGTCAGCACGTTCAGCCTATCAGATCCTCCATTCCTGATCTCCGAGTTGCTGACTCTGTAACTGTGTCACTCTGCAGAAGTCTGATCCCCCCCAACATATCACATACAGGAGGATGAAGATGATCCCCCTCATCCTGTTTATTCTGGATTTGTCAGAAGTGCACGGTGATAAGTATGAGGATCGGTGAGTTATTTTTAATGCCAGGGTAGTTGAAGGTGTGGTACTAAAGTGCAGAGTACAGATCTGCTGTGTATATATATGTGTCTGTAGACGTGCCCTATCCTCCTGCAATAGATTGCTGATCTAGAAAGAAGGTGATCACAGAGTCAGGGAACCCACAGACATAAGAATTTCATTAGATAATTAGTATGTTGGGTCTAGAAGCCACCATACGTGTTACAATCAGATTGTACAATCAATTTAAATTTACAAAAATTATGTAATAAAAATGATCTTATATAACTATAAAGAAATAAATTGCATTGTATGAAATCCTACCTAATCTATGCAATCAATCTGCATCTATTCAGGCACGTAGGAGATGGTATGATTACAATGTGTGTGTTGACCTGTGGTCTCAGTATATTTTTTACCTCCAAGTCATATAAAACAAACTACGCACACAACACAGGGGCACCGTCTTGGTGCATTCAGGGACAATGAAGTATTAGACATCTGAAATTCTGGGAACTCGAAGAACTTAAAGTATAACTAAAAGCAAATTTTTTTTTAGTTTTATATAGAGTGGGAGGGATTATAACATTTGTCAGTTTTTTTGCGGTCTGTGCCCCCGTTCGGGAAATTCACCCTCTCTATTTTTCCTGATTATCGATATCACTGAGAGTGAAGTGAAAGAGAATCCCAAATTTTGGGTTGTCACCAGAACAGAAATAGAGGGGAAATCTTTCAACAGAGACACTAGTTTTGGTGACAACCAGGAAATTCCTAACATTGGTGGGGTTTCCTCTCACTTATTGTTTGGCTATGGGACAGGAAGTGAAGGGAAATCAACTCAAAAACTACGCATGAAAACCACTCTGTCCAGGTGTGACTGCAGCCTAAAGCTGCAATGTTTAGAAACATTAAGGGTCGGTTCACACATGGGCAACACGACTTTAGCGCGACTTTGTACCGCGACTTCAACGCGGCTTCAGCGCGACTTTAGCGCGACTTCAGCGCGACTTCGGCAAATTACGAGGCGACTTGAAGTCGCCTCCATGACAGGCGACTTCGCCTGTGGCCAATCACCTCTCTGGGAGGGAGGGGGGAGGGAGGGGTTTTCTCTGCAAAGTCGCTTGAGAGATCCGACTTGCAGGCGACTTACATTGAGTTGAATGGGTACAAGTCGCCTACAAGTCGGATAGAAGTAGTACAGGAACCTTTTTTGAAGTCGGAGCGACTTCAGTAGTGTCAGTTAAGACGGTTCAATTCACTACAATTGTAATCTAAATGCTAAGCGACTTGGGGCGACTTGGGGCGACTTGAGGGCGTACAAGTCGGATCCCAAGTCGCCCCAGTGTGAACCGAGCCTTAGGGGGAGATTTACTGATTAGCTCAGTGGCGGCTGGTGCTCAAAATTTTTGGGGGAGCTCAAACAAACTGAAAAATACGCAACAAAACAAAACAAAACAAATGCAGTCACTTGTGCCCATCAATTGCAGCCATTGTCCCCATCAAATGCAGCCACTTGTGCCATCATATGCAGCCACTTGTGCCCGTCAAATGCAGCCACTTGTGCCCGTCAAATGCAGCCACTTGTGCCCCTCATATGCAGCCACTTGTGCCCCTCATATGCAGCCACGTGTGCCCATCAAATGCAGCCATGTGTGCACATCAAATGCAGCCATGTGTGCCCATTATATGCAGCCACTTGTGCCCATCAACTGCCTGCCACTTGTGCTCATAAAATGCAGCCACTTGTGCCCATCATATGCAGCTACTTGTGCCCATCATATGCAGCCACTTGTGCCCATCATATGCAGCCACTTGTGCCCATCATATGCAGCCATGTGTTCCCATCAAATGCAGCCACGTGTGCCCATCAACTGCTCGCCACTTGTGCTCATAAAATGCAGCCACTTGTGCCATCATATGCAGCCAATTGTGCCCATCAAATGCAGCCACTTGTGCCCATCATATGCAGCCACTTGTGCCCATCATATGCAGCCACTTGTGCCCATCATATGCAGCCACATGTGCCCATCAAATGCAGCCACGTGTGCACATCAAATGCAGCCACGTGTGCCCATTATATGCAGCCACTTGTGCCCATCAAATGCAGCAATTGTGCCCATAAACTGCCCGCCACTTGTGCTCATAAAATGCAGCCACTTGTGCCATCATATGCAGCCAATTGTGCCCATCATCTGCAGCCACTTGTGCCCATCATATGCAGCCACATTACAGGCAAACTTAGGGGACCCCTAGGCACAGTATTTAAAGGAATATTTCATTTTTATTGTTTCACTTTAAGAGCTATTAAAATCACTGCTCCTGAAAAAAACAGCCATTTTTAAAACTTTTTTTGCATTGATACATGTCCCCTGGGGCAGGACCCGGGTCCCAATACACTTTTTGTAGCAAACACTTGCATATAAGCCTTTAAAATGAGCACTTTTGATTTTTCATGTTCGTGTTCCATAGACTTTAATGGTGTTCGCACAAATTTTTTGTCTGTTCGCATGTTCTGGTGCAAACTGAACTGAGGGGGGTGTTCGGCTCATCCCTAATAGGGTGTAACATGGTGTAAATGGAACCCCTGTAAGCCCAAACTGCTCTCTACTGTGACAGCATGCAGGGCTTCTTTAACCCTGCAGCTGCTGTCACATTTCAAATTTGCAGGGCTCCGCCCACACAGTTGTGTTGTTCATTCTCAGAGATCTGTAAATTAATAAACTACAAGTCCCATCTGCCACCATGACAGACAGGACTTGTAGTTCTCTGTGGAACACAAACATGGTGATCACCACACTCTTATGCCCTGTACACACGATAGGATTTTCCGACAACAAAATCCATGTTTTTTTTCCGACGGATGTTGGCTCAAACTTGTCTTGCATACACACAGTCACACAAATCTTGTCGGACATTCCGAACGTCAAGAATGCGGTTACATACAACACGTACGACGAGCCCAGAAAATTGAAGTTCAATAGCCAGTGCAGCTCTTCTGCTTGATTCTGAGCATGCATGGAACTTTGTGCATCGGAATTGTGTACACACGATCGGAATTTCCGACAACGGATTTTGTTTCGGAAAATTTGAGATCCAGATCTCAAATTTTGTGTGTCAAATATTACGATGGAAAATGTCCGATGGAGCCTACACACGGTCGGAATTTCCGTCAACAAGCTCCTATCGAAAATTTTCCGTTGGAAAATCCGACCGTGTGTACGGGGCATTAGTCTTTTCACATGTCCGCCAACTCTTCAACTGAAAGCCCATATCTCAATACAGACCAAGAACTGGTGGAACAGTCTGCAGGAGCCTGACACTGCATCCAACATCCACTGGCCGCAATGCTTTGCAGGCTGATTTTAAAAAAAATTTATAAATGAACACTTTTTTCCTGGAAATACACATGCATTTATTATTTTTTGTAAAAAGTGGACTTGGTCTTTACCACTTATCTACCGAGGCAATTTTTTTACTTTTTGCACCCATATTAAAATCTGTGTTTTTTTTGCTGGAAATTACTTTAAACTTCAAAAGTGTATATATTTTTTAAAACAAAGACCCTGGAGAATAAAATAGTGGCAGTTACATTTTTTTAATGTTGCACAATATTAGCACATCCATTTATCAAACTCATATCAAAATACACAAAAATGTTAGTGCAAACAACCAGAAAACAATATTATACTCAGTTTTTGGGTAAAATGGGGTAAATAAAGTAAATAGATACCAAACATGTCAAGTCTTAAAATTGTGCATACCTATGTAAATCGCAAAAAAATACAGTACCCAAAATTCTCCATAGGTGATGCATTAAAAGCCTTTACAGGTTATAAGTTTGGAGTTAACCATGAATTATGGCCCTAGAATAATTGCTCTCACTATAATGTTACAGCAATCCCTTACATGTTGGCACAATTTATGTTTATATATACATATGCACCCTTTGCTGCTTGTTAAATTTGGGGGGGTGTACGGGGGGTGGTTAATTATTTTTATTTATTGTTATATAATCATTTTTTTTACATTTTTAAAATGTTTTTCTTTATTTAAAAACTTTATTGCTGGGTGGGGAAGGGCACACCTTCAGAGGCCCATAAAAGTGATCGGGTGGCTCTAGAGAGGACTCTGAACGTCCTTTTTTTGGCTGTAAAAGGGTGCAACTGTAGCGACAGTTGGGAGCTTAATTTAACCCCTAGTATACTGCACTGCTTATATCTATAGGTTGGTAGACAATCTGCCCTCAAACATAAAGAAATATTCAACCTTATTTATCTGATGTTCCTCATACAGTTCTTGTTACCAGAAGCAGACAGTCTCACTGTGCTTTGATAACTCTGAAATACTCTGTATTTCTTTTCAGATGGCCACATTCTGCGGTACTATTATTCAGGGTTCTCAGAAACAGGTTCAGGTCTGCCAGAATTCTCCGTTGTTGCATTTATGGATGATAAGAAGATACACTGGTACAACAGTGACACTGGACAGGTCCATCCTGTGCCTCCTTGGATGGAAAAAGTGGGACCAGTGTATTGGGACCGACAGCTACGTAAAGCAAAATACTATCAGCCTGAATTCAGGAACAATGTGAGGGTGGGAATGAGACGCTTCAATCAGACTGAAGGTGAGTCTCTCTATGCACATCCACATGTCTATAAAAAAAAACGTCTTTCCTTTATTTCAAATCAGCACAGAATACAAGATAAATCTCTGCTGTACTTCTCACTGTACTCTGTTTTTTGTCAGAATTCTCTTGCTTTAGACTTGTTTGGTGTGAGGAAGGCATGTAGATAAGGGGGGGGATATGGGGGTCCAAACCTCTCCCCAGAGCATCCTGTCTGGCTGTTGTTGTAAGGCACTGGAGTTGCACTGCCAGGTCTTCTGTGTCTCTCAGTCACCGACAGGACTTTGCAGTAGATAAAGGAGAGATGAAAACTTTGATTTGCTGCCGGCTTTGACTCCGCCCACCAGCAAATGACATTTAGAGGACAGTGTGGGATCTGGCAGATGATTAGTGGAACTTACAGGAGGCAGAAAGAGCTGTGGAGGCCACAGGGAAAGAAATAACATTCCATGTGGATGAATTATGCAGAAGGTGGTAAGCTACGTTCCCCTGAGACTCTTTGTTGGTTTAGTGCCACTGTTGCTGACTCATGTTTTTACTGATCATTATGGACTTTTTCATTATTTGGCCTCATGGACATAGATATATGAAATAGGGGTTACACTGTGCTTAAGGCTGGGTTCACACTTGTGCGAGGTGGGAACCCGCATCGCACCCGACTCACACGACAGTTCACACTGCCATATGCGAACTGCTGGGGGTGTCAATACATTGTTAATGACACCCCCATTTCAGCTCGCATATTGCACTGCAAACTGTCAGTTCGGACATGAATCGGATTGCATAGGTGTGAACACCCATGTGATCTGATTCTGGTGCGGACCAAAAAAAGGGTCCTGTGCAAGTTTAGTCTGAATGTGATGCGATTTCAGCCATATTATCTGTACGGCTGAAATCGCATTGCATGGACATCGCATGTGATTTGCACTGCAGTGAGGCGAATCACATGCAATATCGCACAGCGCACTAGTGTGAACCGACCCTAAAGTAGAGATTTTTATATGCCTGAAACATTAGCTGCTGGACATATGAGCCATGTATGATGTATTTATGGCCAATGCCCATGAAGCCCAGGTGCGGTACTTTAGTTCTTCTTTAAAGAGCTTCTTTATATAAATTCTCCAATTGTATTAAGCCTAATTCATTGATGTACCAAATTACTACTACTGTTAGGAAGTTAAGAGATGTTTTGTGCATACCAGAAACGGACTTGCGACTTACATATTACTTCAGATATGTATATACAGTGTATACCAAGGTTACAATACACTGTTACTTAAAATGGGTTTAAAGCACACCTGCTGTTTTTAAGTGGTTAAGAGAACTGCTATTGGCATCCACCAAAGAAACATTAAGCAACTGTCAGGAAATTGCATCATTACTTTATTTTCTAAGACATTATACCTTCAATTTTAGTAGAAGAGGGAAGGTCTGGACAGCAGCACTCCAATAAAAATGCCTTTATTAATAGCAAACATGTGTGGTTGAGTGTAACGACACATATGTGTATTCAGGTGAATTAACTTAAAGTGAACCTGAAAAATGAAATAATTCATGTTATATACTGTAACTATAAGTGCTGGATGAATGTGCATGTATAGTGCTATCAAAAAATTGTGATTATTATTGTATAATGTTACTCATTCATATACATTCAATAAATACATCATTAATGACATATAGATATATAAAGTGCATTTGTGTATAAAGGAAAAATATGTGTCTGTATCTATATAATTAGTGTACAATGAGACACTAAATACCTAGAATGCTACCTATATGAATATAGGTGTAAATATGAGAAATAAAAATAATTTGTATATGTATATGAAAAAATAATAAATAATACATATGTGATATAAAAACATAAATAAAAATGTATCTATCAAATACAGTACATGTACAAAATGCATTATGTGCATCCCTACCCATTCATTTAGTAGCCACAAGGAGTTAAAAAATCTGATATGAAACAAATTCAAGGGTTTAAATATTTTGATATGTGTAGGGGTTAGGGTGTACGTAGAATAAAGGAGTCAGACAGAGGCACCATCCCTAATAGATATGCAAGTATTTTAAAAAAAATGTAGAAAAGGGTGGGACTTTAATGGTGCCTCTGTAGAGTATGAGCAAAATAAATACAATACTGTAATTATAAACAAAATAGAAAAGTTTTATTTGCCTGCCATAGGCAGTGCCACCTTAAAGTGGAGGTCCACCCTGAAAAAAAAAATTGCATAAAAATACCTAAAAAAAGGAGGAAAAAAAAATTTAACTTACCTGAAATGACTGTTGCTAGGCAGTCTTCCTAATCTGCCTCTTCCTACACCGTGGTGATCTTCAGTCTTCTGCTCCCCGCGTTGTCTTCTGGGGAATGGGGCGTGGTGTGTTATGGGAACTGTGTGTATTCCACAACACATCGTGTCCCATTCACAAAGCGCCACACCGCTCACGCGTGCGCAGTAGGAAACTTGCAGTGAAGCCGCAAGGCTCCACTGCCTGTTTCCCTTAATTAGGATGGCGGTGCCGGGACCTGAGAGCCGAGGGACGGGTCGGCCTCGGGCGGCCGACATCGCGGGCACCCAGGACAGGTAAGTCTACTTATTTAAAGTCAGCAGCTACAGTGTTTGTAGCTGCTGACTTTAAAAAAAAAATTTGCTGGCTGGAATCCCGCTTTAAAATACATATCAATTAAAGACAAGATACAGTTTACTGTTTCTTAAATTCAGGGTGTGCAGATCTCAAAGGTATCAATAGGTATGGCCTACGTGTTTTGCGGGCAATCCCACTTCGTCAGAGCCTTAAAGAGATAGCACAGAGGAATATCATATAATAACATATACATAGTATGAAAAACAGTAACACATGAGCTTCGAGGTAGTTTACATGGTTGTAAAGAAAGAAAAAGCAACCACAATGATAAAAGTCTATACATACCAATAACTTTGTTCATACATATTTACTTTAAAATCATGATGATCCAAATAGTTGTAATTAAATTTAAAACATTACATGATAAACCATTTGAAAAAGGCAGTTTAGTTACATATATATTTTTCTGCATGCGTAGCAGTGTTCCACACATGAGTGTAAGGTGGGGGGGAGGATAGAGAACAAATAAGTAGCAAATGGGCCTCATAGGGTATCTAAATATTGCAATCAATTTATTTATAGTGTATGCATTGCAATGTTATAGAATTGGCTTACCTGTAAACTGTATTGATAGAGCAACGGTTCAAAGGGGACGTTGAGCCTGGGGAGCCCGTGGGGATGCTCCACCCAAACACTCCCCGGGGGAGAAAATCAAGGCGGGCCCCTGTGTATGGATGGTCAGATTGTAAGTATAGAGAAAAGTGAAATGAAAGAAAAAGTAGAGTAGGAGGGCATAAAATGGGGCATGTTCATACCTGCTTACCAGATAAATATGCTGGTAATTATGTATGCTTCATTGAGAAGCGGGCGAGCATAGGGCACCAAAAGATAAATGGAAATTTTCTAAGGTGAATGAGGCTCTCCTCATCATAACGTTTATAGTTGGTACAGTGTGTGTAGATGAAGACTACACATGGAGAGTGTCCAGAAGTGGAGATAGGATAACATCCATAACTAATGAAAGAAAGTGGCAAAAGAAAAAAAGGGGAGAGAGAAGGACAAACTGAATAATCTATCTATCCTCAGAGGGGGAAAAAAAATTGATAAAAGAGAAAAGGGGTGGGCTATATTTATCCTGTACCCTGCTGTGGTTTGTACTTTTGTTACTTTGCACAATAAAGGCGTTTTTATTTGGGTGTGGCTGTCCAGACCTTCCCTCTTCTAATTGCTATGCTTACCCTGCACCTGCTGCTTCCACCTTGAGGAGAGTGCCATTTCCACACATCCACCTGGAGCAGTGATCCCTTCACCTTATATTTTATGTCTCTAGCTCATTGGAAAGGGCAGTATATATACTACTGAAGAATTTACATTCATTAATGAAAAAGAGCCTTCTACAAACTGTGTAAAACAGTCCCATCACTTTTTATAAACTGTTTATAGACGGGGAAAAGAAGACCTGGGATGAAAAAATCATTGTGCACACAGGGCTGTCTAGCTGTAGAACATTCCTTCTGATGTTTAGTGTCCCAGGGAGGGACAGGTATAGTATTAGCCTGGCCGCAGGAAGCCTGCCAAAGTCTATAGCAGACTTCAGTTGGATGGGGCTGAATGTTGTTTCAGGTAGTACTGGCTTCTAGGGCCATGTCAATTCTGTTGCAAAACCTGATACCTCCCAATGTTTAAACTTCAGAATGAGGGACAATTGAGGGAGTAAGTGAGCTGCGGCGTGCGTAACTGCAAAATGTGGGTGTGGCCAAAGTCTTAATGGTGGGAGGGGCTTAAGGGGTGTGGTTACACAAAACCCAGCTCTCTCGCCAATGCCCCCAGCTCTCACAAATGCCCCCCCAGCTCTCTCACCAATGCCCACAAGTTAGCTTTCTTAGCAATGCCCCCCCCAGCCCTCGCACCAATGACCCCCAACTCTCTCACCAACTCTCCCTTCCTCTCTTACTAATGTCCCCCAGCTCTCAACAATCCCCCCTCCTTTCTTACTAATGCCCCCCAGCTCTCACACCAATCCCCCTCCTCTCTTACTAATGCCCCCCAGCTCTCACAAATCCATCCTCCTGTCTTACTAATGCCCCCCAAGCTCTCACACCAATCCTCCTCTTACTAATGCCCCCCGAGTTCACACTATTCCCCCCTCCTCTCTTACTAATGCCCCCAGCTCTCTCACCAACCCCCCTTCCCTTTTACTAATGAACCCCAGCTCTCACCAATCCCCCCTCTTACTAATGCCCCCCAGCTCTCACAATAATCCCCCCTCCTCTCTTACTAATGCCCCCAGCTCTCTCACCAACCCCCCCTCCTCTCTTACTAATCCCCCAGCTCTCTCACCAATCCACCCTCCTCTCTTACTAATGCCCCCCCAGCTCTCACACCAATCCCTCTCCTCTCCTACTAATGCCCCCCACTCTCACCAATCCTCCCTCCTCTCTTACTAATGCCCCCAGCTCTCACACCAATCCCCCTCCTCTCTTACTAATGCCCCCAGCTCTCACCAATCCCCCCTCCTCTCTTACTAATGCCCCCCGAGCTCTCACACCAATCACCCTCCTCTCTTACTAATGCCCCCCAGCTCTCTCACCAATCCCCTCTCCTCTCTTACTAATCTCCCAGCTCTCTCACCAATCCCCCCTCCTCTCTTACTAATGCCCCCTGAGCTCTCACACCAAACCCCCTCCTCTATTACTAATGCCCCCCACTCTTACCAATCCCCCCTCCTCTCTTACTAATACCCCCAGCTCTCTCCCCAGTCCCCCTCCTCTCTTACTAATCCCCCCAGCCCTCTCACCAATTCCCCTCTCCTCTCTTACTAGTTTCCCCCAGCTCTCACACCAATCCCTCTCCTCTCCTACTAATGCCCCCCACTCTCACCAATCCTCCCTCCTCTCTTACTAATGCCCCCAGCTCTCACACCAATCCCCCTCCTCTCTTACTAATGCCCCCAGCTCTCACCAATCCCCCCTCCTCTCTTACTAATGCCCCCTGAGCTCTCACACCAATCACCCTCCTCTCTTACTAATGCCCCCCAGCTCTCTCACCAATCCCCTCTCCTCTCTTACTAATCTCCCAGCTCTCTCACCAATCCACCCTCCTCTCTTACTAATGCCCCCTGAGCTCTCACACCAAACCCCCTCCTCTATTACTAATGCCCCCCACTCTTACCAATCCCCCTCCTCTCTTACTAATACCCCCAGCTCTCTCCCCAGTCCCCCTCCTCTCTTACTAATCCCCCCAGCCCTCTCACCAATTCCCCTCTCCTCTCTTACTAGTTTCCCCCAGCTCTCTCACCAATCTCCCTTCTCGCTTACTAATGCCCCCCAGCTCCCTCACCAATTCCCCCTCCTCTCTTACTAATGCTCCATAGCTCTCTCACCAATCCCACCCTTCTCTCTTACTCATGCCCCCCAATCTCTCTCACCAATTTTTCCCCTACTCTCTTACTAATGCCCCCCAGCTCTCTAACCAGTGCCCCTCCTGTCTTACTAATGCCCTACCCAGCTCTCTCACCAAATCCCCCTTCTCTCTTACTAATGTCCTGCAGCTCTCTCCCCAACCCCCTCTTCTCTCTTACTAATGCTCTCTCACCAATCCCACCCTTCTCTCTTACTTATGCCCCCCAGCTCTCTCACCAATTCCCCCTCCTTGCTTACTAATGCCCCCCAGCTCTCTCACCAATTCCCCCTCCTCCACTATTAATGCCCCTCCTATCTTATTAATGCCCCACCCCCACCTCTCTCACCTCTTCTCCTGCCTCTCCCACTAATACCCCCCCAGCTCTCTCACCAATTCCCCCCTTCTCTCTTACTAATGCCCCCCAGCTCCCTCACCAATTCCCCCTCCTCTCTTACTAATGCCGCCCCAAGCTCTCTCACAAATGCCCCCTCTCTTACTAATGCCCCCCCAGCTCTCTCACCAATTTCCCCTCCTCTCCTACTAATGCCTCCCAGCTCTCTCACCAACTCCCCCTCCTCTCTTACTAGCGCCCCCAAGCTCTCTCACTAATGCCTCCCAGTTTTCTCACCAAGTCCCCTCCTCTCTTACTAATGCCCCCCCCAGCTCTCTCACCAATTCCCCCTCCTTTCTTACTAATGCCCCACCCCCACCTCTCTCACCTATTCCCCTTCCCCTTCCTCTCTTATTAATGCCCCTCAGCTCTCTCACCAATTCCCCCTGCTCTTTTACCAATGCTGCCCCAAGCTCTCTTACAAATTCCCCCCTCCTCTTTTACTAATGCCCCCCAGCTCTCACCAATTCCCCTTCTCTCCTACTAATGCCCCCAGCTCTCTCACTAACCCCTCCTGTCTTACTAGTGCCCCCCAAGCTCTTTCACTAATGCCCCCCCAGTTTTCTCACCAAGTCCCCCTCCTCTCTTACTAATGCCCCCCAGCTTTCTCACCAACTCCCCCCTCCTCTCTTACTAATGTCCACCCCCAGCTTTCTCACCAACTCCCCCCTCCTCTCTTACTAGTGATCCCCCCAATCTCTCTCACTAGTGCCCCCCCCCCCCCAGTTTTCTCACCAACTCCCCCTCCTCTCTTACTAATGCCCCCCAGCTCTCTCACCAATCCCCCCTTCTCTATTACCAATGCCCCCCAAGCTCTCTCACCAATCCCCCCTCCTCTTACTAATGACCCCCCAGCTTTCTCACTAACTCCCCCTCCTCTCTTACTAATGCCCCCCAGCTTTCTCATCAACTCCTCCTTCCTCTCATTAAAGCCCCCCAGCTTTCTCACCAACTCCCCCCTACTCTCTTACTAATGCCCCCCAGCTCTCTCACCCACTCCCCCTCCTCACTTCCTAATGCCCCCCTTAGCTTTTTCACCAATCCCCCCTCCTCTCTTACTAATGCCCCCCCAGCTCTCTCACCAATCTCCCTCCATTCTTACCAATGCCCCTCATCTCTTACCATACCCCCCTTTTCTTTTACTAATGCCCTCTCAGCTCTCTCACCAATCCTCCTCTCTTACTAATGCCCCAGCTTTCTAATCAATCCCCCTCCTCTCTTACTAATGCTTCCAGCTCTCTCACCAATCCCCCCTCCTCTCTTACTAATGCCCCCAGCTCTCTCATCAATCCCCCTCTCCTCTCTTAGTAGTGTCCCCCAGCTCTCTCACCAACTCCCCCCTCCTTTCTTACTAGTGCCCCCCAAGCTCTCTCACTAATGCCCCCCCCAGTTTTGTCACCAACTCCCCATCCTCTCTTACTAATGCCCCCCATAGCTCTCTCACCAATTCCCCCCTCCTCTCTTAGTAGTGCCCCCCAGCTCTCTCACCAACTCCCCCTTCCTCTCTTACTAGTGCCCCCAAGCTTTCTCACTAATGCCCCCCCCCCCCAGTTTTGTCACCAACTCCCCCATCCTCTCTTACTAATGTCCCCAGGCTCTCTCACTAAGTCCCCCCTCCTCTCTTACTAATGCCCCCCCAGCTTTCTCACCAATTCCCCCCTCCTCTCTTACTAATGCCCACCCCCAGCTTTCTCACCAACTCCCCCTCCTCTCTTACTAATGCTTCCAGCTCTCTCACCAATCCCCCCTCCTCTCTTACTAATGCCCCCCAATCTCTCTCACCAATTTTTCCCCTACTCTCTTACTAATGCCCCCCAGCTCTCTAACCAGTGCCCCTCCTGTCTTACTAATGCCCTACCCAGCTCTCTCACCAAATCCCCCTTCTCTCTTACTAATGTCCTGCAGCTCTCTCCCCAACCCCCTCTTCTCTCTTACTAATGCTCTCTCACCAATCCCACCCTTCTCTCTTACTTATGCCCCCCAGCTCTCTCACCAATTCCCCCTCCTTGCTTACTAATGCCCCCCAGCTCTCTCACCAATTCCCCCTCCTCCACTATTAATGCCCCTCCTATCTTATTAATGCCCCACCCCCACCTCTCTCACCTCTTCTCCTGCCTCTCCCACTAATACCCCCCCAGCTCTCTCACCAATTCCCCCCTTCTCTCTTACTAATGCCCCCCAGCTCCCTCACCAATTCCCCCTCCTCTCTTACTAATGCCGCCCCAAGCTCTCTCACAAATGCCCCCTCTCTTACTAATGCCCCCCCAGCTCTCTCACCAATTTCCCCTCCTCTCCTACTAATGCCTCCCAGCTCTCTCACCAACTCCCCCTCCTCTCTTACTAGCGCCCCCAAGCTCTCTCACTAATGCCTCCCAGTTTTCTCACCAAGTCCCCTCCTCTCTTACTAATGCCCCCCCCCAGCTCTCTCACCAATTCCCCCTCCTTTCTTACTAATGCCCCACCCCCACCTCTCTCACCTATTCCCCTTCCCCTTCCTCTCTTACTAATGCCCCTCAGCTCTCTCACCAATTCCCCCTGCTCTTTTACCAATGCTGCCCCAAGCTCTCTCACAAATTCCCCCCTCCTCTTTTACTAATGCCCCCCAGCTCTCACCAATTCCCCTTCTCTCCTACTAATGCCCCCCAGCTCTCTCACTAACCCCTCCTGTCTTACTAGTGCCCCCCAAGCTCTTTCACTAATGCCCCCCCAGTTTTCTCACCAAGTCCCCCTCCTCTCTTACTAATGCCCCCCAGCTTTCTCACCAACTCCCCCCTTCTCTCTTACTAATGTCCACTCCCAGCTTTCTCACCAACTCCCCCCTCCTCTCTTACTAGTGATCCCCCCAATCTCTCTCACTAGTGCCCCCCCAGTTTTCTCACCAACTCCCCCTCCTCTCTTACTAATGCCCCCCAGCTCTCTCACCAATCCCCCCTTCTCTCTTACCAATGCCCCCCAAGCTCTCTCACCAATCCCCCCTCCTCTTACTAATGACCCCCCAGCTTTCTCACTAACTCCCCCTCCTCTCTTACTAATGCCCCCCAGCTTTCTCATCAACTCCTCCTTCCTCTCATTAAAGCCCCCCAGCTTTCTCACCAACTCCCCCCTACTCTCTTACTAATGCCCCCCAGCTCTCTCACCCACTCCCCCTCCTCACTTCCTAATGCCCCCCTTAGCTTTTTCACCAATCCCCCCTCCTCTCTTACTAATGCCCCCCCAGCTCTCTCACCAATCTCCCTCCATTCTTACCAATGCCCCTCATCTCTTACCATACCCCCCTTTTCTTTTACTAATGCCCTCTCAGCTCTCTCACCAATCCTCCTCTCTTACTAATGCCCCAGCTTTCTAATCAATCCCCCTCCTCTCTTACTAATGCTTCCAGCTCTCTCACCAATCCCCCCTCCTCTCTTACTAATGCCCCCAGCTCTCTCATCAATCCCCCTCTCCTCTCTTAGTAGTGCCCCCCAGCTCTCTCACCAACTCCCCCCTCCTCTCTTACTAGTGCCCCCAAGCTCTCTCACTAATGCCCCCCCCCCCCAGTTTTGTCACCAACTCCCCATCCTCTCTTACTAATGCCCCCCATAGCTCTCTCACCAATTCCCCCCTCCTCTCTTAGTAGTGCCCCCCAGCTCTCTCACCAACTCCCCCTTCCTCTCTTACTAGTGCCCCCAAGCTTTCTCACTAATGCCC
The DNA here is from genome assembly GCA_037953035.1 of Aquarana catesbeiana. Lineage (NCBI taxonomy): Eukaryota > Metazoa > Chordata > Amphibia > Anura > Ranidae > Aquarana > Aquarana catesbeiana. The sequence goes on along the minus strand of JBBHAA010000143.1, from coordinate 2,119,035 downwards.
CCCCAGTTTTGTCACCAACTCCCCCATCCTCTCTTACTAATGTCCCCAGGCTCTCTCACTAAGTCCCCCCTCCTCTCTTACTAATGCCCCCCCAGCTTTCTCACCAATTCCCCCCTCCTCTCTTACTAATGCCCACCCCCAGCTTTCTCACCAACTCCCCCTCCTCTCTTACTAATGCTTCCAGCTCTCTCACCAATCCCCCCTCCTCTCTTACTAATGCCCCCCAGCTCTCTCATCAATCCCCCTCTCCTCTCTTAGTAGTGCCCCCCAGCTCTCTCACCAACTCCCCCCTCCTCTCTTACTAGTGCCCCCCAAGCTCTCTCACTAATGCCCCCCCAGTTTTGTCACCAACTCCCCATCCTCTCTTACTAATGCCCCCCCAGCTCTCTCACCAATCCCCTCTCCTCTCTTACTAATCTCCCAGCTCTCTCACCAATCCACCCTCCTCTCTTACTAATGCCCCCTAAGCTCTCTCAACAAATCCCCCCTCCTCTCTTATAAAGCCCCCAAGCTCTCTTACCAATTCCCCCCTCCTCTCTTACTAATGCCCCACCCCTAGCTCTCTCACCAATTCCCCCTCCTCTCTTACTAATGCTCCCCCCAGCTTTCTCACCAACTCCTCCTCCTCTCTTACTAATGCCCCCCCAGCTTTCTCACAACTCCCCCCTCCTCTCTTACTAATACCCCCCCAGCTCTCTCACCAACTTCCCCTCCTCTCTTACTAATTCCCACCCCCAGCTTTCTCACCCACTTCTCTCTCCTCTCTTACTAGTGACCCCCAATCTCTCTCACTAATGCCCCTCAGCTTTCTCACCAACTCCCCCTCCTCTCTTACTAATGCCCCCCAGCTCTCTCACCAATCTCCCCTTCTCTCTTACCAATTCCCCCTCCTCTCTTACTAATGCCCCACCCCTAGCTCTCTCACCAATCCCCCCTCCTCTCTTACTAATGCCCCCCCCCAGCTTTCTCACCAACTCCTCCTCCTCTCTTACTAATGCCCCCCCAGCTTTCTCACCAACTCCCCTTTCCTCTCTTATTTATGTCCCCAGCTTTCTCACAACTCCCCCCTCCTCTCTTACTAATACCCCCCTAGCTCTCTCACCAACTTCCCCTCCTCTCTTAATAATGCCCACCCCCAGCTTTCTCACCCACTTCTCTCTCCTCTCTTACTAGTGACCCCCCCAATCTCTCTCACTAATGCCCTCCAGCTTTCTCACCAACTCCCTCCTCTCTTACTAATGCCCACCCCCAGCTTTCTCACCCACTTCTCTCTCCTCTCTTACTAGTGACCCCCAATCTCTCTCACTAATGCCCCTCAGCTTTCTCACCAACTCCCCCTCCTCTCTTACTAATGCCCCCCCAGCTCTCTCACCAATCTCCCCTTCTCTCTTACCAATTCCCCCCTCCTCTCTTACTAATGCCCCACCCCTAGCTCTCTCACCAATCCCCCCTCCTCTCTTACTAATGCCCCCCACCTTTCTCACCAACTCCTCCTCCTCTCTTACTAATGCCCCCCCAGCTTTTTCACCAACTCCCCACTCCTTTCTTATTTATGTCCCCAGCTTTCTCACAACTCCCTCCTCCTCTTACTAATGCCCCCCAGCTTTCTCACCAATTCCCCCGGTCCTCTCATACTAATGCCCCCCTCAGATTTTTTACTAACTCCCCATCCTCTCTTACTAATGCCCCCCCCCCCCCCCCCACAGCTTTCCCACAGATGCAGATTGATATTTATCCCTGTGCTTTTTTTTATTTTTTTTTATTTTCAAAAAAAGCTTTATTAAAGAGCAGTGCAGTACATTGAAGAACATAATATACAAAGGTATATTGAAAAATCCCTTGTAAATACGGGATAGATATTATGCATGTATAAAGCTAGTAAACATAGGTTCATATCCAATTACATTAGCCGTTGATACAGTAGGTAATGCTTTTGTTGATGTACCCTGTGTGGGTTGACAATCCCAACACCCCTAACGGGAACACACTGTGTTAGGATTCCACCCATCACAGGGAAAGTATTGAGGCTAACCCATAACCCCCACTGTCCCCACTCCCAGGGACCTGCCACTGCCCCAGAGGTGGGGACAGAAACCCCTAAGGAGGCCAATAGACCCCTCCATCAGAATCCCTTCAACTAGCAGTAATCCGTTCTGAGTCTGGAACTTGAACTCATTAAAGACAATCTGATGGTGACAAGAGAGATTCTACCATTATGTAAATCAGAAAGTAGAACATAACTGGTACACTGCTAAATTGGAATCAATTCGTTGTAAAAAACAGAGAGATAGGGTGAAGAAGAAGAAAAGAAGAGAAGAAGAAGAAAGAGATCGCTATCATGGGAGTTATAATTGTATCCAGTCCAAGGTGTTCTTTTTTTTTTTCTTTTTAAATTAAATATTTATTTTTTATTATTAGACTCATCTTGGCTGAGTCATTTGAATACCTGGGATAAGGGAAATGCCTACGTGACCAGTCCAGGGCTTCCAAGTCGCCTCAAATGACTTAGTGGTGTCCATCATAGAGCTGACCATTTTTTCTAGGGACATAATCCACGAAATCTTCCTTTTGACTGCCTGGAAAGACACTGTGGGTTGCTTCCAGGCTTTGGCTATAGTAGTCTTAGCTCCTAATAGCATAAAGGAAATTAATTTTTGAGAGTGTTTTGTTGTTTTAGGGGATGGTGCATTAAGTAGGGCCACTTGGGCTGATTTAGTGATAGGAAGATCCGTTACTTTTCGGATCAATGCGAATATTTTGTTCCAAAAACCTCTTATTTTCGGACACTCCCACCAAATATGAATCATAGAGCCCTGGGCTTGACACCCTCTAAAGCATAACGGGGAAACAGAAGTGAACATAGTTGCAAGTCTGGTGGGTACTAGGTACCATCGCATAAGCACTTTTAGATTAGCTTCTATCAATGCTGTATTTAGAATACCTTTAAAGGCTGTGGATCCTCTCTGATGCCATTCCTCCAGGCTCCAGGTCTCCTGCAGATCCTTCTCCCACGAGTCCATGTATGAGAATTTTGTGGTGGGTTCCACAAGGGTCGCGTAAATGAGAGATATACCCCCCTTTGTGTCTAGTGCTTGGCCGCACCAACGCTCGTAAGATGTAAATTCCAATGGGAGTGTCTGTCCCTTCATTAGGGAGGAAAGAAAATGGGATATCTGGGCAAATCTAAACCTCTCTGTACCTGGGAGTTTGAGTTTAGTTATGCAATGCTTTAGCGTAATTGGACCAGAGGGTGAGAGGAAGTGACTTATACGGTACATCCCCTTGTCTAACCACCATTTAAAGGACTTGATGTTCATACCCGGTACAAAACGGGGGTTATGAAACATGTGGTCCAAAGGGCGGGAAGGTGAGGTCAAAGCTGGTAAGCATTTCACTGAGTCCCATAATTTAAAGGATTGAGACAGTGTTGGGGCTAAAATGGTGGGCCTCAATTTCATGGGGCACCAGAGCAGGTAGTCCAAGGTGTATGTCGGAACAGCTTGTCTCTCTATTTCTATCCAATCGGGTTTCTCGACTTTGAAGTATACCATAGATAGTTGGGCCAATCTTGCAGCTTGGTAGTAGCTGAACAGATCTGGTAAACCCAGTCCCCCTTTGGTTTTGGGGCTAAAAAGCACATTACGGGCTATCCTATATCCTTTTTTACCCCAAACAAATTTTATTATTTTTCCTTGTAGGGGTTTAAGATGGTGTTTTCTAATGTCTATCGGGAGTGATCTAAACAAGTAAAGGAGCTTGGGCAGTAGCGTCATTTTGATAGAATTACGGTAATTCTACCGAGCCATGAAATATTGAATTTGGACCATGTTTGGATGTCAGATTCTAATGTGCGGAACATGGGAGGGAAATTAGCCTGGAAAAGTCGCTCAAACTTGGGGGTAAGGTTTATCCCTAGATATCGGATCGAAGATTCGCTCCATTTAAATTTGAATGCGGGCTTGAGCCTATTTACATCTGCGTCTGGTAGAGAAATGTTTAATGCCTGTGACTTGTCCATGTTGACCTTTAAACCCGACAAGGATCCAAATGTCCTCAAGAGATTACATATATTGGGTAGTGAGGTAGTAGGGGAAGTGACAAATAAAAGGATATCATCCGCAAACAGGGCGCATTTGTGGGAATACTCTCCGCATTTAACCCCCTTAATATTATGGTTAGACCTGATCGCAATTGCCAGGATCTCTATGGCTAAAGCGAAGATCACAGGAGATAGGGGACACCTCTGTCTGGTTCCCCTGGTTATTTGAATGGGTACGAATAGAAGCCGTGTAATTTGACCTTGGCGCTGGGAGTGGAGTATAGTGCTTTCAGGGTATTTATAAAGTTTTCCCCAAATCCCCATCGCCCCAGGACTGAAAATAGGAAGGTCCATGATAAAGAATCGAAGGCCTTTTGGAGGTCCAATGACAGCAATAAACCTTCCTGCTTTGGGCCTCCATCCCATCCCGATTGTAATAAAGAGACTATGTCAACCGCCCTTCTGACCTGATCCGGGCCTTGTCTTCCCGGCATAAAACCCACTTGATCTTTATTTATATATTGATTGATGAAGGAGTTGATTCTGTTAGCCAGGATTTTAGTAAGTATTTTCAGGTCGTTGTTAATCAACGAGATCGGTCTGTAATTCTCGACTAGAGATGGATCCTTGTCGGGCTTGGGGATGACCGAGATAAACGCCAAATTTAGTTGTGACTCAAGGGGTGTCCCTTCCCTTTTGAATTGAAGAATTTTGTAATATAGGGTGCCAAAGTTTTCTTGAATGTTTTATAGTATTGATTGGAGAAACCATCAGGGCCAGGAGCTGAGCTCCCGTTTAAGTTTTAATTACCTCTAACGTTTCTTCCATGGTGAAGGGGGCTTCCATGATATCCTTATGATCTTTACTTAGAGTTGGAATGTTAATGCTATCTAGGAATGATTTCAAGGAAGAGTCGGACATTGTGTCATTTTGCTGATACAATTTAGAGTAGAAGGATTGAAAAGCTTGCAGGATTTTTGGGGGGTTAAGGGTTGAGGTGCCATCCTGAAGTCTAATATTTGGGATGGTGAAGTTAGTGACTTTGGGAGATAGCTTTCTTGCCAGAAGGGTACTCATCTTATCTCTCTGAACATAGAATTTCACGCTATTCCATTTCAAGTGTGTCTCTGCCCTCACTGTGTGGGCCAGGTTTAATGCTATTCTGGCTGCATCTAGTTGAGCTATTTTGACCGAAGGAGGGTCCCGTTTATGTTGCTTGCAAAGGGCCTTGAATTCCCTCTCTAGTTTCTCAATCTCCGCTTTCTGCTCTTTCTTTTTTCTGGAAGATATTTGAATGAGCTTTCCCCTTATGGTCGCTTTATGAGCGGCCCAAAGAGTCTCTGCTGAAATCCCCTAGACATTGTTCCGCAAAAAATAATCTTTTATGTCTTTCTCAATCTCTATGACTGAAATATGGTCATTAAGAATAGTGTCGTTGAGTCTCCACTGGGTATTGGGTGGTTTGTGAGAACCGCCCCTTATTGTGACGATCACCATGGCGTGATCTGAAAGGGCTGTGTCCTTGATATAGGCCTTAAGCACATAGGGTATATGTATTACTGACAGGAGTATATGGTCGATCCTGGAATATGTTTTGTGAGGGTTTGAAAAATATGTATAATCCCTCTTTGTGGGATTGAGTTCTCTCCAAATATCGGCTAGGCCTTGTTGATATAATAATTTCGCGATCTTGGAGCTTGTTTTTGTGGAGCGGATTGATTGTGCTTTTAATGGTTTGGATTTGTCTAAACCTGGGTCGAAGGCCACGTTGGAGTCACCTCCGAAAATTACCGTTCCTTCTAATAGTGGGCTTAGAGTTTGTAGCATTGCTTGGAAGAATTTTGTTTGACCCTTATTGGGGGAGTAATAGGAAATGAAAGAATAAAGGTTTTCATCTATTTTACCCTTAACCAATAAGAATCTGCCATCTGGATCTCTGTGCACTAAATCGGGCTTAAATTTACACTGTTTTGCGAATATTACCGCTACACCTCTGGTCTTATCTTCTGCATTCGCTAGGAAGAATGTGGGGTATTGAGCATGTAGAAATGTTGGGTTATAATTGGAAGGGAAATGTGTTTCCTGGATCATGACTACCGCCAATTTTTGTGCGTGGTAAGATTGGAGTAATTTACGCCTCTTTACCGCTGGATTTAACCCCTGGGCATTATGGGAGGCTAATTTAAAGGACGGAAGAACCAAGTTGTCACTAGGCATATTGGCTAATTGGGGAGAACGTATGTGGTGCGGCATCTCTTACCTCTTCTGGAGTGTGGTGGAGCCTGGTTATTCGGATCGTGAGATAGGATCTGGAGCCTGGAGGAGAGTGGACCGACCAAGAATCCTGTGGACTGGCACAAAAAAAAAATAGGGTTAGAGAAAAAGACAGAAAGGAAAGAGAAAATGAGAGAAAGTAAATGCACGTGTTCTCGTGAGAATAGTCCCAAGAGGAACCTGCGGCATCGAGGGGATGCAAAGATCCCCTCCATGTCGCCCAACAATAAACAAAAGTAGCCCTCCAAAGGGGCTATCAGTCCATCTCCCGACCATGGGGATCCCATTATCGTGAGATGGATGGAGGTGCATGACTGCTACCCCAGTCAGTGCCTGCCCAATTGGTAATCCTATAGTAAAAAATTAACAGAACCCTGTGAGGAAAACCATTTCAACACTGTAACATTGCAAACTGTGTGTATCGAAGCCAGCCGGCTTAATAAAAAACAAAACAAAAAGAAAGTCCTGCTGTAGGCCTAATACGCCCAGGGGGGATGTGTGAAGGGAGAGGGGGGAGGGAGGGTGGAGGGAAAAGGATAGGAGGGGGACCGGGGAATAAGGATAAGTCTAAGAGGGGGAATAATTGTAGGAGCTGTATAAAGCCCTATTAGGAGCTATCCTTTCCCAATAGACCGGTGTGTCATTGTGTCTGTCTCCTGGTCCACCACACCACCAGCCGGCGGTGAGGAAGACCCGTAGGTGGGAAGTCCCAAGAACTTGCTCTTCGGTGTTCGTTGATAAGTTGATTGTAGGAGATCCAGACGCCATCTATGGGAAGGGATGGGGGCTGAGTGTTTGCGAGTCGCTTGAATAGGTACGGATGATCCATTGGGAGAAGTCACATGACAAAGCGACTCATTTTTCTGGTGCAGGGTGACCTAACAGGTCCGAGGTGTCGTGGTCTGGTGAAGTCCATATGGAGGTGGAAGTCCGGTATCCCTGATGGGTTCAGGGTTCGTACATCCTAATCCTAAGTGGTTCAAGATGGTCTTTTAGGGTTATTGACGACTTGGAATGTATCCTGAGGAATGTATCCGGGTACTGCCCGGACGTGTTCATATGCTTTAGGAGGGCATCGGTTCCCTTACTCGTCTACTTTTTGTGGTTTTCCATAAAGGGGAGACTGGGCTGGTTGGAGTCTGTCTCTTATAAGATCCGGATTGCGCATTTGATGTGTCCATCTCTAAGTCCTGAGATATAAGCTTCAGTGAGAGAAGGATCCGCTCTCCTTCAGGCAGATTTGTGAAGGAGTGTGTCTTGCCTTTGTAGGTGAATTTTAAAGCAAAGGGGAAAGCCCACCAGTATCTTATTTCCTTTTGTGTCAGGATTAGTAGTAGAGGTTTGAGGGCTCTGCGTTTTTGGATCGTCATAGGCGATATGTCCGCAAATATTTGAACATCATGGCCTTGGAATGATATGTGTGGTTGCTGGCGGGAGAGCTTCATGATGTTCTCTTTCACTCCGTAGTGGTGCGGCTTCACCACTATGTCCCTGGGAGACCTGTCCTTCCTGGGGGGACCCAGAGATCTGTGGGCTCTGTCTAACTCCAGGTTATGTGTAGAGATATCAGGGTTAAGGGATTTGATCAATTCTTGCACTGCTGAAGGGACATCCGTGCAAGATTCTGGGATGCCTCTGACCCTGAAGTTCTCCCTTCTCGATCGGTTTTCCAAATCGTCGATCCTACTTAAGGCCGCATCCAACTGTTCCTGCACAATCTGAATGTGGTCAGAGTTTTGATTGGTTCTTGAGACTGTGTAATCCAGTTTTTGTTCAATCGCTTCTATTCTGGTGCCCAGATTCTGGAAGTCAGATCGAATGTCATTTGTTATTTTGTGGGCTGTATTAGCTAAGCCCCTTTCCAGTAAGTCAGATAGTTTGAGGAAGAGGTCCCCTGCATTCTGGGGCATGTCTGTGTCTGTGCCTCCCATATTATCATTATTGTGCTGAGGGAAAGGAGAATGTCCCATATGAGATAGCAAGGGGGCTGCCAGGGGGCTCTCATTCAGGTAAGCCGAGTTGTGGCCTGAGGGGGATGTGGTGGGCTGGGATAAGGCGATTGCAGAGGTAGGGTATGGGAGAATAGCAGGAGCGATCACTTGCCTGGCTTCTTGGATTCCCCCTGATGCTGCCTGTGTCTGAGGCGCGGCCGCCATCTTGGATTCAGCCTGTATTTTCTCTGCCTCAAAGCGGGGTCCCAGGTCCTTTTTTGCTGCCATGGATGGCATGGGTGGGGAACCGCTGTGTTCCCCCAACCGATTCTGCTGTGCACAGGCTTGCAGCGGCTTCCGATACGGCGCTAGGGCGGCTGGCTGGCTGGGGTAGTGAGGAGCTCCCGGCTTACGCGGCCATCTTGGAGTCCCTCGCGCATGCGCCTTCCCTGTGCTTTTTTAAGCACAGTGCTGCTGACAGCTCCGAGTGTCATAACTGTAGCATAACTGTAGCCGAGGAGGGGTTTCACAACACTTCACCGGCTCCACGCTAGTCTTGACAGATGGGGAAGGAAGACACCTCTGGCATCCCCAATGTTAGGGCAGCAAATATGGGCAGTTGTAGGGCTGGGACCCAAGGCACCGACCAGCAAATATGGACCATGTCCCCCCTGGGTGCCTGACGCAAACACACAGAAGCAGGCGGAGTGCTTCTGTGTGACAAGTTCAGTTCCTCTTACCTTTCACGAGTCGATGAGAGGATCGGGCGGTTGAGAGGTGGGATCAGGGCCACGGGCAGATGGGATCGGGGGCCCTGAGAGCTGATGATTGGAGCCACCTGCAGATGGGATCGGGGCCCGTGAGAGCCAGTAATCGAGGCTGCCTTCAGATGGGATCGGGCCACTGAGAGCCGGCATGAGGACCGCTAAGAGGCAGAATCCGGGCCGAAGAGAGAGGCGGAGCTGAGAGGTGGCCTGCAAGTGATGTTATAGGTTGCTAGGACCCCGGCGGTCCTAACAACCAGTGACTGCATGGGGGAGCAGAGATTACCAGTAGATCTTCTCCCAGGAATCCTCACTTGGTGCTGTGTGTGAGAGCACACATTCCACCCATTATGGATACCGCTATGGAGTGGAGCCCAGGGTGGGCTCTGGGACTCCAGCCCAGATCCGGGACTTACTTTAAATTGTGGGACAGTCCAGTGGAATCCAGGATGGTTGGGAGATATGAAACCTCATCCCTGAATGGATAGGGCCCTACACACAGCATTCAGCCCTGTCCAGCCACAGCTTGCCATAGGCTTTGATAGACTGCATGTGGTGGGGCTGCCTGCTGCACCTGTGAAAGAAAAAATGGGGTAAGTGGCCCTACCTTATTGTACCATATGGTGTAAGTAAGTGCCCTCCCACCAGGAGGGAAAAACCTATGCTTGTTAGGACTAGGTGTGTATAAATATACCCATCAGTAGTGGATATGAAAGTATAATGTGACAAAAACCGTGCTGAGTAAGAGGAAAAAAGGGGGTACCTATGTACCCATAAAAGCTTATATGTCTATTACGTCAGACAAAGAAAAATGTGTAATATATCCATATCTAGTGAACCAAAAATGTGAACATCATACAGTCAGGTCCATAAATATTGGGACATTAACACAATTCTAATCTTTTTAGCTCTATACACCACCACAATGGATTTGAAATGAAACAAACAAGATGTGCTTTAACTGCAGACTTTCAGCTTTAATTTGAGGGTATTTACATCCAAATCAGGTGAACGGTGTAGGAATTACAACAGTTTGTATATGTGCCTCCCACTTTTTAAGGGACCAAAAGTAATGGGACAATTGGCTGCTCAGCTGTTCCATGGCCAGGTGTGTGTTATTCCCTCATTATCCCATTTACAAGGAACAGATAAAATGTCCAGAGTTCATTTCAAGTGTGCTATTTGCATTTGTAATCTGTTGCTGTCAATTCTCAATTTGAGATCCAAAGAGCTGTCACTATCAGTGAAGCAAGCCATCATTAGGCTGAAAAAACAAAACCAACCCATCAGAGAGATAGCAAAAACATTAGGTGTGGCCAAATCAACTGTTTGGAACATCTTTAAAAAGAAAGAACGCACCGGTGAGCTCAGCAACACCAAAAGACCCAGAAGACCACAGAAAACAACTGTGGTGGATGACCGAAAAATTCTTTCCCTGGTGAAGAAAACACCCTTCACAACAGTTGGCCAGATCAAGAACACTCTCCAAGAGGTAGGTGTATGTGTGTCAAAGTCAATAATCAAGAGAAGACCTCACCAGAGTAAATACAGAGGGTTCACCACAAGATGTAAACCATTGGTGAGCCTCAAAAACAGGAAGGCCAGATTAGAGTTTGCCAAACAACATCTAAAAAAGCCTTCACAGTTCTGGAATAACATCCTATGGACAGATGAGACCAAGATCAACTTGTACCAGAGTGATGGGAAGAGAAGAGTATGGAGAAGGAAAGGAACTGCTCATGATCCAAAGCATACCACCTCATCAGTGAAGCATGGTGGTGGTAGTGTCATTGGGTGGGCATGTATGGCTGCCAATGGAACTGGTTCTCTTGTATTTATTGATGATGTGACTGCTGACAAAAGCAGCAGGATGAATTCTGAAGTGTTTCGGGCAATATTATTTGCTCATATTCAGCAAAATGCTTCAGAACTCATTGGACGGCACTTCATAGTGCATATGGACAATGACCCGAAGCATACTGCAAAAGCAACCAAAGACTTTTTTAGGGGAAAGAAGTGGAATTTTATTCAATGGCCAAGTCAATCACCTGACCTGAATCCGATTGAGCATGCATTTCACCTGCTGAAGACAAAACTGAAGGGAAAACGCCCCAAGAACAAGAAGGAACTGAAGACATTTGCAGTAGAGACCTGGCAGAGCATCACCAGGGATGAAACCCAGCGTCTGATGATGTCTATGAGTTCCAGACTTCAGGCTGTAATTGACTGCAAAGGATTTGCAACCAAGTATTAAAAAGTAAAAGTTTGATGGATGATTGTTAATCTGTCCCATTACTTTTGGTCCCTTAAAAAGTGGGAGGCACATATACAAACTGTTGTAATTCCTACACCGTTCACCTGATTTGGATGTAAATACCCTGAAATTAAAGCTGAAAGTCTGCAGTTAAAGCACATCTCTTTGTTTCATTTTAAAGCATTGTGGTGGTGTATAGAACCAAAAAGATTAGAAGTGTGTCAATGTCCCAATATTTATGGACCTGACTGTACATATAAATAGAAGGTATTAATATAGGTAAGACCTCCAGGATAACATACCAAAAAAATTATATATACATTATAGTGGGCAAGAATTCAATAATGTGTCAAGAAGTCCCGGAGCAGGGGTATATAAAAAATATACATAGATGAAAATACGAACCAAGTCCCATACAGATTGTGCGTGAAAAAACAAAAATAATGAAATATAACAATAAAAATAATATAAAAAATATATAAATATGAGAATACAAATATATAAAGTCCCAGGGAATAAGATGTATATCACAGGAGTATAATTCCAAAATGGCTGGTTATGATCCTTTCGGGTGACTTCGGTGCTCAGCAGATAAGGTGATTTAAGGTGCTCCCCCCTGTTGTGTCCCCACTTACCAAATGTTGTCACCCCTACAGGGGTAATAGGCATAAGTGTGTGGTCGTGGGTAGGCTTCCTCCTAGGCTTACCCGAAGTTCGGTCTGTAGGTCTTTCGGGATTCATCAGCTGTCTCCACAGGTGAGGGATCACACTGGTCAGCACCTTCCAAAAAATCACTCCCAGCGTTCAGAACTGAGTCCTCATAAGAAGAAAAGGTGGGACTCCCATAGTGTAGTAGTTAAAAATATATGTTTACTGCAAGAGATAAAAGTCAGTGGTTTCCCATCCAAAATGTGGGAGAACCGAAAGAAAAACACAATGATAATTAGGTAAGGGAAGCCGGAATGCAGCGTGCGTTCCACATGCGCTCCAGGCTCCCTAGCGGAAATTACGTGAAAGCGTAGCCCTGCCTTACGCGTTTTGTCATTGGACGTTCTCAAAGGCGGCGCCATCTTTCTACACCTGACAGCTCTTATAGGCGTACGGGCACACAAGTTCCTCCCCTTCTCAGATAGCAACGAGTAAGCACTCAGCGGGGTTGTATGGGCATTACTGAACTAAGGGGAAAGGAGGTGCCCATGTACAGCACGCATCAAGCGGCAGTTCCCCATAGGCTAATAGAACTTGTGTGTACCGTACTCCCTAATATTCATGTTATAAACAAAAATGGCATATATAGGACAAAAGTACATAAGAGGCATATATGCATACTTAGTATGTAAAATAAAAAGGAAAACGAGAATGTTATCATTGATACAAATAAACTGCTAATTAAAGTAATGAGTATATGAATAGGAGAGTGTTAGGTGGTCAGTCGTGGAATGACAGCTCCAACCACCATCCCCCTAAGAAATCAGGCAGTGACAGATACTAACTGGTAAAACCTATATAAAAACATATATATATATATATATATATATATATATATATATATATATACAGTATATATATATAAAATGGTATAATAAAAAAACGCCCTCCCCAAGGCATGGGAGAGCTATTCTAAAGCGCAGAAGAAATGTGCGCAATAATAAGCCGACATAGTACTATATGAGATAAAGGAAGAAAAAACAAAATGAGAAAAAGCAGTAAGATATTACAATAAAAAGGGGATAAAGATTGCAGTAAAAAAGGGGGGAATGAAATAGAGATTAGAATATGAATTATGGCCACAGGTGTAAGATTATATATCCACAAATCATATTCATAATATGATCTGTCCAATTTCCACGTCCTGTGTTCAAATATTATCTATATAAGCAGTACAGCATCTCCAGGTGGAATAGGCAATGTCAGCGACCTATGGTCAAACACTGTCAATATAAGCTTGGTGGTGGGCAATGGTGGGGCTGCATTCCTGGCAATGGTGGGGCTACATTCATGGCAATGGTAAATCTGCATTCATGGCAATGGTGGGGCTGCATTCATGGCAATGGTGGGGCTGCATTCATGGCAATGGTGGGGCTGCATTCATGGCAGTGGTGGGGCTGCATTCTTGGCAATGGTGGGGCTGCATTCATGGCACTTGTGAGGCTGCAGATGGGCACTGATTAGGCTGCATTGATGGGCACTGACCCTTTTTTTGCTTCACAGTTCTTTATTTAAAATTTAGTTTTTTTCCTGAAACTCTAATGCCGCGTACACACGGTCGGACTTTTCATCTACAAAAGTCCAACGGACGCTGACGGACTAAAGCTGGCTGGTAATCCGATCGTGTGTGGGCTTCTCCGGACTTTCAGCAGACTTTTTCAGCCTCAAATCCGACGGACTTTAGATTTGAAACATGCTTCAAATCTTTACGTCGTAACTACGACGGACCCCGAAATCCGCTCGTCTGTGTGCTAGTCCGACGGACAAAAACCCATGCTAGGGCAGCTATTGGCTACTGGCTATGAACTTCCTTATTTTAGTCCGGTGTACGTCATCACGTACGAATCCGTCGGACTTTTGTGTGGTCGTGTGTAGGCAAGTCCGTTCGTTAGAAAGTCTGCTGCAAGTCCGCCGAAAGTCCGCCGGAAGTCCGCCGGAAGTCTGTCGGACAGGCTGTCGGACTTTTGTAGACGAAAAGTCCGACCGTGTGTACGCGGCATTAAAGTGAAGGTCCGTGTTATACGCTGATAAATACGGTCTCTTCACCACACAGCCACAAAGGCAAGGGATTTCTTGTTGGGCAGTGCATTAGTGCTCGGACGAACACACTTAGACCAAATTTTAATGGTTCGAAGAATGTCAGGCAAAATGCTCCGCCCTCACGCATGTTCACTTCATCAAATCTGGTCCTCTTTGAAAAAAGTTTGGATACCCTTTGTCTAAAGTATTGGGACACCTGCCTTGACACACACATGAACTTTAATGGCATCCCAGTCTTAGTCTGTAGGGTTCAATATTGAGTTGGCCCACCCTTCGCAGCTATAACAGCTTTAACTCTTCTGGGAAGGCTGTCCACAAGGTTTAGACGTGTGTCTATGGGAATGTTTGACCATTCTTCCTGAAGCATATTTGTGAGGTCAGGCACTGATGCTGGATGAGAAGGCCCGGCTCCCTGTCTCCATTCTAATTCATTCCAATGGTGTTCTGTCAGGTTGAGGTCAGAACTCTGTGCAGGCCAGTTGAGTTCCTCCACCCCACACTCGCTCATGATGCTTTGCTCTACATCCTCACACAGGAAAAGGGAAATTAACACATAGAGCCCAGCAAACACTAGAGGGAGCCAACCCCATAACAACACAGAAAATGTCTCTAAATTATAAGCACAATAGCCAACCCTGGCTACATTCTCCCCCCACTTGAACTCTTTGGTCCCCAAAGACATGGAGACAACCATTCTAATAACTTGCTGAGAAGAAAAGGTTACTAACAAATGTATAATAACACCAACCACAGTCTGAATTCAACTGGATTTTTCTGAAACCATTCATATACACTCTCAGTTCAATTCAAACTCAGTTTTTGAACAGACCAGGGCAATTGCAGTGTCCCACCCACTGGTGTCTGAGGTCAGAGCAGAGTCGCCCCCTACCCAATTAACAGTAGGAGATTTAGTCATGGGAGCTTGCCTGTGAATAGTATGAGTCAGTTCATCAGAGTTCTCTCCTAGAGTATCGTAAGTGAGTCTCTTGGGAGGATGTACATCTCGCCTCTACCGAACTGGGAAATACTTCTCA
Source organism: Aquarana catesbeiana (assembly GCA_037953035.1). Taxonomy (NCBI): domain Eukaryota; kingdom Metazoa; phylum Chordata; class Amphibia; order Anura; family Ranidae; genus Aquarana; species Aquarana catesbeiana. Next base: position 2,103,991 of record JBBHAA010000143.1, on the reverse strand, counting down.
GTAGGTTGAACAGGATTCTCGGTTGATCCCCTGGTATGATCAAGACTGCAAGGCTTTAAAAGGAAGATCCATAACTGCAGATTCAGAACTTGGTAGTGGGCAGGAAATATCAATCTCCTCGAGGAGAGCAGAAAGAGATATCTGACATTCTCCATTCTCCACACCCATACAAGCATCTACAAAATCAGGCGACACTTTAGTTGGCATTCTTCCTCCCTTCTCATTCATAGTCCAGCTATCAGGTTCATTTTCTGCAAGCCACAGCCAAAAGGGCACAGCCACTACATCTTCTTCCTCTTCTTCATCATCATCTCTCCTTTTTCCTGATTAGACAGTAGGGCTAGGAACTTGCGGTGGTACATAATCTTCATCCTCTTCTAACAAAACAGAAGGAATCGAAATTTGTTTCTGTGAACGAGTCCTAGATGAAATTGGCTTTGGAGGAGACGAAAAAGGTACTTGAGGCACTCTAACCACATCAGACAATGGAAGCAGATGATTTCGATGCCACATCTTCAGAGGACCTTTTTCTCCTTCAGGTCTGATTTGGTAGACTGGTAGCCCAAGAAGCTGTTTACAAATAACATAAGGTTGCGGTCGCCATCGATCAGCCAGCTTATGTTTCAACAACACACGATCTCTGGGTTGCAAATTGTGTAATATGACTTTCAAAGTGGATGTAAACCCAATGTCATCCTTTATAAACTACTGCCATAGGGGTTATCTATAAGGATATACATGCCTCCTGTATGTATCCTTACCTGTCAAATGTCTCCCCTCTGTCTGTTACGAGACCCGAAAAAATGCATATTCTGTGGGTGGGTCTGTTGTCTGGAGCTCGGTGGGTGGAGTTGTGATGTTAGTAGACTCCCCGCCCACCTCTACACTCCCCTTTTCAATATGCATTTTCTCCTGTGTATTTCTTACACTGAACTTCTGCTATGATCTCTAACATCCAGTAAAAAGACAGAAAAGTAACCACATGACTTCAGAATGCCAAATCATGCTGAGGTGTGGAACAGCCAATCCTTGCAGAGCTGCTGAAGAAAGGAGTGGGGGTTGGAATTAAAAAAATAATGCATGTCTTAGGCTAGTTCACGAGATATGTAAATCACCTGTCACTCACAGCAAGGGGGAGGATTTGACAAAGTTTTTCTCTGTCAAGTTTTATCTCACTGAACAATAAAAGAGGTTTGCTCAGAGTTGGATTAACTCTTTGTGGCAAGACTGGGCTCAAATGATAGGAAATCTTATACTCTACATTATGACATAAAAAAAAATTTGGGTTTACATCCACTTTAGGTCAAAGTTCCTTTTGTTTCTTGATTCCATAGCTGAGGTATGTTCCATAGCCTTCTCATATGCTTGCTGAAGGTTCTTCCGTAATCTGTCAACATAACCTTTGTGACAGGTCAAAGAAGTATTGTCAATTGTGGTGTCAAAAACTAAGTCAACAGGAAGACGGGCTTCTCTCCTAAACATGAGGCGATATGGAGAATAACCAGTGGCGTTACTCACAGTACTGTTGTAAGCATGTACCATGGCTGCAATATGATTTCCCCAGTGCTGTTTTTTCCCAACATATTCAACAAAGTTTGATTAAACCTCTCAGGCGTGGTCCAAGATTTTTTTATGCCCAGCAGGGTGCACAGCTGATAGACTAGTCCACTCTCAAAGTCTCTTCCTTTATCGGAGTGAATTTGGACAGGCAACCCATAATTCACAAAGAACTTTTCAACAAGGACTTTAGCCACAGTGCTCGCCTTCTGGTCTTTGGTAGGATAGGTCTGTGCATAATGAGTGAAGTGATCAGTCACCACCAGGATGCTATTTCTTTCACTGATATCAGGATCCAGGCACAGGAAGTCAATGCAAACCAACTCTAAAGGCTCTTGGCTCTACAAATGTCCCATAGGAGCAGCCCTGGCTGGTAATGTCTTACCATGATTAAATGCTAAACAGGAGTGACAATAACTCTCTCTCTCCTCTCATATTAGGCCAGTAAAACCTCTCTGATTAGGCAGGAAAGTCCTTTCTGTCCCTAAATTCCCATGATCATCCTGCAAAGAGGTCAAAATGGTTGAATGATGCTACCCGGGAAGGAATAACTGCCATTTCTCTTCTCTGTCTTCTGAAGGACCTCGCCTATACAACACTCCATCCCTAATGGGGCATACACACGGTCGGAGTTTTCGTCTGGACTGGTCCGACGGACGCTGACGGACCAAATCCGAATGTGTGTGGTCTGCATCGGACTTCCGATGGAACGTTTCAGTCGGAAATCCGACGTACTTTAGATTTGACGCCTGCTTTAAATTTTTACATCGTAACTCCGCTGGACTCAGTTCCTGACGGAAAGCCCGTTCGTCTGTATGCTGGTCCAATGGACCAGATACGACGCAAGGGCAGGGTACTGCATCTCGCGCTCGCTGCAATAGGAAAAACAAATTTTCCTATTGCAGCGAGCGTGGGGCATACCAGGCCCTTAGGTCTGGTATGGTATGGATTTTAAGGGGAACCCCCCTACGCCGAAAAATCCCCCCAAAATCCATGCCAGACCGCGATCCGAGCACGCAGCCTGGCCGGTCAGGAAAGGGGTGGGGACGAGCGAGCGGCACCCCCTCCCCTGAACCATACCAGGCCGCATGCCCTCAACATGGGGGAGGTGCTTTGGGGGAGGGGGCGCCCTGCAGCCCCCGACACCCCAAAGCACCTTGTCTCCATGTTGATGAGGACAAGGGCCTCTTCCCGACAACCCTGGCCGTTGGTTGTCGGGGTCTGCGGGCGGGGGGCTTATCAGAATCCGGGAGCCCCCTTTAATAAGGGGGCCCCCAGATCCCGGCCCCCCACCCTATGTGAATGAGTATAGGGTACATGGTACCCCTACTTATTCACCTGGGGGAAAAAGTGTCAATAAAAAAAACACACTACACAGGTTTTTAAAGTAATTTATTAGACAGCTCCGGGGGTCTTCTTCCAACTCTGGGGGTCTTCTTCCGACTTCGGGGGTCCCTCTGGCCTCTTCTCCTGGTGTCGGTTGGTTCTTCTTCAATCTCTCTGGCCTCTTCTCCCGGTGTCCAAGTTCTTCTGCCGGCTCCACGCGATCTTCCCCCCCGCCCACAGGGAGGGAGTGACGAACAGGTACCTTACTTTGCCTGCCCGTGCCATTCTGCCAATGTATATCATCGTGAGGTGGTCGGCAAGTGGTTAAATCTCTTTTGGACAGCTGAGGTAAGCCCTCACCTCAGACTTGCGTCAGCCCACAGAGGGGTGAACTCCGATAGACTCAGCAGCAACACCTCCCTTCATCTTCTGAGCCATGCCTTGGCACAAGGCCTGCACACCTTCTTCAGTCTCATAGGCCCAATCCTCCGACTCTTCTTCTCTCCTATGAGGTCTGCGAGACAAAGCATCTGCATCTTGATTTCCTGCCCCAGTTCGGTACTTCAAACTGAACTTGAACCCAGCCAAAGTTGCCAGCCATCTGTGCCCTGTGGCATCCAATTTGGCTGATGTCAAGAGGTAGGTTAAGGGATTATTATCTGTCTTTACTACAAACTCTGCTCCATACAAATAGTCCTTCAGTTTGTCTACCACTGTCCATTTTAGAGCTAGGAAATTGTGAACAGGGTAATTCCTCTCAGTTGGTTTAAGGCTATGACTCACGTAAGCCACGGGTCTGACACCACTGTTCTGTTCTTGATAGAGAACTCCTCCCAGGCCCTCTCTACTGGCGTCCACATGAAGTTCATAAGGCTTGCCAGGATCAGCATAAGCCAAGACCGGGGCCTCAGCGAGACTCTTCTTTAACTGCCAAAAATGCTCTGTCACACTGAGGAGTCCATTGGTCCTGGACTGACTCTCCTTTCTTGCGACCACCAGACTTTTTCGACTTGACTCCATCCTCTCCTACTCCCATGACCACTTGTAACAGCTCATTCAGGGGCCGAGCCCAAAAATCGCCAATAATAAGGGCAGAACCCCAAGAAAGATCTTAGTTCACAGTTCTTGGCCTGGGGCATGTGGTAACAGCCTCCAATGTCTGCGGATCCATGGCAACCCCTCCTGCGGAGACAACATGACCCAGATATGTGACAGAGGTTCTGTAGAATGGACACTTCTCCAAAGACAACTTCAATCCTTCTTAATGGAGTCATGAAAAAACCTTCTCTAACCTAGCTTCATGTTCTTCTAATGTTCTTCCAAACACAATGATGTCGTCAAGATACACTAACACATCTACTAGGTTCATGTCTCCTTCCGTTCTCTCCATCAATCGCTGGAAGGTCGCTGGGGCCCCTGACAATCCTTGAGGCATTCGGCTGAACTCATAGAATCCCAAAGAATAAATGAATGCAGTTTTTTCTCAATCTTCTGGGTGCATGGAGATCTGATAGTACCCACTCTTCAAGTCAAGTACGCTGAACCATTTGGCCCCAGGAAGACATGGAGAGCATCTTCAATGCAGGGAGTTGTGTACTGATCAGGGATGGTGCGCCGATTTAGAGTCCGGTAGTCAATACACACGTGTAGCGATCCATTCTTCTTCCGCACCACCACAATAGGGGATGCATATGGGCTCCTGGACTCCTGAATGACCCCTGACCTCTTCAGTTCAGTCAACTGCTCTCAAAGGTCTTCCAGGTCACTGAGGGGTATTCTCCTAGCTCGTTATCGAAAAGGCTTATCCTCCTGTAACCGGATTTGGTGTTGAGCGCTCTTAGCACATTCTACATCAAAATCATCCTTCGAAAAGGATCTTCTCCCATCTCATTAATTGGGACTTCATTCTTTGTTGCCATACAGGGGATAAAACTTCAGCACAACACTAGAACTCCTTCCGCATCTGCTGACCATCCTCCTAAACCTTTGGTCTCTTCAGGAAACACAGGGGTAGCTGCACTCACTTGCCCCCCACCAACATCCGTGCCCCCATTGTGATTGGATGGTCTGTAACATTCCATAGACTAATTGGCACTTTTTTCCAGTTCGGGACAGATCCCTGGTGGGGACCAATTCAGGAACCATCTCTAATCCAACAGCTCTAGCTTGTTCATCAGTTTCTAAGACAACAAAGGGGCATGGTTGGTCTGAGGTCAGTTTGACTGTGGCTTTCACACAAGCAACTCCTTCTGGCTGCAACACTCTCTCTTTGGCTTCTAACTTCCACAAGCCTCCCACCCCTTAATAGGGGCATTCTTCTCTCTTGCCACACGCCGACAGGCCTTCAGTAACTGAGGATGGATCTTGTCTGGAATGGAAGCATCTTCTCCCAATACCGATGACAACAATCTTCTTACCAGATCAGTGTCTGTCCCAATTAGTATTGAATTCCGTCCGGCCCCAGGTGGCCTGGGGCACACGACCGCCAAAGCGTGTCAAAGGCCTCCACCTTCCCGACAGTTCCTGGTCCGAAGGATATTTGAATAGGCATGTACCCATCATATGGGCACTTGGCGGTTCCAATTACCCAGATCTCCAGTTCTCCAAGCTTGCGTAGAGGAAGGTGGTTCAAGTACCTGTCATAAAAGTGTGACTTGGGCCCCAGTGTCTAACAAGGTCCTTGTGTAAATGCCCTCTATTTGTATGGACACAATTGGGGATGGCCCCACTAATTTCTCTGGAAAGCTCTCTAGGTTGTTTCTGGTAGAGTTGGGTTTGCAATCTCTCCTTGGTGTATTCTGAGAGGACCTAACAGTGGCCCTAGGTGGTGACACTAGGTTGTTTCTAGTAGAGTTGAGTTTGCAATCTCACTTTGGTGTATTCTGAGAGAACCTAACAGTGGCCCTATGTGGTGACAAAGCATTGATCATCTGTGCCCAGGTCCCTGACCCCAGTGACGGGTTACTTGGCTGTGAGAGTGATGAAGGTGTCGATGCCAGGCCATTTTTCTGAGGCCTTTTCCTGACCTTCCTCCAGTTCTGGAGCTCTGTTTCTTGTCAGGGTTCCCAGCTGGCTCCTTCACTGAGACCCCTGAGAGTTTCCTGCCTTCTGATCTAAGAACAGTTTTTGTAATATCTTTACAAGCTCTGCCAGCAGCTCGACACTTACTTCCTTCTTTTGACACTGCGCCTTGAAATGCCCTGGTTCCCCACACTTGAAACACTTCTGGATACCGGTTCTTTCGGCCTGTGCTTTGGCCTGAGCCTCCATAACATGCAGCAAAGCTTGTTGCACCTGCTCTTGAACTTGGGCTCTGTTATCTGGTGACTTGACTGTAGTAACTTTGGGTGTGGATTGCGCCACAGTAGTCTTGGGCACTCTCCCCACTCAGATTCCTCGTCACTTTCCGGCACACTGGTGTCCACTTGAGCTGACTGGGCTGCGACCTTCTCTGCCTTCTGGGGGGTCTTCGCCATAAGCCGGGCCTCTTGATTTTTTTCATCCAACAAGGCCTCTTCTTGCCTCACCAACTTCATCAACTCTGGGTAAGTAGGGGCCTCTCGTGCTCCTTTCAATAGTAGCCGGAGCACAATTGGATGGTTGGGCCTAGCCCCTTGCAGAATTCTTTCCAATCTGGCTCTGTCCACTTCACACGGATCAATCCCCTGTTTCAGGATGAGTTGATGCAGGATTTGATCCACCCGAACAACATAATCCAATAACCTCTCTCCTCGCCACTGGTGAGTATGTTCAAATTTGTACATCCAGTCTGGTCCATAGACAGCACACAGAGCCTCAATGTAGTCCATAGCCTCACAGTCTGGTTTTCCTCTTTTTAGACTCCAAATGACATCTGCTGCTGGACTCTGAAGACATTCACTGATCCGTTGTCTCTTTACAGCTTCAGACACATTCCAGTCTTATATTGCCTGCATGGCTTGATCCACCCAGCTGTCAAACTCTTCCTTGCCTTCTGGGATGGGAACACAGCCTGAGAAAAATTGCAACCTCCCATACCCCTGATTACCCCTAACTCATGTCTGTGTAGAATGAAGCACAGGGCATTCCAGCCATTGGACTACCTACAACTGAGCCGTTTGCAACCAGACTTTCTTGTTGCGTCTGGGAGGGGTCTTCATCCAGATCACCTGTCAACTGCAATGGGATTACTTGACCATCAAGGCCTTCCACCAGACTTACGACACTCTTGTGAAACTCTGCTGAAATACTCTCCCTCCACTCCAAGAGAACGTATGTGCAATCCTCATCATACTCATATTTTAAGTCTAAAAGGTAAGACCCTTGATCTGGGACAGCCTTCTTCATCAACTGTCACACATCCTTGTCGAACCACCGGACACCTGGCAGTTTCAGAATTGTGGTTAGCTATGTATCCAACCGGCTCCCATGTTTTCGGCCCCAGTCAGTGGCAGTGACCGGGTCCATATTTTCTTCTACCCTAGACACATCACCTGACTTGCTCAAGTGTCCCACATGGGGTATCTCGTGGGACCTCCAAATGTAGCGGTACCCCCGTAAGGGCTGCTAATAGACTCTGTATCCCACTGATTACCTCGACTCTGCAAATCCTCCCTTACCTCTGATACCCTGGGTTCCATCATGTCACCAGCTGTGGTAGTAAGTAGAGACTCACACAGTATTAAGGTAAAAATTCAAATATGTTTACTGTATTTAAAAACACAAGACACATATACATATATCAACTTTGTCAGTAATGAAAACACTCCAATATACACTGCCCTTTATCTCAAACTTATCATATAAACACAATATATTGGTGTAAACTCTTTTTAGCTGTGGATGAACACAAATATTAACTCAATCAAAGAAACCTATGTGAACAGGTTAACAGGAGAGTAGACACCTGGCACTATATTTTATGTGTCAGATCTCTCCCTTCTGCCTCCTCAACTCACAGGCCAGAAAAACCTGCACAATGTGGAGAAACAGTATAAAAAATCTTATATTCAATGGGATGGCTCCCTTTAGCAGTTCAATGCAATTAGATCAGATAAGGAGAGAAGATAACAAAAAGGTGAAAAAAGGGTATTCTTTGAAATCCAGACATCTTCAGCTAGCCTCTTTATGTTGTAGATAAAGTAATCCAGAATGGCAAAGTGTAGCAAAGCTAGCAAAGCTGTGATTTATCCTGGTAGTGTTATAACTTCCTTCTTTTATGATCCTAAAGATGTCATCTGATGTGGCTACTGAAATCAGTAATGTGTACTGAGCACAGGCATCTACTTGCTGTGTCCATTATAGAATTGGATTTAACTTCTGTGGGACTACAAGTACCACCAGCTAAACTGTGTGGGTGATGTTTAACAGCAGTGTCCTTAACTATAACATGGGCTGTGCCTGCTCACCACTCTGGAACTCAGATGTATTAGATAACAGTGCAGATGATGAATCTGAATTGCAGGTGCCTCTGGATGACCTGGAATAACCTCCGGTCCATTGCACTGAAGAAGCGATGCTGTCCGCAGAGATCCCTCTGGGTATAGCTGTCCCTATGTGTAGGCCACGAATCTTCAGCAAACTCCTTATCACACAGACCTTCTGCTGGCAGAGACAAAACAGTGTCCAGAGAGGCTGATCTAGGCCACGCCAGCCCCTTTTATGTCCTCTCCCAGCAGTCTGTTCTATTCACTCAGCATTCTGTTCCTTGTAGTTCAGATCAGTCCTCCTGGCACACAGTCACTTCAGCATTCTGAACTACACGTCCCATGACACTACATCCTCACACAGGAAAAAGGAAATTAACACATAGAACCCAGCAAACACTAGAGGGAGCCAACCCCACATTAACACAGAACATGTCTCTAAATTATAAGCATAATAGCCAACCCTGGCTACAAGTGTATATGCATGAAGATCCCAAATCACGATTGCCTGGATTTCTGACTTGAACCATTCCCAATAATCAAACAGATCTGCATGCAGATATTTAGGTCAATCAAAAAGAGCCAATAATAAATGCAAAATAGAATTTAATGAACCAATGTGCAGCTATACAGTACGAGACATTGAGGTTCTCACAGCTGAGCTCTTTAACATTATATATTTCATGTCATGCATAGGGCTTTATTTGCTAAAGGAAAAGAGACTGTCCACTTTGCAAATTAATGTTCACTTAGTCTTAGTAATAATAAAGAGAAGTTAGGCATACTTCTTCCTAATCACATGCAATAAAAAATCATGTTATGTTTTTTTCTTTACTTTGCACATGATTGGGGTTTCAAAGTGAATGCGCTTTTATGCTTTAAACTGTCTCTCCTCCCTTTAAAAACTAATGGGTACATTAAAAGTGATATGCATTATATAGCCAAAAGTCTGTGTACACCTGACCATTACACCTCTGTAAGCTCATTGGACATCCTTTTTCAAAACCATGGTCATTAAAGTGGAGTTCCACCTAAAAATGGAACTTCTACTTTTTGGATTCCCCCCCCTTTGGTGTCACATTTGGCACCTTTCACGGGGGAGGAGGGAGCAGATACCTGTCTAATACAGGTATTTGCTCCCACTTCCTGGCATAGATCACCGCGGTGATTGTGGCGACCTACGCCACTTCTGCCACCTACTCTGTCCTCCTCCACCGCTGTATTCTGTGAGACACAGAATACAGCAGAGACCTGAGAGGATGCTCAGTGCGACTCGTGCATGCGCAGTAGGGAACCAGGAAGTGAAGCCGCACAGCTTCACTTCCTTATTCCCTTACCGAGGATGGCGGCGGCAGCAGCCGAAAGCTGAAGGACGGATCGGCTTCGGCTGCCGACACCGCGGGCTCCCTGGACAGGTAAGTGTCCATATATTAAAAGTCAGCAGCTGCAGTATTTGTAGCTGCTGGCTTTTAATATTTTTTTTTCAGCGAACCTCCGCTTTAATATGGATGTTGGTCCCTTCTTTGTGGCTATAACAGCCTTTACTCTTCCACAAAATTTTGGAGGGTGTTTGTTGGAATTTGTGCCCATTCAGCCAAAACAGTATTTGTGAGGTCAGGTACTGATGTTGGATGGTAATATCTGTATCACAATTAGTATTCTATTTCATCCTAAAGGTGTTCAGTAGGGTTGAGGTCAGGGCTCTAAAGAAAGACACTCAAGTTTCTCCATATCAAACTCATCAAACCATGTCTTTAACCACTTGCCGGCCGCCATCAAACAAAATGATGTCGGCAAAGTGGTTGTGTTATCCTGATGGGACGTCATATGACGTGGTCAGGATAACCTTTGAGCGCCCCCGGGGGCACGCATTGCGGCGATCGTTGTTGCGGCGTGTCAGTCTGACACACCACAACTCTGATCTAGGTAAAGAGTCTCTGACACAGCTGATCATGATGTAAACAGGAAGAGCTGTTAATCGTCTTTTCCTCATTCGCGTCTGACAGACGCGAGTAGAGAAGAATCAATCAGCTGCTCCTCTGACAGGGGGGTCTGCACTGATTGTTTATCAGTGCAGCCCGCCCAGGACCAACAGGGATGGCCACCACTGATGACCACCAGGGATGGCATCCCTGGTGGTCATGGGTGGCAATGTGTGCCCACACATGATTGCAATCAGTGCCCTCCAGCAATACCTGCCAGTGCCTCCTAATCAGTGATGCCAATCAGTGCCATCTATCAATGTCAATCAGTGCCACTCATCAGTGTCCATCAGTGCCACTTATCAGTGCCCACCCATGTCCATCAGTGCCCACCTATCAGTGACCATCAGTGCCGCCTATCAGTGCCCATCAGTGCCACCCATAAGTACCCATCAGTGCAGCCTTTCAGTGTCCATCTGTGCTGCCTATGAGTGCCCATCTGTACCACCTATGAGTGCCCATCTTTGCTGCCTATGAGTGCCCAGTGTCGCATATCAGTGCCCATCAGTGCCACCTTATTGGTGCCACCTCATCCGTGCTCATCTGTGCCACCTTATCAGTGCCCGGCAGTGCAGCCTCATTAGTGCCCATCAGTGAAGGAGAAAACGTACTTATTTACAAAGTTTTATAACAGAAACAAAGAAAAAAATTTTTCAATTTTTTTATTTGTTTAGCAAAAAATAAAAACCCCAGAGGTGATCAAATACCACCAAAAGAAAGCTCTATTTGTGGGAACAAAATGATAAAAATATAGTTTGGGTACAGTGTTCAGGGCCGTCTTTTTGCATGGGCACGCTGGGCAGTGTCCCGGGGGCCCCACTTGCCTGGGGGGCCCAAGCCCAAGGGCTCCACGTTCACCTGGGGCACTGGGTCCCTTCCAGGGCTGGCGTGCTGCTACCTGCAGGAGTGTGTACCGGAGGTGGAGAGGGAATGTCTGCTCCCGGGGATCGTGCAGGGGCGCGGGGAGGGAACTATCACATGTACACTGACAGATCCCTCCCCCGCCTCCCCCAGCTGCAGAGCTGTTTGACAGCTCAGGGCTCTGATTGATGCTGAGGAGCTGGCCAGCCACCTTCACTGTCAATGGTCGGGATTCGTGAGGGGGTGTAGCCAGGCAAGGGGTGACCCCGTCTGTCACTGGGGGGTGGAGCGACCGGCCTCAGGGATGATCACACGATTCTTCTGGGCAGAGCGACATGGAGGTAAAAAAAAGGCTCTAAAAATGCTGTTTTCTTTTTTATGCAGCCACTGGACTGAGAGAAATTGGGTTGAAAACTGCTCTGCTTGATTTGTTACACTCAGGAATGTGCTAAAGAAAAAAACAGATACCATCTTAAGCTTTGTCAACTTTATTACTTCTATCTTTAGACTTTTACATATAAGTAAAAAAGTTCTGTTAGCTGACAAAGATCAAGATGGTATCTGTTTTTTCCTGTAGCACTGTCCTCACTGTAAGTTTTCAACCCAATTTCTCCCAGTCCTCTGCCTGCTGTCGCCCAGTCCCCTGTTGTCACCCAGTCCCCCTGCTGTCACCCAGTACTCTGCTGTCACCCAGTCCTCTGCTGTCGCCCAGTCCCCTGCTGTCACCCAGGCCTCTGCTGATGACCAGTCTCCTGCTGTCACCCAGTCCCCCTGCTGTCGCCCAGTCCCCCTGCTGTCACACAGTCTCTCTGCTGTCACCCAGGCCTCTGCTGATGACCAGTCTCCTGCTGTCACCCAGCCCCCAGCTGTCGCCCAGTCCCCTGCTGTCACCCAGTCCCTCTGCTGTCACCCAGTCCCTCTGCTGTCACCCAGTCCTCTAAAAACAAAAAAAAATTAAATGTTGGCAACTATGCTCGCTGTGTATGGCAGTTCAATGAGGGGGCAACAAACATCACAGGGGGGTATAGACATGGCCTGTGCTAGACTATTTTGCGCCCTTTCTATACTGTATAGAAATTATATTTTAGAGGTACAGAAGTTTTGTTTTTTTGGGGGATTGCAAGTAGCTGGTCTTGCCTAGGGCGCAAAATAGTCTTGCACAGGCCCTGGCCCCATCAGAGCCAGACAAATAGTACTAGCAGTGGGACAAGGGAGTCGGGCTGAGTGGGCACAGGCAGTCCAGCATGCGGCAGCATCTTTGGTTCCTCCTGCAAGCTGGGCTGTCATCACCTCTCCTGAGCCTCCCTGAGTGATTGAGCGAGCTAAGGCAGAGGGGGGCGCCAAAGCTCAAGTGCCGATGATGAGCGGGTCTGAAGAGAAGAAACTGGGCTGCCCCTCCCCCCTCGAGCCGCTGCTGTCAGAAGAGGGCTCTGTTTCTTTCCTATCCCCCTCCTCCTGTCAGCTGTGGGGAGGGTGGCTGTGTCTCTGGAGAGGAACCGGTGGCCAAATTTAGAGTGTCACTTGTCACACGCTGAATCTGGTGACAGGATGGGTGGCAAGTGACACGCTAAATCTGGTGACGGGATGGGTGGCAAGTGACACACTAAATCTGGTGACGGGATGGGTGGCAAGTGACACGCTAAATCTGGTGACGGGATGGGTGGCAAGTGACACGCTGAATCTGGTGACGGAATGGATGGCAAGTGACACGCTGAATCTGGTGGCAGGGGATGGGTGGCAAGTGACACGCTGAATCTGGTGGCAGGGGACGGGTGGCAAGTGACACTCTGAATTTGGTGACAGGTGACGATGGCAAGTGACACGCTGAATCTGGTAGCAGGATGGGTGGCAAGAGACACGCTGAATCTGGTGACGGGGCGGTGACAAGTGACACGCTGAATCTGGTGGCAGGGGACAGGTGGCAAGTGACACGCTGAATTTGGTCACAGGTGATGATGGCAAGTGACACGCTGAATCTGGTGGCAGGGGACAGGTGGCAAGTGACACACTGAATCCGGTGGCAGGAGACGGGTGGCAAGTGACACGCTGAATCTGGTGGCAGGGGACAGGTGGCAAGTGACACGCTGAATCTGGTGGCAGGGGACAGGTGGCAAGTGACACGCTGAATCTGGTGGCAGGAGACGGGTGGCAAGTGACACGCTGAATCTGGTGGCAGGAGACGGGTGGCAAGTGACATGCTGAATCTGGTGGCAGGGGACGGGTGCCAAGTGACACGCTGAATCTGGTGGCAGGGGACAGGTGGCAAGTGACACGCTGAATCTGGTGGCAGGAAACGGGTGGCAAGTGACATGCTGAATCTGGTGGCAGGGGACGGGTGCCAAGTGACACGCTGAATCTGGTGGCAGGGGACGGGTGGCAAGTGACACGCTAAGTCTGGTGACGGGATGGGTGGCAAGTGACACGCTGAATCTGGTGACGGGATGGGTGGCAAGTGACATGCTAAATCTGGTGACGGGATGGGTGGCAAGTGACACGCTGAATCTGGTGATGGAATGGATGGCAAGTGACGCACTGAATCTGGTGGCAGGGGACGGGTGGCAAGTGACACGCTGAATCTGGTGGCAGGGGACGGGTGGCAAGTGACACTCTGAATTTGGTGACAGGTGATGATGGCAAGTGACACGCTGAATCTGGTAGCGGGGTGGGTGGCAAGAGACACGCTGAATCTGGTGACGGGGCGGTGACAAGTGACACGCTGAATCTGGTGGCAGGGGACAGGTGCCAAGTGACACGCTGAATCTGGTGGCAGGGGACGGGTGGCAAGTGACACGCTAAGTCTGGTGGCGGGATGGGTGGCAAGTGACACGCTGAATCTGGTGACGGAATGGATGGCAAGTGACACGCTGAATCTGGTGACGGAATGGATGGCAAGTGACACTCTGAATCTGGTGACAGGGGATGGGTGGCGAGTGACACGCTGAATCTGGTGACAGGTGACGATGGCAAGTGACACGCTGAATCTGGTGATGTGACATGGCAAGTGACATGCTGAATCTGGTGGCAGGGGACGGGTGGCAAGTGACACTCTGAATTTGGTGACAGGTGACGATGGCAAGTGACACGCTGAATCTGGTAGCGGGATGGGTGGCAAGTGACACGCTGAATCTGGTGACGGGGCGGTGACAAGTGACACGCTGAATCTGGTGGCAGGAGATGGGTGGCAAGTGACATGCTGAATCTGGTGGCAGGGGACAGGTGGCAAGTGACACGCTGAATCTGGTGGCAGGAGACGGGTGGCAAGTGACATGCTGAATCTGGTGGCAGGGGACAGGTGGCAAGTGACGCTGAATTTGGTCACAGGTGATGATGGCAAGTGACACGCTGAATCTGGTGGCAGGGGAGAGGTGGCAAGTGACACGCTGAATCTGGTGGCAGGAGACGGGTGGCAAGTGACACGCTGAATCTGGTGGCAGGGGACAGGTGGCAAGTGACACGCTGAATCTGGTGGCAGGAGACGGGTGGCAAGTGACATGCTGAATCTGGTGGCAGGGGACGGTGGCAAGTGACACGCTGAATCTGGTGGCAGGGGACGGGTGGCAAGTGACACGCTGAATCTGGTGGCAGGGGACGGGTGGCAAGTGACATGCTGAATCTGATGGCAGGGGACAGGTGGCAAGTGACACGATGAATCTGGTGGCAGAGGGCGGGTGGCAAGTGACACGTTGAATCTGGTGGCAGGGGACGGGTGGCAAGTGACACGCTAAATCTGGTGGCAAGGGATGGGTGGCAAGTGACACACTGAATTTGGTGACACAGGACGGTGGCAAGTGACATGCTGAATCTGGTGGCAGGTGACAGTGGCAAGTGACATGCTGAATCTGGTGACAAGGGACCAGTGGCAAGTGACACGCTGAATCTGGTGACAAGGGACCGGTGGCAAGTGACATGCTGAATCTGGTGGCAAGGGACTGGTGGCAAGTGACACGCTGAATCTGGTGGCAGGGGACACTAGCAAGTGACACGCTGTAAAGTAGAAATTTTCTTACTTTCATTCTTGAGAGTAGGTGCATAAATTGGGGCAAGCTTGTAGGGGCCCCATAGCATTACTTTGCCCAGGGGCCCATGATGCTGTTATGATGGCCCTGATAGTGTTGCATGACTGCGCAATTGTCATTTAAACAGCGACAGCGCTGAAACCTGAAAATTGGTCTGGACAGGAAGGGGGGAAGTGCCCAGTATTGAAGTGGTTAAGAAGCTGGCTTGGTAGACTGAGGCACAGTCATGTTGAAACAGAAAAGGGTCTTCCCCAAACATGTCACAAGATTCGAAAAAAAAACAATTGTCTAAAATGTTATTGGATGCTGTAGCATTCAGTAAAGCCTTCACTGGGAACATCTGAAGTGAATCATTTGGAGAGGTGTCCACAAACCTTTGGTCATATAGTGTATGTGTGATATTCAGGTGTTTACAAACCATATCATGTATACTACTGCACATGCTCCCATGTAATATGTCCCTGTGCTGTGTGCAGGCTTCCATACTGCCCAGTGGATGTTTGGCTGTGAGCTGAGAGATGACGGAAGCACTGATGGCTTTACACAGTTGGGATATGATGGGAGAGATGTCATCTTCCTGGATAAAGACAGAGGACTCTATATCCCAATCATACATGAGGCTCAGCTCAGTACACAGGAATGGAACAGTCCGGAGGTGAGATGGGGGAAGAAACAGAAGGATTACCTGGAGAATGAATGTATTGAACAATTGAAGAAGTTAAGTGAATATGGAAGAGAAGATCTAGAGAGGAGAGGTAAGTGCACTATCTGCACCATCATCAAACAGTCATACACTATCATACAACTTCTATAGGTCGTGGCTTTACCTGTAAATGATATCTTTATAAACAGCACATTCTTTTGATTTTTATATCAGTGCCTCTATTGGGGAGATTACACAATCACTAATAATAGGGAGAAAACACAGTCACTGATATTAACCCAACACGATTCCAAAGACCTGTTTAAATATGCGGCTATCATTGCCTCCTCTCTGAAAAGCAATCTGCACCTTCTTTTCAGAGGGTTTTTCACAGGTGAGGAGGTGATATGTCACCTTCTCACCACCTGTTTAATCTCTCAAAATGCTGACCCCACTGTATCACAGTGATGAGCATTGAATGTGGTTGGAGGGTGCTTGCAGTGTGGCCTCATACAATTAAAGAGGAGCTCCAGTCATATTTCTAAAAATTAAAAGTCAGCAGCTACAAAAACTTTTAATAAACACTCACCTCTCCCGGGATCCATGGCTGTGCTCACCCAAACTTTTTTCCACTGGTTTATGGTTCCCAGTGGCCGGCACCTTAACTCTGTGCAACTGGCTGTGACAGCTTGCAGCATCACAGCTGGCTGCCCACTGCACATACACGAGCCACGTTGCGCATTGTGAATGGTCCTGCTGAATTCTGGGATCTGTGACATGTCCCAGAAGACTGCGGGGAGGGATGGTTTCCACATGGATTGCCAAGACAAAACCAGGTACCCCCCCCAAAAAAAGATGTGCCAAATGTTAAAGAGGAGTGGGCGAGGAGGACTTAAAGTGAAATTTCCGTCAATAAGGGAAGTTCTGTACTAAATAGGTTGCATTCTGTGGCAGTATTGCTTGTCAAATGCAGCATGCACTTTACTTTTTGCCTCAGCCACGAAGCAAAGAATAGTGGCCACAGATCGTGTAAAGCCCTGAGTGTCTGCATGCCCTTCTTTAGGTGGATGGTTGGGGTGGTAAAACCATGGTCCAACAGTCTGCTTTTATCACTCCTTTGGTCACCTGATTGACTGAGCCCTAACTATAGCATTACAGCTAAACTGTGGGATAAACTGATATTGTCTGAATACAAGAGGCATGTGTATTTCTTTAATTTTCAATATCATTTTTATTAGAGATTATAGGCATGCATGGAGGCAGATAAAATAAATAGTGCAGCGCAAATAAAAATTGAGAGAAAAAGTCCATCCAACAGTAATGAGGAACTACAAGTCCCAGAATGGAAGATGAGATCCCTTGTGAAGGAAGGTGAGGTCCAATCCACTGGTGATAAATAGGTGACAGAACCCTCTACACACAAAGCCAAATGCTCTTACCAGAACAGGTGGACCTGGAGACAGTGCAGTACAAGACAATAACATAAATAAAATCCAACAATAAAATAAAACATAAAATAACAATAAAATTCAAGTAATCTTGTCAACAGTTGTCTTTTGCTGAAACTATTTTAGATGACTATATTGGTACATACTAGGATTTTCCCTAAACCTAGGGTTTCCGTTTCTGAAGTTTCAGTGTTTAATAACCACTTAAGGACTGCCCACCGCATATAAACTGCGGCAGGGTGGCTCTATTGCGTGAAACTACGTACCCGTACATTGTTTTATGCAATAGATAGTGTTGGCATGCGCGTGCACGCTGCATGGAGGAGTGGATGCGCGTGTCCGCCGGCCACCCGCGTTCTCTTCACAGAGAGGCAGAACGGGGATCTGAATATGTAAACAAGGCAGATCCCCATTCTGTCAGGGGAGGGCATGGAGATTGTCTGTTCCTAATAATCAGGAACAGCGATCTCTGTGTTCTTCCTGTCAGTACTTCCCCCACATAGTTAGTAGGCATTCCCAGGGAACACATTTAACCCTTTGATCGCCCCTGATGTTAACTCCTTCCCTGCCAATGTCATTTATAAGGTGATTAGTGCATTTTCATAGCACTTTATATTTCGGTACAGCGTCACACACCCACGCAATTGTCAGTTAAAATAACGCCTGGCCAGGAAGGGGGTAAATCCTTCCGGGGCTGAAGTGGTTAAGTAAGCAAATAACAGGTAGGGAGATTGCATCTTTGGGTTTCAGTGTCCCTCATAGGAGGGTGATGGTTAAGTGAGAGAGAGAGAGGCTAAAGTTATATAGGTAGAGGGGTTCCTGTAACTCTGTTGTACTTCATAACCGCTTTCTGGTTTTACATATTTCTCTCTCTCAGTGCCCCCACAGGTGAAGGTGTGGGGTCATCGTCAGTCGGATGGGGTGACAAGACTTCAGTGTCTGGTGTACGGGTTTCACCCCCGACCTGTGGATGTGAAGTGGGTGAGGAATGGGGAGGACCATCTTCCTTCAGCGGAAATGAGTCCCATTCTCCCCCATCCTGATGGCACCTATCAGATCAGAGTCAGTGTGGAAGTGCCAACAAGGGAGGGAGACACTTACTCCTGTCATGTGGACCACAGCAGTCTGAAGGAGATTCTCATTGTGAATTGGGGTGAGTTGAACAATAGAAAACAATAAATAAGCTTTGTGTAAACAGATAACATTTTCCTTCAAAACTGACCTGAAACCTATGCTTCCACTCCTGAGGGTGTTTTTATAGAGTACTAAGTTTATATTTGCACTAGGGTTGCACCGATACTAGTATCGGTATTGGTGCTGATACCGAGTATTTGCACAAGTATCGGTACTCATGCAAATGCACCGATACCTGAAACCGATACTTTCAGGCTTGGTTCTTTGAGCTGTCAGTGGGGTCTCCCCTGTTGACAGCTAAAGTGTTAAAGAAGTCTGGTAATTGGAGCTGTGAAAAAAAATAAAGCAGTTGACAATGTTTATTAACAACATTGCTCAGCCGCTGAAACGCTAAAATAAAAAGAAACATTGTTTCTTTTTGTATCTTTCTGTTTCTTCATCTGTAGATCAAAGGGATGAACAAATATTCCTCTGTTTAACCCCGTATTAACCCCTAATCTACTCTAATCAGCCTTAATTAACTCTCCTCCATTTAATTGTTATTTTCCTGCTTTTTTTTTGTTCACGTCTATTTTATAAATGATTAACAATTAAATGTTTTTATTTGTTTGCTTTGTTGGTGAATATTTTTACACATATATATATATATATATATATATATATATATATATATATATATATATATATATATATATTAACATATATTTACACATTTCACATTGAAAAAGCACAAAATTAAAAACAAAACTCTGTTTATTTCATTTGTAAATAACTTTTCAATGCTTTGTACCATTGCTGACAGCTGAAGTTAAAACAACAGTTGCGGCAGGTATCGGTAATTGGTATCGGTACTCGTATTCGTTGTGAAAAAAAATGGTATCAGTGCATCCCTAATTTGCACAATGTTGGTTAAACATCATTCCCTTCCCTTTTTATTTATTCCCCCTTTTCCTTACTATGTCCTTTATCCATGTTAGAATTTTGTAAATACTTCCTAGATCCTGGGCTAGCATTTATACACTTGGTGTTTGATTTTGTATTCCTTAACCACTTGACGAACGCCTCACGCCGATATACGACGGCAGAATGGCACGGGCAGGCAGAATCACGTACCTATACGTGATCTGCCTCCCACGGGCGGGGGGTCTGATCGGACCCCCCCCGGTGCCTGAGGTGGTCGGCTTGTGACTGGGAGCGATGAGAGGTGAGGGGGAGACCATCCGTTCGTGGCCCCCCCTCGCGATCACTCCCAGCCAATGAGAATCTTCCTTTGCTGCTGTATGCTAAACAGCAGCAAAGGAAATGATGTAATCTCTCCTCGGCTCGGTATTTTCTGTTCCGGCGCCGAGGAGAGAAGACATCACTGTGAGAGTAAAACACACATACACTCAGTAGAAATTGCCAGGCACACATTACACCCCCGATCCCCCCCCTGATCGCCCCCCAATCACCCCCCCCTGTCACACTGACACCAAGCAGTTTTTTTTTTGTTTTTTTTCTGATTACTGCATGGTGTCAGTTTGTGACAGTTAGTGTTGTACGGCAGTTAGTGTTAGCCCCCTTTAGGTCTAGGATACCCCCCAACCCCCCCTAATAAAGTTTTAACCCCTTGATCACCCGCCATCGCCAGTGTCACTAAGCGATCATTTTTCTGATCGCTGTATTAGTGTCGCTGGTGACGCTAGTTAGGGAGCTAAATATTTAGGTTTGCCGTCAGCGTTTTATAGCGACAGGGACCCCCATATACTATCTAATAAATGTTTTAACCCCTTGATTGCCCCCTAGTTAACCCTTTTACCACTGATCACCGTATAACTGTTATGGGTGACGCTGGTTAGTTCATTTATTTTTTATAGTGTCAGGGCACCCGCCGTTTATTACGGAATAAAGGTTTAGCCCACTGATCACCCAGCGGTGATATGCGTCACCCCAGGCAGCGCTAACACCCACACACGCAGCATACGCCTCCCTTAGTGGTATAGTATCTGAACGGATCAACATCTGATCCGATCAGATCTATACTAGTGTCCCCAGCAGTTTAGGGTTCCCAAAAACGCAGTGTTAGCGGGATCAGCCCAGATACCTGCTAGCACCTGTGTTTTGCCCCTCCGCCCAGCCCAGCCCACCCCACCCAAGTGCAGTATCGATCGATCACTGTCACTTACAAAACATTAAACGCATAACTGCAGCGTTCGCAAAGTCAGGCCTGATCCCTGCGATCGCTAACAGTTTTTTTGGTAGCGTTTTGGTGAACTGGCAAACACTAGCCCCAAGCAGCATCAGGTTAGCGCCAGTACCGCTAACACCCACGCACGCACCGTACACCTCCCTTAGTGGTATAGTATCTGAACGGATAAATATCTGATCCGATCAGATTTATACTAGCGTCCCCAGCAGTTTAGGGTTCCCAAAAACGCAGCGTTAGTGGGATCAGCCCAGATACCTGCTAGCACCTGCGTTTTGCCCGTCCGTCCGGCCCAGCCCAGCCCACCCAAGTGCAGTATCGATCGGTCACTGTCACTTACAAAATGCTAAACGCATAACTGCAGCGTTCGCAGAGTCAGGCCTGATCCCTGCGATCGCTAACAGTTTTTTTTTTGGTAGCATTTTGGTGAACTGGCAAGCACCAGCGGCCTAGTACACCCCGGTCGTAGTCAAACCAGCACTGCAGTAACACTTGGTGACGTGGCGAGTCCCATAAGTGCAGTTCAAGCTGGTGAGGTGGCAAGCGCAAGTAGTGTCCCGCTGCCACCAAGAAGAAGACAAACAGGCCCGTCGTGCCCACAATGCACTTCCTGCTGCATTCGCCAATCCTAATTGGGAACCCACCGCTTCTGCAGCACCGGTACTTCCCCCATTCACATCCCCAACCAAATGCAGTCGGCTGCATGAGAGGCATTTTTATGTCCTCCTGAGTACCCCTACCCAACGAACCCCCCAAAAAAAGATGTTGTGTCTGCAGCAAGCGCGGATATAGGTGTGACACCCGCTATTATTGTCCCTCCTGTCCTGACAATCCAGGTCTTTGCATTGGTGAATGTTTTGAATGCTACCATTCACTAGTTGAGTATTAGCGTAGGGTACAGCATTGCACAGACTAGGCACACTTTCACAGGATCTCCCAAGATGCCATCGCATTTTGAGAGACCCGAACCTGGAACCGGTTACAGTTATAAAAGTTAGTTACAAAAAAAATGTATAAAAAAAAAAAACACAAACAAAAATATATAAAAAAAAAATAGTTGTCGTTTTATTGTTCTCTCTCTCTCTCTATTCTCTCTCTATTGTTCTGCTCTTTTTTACTGTATTCTATTCTGCAATGTTTTATTGTTATTATGTTTTATCATGTTTGCTTTTTGGGTATGCAATTTTTTATACTTTACCGTTTATAACCATTTTTTTGTCTTCAGGTACGCCATTCACGACTTTGAGTGGTTATACCAGAATGATGCCTGCAGGTTTAGGTATCATCTTGGTATCATTCTTTTCAGCCAGCAGTCGGCTTTCATGTAAAAGCAATCCTAGCGGCTAATTAGCCTCTAAACTGCTTTTACAAGCAGTGGGAGGGAATGCCCACCGTCTTCCGTGTTTTTCTCTGGCTCTCCTGTCTCAACAGGGAACCTAAGAATGCAGCCGGTGATTCAGCCATAGAGCTTATCAGAGACCAGAGTGACTCCAAACATCTCTATGGCCTAAGAAACCGGAAGCTACAAGCATTTTATGACTTAGATTTTGCCGGATGTAAACAGCGCCATTGGGAAATTGGAGAAGCATTTTATCACACCGTTCTTGGTGTGGTCAGATGCTTTGAGGGCAGAGGAGAAATCTAGGGTCTAATAGACCCCAATTTTTTCAAAAAAGAGTACCTGTCACTACCTATTGCTATCATAGGGGATATTTACATTCCCTGAGATAACAATAAAAATGATTTAAAAAAAAATGAAAGGAACAGTTTAAAAATAAGATAAAAAGCAAAAAAATAATAAAGAAAAAAAAAAAAAGCACCCCTGTCCCCCTCTGCTCTCGCACTATGGCGAACGCAAGCGTCGGTCTGGCGTCAAATGTAAACAGCAATTGCACCATGCATGTGAGGTATCACCGCGAAGGTCAGATCGAGGGCAGTAATTTTAGCAGTAGACCTCCTCTGTAAATCTAAAGTGGTAACCTGTAAAGGCTTTTAAAGGCTTTTAAAAATGTATTTATTTTGTTGCCACTGCACGTTTGTGCGCAATTTTAAAGCATGTCATGTTTGGTATCCATGTACTCGGCCTAAGATCATCTTTTTTATTTCATCAAACATTTGGGCAATATAGTGTGTTTTAGTGCATTCAAATTTTAAAAAGTGTGTTTTTTCCCCAAAAAATGCGTTTGAAAAATCGCTGCGCAAATACTGTGTGAAAAAAAAAATGAAACACCCACCATTTTAATCTGTAGGGCATTTGCTTTAAAAAAAATATAACGTTTGGGGGTTCAAAGTAATTTTCTTGCAAAAAAAAAATTATTTTTTCATGTAAACAAAAAGTGTCAGAAAGGGCTTTGTCTTCAAGTGGTTAGAAGAGTGGGTGATGTGTGACATAAGCTTCTAAATGTTGTGCATAAAATGCCAGGACAGTTCAAAACCCCCCAAATGACCCCATTTTGGAAAGTAGACACCCCAAGCTATTTGCTGAGGGGCATGTCGAGTCCATGGAATATTTTATACTGTGACACAAGTTGCGGGAAAGAGACAAATTTTTTTTTTTTTTTTGCACAAAGTTGTCACTAAATGATATATTGCTCAAACATACCATGGGGAATATGTGAAATTACACCCCAAAATACATTTTGTTGCTTCTCCTAAGTATGGGGATACCACATGTATGAGACTTTTTTGGGAGCCTAGCCGTGTACGGGACCCCAAAAATCAAGCACCGCCTTCAGGCTCTCTAAGGGCGTAAATTTTTGATTTCACTCTTCACTGCCTATCACAGTTTCGGAGGCCATGGAATGCCCAGGTGGCACAAAACCCCCCCAAATGACCCCATTTTGGAAAGTAGACACCCCAAGCTATTTGCTGAGAGGTATAGTGAGTATTTTGCAGACCTCACTTTTTGTCACAAAGTTTTGAAAATTGAAAAAAGAAAAAATTTTTTTTTTCTTGTCTTTCTTCATTTTCAAAAACAAATGAGAGCTGCAAAATACTCACCATGCCTCTCAGTAAACAGCTTGGGGTGTCTACTTTCCAAAATGGGGTCATTTGGGGGGGGTTTGTGCCACCTGGGCATTCCATGGCCTCCGAAACTGTGATAGGCAGTGAACAGTGAAATCAAAAATTTACACCCTTAGAAATCCTGAAGGCGGTGATTGGTTTTCGGGGCCCCGTACGCGGCTAGGCTCCCAAAAAGTCCCACACATGTGGTATCCCCATACTCAGGAGAAGCAGCTAAATGTATTTTGGGGTGCAATTCCACATATGCCCATGGCCTGTGTGAGCAATATATCATTTAGTGACAACTTTGTGCAAAAAAAAAAATGTGTCACTTTCCCGCATTTTGTGTCAAAATATAAAATATTCGATGGACTCAACATGCCTCAAAGCAAATAGCTTGGGGTGTATACTTTCCAAAATATGGTCATTTGGGGGGGTTTATGCCATCTGGGCATTTTATGGCCTTCAAAACTGTGATAGGTAGTGAGGAGTAAAATAAAAAATTTACGCCCTTAGAAATCCTGAAGGCAGTGATTGGTTTTCGGGGCCCCGTACGCGGCTAGGCTCCCAAAAAGTTCCATACATGTGATATCCCTGTACTCAGGAGAAGCAGCTAAATATATTTTGGGGTGCAATTCCACATATGCTCATGGCCTGTGTGAGCAATATATCATTTAGTGACAACTTTTTGTAATTTTTTTTGTCATTATTCAATCACTTGGGACAAAAAAAAATATTATTCAATGGGCTCAACATGCCTCTCAGCAATTTCCTTGGGGTGTCTACTTTCCAAAATGGGGTCATTTGTGGGGGTTTTGTACTGCCCTGCCATTTTAGCACCTCAAGAAACGACATAGGCAGTCATAAATTAAAGGCTGTGTAAATTCCAGAAAATGTACCCTAGTTTGTAGGCGCTATAACTTTTGCACAAACCAATAAATATACACTTATTGACATTTTTTTCTACCAAAGACATGTGGCCGAATACATTTTGGCCTAAATGTATGACTAAAATTGAGTTTATTGGATTTTTTTATAACAAAATTAGAAAATATCATTTTTTTTCAAAATTTTCGGTCTTTTTACGTTTATAGCGCAAAAAATAAAAACGAGTTGATCAAATACCCTAACTGAACATGTGAATATGTGACACTTGGTGCTTTAGCTCCACACTGAAGTACAGAAACACAGGATGATCAGCTGGCCATTTGGACTAATTTTGAGCCCCTTCAGGAATTGTGCTACAAAACTAAAAAACCTGAGGGATAGGTGGTTGGTTTCCAATCTACTTTATAAGCCAAACATGCCCCATTTATATTTGAACTCTCCTAAGAATTTATATAAACAAATTGTATTCATGGCCAGCTACATGAGGTCCACTCATGAGTGATCTAAGCCAACCTGTCTGTTTTTTTTCTAAAATATATCTAAACCCAAGAACCACGGTCTCCAAACTTCAGCCCGAGCACCTGACGTGACCCTTTGCTAGCCTTTATCTGGCCCTTACACTATGTTACTATGTAACTAATGATGGGGCACTATTGCTCTGACTGACACTAATGATGGGGCACTATTCCTCCCACTGACACCAATGATGGGACACTATTCCTCCTCCTACTGATCACCAACCCTAAGGCAATGTTTATTCTCCCCGATGCTGGGCCCGGGACATTTTCTACCTCCACTGACCACCACAATCCAGCCCCCCTGAAGTCTGAAGGATAGTAAACTGGCCCTTTGTTTTAAAAGTTTGGAGACCCCTGCCCAAGAACAAAAATGTCTTATGCCCTGTACACACGATCGGACATTGATCGGACATTCCGACAACAAAATCCATGGATTTTTTCCGACGGATGTTAGCTCATACTTGCCTTGCATACACACCGATCATTCTGAACGCGGTGACGTAAAACACGTACGTCGGGACTATAAACGTGGCAGTAGCCAATAGCTTTCGTCTCTTATTTTATTCTGAGCATGCGTGGCACTTTGTGCGTTGGATTTGTGTACACACGATCGGAATTTAAACGATCGGATTTTGTTGTCTTAAAATTTTATAGCCTGCTCTCAAACTTTGTGTGTTGGAAATTCAGACGGAAAAAGTCCGATGGAGCCCACACATGATCAGAATTTCTGACAACACAATCCGATCGCACTTTTTCTGTCGGAAAATCTGACCGTGTGTACAGGGCATAATAGTGCAGCTTTCCTGTCTTTAGATATGGTAGCTAAGCAAATTTCTGAAAGTATTGAAAATACTGATCAGTCCTGCTAGAATCAAGTTCTTTTTACCTTCCTGTGTACTGAACTAAAAGAACTAAGAATGCAAGCAGATTTCCCACTTATTTTCTGTGAACTACAAAACACCTACCCACATGTAATTGAGAGCAAGTTGTTTGTAGTCCAAATCAGA
The DNA here is from genome assembly GCA_037953035.1 of Aquarana catesbeiana. NCBI lineage: Eukaryota > Metazoa > Chordata > Amphibia > Anura > Ranidae > Aquarana > Aquarana catesbeiana. The sequence continues at coordinate 2,078,018 of JBBHAA010000143.1, read as the reverse complement.
GAAGCAACCTAGGGGGACAACACTGTTCCTTTATAGGTACAGTGAGTCACCCTTGGACAAAAAGGTGTTATGCTGTCTGGATCACCAGGTAAAAATAAAGGGGAAAACACATCGAAGGACTGGTAAGCTGAAATATATTTACATTTTGTTTTTGGGATTATATGTGTTTTAAATGTTGTGTGTCCAATGAAGAAAACCACTCAATGTTATTTCAGGTCACTGATTCTAATGCTCAGGACACTTTCCCAAATCTATCAATCAGGCTCCAACCTGGATCCCTTTGCATAGATCATTAACAAGGAAAAACTCCCATTTGCCTTGGGTACCACCCCAAACACCTGCCAGCAGAGCTGCTGATAGAAATCGCTAGCCCCCGTACAGACTACCTGATAGGGCCCCCCCCAAGAAAATATTGAAGCTATATTTTGCTAAAAATACAATAAAATCATTATTAGCAGACACAAATGCAACATAATTTACAAAATTCCTGCTAAATCTAAAAGATAAATAGAAATAAATAGAAATGAAGTTAATAAATAGAAATGAAGATGAGATGAAAAAAATATACAGGCTGGGCAGTTGAAAGCTCCAGGATCAGAGAGAGAGAGGGAGAGAAAACAAAGATACAGAGATAACAAACTCAGGAGCAGAGCTAACATTAGAGCCAGCAAGAGGAGGGGGTCCGCACAGTGAGGGGGATTAGTGAGGGACCACTGTCTTTCTCAGCAGGTAAAAGCTGGCAGCCGGGAGAGGGGGAGAGACCAGCTTTCAGCTGCTGGAGGAAGAGTTCTGTAATTGTCATCCATCACTAATCCCCCTCCCTGCGTGGGCCCCCCATGCGCTCGTGCCCCCTACAAGAGGACTGGTGGTCCCCCCTATCAGTGGTCCTGCCTGCCAGTTACAGAATTAAAGAAGATCTTCGGTAATTAAAAAAAAAAAATAAAAGCCAGCAGGTACAAAGTCTTTAGCTGCTGACTATTAATAAATAAATAGACACTTACCAGTCCAGGGATCCAGCACTTCCTCACCAGGGCTGGTTCTTCACCGGCCTTCAGCTCCCCAGTGCACCATCCTGACTGCAGGAAGCCAGCTGTGAACCCTTGCTTCTTCACAGCCAGTTCCCCACTGCACATGAGAAAGCTGCGCTACACCCTGTGAATGGTTCCGCAGCCTGTGCAATGACCAGTGCCATATCCCAGGAGGCTGCTGGTGGTGAGGGTGGGGTGGGGGGACAATCAGAGCAGAAGTGGGAGTGGGTACCTGTCAAAACTAGATACCTGCTCCCTAAAAAAATGTTTGCATTAGTAGCAGAGGAGAGGGGAAGAAGTAGTAATAGCGGAATGTCCAATTTGAAGTGGTTTCACTTTAAAGCGGAGTTCCACCCAGAAATTGAACTTACGTTGTCTGGATTCCCCCCCTCCAGTGTCACGTTTTGGCACCTTTCAGGGGGGAGGGGGGAGCAGATACCTGTCTAATCCAGGTATTTGCTCTCACTTCTGGCGAAAGATCGCCATGTCCGGCCCCTCCTCCGTCCCCCCTGCTGTCTTCTGGGAGACACACAGGTCCTAGAAGACAGCAGGGACCAGTCAGAATGCACAACATGACTCGCGCATGTGCAGTAAGGAACCAGGCTGTGAAGCCGTGAGGCTTCACTTCCTGATTCCCTTACTTAAGATGCCGGTGTCTCCACCCAGAGTCCAGGTACAGGTCGGCTTCAGGTGAGGACATCACGGGCTCCCTGGACAGGTAAGTGTCCTTATTTTAAAAGTCAGCAGCTGCAGTTTTTCTAACTGCTGACTTTTTTTTTTTAGGTGGAACTCCGCTTTAAGTAAAGAGAATCTGTCCCCCCTTTATTTTATTTGTAAATTTGAATTCTTATGACTGCCTCATGCTCTTTCCTGTTCTTGCTTTGGAGTGTTACCTCCGTCTCATGTTTTCCTCTATGTTTCTCTCTCAGAACCCAACAATGGTCTCCCAATTACCGTGATTGTTGGTGTTACCATCGCCTGTCTTGTTGTTGTGGTTGCAGTTATCATTGGAATCTCTCTGTATAAGAGTAAGTGTCAGTGCTGGAGGATTTTATGAGGGGATTCAATAAAGTAATATGGACACATTTCTGGCAGTATGGTCTCTTTAACATTACCTGTGCCAAATTCATGAACACTGTGTTCCAGTTTTAGTACCAGTCAGGGGCGGACTAACCATTCGGGCACTGCCCGACGGCCCCATGCCACTAAGGGTTGCCAGCCTCAATAAAATCAGGGACAGTATGTAAAAATCTGTGTTTTCTTTAAAAAATCCCAAGATTATAGCTGCCCCGCCTCTCCAGTACCTTTTCAGTGTGTGTATGTGTATACTGTGTGTATAATGTGTGTCTGTGTGTGTATACTGTGTGGCCCCATAACCTATTGCCTGGGGGCCCCATAATCTCCTATTGCCTGGGGGCCCCATAATCTCCTATTGCCCGGGGACCCCATAATCTCCTATTGCCCGGGGGCCCCATAATCTCCTATTGCCCGGGGGCCCCATAATCTCCTATGGCCTGGGGACCCCATAATCTCCTATTGCCCGGGGGCCCCATGAGTTGTCAGTCCGCCCCTGGTACCAGTACCAACATGTGCACCAGATTAGCATAGTTCTTACTACCACCACTACTAGAATCTGTCACTATGGCTAAAAGAATTACCACCAGTTTATATATAAGCAAACTGGCAGGCATTACAAGACCAACTCTAAGCTGGCGTACAGAGAGACACCAGTGTTCAGAGATGGCCATGGGTGCTCTAAATCTGTCAATACTGTGACAGCTTCCAGCACAGGGCTCATGGATGCTCATGGATGCTGGGACACAGGCAGCCACCAGATCTTTAGAAACCAATGTCTCTCATCTGGATGAGAGCTGAAGGTAAACAAAAGGGGGCGGGTGTCGGTGATACTATTATCTAAATATGACAATATTCAATTGTGGCAATAGCAATATTTGGACAATGATGTCACCAGCATTCCCACCCCTTTGTTTATTTTAAGCTGTCACCTCTTGAATCTCATAGTTGGCGGGTAAATGGGGATGAGTCTTCTGTTCCTATGATACTTTCGGCTGCTTGGCCAACATTGTTCTTGCTGCCTCAGTGCAGCCCATGTACAGTACATACAGTATCTATGGCTGCCTTATGATCTTTCCTTTTTGGAGTGTTACCTCCAAAATTCTTTAAAAAAAATAAAAATACAGTTGCACTGTCCAAATAAACATTTGTGTTGATGGTCATTTTCAGAGCAGATTAGACTTTGTACACCTGTTAGAACCTAATAGAATTTTCTATAACAGTTTGTGAGGTTCTTGTATTTAGTGTTTTCTATTTTCCAACTGTATCTTCTTTATTTCAGAGAGGGGTCATGGCTACAAGAGCACTAACAGTAAGTATTCTGTTGTGTCATTATAGTATGTGATGGTCGAAGAATTTTTATACGGAATTGAAAATGTGACTTTCGGATAAGATTATAAACCATAGAATTTAAAACAGAAGTCTAGTTTATTTAATCCACCTATGCTTACCACCCAGATGCTCCCCACCCCACACATTAAAATATAATATATATACAGTATATAGTAAAGGGAGTGCTAGGGTTCCTCTTCTCCTTGGTAGTGACAAGGAACACTCCTTACAGCTGCCCTGAACATTGCCCATGTAATGATGTGTAAGTGTTGTTCACTACAGTAGTTCCCTGAGCCCAGGCTGTGTGATAAAGCACCCCAAGGGGCAGTCCATGGCAGACAAAGTGCCCAGACGAAGCGTATTGAATTATGCTGGCTGCCACCTAACCTGAGGAAGACTGAGGAACACTGATGATGGCTATCATTTATTTGAGGAAAACTGAGGACATCTAGTAATGGAAATAAGTGACTGTGGTGGACAGCTCTGAAGTGAAAGTGAGTATTGTAGCAGAAACTGTCTTTTTTTTTATTTTTTACTGGGCTATGTATTTTTTTAGTTTTTGGCTGGAGTTCACAAGTCCTCCTCCTTAGCTAACCCCCTTCCCAGCACATGTCTTCCTCCTTAAAGGGGTTGAAAAGGTTCATTTTTCTTTTTAAATAACAAACATGTCATACTTACCTCCACTGTGCAGCTCGTTTTGTACAGAGTGGCCCCGGTCCTCGTCTTCTGGGGTCCCTTGGCCACTGTCTTGGCTCCTCCCCACATCGGCTAACCCCTGTTCTGGGAAGCGCTCTCCCAAGTGGGTTAACTTGCGGGCACGCTCCCGTGATGCAGTGATACAGTCGGTGGCTATAGTCGCGGACTGTATCACTCAGCCCCACCCCCTGGCGCGCCACATCATTGATTTGATTGACAGCAGCGGGAGCCAATGGCTGCGCTGCTATCAATCATCCAATGAATGAGCCGAGAAGAGCCGAGAAGCCCGGTTGAGAAGCCAGCGCGTTCATGACGCGGGACTTTCGAGGGCTCAGGTAAGTAAATGGGGGGGGGGCTGGCGGGCCGCTAATCGTCAGATGTTTTTTCACCTTAATGCATAGAATGCATTAAGGTGAAAAAACATGTACCTTTACAACCCCTTTAATCCCCCCTTCCTTCAGCACTATTGTCCTGATCTGTAGCAAAAAAACTCCTTCCCTCCTGCAACATGTGACAATAGTAAGGTTTGGGCACCTCCAAAACTGAGGCAGGAACATCAGAAAACCATTATTCTGTTTACATTCACAAGGTTGCGGAAGAACAAGTAAGGTGGATTTATTTGGGAAGCGCTCAGGCTGAAGTGTATCCCACAGTACAGGATGTCATTACCTAAATTATATTCCAAATTAGAGGTGACATGGTGGTGTTGATTTTCTAAAGGCAAATAGACTGTGCACTCTGCAAGTGCAGTTGCTCCAGAGCTTGGTAAATGAACAGAAGCTCTGCTGACTTCCATCATCCAATCATGTGCAAGGAAAAATGAATTTATTTGTAATTTTTCTTGCACGTGATTAGGTATTCTTTTCAAAGTGAAGTGAAGCTTTACCACATTTATTAAGCTCATGAGCAACTGCACTTGCAGAGTGCACAGTCTATTTGCCTTTAGTAAATAAACCCCTGTCCCTTTAGGAAGTGGGTAAGGAACTTGTGGCAAGCAGCCTCTTATTACCAAGCAGCTCTGCCATCCAGAACTGGTGATGTTGGCAATGATTTAGGACCCAGCAACAGTGATTTCTCAGAGAACCGGTGATATCAGCAGTGACTCAGGACTTGGCAATGGAGATCTCTCATGGAATCATTTACACTCTGACAGCTGTGACCTCTGTGGAGATGTGGCAGCCTGGATTCTCTCTCTCTCTGACACCACGTAAAACACTACAGCAGGCAGCTCTCCAAAACAGCAGCCCACTTTGATGCTCACATTTCACTTTCCCAATGCCCCTGAGTCCTGGCTTCTGCTTCTTTTTCTTCCTCCTCTGCTGCTCCCAATGTGACATCCGTGTGGGCCCATGGCCCCAATGCACCCAGGGTGCATTGGGGGCGTTGCACTTGCATGGATGTCACATTAGGAGTAGCTTCTGTGTCCATGCAGCTGCTGCATCCCAACTTACAGCAATAGGACTGCTTGCATAGGGATGCACAGAACACCTGTGTGGGTAAACACGGCTTCACACAGGGTACGGATTCATGTGTCCCATGTGAACAAGGCCTAAGCTAGAACTTAAAGAATTATCTCTTTGAAGAGAGCTACTGTATTGTAAATCTCAGAAATGTCCCTGTCTATTGTGACTTGTGTATATTACAGACATTTCCTAAAAGTCAGAACTGTTAATTCAGATATTGTGAAAGATTTGTGTTTCCAATAAAGCACATAGTGGCAGCTATTTGGTGTGTAGCCGGGTACACTGCATAGTTACCCAATCCCAATGCTTATCACTCTCAGTCTGCTGGCAACACACAAAGGCCCCATACACACTAATAGATTTTTTGCAGATTTTTGTCTTCAGATTTACAAAAACCATATAATATGAGGTCAAACTTTAAGAATTTCAATTTGCATGCAATCAGGCAGGCCCTTGTACTACATGGTTTTGGTAAATCTGAAGACAAAAATCTGCAGAAATTCTAATAGTATGTATGAGGTCTAAGGCCCCTTTCACACGGGCACCGTCAGTTTAGCCACGTTAAAAACATATCAGTTCTTATCCGTTGCTTCATCCGTCTTCATCCGTTCCATTAATCTCCGTTTTCATCCGTCTTCCATTCCGTTATTATCCGTTTTCATCCGTTAATGTACACAATTACATCCACTTTTTCATCCGTTTTTGTATCCGTTTACAGCAGTTTCTTTGCATTTAAGGAAATTACCTAGAAAAGCTTGCTCCACCCATCCTACATTGCCATGCGTGAACAATTTGCCGACTACTTTCTCCCATCAGGAGAAGTTTCATGGCAGTACCAATATATATATATATATATATATATATATATATATATATATATATATATATAAATAATGCAGTGCAAATTTAAATTTATTAATTCATTAATTTGGGTATTTCATTGTGTTTTGATAGCATAAAAAGACACAAAAGCACATGATATGTTCAAAACAGTTTTAGTTTTATTATTCTGCATAACCCTTTTAAAATAAAGGTTTTTTCACTTCTTATTTCTTCAAAACGGATCTTAACTGATCGGACGTTGACGGACATTGTCAGTTAACGTCAGTTAATATCCATTTTGATGGATCTGGACGTAGCTTTGTACGTTAAAAAAATGGATAAAAACGGAAGCGGAGGTTAACTGATGGTAACGGATGGTCATCCGTTTGCCCATAGGAATGCACTGTCGTCCGTCGATGGATGGAAGAAAAACGGATAGACGGTCCGTCCGTGTGAAAGGGGCCTAAGGGCCCTTTCACATGGGCTATCCAATCAGGTCTGCCTGTCAGTTTTTCAGGCGGACCTGATCAGGCCCTCCAGTCAGTTTTTTAGGTGGACCTGATCAGGCCCTCCAGTCACCCCCTATGGAGCACCTGATGTCAGAGCTGGCATGTCCGCTGACATCCGCCGCTATGGGACTGGGTCTGTCTCCGCTCTGCTCAGTAAGTGGTGACGGACCTGTCATCCCAGCTCAGTGGCGCGATCCCCAGCTGAGCAGAGTGGCCCATGTGAAAGGAGCCTTAGATTGTGGTCCTGTGAGTTGGAAAATCTTTGTGCAGGGTGCGGCTGAGGCTCCTTTCACACTTGTGTGACCTGAAAGTTGTGCAATTTTGCCACAATTTTAACGCAATTTTGATGCGACTGGAAAGAAATGCCTGTATAATCTTGAGTTCTTTGGACCTCAAGTTGCATCAAAGTTGGACCAAAATAGTGCAGCAACTACTTTGAAGTCGCTGTGACTTGAAGTTGCACAGATATGAACGGTACTGATTTGGAAATGATGGGGTCTGACTTGTCATGCGACTTTGCAGTCCCATGCAGTCACAGGACAAGTCACACAAGTGTGAAAGGGGCCTGGGAAATTCATTTCATATTGCTGGCAGCATGGTGGGCTCTGACACAGCTGCTATCAATACTGGTTTCAGCACAGTGAGATTGGACCCATTTGTGTTGCCCACAGGGGCGTAACTAGAAATAGCAGGGCCCCATAGCAAAATGTTGTATAGGGCCCCCCTGCAAACAGCCCCCTCCCCCCACAGCTGCCCTAGTGTCAATGCAGCGTGAGCTGTGCAACATACAGCGTGACCTGTGCACAATGCAGCGTGACCTGTGCCCAATACAGCATGACCTGTGCCCCATACAGCATGACCTGTGCCCCATACAGCGTGACCTGTGCCCCATGCAGCGTGACCTGTGCCCCATGCAGCGTGACCTGTGCTCCATACAGCGTGACCTGTGCTCCATACAGCGTGACCTGTGCCCCATACAGCGTGACCTGTGCCCCATACAGCGTGACCTGTGCCCAATGCAGCGTGACCTGTGCCCCATGCAATGTGACCTGTGCCCAATGCAGCGTGACCTGTGTCCCATGCAGCGTGACCTGTGCCCCATGCAGGGTGGCCTGTGCCCCATGCAGGGTGGCCTGTGCCCCATGCAGTGTGACCTGTGCCCCATGCAGGGTGGCCTGTGCCCCATGCAGGGTGGCCTGTGCCCCATGCAGGGTGGCCTGTGCCCCATGCAGCGTGACCTGTGCCCCATACAGCGGTACCTGTGCCCAATACAGCGTGACCTGTGCCCCATACAGCGTGACCTGTGCCCCATACAGCGTGACCTGTGCCCCATGCAGCGTGACCTGTGCCCCATGCAGCGTGACCTGTGCCCCATGCAGCGTGACCTGTGCCCCATGCAACGTGACCTGTGCCCCATGCAGCGTGACCTGTGCCCCATACAGCATGACCTGTGCCCCATACAGCGTGACCTGTGCCCCATACAGCGTGACCTGTGCCCCATACAGCCTGGTCTGCCTGTGCCCCATACAGCCTCACCTATGCAGAGGAAGAGGCAAGCCACCCGGATCAGCAGAGAGCGGGATTGCCTGCTGTAATAGCTTTCATTTGAATTTCCCGTCTTCCCGGGGCTCATCGTCACATAGCGCCACCTCTTGGCCCGACGCCTTTGATGACGTCACATGTCCCGCATTGGATCGGTGTTCTGTCTATCAAAGGCGCCGGGCCAAGAGGTGGAGCTATGTGACGTGAGCCCTGGGAACACTGGAAGTTCTAATGAAAGCTATTACATTGGGCAATTCAGCTCTCTGCTAATACGGACAGCTCGCCTCTTTCTCTCCTCTCTCTTCCCCTGGCTAGGAGACTGTGCCGGCGGTGCTCTCATCCTCACTGGGCCCCACTCGGCTGCGGGCCCCATAGCGCCCGCATGGGTCGCTATGGTGGTAGTTACGCCCCTGGATGCCCAGCAAACTCATCAGACCTCAGATGCAGCAATGCCTGCAGCAGAATAAGTGAAAGTTCTCCTAAGATTCCTCTTGGCTGCTTCAAGTGACTCGCAACAGCCAAGAAAAAGCCTGGAAGAGCTCTTCTTGGCTCTTGATCCAAGGAAGTGACTCAGGACATTTGTCCCAGTACCCCTGCCTGATAATGCTCATGCTTGAGTCCTAAATGCTGCACCCTCCAGTGCACCAATGGGTTGCTGCCTGATGGCAGGTGTGCCCCCTATTCCGATTATAACCTCTTGATAATACTTCTTTGTATAGAGAAAAGAGTATGAAGGGGCTATCTCTGTGCTGTATATAGTGGGTTAATTGTTTAATAATCATTATTAGTAGCTTTATGTTCCTGTACACTAATTATCTTCAACGTTTTTAGCCTCTAAGACAGAATCGCAGTTCTCCACCATCCCTGAAGCCTGACTGCACACCATGGAAGAATATTATGTGAAAAACCTAAAATCTACAAGAGCGGACACAATTTCCATCATCACAGACCATGAAAATGAATTAATTCATTTGAATTTATTGGCTTGTAATTTAATAGCAAATGTTTTTCTACTCTCTGAAGTAATATTAAAGCGATTGATAAAAATAAATATATATATATGGACCAAAGCGCCAAAAGGATTACTACTAATATAAATCACCTCATGTATGTATTAATATCATGGATAAAAATAAAAGTAAAAATTACCACAAGATTTGAGCAGCTGCAGTGCGAACTTGGTGTAAACAAATGATGATAGAAAATAAATATACCGCGCTAAATGCTATATGCAATATATTGCTGCATACAGCAAAATAAATATAAAATACTGAAAATAATCAATAAATAAAACAGTCCCCAGTGAAAAGTGCTGGTGTTTTAATGGAACAATGATGAAAAACTCATATACAGTGCTGTGACTTGATAAGTAGTTCCGTGCTCCTTATGTGCTTAAATAGGGTGCCCCCCTAGTAGATGTGCCCTCACCCTTGGGATTGGACCAACTATTGCTAATTAGGTCAAATGCATGTGTGGGGCGACCCCTGTAGATATCCTCTGGATCATAGGTTAACTGTGATGAATGTTCCTCATATAGATGGATACAATAGAGAAAACCTCATTGCGCAGTAAAGAACTTTTATTCCAAAAAATTAAAAGATATTCAGCTCACATGTATGAGTGCCTGATATCCTGGCACCCGGAGTGAACAGCAGGTAAAAGTATCAGCCGTGAAATCTGCCTGATAAGTTCATGCAGTAAAGGCCTAGATTTCCGGGTATGGGCGGAAGTTGTCACGATCACATGACTCAATCTCTATGCATTTCGGCATATCAGATTGGCCGTCCTCAGAAAGGTAACTTTCTTTCTGAGCCTTCAAAGGCCCCACACAGCCACCAGGGACCCTGCACAGCCACCAGGGACCCCGCGCAGCCACCAGGGACCCCGCACGGCTACCAGAGGCCTCGGACAGCCACCAGGGACCTCGCACAGCCTTCAAAGCCCCACACAGCCACCAGGGATCCCGCATATCCACCAGAGACCCCTTACAACCACCAATGACCCCGCACAGCCACCAGGAACCCCACACAGCCACCAGGAACCCCACACAGCCACCAGGGACCCCACACAGCCACCAGGGACCCCACACAGCCAGCAGGGACCCCGCACAGCCAGCAGGGACCCCGCACAGCCAGCAGGGACCCCGCACAGCCTTCAAAGGACCCACACAGCCTTCAAAGGCCCCACACAGCCACCAGGGACCCTGCACAGCCACCAAAGGGCCCCCACATCCACCAGGGACCCCGCACAGCTACCAGAGGCCCCGCAGAGCCACCATAGGCCCCACACAGCCACCAGGGACCCCGCACAGCCTTCAAAGACCCCACACTGCCACCAGGGACCCCGCACAGTCTTCAAAGACCCCACACTGCCACCAGGGACCCCGCACAGTCTTCAAAGACCCCACACTGCCACCAGGGACCCCGCACAGCCTTCAAAGACCCTGCAAAGCCACCAGGCACCCCGCACAGCCACCAGAGGCCCGCACAGCCATCAGGGACCCAGCACAGCCTTCAAAGGCCCCGCACCACAGCCACCAGGGACCCCGCACAGCCACCAGGGACCATGCACAGTCACCAGGGACCCCGGAAGCCACCAGAGGCCCCACACAGCCACCAGAGACCCTGCACAGCCACCAGAGGCCCCGCACAGCCACCAGGGACCCCGCACAGCCTTCAAAGGCCTCACACAGCCACCAGAGGCCTTGCACAGCCACCAGGGACCCTATACAGCCTTCAAAGGCCCCACACAGCCACTACAGACCCTGCACAGCCTTCAAAGGCCCCCAGATCCACCAGGGACCCCGCACAGCCACCATAAGCACAGCCTTCAAAAGGCCCCACACCACAGCCACCAGGGACCCCACACAGCCACCAGAGGCCCCACACAGCCACCAGGGACACCGCACAGCCACCAGAGGCCCCACACAGCCACCAGGGTCCCTGCACAGCCATCAAAGACCCCACACTGCCACCAGGGACCCCGCACAGCCTTCAAAGACCCCACACTGCCACCAGGGACCCCGCACAGCTACCAGGGACCTCGCGCAGCCACCAGAGGCCCGCACAGCCATCAGGGATCCAGCACAGCCTTCAAAGGCCCCTCACTACAGCCACCAGGGACCCCGCACAGCCATCAGAGGCCCCACACAGCCACCAGGGACCTTGCACAGTCACCAGGGGCCCCGCACAGCCTTCAAAGACCCCACACTGCCACCAGGGACCCCGCACAGCCACCGGGGACCCCGCACAGCCTTTAAAGGCCCCACACAGCCAACAGAGGCCTCGCACAGCCACCAGGGACCCCATACAGCCTTCAAAGGCCCCACACAGCCACCATGGACCCCGCACAGCCTTCAAAGGCCCCACACAGCCACTAGAGGCCTCGCACAGCCACCAGAGGCCCCGCACAGCCACCAGGGACCCCGCACAGCCACCAGGGACCCCGTACAGCCTTCAAAGGCCCCACACAGCCACCAAGGACCCTGCGCAACCACCAGAGGGCCCCCACATCCACCAGGGACCCCACCAAGCCACCATAAGCCCCACACAGCCACCAGGGACCCCGCATAGCCTTCAAAGACCCCGCACAGCCACAAGGGACCCCGCACAGCCACCAGGGACCCCGCACAGCCACCAGAGGCCCCACACAACCATCAGAGGCCCGCACAGCCATCAGGGACCCCACATAGCCATCAGGGACCCAGCACAGCCTTCAAAGGCCCTGCACAGCCACCAGGGACCCCACACAGCCACCAGGGACCCCGTAAGCCTTCAAAGGCCCCACACAGCCACCAAAGGCCTCGCACAGCCACCAGAGGCCCCGCACAGCCACAAGCGACCTCGAACAGCCATCAGGGATGCCGCACAGCCACCAGAGGCCCCACACAGCCACCAAAGACCCTGCACAGCCACCAGGGACCCTGCACAGCCTTCAAAGGCCCCACACAGCCACCAGGGACCCTGCACAGCCACCAGAGGGCCCCCATATCCATCAGGGACCCTGCACAGCCACCATAAGCCCCACACAGCCACCAGGGACCCCGCATAGCCTTCAAAGACCTCGCACAGCCACAAGGGACCCCACACAGCCACCAGGGACCCCGAACAGCCACCAGAGGCCCCACACAGCCATCAGAGGCCTGCACAGCCATTAGGGACCCAGCACGGCCTTCAAAGGCCCTGCACCACAGCCACCAGGGACCCCGCACAGCCACCAGAGGCCCCACACAGTCACCAGGGACTCCGCACAGCCTTCAAAGGCTCCGCACAGCCACCAGGGACCCTGCACAGCCACCAGAGGCCCCCGCACAGCCACCAGAGGCCCCGCACAGCCACCAGAGGCCCCACACAGCCACTAGCGACCCTGCACAGCCTTCAAAGGCTCCGCACAGCCACCAGGGACCCCGCACAGCCACCAGAGGCCCCGCACAGCCATCAGAGGCCCCGCACAGCCACCAGGGACACTGCACAGCCTTCAAAGGCCCCACACAGCCACCAGAGGCCTCGCACAGCCACAAGAGGCCCCGCACAGCCACCAGGGACCCCATACAGCCTTCAAAGGCCCCACACAGCCACAGAGGCTTCGCACAGCCACCAGGGACCCCGTACAGCTTTCATAGGCCCCACACAGCCACCAGGGACCCCACATAGCCATCAGGGACCCCGCACAGCCACCAGGGGCCCCACACTGCCGCCAGAGTCCCCTCACAATCACCAGGGACCCCGCACAGCCTTCAAAGACCCTGCACAGCCACCAGGGACCTGCACAGCCCCCAGAGGCCCCACACAGCCACTAGGGACCCCGCACAGTCACCAGAGATCCTGCACAGCCTTCAAAGGCCCTGCACAGCCACCAGGGACCCGGCACAGCCACCAGAAGCCCTGCACAGCCACCAGGGACCCCGCACAGCCTTCGAAGGCTCCGCACAGCCACCAGCGAACCCGCACAGCCACCAGAGGCCCCACACTGCCATCAGGGACCCCGCACAGCCTTCGAAGGCTCCGCACAGCCACCAGCGACCCCGCACAGCCACCAGAGGCCCCACACTGCCGCCAGAGTCCCCTCACAATCACCAGGGACCCCGCACAGCCTTCAAAGACCCCACACAGCCACCAGGGACCCAGCACAGCCTTCAAAGGCACCGCACAGCCACCAGGGACCCAGCACAGCCTTCAAAGGCACCGCACAGCCACCATGGACCCCTCACAGCCACCAAACGCCCCCACACAGCCATCAGGGACCCTGCAAAATCACCAGGGACCCCGCACAGCCACCAGGGACCCTGCACAGCCTTCAAGGGATCCCGCACAGCCAGCAGGAACCCTGCACAGCCTTCAAAGGCCCCGCACAGCCACCAGAGACCCCACACAGCCAGCAGAGGCCCCGCACAGCCACCAGAGACCCCGCACAGCCACCAGGGACCCTGCACAGTCACCAGGGACCCCGCAAAGCCACCAGGGACTCCACACAGCCTATGCTTTACAATAAATAAATTTAGGCAAAGTGTCTGTTGCCAATTCATTTCTAATCACCGAGGATCCAGGCTGAAGATGCAGAAACAACAGATAAAGTGTCTGGGATGGGAATTAAAATGCATCTCTACCTTTGTTTTAGTTTTGGATAAAGTGTCAAATTTGTATTGTTGTCAGTGTCCCTATAGGGGAAATTCGCCCTCTCTAATTGTGCTGGTGACCATTGTTACTGAGAAAGAAAGTAAATGGGGAAATCCAGAAGTTTAGAGTTGTCCCCAGAGCAAGAGATAAGGGGACATCTTCCAATTGGAATACCTGTGGAGACAGGGCTTACCCTTGCATAGTAAATGTTTTTCTAACTTCCTGAGGCATCTTCGGAACAGAAAGTAAGGGGAAATTTCCCCAATGTTACATAGGAAAAAACAACTTGGCAGGGATTTTTTTAAGCAAATATAGTTTTTATTACATTTTTCAGGAATGAACAAGGTCCAGTGATGGAAACAGTAGCTTTCAATAAAGGAGGACGCAGCCTCCTAGAAGCATGATACATTGAGTAGGAATGTAATAAATTGAGTAGGAACATTACAGCAATCGGTCAATACGCTAGAGAATATTATAGCCGACATCGTCCCAATGATACAGAGTTATGACAGTGTGTGACTCCCACACCATAACCATCTAAGCGTCAGAAAGACCGTCCTCGTTCCTTATAACCTTAACAAAATAATTTAAAGTAGAGAAAAGAAATAGACAGAGGGGGAAGAACTAGTAAGAAGAAAGGTGAGAGGGGAAGGGGGGGAGAGGAGGGAGGAGGAAGTGGCATCTGGGATTAAATATAGGCATGACTCTGGGCATGCTTGTTGAGCTTCTAAATACTTGTCTATGTGTAGTATCTCAGGTCCCGTATAGGGATTGTCCCTCTTCTGATTATATAAACAGATTCCAAAGACTCCAGGTCTTCTTGTAGGTCTCATGTCTGGCATTTACTGTCAGTATCAGATCTTCCATCCTGTTAATGTTCTCCACCTTCCGCAGCCAAAGCACTGTGGTCGGCGGATTCTGCTGTATCCATAGCAAAGGAATGCAGGATTTGGCTGCGTTTAGTAAGTGACGTAGTATGGATTTTTTGTAGGTTTTAGCCGACAAAGTGGAAACATGTAGTAGAAAAGGTCATCAGGGATCTTAAATTCAGTAAATTTTTGGGAAATGGTGAGGACCGCTGTCCAAAAAGCGTGCAGTTTCGGGCATGTCCAAAATATGTGGAGGATCATTCCTCTGTCTGTACAACCCCGCCAACAGTGCTCTGATGTGTCGGGGAAGATAGTGTGTAGTCGGCTGGGTGTATTTTGGTGCACAGTGAAGACTTAAGGGCGTAGCAGATCATATTTTGAATTTGTGTTGTAGTGAAAGTGCGATGCAGGTCTGCCTCCCATTTTGATATGCAGGGCAAGCCTGGTTGCTCTGGGGAGGTTATTAAGCAGTGCATACGTTTTGGAGAGGACTTGGGGTAGCGTTCTGTTCCAGAGCAATATTCCTCAAATGTGGTCAGTTGCCTAGTATAAGCCTGGGGTCTGGTGTAGCCTGGAGGAAATGATGGATCTGCACTGTGTTCCAGAATGCGAGTTGATAGGGGCCTACGAAATCTATCAACTCCACAATTGTGGGCCATCTATCACCTATCACAAACTGGGAGGCAGTTACACAGTGAATTTGCGGCGTGTCAAAAATTGTGTGGACGAGAGTCCTGGAGGGAATTTGGGGTTTCCCAGGATTGGGGTCAGGGGTGATGTCCTGGTCGTTTCTGAAGTTTGTAAGGTGGCTTGTGAACATTGTTGTAGGGTATTCTCTATCAAAGGGTGTGTCTTCAAGTCTGGTGGTATGGATTCCCAGCACCATAGCGCACTTTTCAGGGGGTTGGAAGTTTGGTTCTGCTCTACTGGAGCCCATAGTTTAAATTCATGGCGGCGTTGCCAGTCAATGACTCTGCCAAGGTGTACTGCCTGCTAGACCCCCACAGTGTTTGGGCATGATTAGCTGGGTACGGGGTGCATGGCCTCTTGTGAGCCCAGACAAATCGGGTAAATAATGCCTGCACTTGTTAAAAATATGAGGCGGGTATCTTGACTGGTAGGGCTTGAAATAGGTAAAGGTATTTTAGTAATATGCACATTTTTAGTAAATTACACCTACCAAACCATGAGTGAAGGCCTTTTAACCATGTATCTAGTAACACTCTGTTTTTTGGTAATGGGGGGAAGTAAAGGTTATAAACGCGGGAGAGGACAGACGGGATGCTTGTGCCTAAATAACTCAGTGAGGACGTTGTCCACTTGAAGCGAAAGTCAGATTGCATCATTGGAAAGGCCTGTGGAGATATTGCTATACCCATCGCTTCTGACTTGGAGAAATTTATCTTCAAATTAGATAAAGTTCCACAAATCTCAAATTGTCTAAGGAGGTTCGGCAATGATACTACAGGATTCGTAAGTGAAAAAAGGAGGTCATCAGCATATGCTGAGATCTTGTGTTGTGTCTTACCGACTGTCACTCCTTGTATGTCCGGGTTCAATCTGACTGTGAAAAGGTTCTAGGGAGAGGGCAAACAGGAGGGGGGATAGAGGACAACCCTGTCTCGTTTCGTTTTTTTAATAGGGAACGGTCCAGAGAGCCCACCGTTCACCTTCACCTATGCAGTCGGGTTGGAGTATATTCCGGCTATTCGGCTCAGCATCACCTCTCCCAGGCCAATATGCCTGAGAACTGAAAACATAAATGTTCAGTTCACCTGGTCAAATGCCTTTTCTGCACCAGTGTTTAGAAAGACACAGGGGGTATTTGTGGACTGCGCAACATGTAAGAGATACAACACTTTAGTGGTGCTGTTCCTTGCTTCCCGTGAGGGAATAAAGCCGACCTGATCGAGGTGTACAAGTTTCTGCAGGTGTTGTGCCAGCCGGGTAGCCAGAATCTTAGTAAACAGCTTGAGGTCCACATTCAAAAGTGATATGGGTCTAAAGCTGCCACAGGCTGTGGGGTCTTTCCCTTCTTTATGTATCACCGAGATGTGAGCTCCTAGGTTGTCTCTGGCAAAAGATGAGCCTGAGTCAATTGCATCAAATAGCTTGATCATACGTGGGCCCAGTAATGGGAGTAGTGTCTTGTAGTACTGTATGGTGTACCCATTTGGGCCCGGTGCTTTTCCTGGCTTCATTGCCCCTAACGCCTGCTGGAGTTTCAGTAAGGATATGGGGGAGTCTAGTTCCTCTCGAAGTTCAGGGGAGAGGGAGAGGAGTCGAGAAACCTTAATGTATTCCTCCATGGCTGACCGGGACGACGCCGGTGGTGGTAGATTGTATAGGTGGGAGTAAAAATCTTTAAACTCCTGGGTAATTTGCGCAGAAAGGAGCACCTTTTGACCGTCATTCTGGACAACCCGGGGGATATACGTGGAAAGTTTGTGTTCCCTAACCATTTTTGCTAATAATTTCCCACACTTGTCTCCCGATTCGTAGCTTGTTTTGCAGCAGAACTGCAGTGCAGCCTTCGCTTTGTAGTGGAGTAGGTCAGTGATCTGTTTCCTGATAACTGTTAGATCTGTCTCCGAAGCCTGGGAGGGAACATGTTTATGTCTAGATTCGGTAGCGTCTAGCTTGTGTAGCAGTTGGGAAAGCTGTTTTGTGCGTTCTCGTTTAATACGGGCACCGTGTTTAATGAGGATGCCTCTGATGACTGGTTTGTGAGCCTCCCACAGAATACCCGGGTCGCAGTCTGGTTGGTCGTTTGTCTGAAAATACGTATTTAGCTCTTTAGTCACCTCCGCTAACACCTCTGGGGTCTGTAAGAGGCTCTCGTTAAAGCGCCAGAAGCGGTGTCTGAGTGACATGAAACCTGTCAGGGTGTAGGTCAGAAAGATGGGCGCATGGTCCGACCATGTTATGTTGCCTATCGATGTATCACGAACGGCATGTAGTTGAGTATGAGGGATCAGGAAGTAGTCAATTTGGTGTAGACTTTATGTGGGGGGGAGTAGAATGTGTAATCGCGTTTCCCAGAATGTTGTAGACGCCATGCATCTATCAATTGGCCTTTGTGCAGTATTTTGGCAACTCGTTTGAGGTGGCTCTGGGGTATAGATGATATGCCCATCGAGGTGTCTGCTGATGGTATCAGAGGGACATTAAAGTCTCCTCCGAGGATCAGCTGTCCCACTTTGAATTCTTGGAGTTGTTCCAGGACATCGTCTAGAAATGAGGCCTGGTGTTCATTAGCTGCATAGATTGATGCCAACGTCACCTGTATGTCACCCAGTAGTCCTTTAAGAAAGATGTATCTGCCCATAGGGTCTATAATTGAACCTGGGAACTTCCGGGAGATTTTTCCGGAAATTAATATGGAAACCCCTTTTGATTTGGCAGTCGGGTTAGTAGAGTGGTAGGTCAGTGGGTAAAACCTATTACGTAGGTATTGGAGTTTGTCATTTTTGAAATGTATCTCTTGGATGAAAGCAGTATCTGTAAGATCGCTTTAGGTCATGTAGCAGCATGCGTCTTTTCTCTGGCGTGTTGAGCCCTTTAGCGTTACATCACAGTGATATTGTCCAGCGCCATGGAGTGGGGGCGGGGAGGGAAAAAAAGGGGGGTTAGGGAAGGGGGAAGTGGGTAAGGTGTAGGGGTATAGAGGAAGAAAAGATATGTAGTGTGGAAAAAGAGGATTAGTAATAGAAAGAAAAGAAAAAGATCAAGCAGTGAAGAAAGAGGCAGTAAGATACAGGCCTAAGGCCCTGGTTCCGGTTTCAATTACAGTATCTGCAAACGATTCCTGGGAGGCAAATAAATACCCCCTCGGATGATATGGTATCCTAGCTGGGAAAGAGGGAGGACAGGGCTCGACAGGCAAGCCCCCAAGATGACAATACTTAATAGTGCAATAACAATTACAACTCAAAAAGAAAACAACAAATTCAACCATGTGATTATAAAAGTGCCAGTTTTTAGGGATCCAGCAATAGTCCACCCTTGTGTCTTGTGGCCTGACCCTCTCCACCCATTCCAGCTAGTAAATGACACAGTGTCTCGCTCCGTAACATCGCCAGACTGTGGCTGACGGCCCCTCCATTATTTGGACTAAATTTTGAGGCAACCAGTACACTTCCCCACTTATAATGCTATAGATAATATATATGAGACAGCAGTTACCACATATCCACTGAACACATCTCCTCCCTCCTCCACATAGACCCACTCCCCCGCTCCCAAAGATGGAGGCGCCAGGCCCCCTCAAATGAGTATAGCCGATGACCCCACCCATAGAAAGCAGCGAGAGGGGAACCCCCCTCCCTCACATTCTCAAGATGTCATCCAGTTCTGGCCCAATCATGTAGAGGTTGATAGCCTCTGCTCTCTGTACCCCTCTGTATCCGGCTCATGGAGAGGGAGGATGAGGACTGTGTCACTCCCGGGTTCATAGTCTCCTGACGGGGCGCACAGCTTACACCCAGCAGGTAAAGCTAGGGGTATGTTCAGGTGTCTGCTTGTGTTGCAGACTGTTGGGATCCACCAGGTGAGCTTGCCTGTAAGAGTCAAGGGAGGGGTCAGGGCATTGCTGTGTCTGAGGGTAGACACTCGAGGCACATCCAGCCCCTGTGGTGGGTAGGGGGGTATCCCCGGGGGCAACTGCATGGGGTGCAAGGGTGCACGTCTGGTGGTCTCTCTCCGGTGCGCAGCTATAGGTTGCCGTACAAGTTCCAACAAATGGTGGAGGATCCGGAAGGGAAGGGGGGCATCCCCTGTCAAGGAACAACTGACAGATCAGGGTAGTGTTCTAGATAGGGCGGGCCAGGTACTCGGGGAGGCAGTGGGATCAGGCATAACTTTTAGCATAAACGGCTTAAAACATGGGCAACAGGGGGAGAGTACTCACTGCATGAAGGCATCATGACTCTCGTGCCGCCTCCTGAGATTGCGCTCTCGGACGGCGTCGGCCTCTCTGTTGTCTGGGCTGGTAGTCCCCTCTCCTCTGCGCCAGCTGGTATTGGCTACTAGGGAATTGTGGGAGAAGGGTCAGCCAATTGGGGACCTTAATCAGTTCTGTATCCAGAAACTCAAAGAGGGCCGGTAAGGATGCTGGAGCTTGGAGGGTAAAGGATCTCTGGTTTCTCCGGAAGGTCACGGATAACAGGTAACTCCATCGGTAGGTGGCATCCTGGCATCTGGTGAGGTCCAGCAGTGGCTTAAACACGGCTCGGCGATGTAATGTGGGAGAGATCCGGGAGTATCTTAATGGCAACTCCATCGAATTACGGTTCTCCCGCCTCCATGCTTTATGGATGATATGCTCCTTGTGGACGTAGTGGTGCAGTCTACAGATGACATTGCGGGGTTTCGCTGGGTCTGACGGTCTGGGGCCAGTCTAGGGCCCTCTGTGGATGCGGACGAGTGTCACCCGGTCCAGGAGTTCCACGCCCTCGATGCTGCGGAAAATGGCCGAGTGCCATCCTACGGCTCCGGTCCTCCGTGTCTTCGAAGTGCAGCTTTTGGTCTATCAGGGCCCCAACATGCGTCTCCTGGAGCTCCTCCAGTGCGGTTACTCGGTGGTCCAAAGCGGACAATGAAGCTTCCCCTTTCTTAAGTCAGGATGCGAGGCCTTTCACCTCTGTCTTTACCTCTTTCAGCTCCTTCCTGTGGGCCACCTCCACTGTGCCAATCAAGGCCACAATGTCAGCCTTAGTGGGGAGCGCCTATATAAGGGAGCGTATTTCTGTATCCGCTCGGAAGAGGAGAAATGTGGGATGCGATGGACCCCCAGATTCGGGGTCGGGGTGGAAGTCTGGTGGGGTATCCTGGAATGTGTTGGAGATCGGGAGTTCCACATGAGGAGTTGGTGAGTCACCAGAGGCCTGGCTCCCCTCGCTGCTTGCACGTGTGTCCGCCATTTTAAGCTCCGGCGAGTTCAATTTGGAAAGTTGGAACAAACGCCTGATTTCACTCGGTGGTGGAGCCAGAGGTGAAAATTTTGTAGGCTTGTTGTTCCTTTTTGTCATCCTCTTCTTTAAGGAGTACATACTGTGCTGGGTTTAGCTGAAAAATTCGGGGTATTCGGGAGACAGTCAGGAGCTCTGATAAAACACGTCTCTTTCCAGCCATGTCCAGGTCATGCCCCGCTGGCAGGGATTTTAACCTCCCTCACTCTGTCCAAAGCTAAGAAAGGTTTTGGCTATACATATAATTTAACTGTAATTTTCTGTCTCCCCAGGAGTGAAGACATTGCACACAGTTCAGCCAGCAACTCTGTTTACAATTCCTCTTTAACCACTTGCCATCCGCGCTATAGCCGAATGACGGCCACAGCACGGACCTGAATTTCCGGGAGTCCGTCATATGATGGCCTCCCCTGTGCACACTCCCTGCGCATGCCCTGCAGGGCACGCGCAGAGCGCACTGTGATCCCCGAGTCACTGAGACTCAGTCATCACCAATCCGAGTAGGGGGTCGGTCCCGGCCCCTTACCATGTGATCAGCTGTCAGCCAATGACAGCTGATCACATGATGTAAAAAAAAGCTCGGTAATCGTTTTTTTTTTTCCTCATGCTGACAGCGTGAGGAGAAAAAAAGCCGATCACCGGCTCATCTGCAATGGAAATCAGTCCCGAAGAGGAAGAAGCAATTATGCCTCATCTGTGCAACCTGCCATTGCCACCTGACAGTGCCCACAGTGCCCACCAGTGCCACCTATCAATGCCCACAAGTGCCACCTATCAATGCCCACAAGTGCCACCTATCAATGCCCACCAGTGGTGCCAAGCAGTGCCACCTAGCAGTGCTGCCTATCAGTGTAACCGATCAGTGCCCATTATTGCCACCCATCAGTGCCCATCACTGCCACCCATCAGTGCCCATCACTGCCACCTATCGGTGCCCATCAGTGCCGCCTCATCAGCGTACATCAATGAAGGAGAAAAATTACCTGTTTTAAAATTTTATAACAAAATATTAAAAAAAAAAAAATTTAAATTCAGTCTTTTTACATTTCTTAACAAAAAATAAAAACCGCAGAGGTGATCCAATACCACCAAAAGAAAGCTCTATTTGTGGGAAAAAATGATAAAAATTTCATTTGGGTACAGCATTGTAGGACCGCGCAATTGTCATTTAAAGTGCATCAGAGCTGAAAGCTGAAAATTGGTCTGAACAGAAGGGGGATTTAAGTGCCCAGTAAGCAAGTGGTTAATATCAAACAAAAAAAAACTGCATAGTAATTTACTAGACAAGCATAGTGCACAAGCATTTGCAAAGTTCACAGCCTATTTGCCTTAAGTAAATCAACCCCTATATTCGAGTGTGGGACTGCATATAATCTCATGATTTTCTGCACCTGCATCAAACCCGTGCTGCTAATGGCACCCCCATGCACTGCAAGCAAAACACGCACAGTGGTGCATTTTTCATAGAAAAAAAACAACTCCCCAGAGTGGTAAAGTGTTACTATCGTAACACTGTATTGTTCTGGTCACAGTATGTAAAAAAAGTTAAAGAAAAGAAAAAAGAAAAGTATTTTAAAAAATTGAAAAAAAAAATTGATATATATATATATTTTTACATACTGTCCCTGCTCACCCCCCACCAGTTATATGATGATGCTGTACTGCACTTGTGACAGTATGTAAATATTTTTAAAAAAGTTTAAAAACATTTTTTCTTAATTTTTTTAAAAAAGTGACAAAAAATTAGAACTTCAAAAAAACACGCCATGCCTCCTAGTAAATACCTCAGACTGTCTACTTTAAAAAAGGTAATTTGGTTGGCATTTGTACTGTCCTGGCATTTTTGGACCTGAAGAAATTAGTAAATCAGTACATCAGGATTAATCGATTTCCACATATACAGTATCTCACAAAAGTGAGAATATGACAACACTAAAGAAATTACACTTTGCTACAATGTAAAGTGTACAGCTTGTATAACAGTGTAAATTTGCTGTCCCCTCAAAATAACTCAACTCACAGCCATTAATGTCTAAACCGCGGGCAACAAAAGTGAGTACACCCATAAGTGGGTAAGTGAGTGGCCTCTATGGTAAGATACTGAGGTAAGCAACGATACACATGTACCATCATCCAGAAATCAATAATTAGCAAGATTGGGAGCCTGATCCCCAGTCAGGCGACCAAAAAATAGTGGGGGCATGTTGGACTATTGTGGTACAGTACAAATAAATAACAATACAGAGAATATACCAATGATAAAAAATGTATAGTCGATTTTATTGATG
Organism: Aquarana catesbeiana; assembly: GCA_037953035.1. NCBI lineage: Eukaryota > Metazoa > Chordata > Amphibia > Anura > Ranidae > Aquarana > Aquarana catesbeiana. Next base: position 2,054,811 of record JBBHAA010000143.1, on the reverse strand, counting down.
CAGAAGACAAATCATTGGTAAGACACTACAGCAGGGTAAAATAAATAAAAATAAAACACCAATGGGGTCATTATTATACAATAAGACAATTGATCTCAGACAGAGGCGGCTCTCTAATTAGGCAAATTAGGCGGTCGCCTAAGGCCTCGCACTCACAGGGGCCTCGCGGCCACCTAATTTGCCTGTTCTCAATCCCTGAAGTTGACGCCGGCGGCTCCGCCTACCCCCACTGGGACTGGCTTAGGAGCTGACGGACAAATCAGATACTGCCCGCAGCCTGAGGAATAGCGGCCTCATCACGGAGCGTCCCAGTCCGTGGGGTCTCATGTGTAAATTCTGCCTAAGGCCTCACAAAGCCTAGAGCCGCCTCTGATCTCAGATATCATATTCCTCAACTAGTTTTGCGGACATATCCGCTGCGTCAGGAGGGAATCTGAAGATGGTTAATTCTGACTAAACAGTCTGAACCTAACAATTGGGAAAAAGTACAATGATATTTAACAAAAGAACACAAATAGTAAAACTGTGTTACAGCATCAAAATTAAAGAAATGTAATAAGGATTGCAGGGGGAAAGGGACAAGTCTGCTTACCCATGTCCCAATAGACCCCAAGTGCAAGGCTCCACCACGAACGGGTGATCTCCCACGGCGACCCGGGAGAGCTGCAAAAATGACGGGGATAACAAGAATAAAAATATTGTGAAGTAGTTGGGTATAGTAAGTTGCCAGTGAAAAACAAAAGAGCCGGTGGTACATGGATAATAAGGAAATAGTGAAGGTGTAAAGAGTGATGTGATGGGTTACATGATATCAAAAATTGGGTGAAATAGTGCGTAGAGAAGAACGAAAAAATAAAACCAATAAAAGATTATAGGAAGGTGTAATGGTATTAAGCTGGGTATGGTGAGGGTGAATAAAACACAGAAGAGGGATGAGGACCAGACGGGGAGGGAGAGATGAGAGGTGAGAAGGAATTGGACCAGGGAATAGGGTAGAAGAGGAGAGGGGGAAAAAGGGGAGAGGGAGGGGGGGAAAGGAGGGGGGGAGAGGGAAGAGGGGAGGAAACAGAGGAGGAAAAGGGGGGAAGGGAAAAGCAGAGAATTGAAGTGTAGGGATGTGGAGTGGTTAAGGGCACAATACTACCTGGTGCTAATATGGGTATAGGAAGGTACCAGGGGAGGCACCCTAAAAGGGGCCAGTGCCGTGCGAGGCCAGAGGAGAAGTAATATGGACTGCAGGTAATGGGCGGCAGCGGGTTACAGCATGTGCGCCCATGTCTGGAGTATCTAGAGGGGAAAAGGCATGGTTAAGTTACAAACCAATGCTGGTGCCCAGGGGTATGGGACTAGAGTAAAGAGGTAAGGTAAGTAATCCCCTTTGACTTACAGTGAGCTGGCCATGGTGCACGATCCCCGGGACCAAGGACCGACCGTCAACAAACAGGTGAAGCCTGTTATTTGTAGCTCCCAACCGAGCGACGCTGACCACACGCAGGGCGCCGGCGCATGACTTTGCAATGTCAGAGGTCCCACACAGCGCGTGCGCGAGGTGATCGCGAACACGCGCATGCGCACCTGCCCTTAGGCAAGCGGGGACAAGGTCCCTACCAGGACAAGTACAAGAGGAGGGGGCGGCCCCGTGTCTGAGACGACCCCTCCGCCACTGATCTCACGGGTCACCGCGGGAAGGGGGCCACCAGCCAGCACCTGATTTGGGAACAAGGAGAAGGGGAAGCAGAGAGTCCCAGTACAAAAACATTTGTAGAAAGTTGATAAGCACAAACAGTAATAAAACATAAAGTAATAGTAGGAATATGGTTAGGAATAAAATAATAAGACTATGGTCGGTAAATTAGAGATTGATTCAATACCCTGGGACACTGATGCGGTCACCAACATGACATAAACTCATTATAACCTAACTACATAATACAATGTATATAAGTAATGGAGGGCCAAGGACAAAAAACACATGATTGGGTAAAACGTGTGGAAAAATAGGGCGGGTAGCCAAAATGATAGTGTCTGGCCGACCTAATGGGTGTCTGTCATGGAGGGTTGCATCAGGGATAATGTAAAGAAGGTAGTGGTATAAAGCGGGTGATAATATATACTAGAAAAGGCCCCCCAAAATGACATATAGTCAATGGGGGTGAATTAAAAATGAAGGGTGGTATAATTGGGGCCGGAGAGGTGGAGGGCAGACCATTAGCCATGTCCACTCAAATAGCTCACCAATAAATCCCACTCGACATGGTGCCGGGTGTGTTATCCACTCAATGTATATAGGTAAGTGAGTGGCCTCTATGGTAAGATACTGAGGTAAGCAACGATACACAAGTACCATCATCCAGAAATCAATAATTAGCAAGATTGGGAGCCTGATCCCCAGTCAGGCGACCAAAAAATAGTGGGGGCATGTTGGACTATTGCGGTACAGTACAAATAAATAACAATAACAATATTGACCCCATTGGTGTTTTATTTTTATTTATTTTTACCTTGCTGTAGTGTATTACCAATGATTTGTCTTCTGCATCAATAAAATCGACTATACATTTTTTATCACTGGTATATTCTCTATATTGTTATTTATTTGTACTGTACCGCAATAGTCCAACATGCCCCCACTATTTTTTGGTCGCCTGACTGGGGATCAGGCTCCCAATCTTGCTAATTACACCCCTAAGTAGGGATGAGCTTCGTGTTCGAGTCGAACCCATGTTCGACTCGAACATCGGCTGTTCGGTCGTTCGCCGAATTGCGAACGATATGGGCCGTTCGTGCCAAATTCGTGTGGCGCATCACGGCCCATAATTCACTGCGGCATCGCAGTGCATTGCTGGCTGATGATTGGCCAAGCATGCACTATGACCCGCATGCTTGGCCAATCACAGCGCCGTCTGAACAGAGAGCCGTAATTGGCCAAAGCCAAGGAGGCTTTGGCCAATTATGGCTCAGGGGATTTAGTACACGCCCCACACTATATAAGGCCATCTGCACGGCGCCCCTGTGTAGTGTGTGTTCCGGCGTTCATTGAGAGAGAGAGAGAGACAGACAGTGACATTTGATTTGAGTTAGATAGATTAGGCAGAACAGTCAGTCAGTTAGCTGCACTTACAGTGTATTGTGTATATATATGCATCCCTTGTGTTGCATATATATATATATATATATATATATATATACACTGTATTCAGTTTAGCTAGATCCGTTCCTGTTATCTTCCTACTGACAGGCAGGCTTGTCTTGTTACAGTATTTACAGCTACCTGAAGAAAATTACTGGTGTTCTTTTGATCCTATTAGTACCACAGTCAGGCAGCTAGACTATTTACAGTTAGTGCAGTGCGTCCTGCTCACAGTGTTCAGCTAAACCTACAAGTTAGTGGGGTGCGTCCTGCTCACAGTGTTCAGCTAAACCTACAAGTTAGTGGGGTGCGTCCTGCTCACAGTGTTCAGCTAAACCTACAAGTTAGTGGGCTGCGTCCTGCTCACAGTGTTCAGCTAGATCCGTTCCTGTTATCTTCTTACTGACAGGCAGGCTTGTCTTGTTACAGTATATACAGCTACCTGAAGAAAATTACTGGTGTTCTTTTGATCCTATTAGTACCACAGTCAGGCAGCTAGACTATTTACAGTTAGTGCAGTGCGTCCTGCTCACAGTGTTCAGCTAAACCTACAAGTTAGTGGGGTGCGTCCTGCTCACAGTGTTCAGCTAAACCTACAAGTTAGTGGGGTGCGTCCTGCTCACAGTGTTCAGCTAAACCTACAAGTTAGTGTGGTGCGTCCACCTCACAGTGTTCAGCTAAACCTACAAGTTAGTGGGGTGCGTCCTGCTCACAGTGTTCAGCTAAACCTACAAGTTAGTGGGGTGCGTCCACCTCACAGTGTTCAGCTAAACCTACAAGTTAGTGGGGTGCGTCAACCTCACAGTGTTCAGCTAAACCTACAAGTTAGTGGGGTGCGTCCTGCTCACAGTGTTCAGCTAGATCCGTTCCTGTTATCTTCTTACTGACAGGCAGGCTTGTCTTGTTACAGTATATACAGCTACCTGAAGAAAATTACTGGTGTTCTTTTGATCCTATTAGTACCACAGTCAGGCAGCTAGACTATTTACAGTTAGTGCAGTGCGTCCTGCTATCAGTGTTCAGCTAAAACTACAAGTTAGTGGGGTGTGTCCTGCTCACAGTGTTCAGCTAAACCTACAAGTTAGTGGGGTGCGTCCTGCTCACAGTGTTCAGCTAAACCTACAAGTTAGTGGCATGCGTCCTGCTCACAGTGTTCAGCTAGATCCGTTCCTGTTATCTTCTTACTGACAGGCAGGCTTGTCTTGTTACAGTATATACAGCTACCTGAAGAAAATGACTGGTGTTCTTTTGATCCTATTAGTACCACAGTCAGGCAGCTAGACTATTTACAGTTAGTGCAGTGCATCCTGCTCACACTGTTCAGCTAAACCTACAAGTTAGTGGGGTGAATCCTGCTCACAGTGTTCAGCTAAACCTGCAAGTTAGTGGGGTGCGTCCTGCTCACAGTGTTCAGCTAAACCTACAAGTTAGTGTGGTGCGTCCACCTCACAGTGTTCAGCTAAACCTACAAGTTAGTAGGGTGCGTCCACCTCACAGTGTTCAGCTAAACCTACAAGTTAGTGTGGTGCGTCCACCTCACAGTGTTCAGCTAAACCTACAAGTTAGTGGGGTGCGTCCACCTCACAGTGTTCAGCTAAACCTACAAGTTAGTGGGGTGCGTCCACCTCACAGTGTTCAGCTAAACCTACAAGTTAGTGGGGTGCGTCCACCTCACAGTGTTCAGCTAAACCTACAAGTTAGTGGGGTGCTTCCTGCTCACAGTGTTCAGCTAGATCCGTTCCTGTTATCTTCTTACTGACAGGCAGGCTTGTCTTGTTACAGTATTTACAGCTACCTGAAGAAAATTGCTGGTGTTCTTTTAATCCTATTAGTACCACAGTCAGGCAGCTAGACTAGTTACAGTTAGTGCAGTGCGTCCTGCTCACAGTGTTCAGCTAAACCTACAAGTTAGTGGGGTGCGTCCACCTCACAGTGTTCAGCTAAAGCTACCTGTAGAAGGTTGGTGGTGTTCTCATACTACAGGCAGGCAGTTGATTTTGCTAGCTGCAGTATCAGTATATATATATATATATATATATATATATATATATATATATATATATATATCCCAGCTTAGTGCAGCTACAGGCCATTAGTATGTCTGGAAGGCCAAGAAGGAGAGGCAGACAGTCACAAGCCAATAAGAAAGGGCAAGCAGGCTCTGTGTCTAGTGCTGGTCGTGAAGACGGTGCATCCTCATCAGCACGTGGCCGTGGGACCCGCTTGGCCTTTTTTTCGGCAGCTGGCCGTGTTGAGCCGCAACATGCGGAAGACTTGGTCGAGTGGATGACCAAGCCGTCCTCATCCTCCTCATCATCTCTCACCTATGCCCAGGGTACTTTGTCTGGCAAAGCAGCGGCCTCTTCCCTCGGCTCAATGTCATCAGTGACTCCTTCCCTAGCCCCACCATGTCCCCCTGAGGAGTCCCTCGAACTGTTTGACCACAGTGTTGGGTACATGCTCCAGGAGGATGCCCAGCGTTTGGAAGGCTCTGATGATGATACTGAGCTCGATGAAGGCAGTAACATGAGCACGGACAGAGGGGGTGCCCAAGAAGGACAGCAATCTGGCAGTCATGCTCCCCCTGCTGCAGCATACTGCCAGGTTTGCTCCAGTGATGAGGAGGGAGGGGATGATGAGGTCACTGACTCAACGTGGGTGCCTGATAGGGGAGAGGAGGAGGAGGAGGAGGCGGCACATCACCAACGAGGCAGGATGCCCTCCAGGGGCCAGCCTAAGGGCAGCACATTGACTGCATCACACCCCAAAGCTCCACATGTGCAGGGCGCTGCAGTCTCTGCGCGTTATTCCAAAAGTTCTTTGGTGTGGACCTTTTTTGAGACGAGTGCATCAGATCGCACCGCTGCTATTTGCAACATATGTCTCAAGCGTATCTCGCGTGGCCAAAACATCTCCCGCTTGGGTACCACATGCTTGACCAGACATATGTTGACCTGCCATGCAGTTCGTTGGCAAGCGTATCTAAAAGACCCACACCAAAGAACAAAGAGGACCTCTCCTTGCTCCTCATCAGCTGAGATTTCCAACCCCACTAGACCTTCAGTCCTCTCTGAGACCTGCACTGAGAGGAATGAAGGTGTAGAATTAGGTGTGTCACAGCCAAGTACTTGTGGGCAATCTGCTTTTGGTTACCGACGTCAGATTGTACCAGGCAAATTTCCCTGCCCCAGCTGCTGCACCGCCGAAAGAAGTTTGCTCCCACCATCCACATGCCCAGCGATTGAATGCTAGCTTGGCAAAATTGCTAGCACTTCAACTGCTGCCTTTTCAGTTGGTAGACTCTGCCCCCTTCCGTGAGTTTGTGGAATGTGCGGTTCCTCAGTGGCAGGTACCCAAACGCCACTTTTTCTCACGGAAGGTGATTCCGGCTCTCTACCGGCATGTGGAAGGCAATGTCCATGCCTCGAAGGACAGGGCGGTCAGCGGTAAGGTGCATATTACCGCTGACTCATGGTCCAGCAGGCATGGACAGGGACGTTACCTAAGTTTCACGGCGCATTGGGTGACTCTGCTGGCAGCTGGGAAGGATGCAGGATAAGTTGCAGTAGTGTTGGAGGTTGTTCCGCCACCACGCCTCCAAAATGCTAATGATTGTGACACACCTCTCTCCTCCACCCCCTCCTCTTCTTCTTCCTACATGGCCTCTTCCTGTGCTTTGTCCTCGGAACCAGCGGTGCTCCGTAGCCGTTCAAGGGGCTACGCAAGTACGCAGGCCAAAAGATACAATGCGGTGCTTGAGCTGGTGTGCTTGGGGGACAGGAGCCACACTGGGGCAGAGGTTCTGTCAGCTCTGCAGGGGCAGGTTCAGAGGTGGTTGACGCCACACCAACTTAAGGCAGGAATGGTGGTTTGCGACAATGGCACCAACCTCCTTTCTGCCCTCCGACAGGGACAAATGACCCATGTGCCCTGTTTGGCTCACGTCCTTAACTTGGTGGTGCAGCAGTTCTTGGGCAGGTACCCGGGCTTACAGGATGTCCTGAGGCAGGCCAGGAAAGTCTGTGTGCATTTCCGCCGGTCATATAATGCCATTGCTCGGCTGACGGACCTCCAAAAGGAGTTTAACCTGCCCAAGAACCGCCTAATCTGTGACATGCCCACCAGGTGGAACTCAACGTTGGCCATGCTGCAGCGGCTGCACACGCAGCAGAGGGCCATCAATGAGTACCTGTGCGACTATGGCACCAGGACAGGGTCAGGGGAGCTTGGTTTTTTTTCCCCACGCCAGTGGGCCATGATCAGGGATGCATGCACTGTCCTGTCACTATTTGAGGAGGCCACGAGGATGGTGAGCAGTGACAGTGCATGCATCAGTGACACTGTCCCCCTTGTCCACCTGTTGGAGCACACGCTGCGTGGAATAATAGACAGGGCACTTGAGGCAGAACAGAGGCAGGAAGAGGAGGACTTCCTTAGCTCTCAAGGCCCCCTTTATCCAGACAGTGTTCCTGCGTGCCCGCCGATCACACAGGAAGAGGACGAGGAGGAGGAGGAAGATTGTGTCAATATGGAGGTGGAGCCTGGAACTCAGCATCAGCAGCAGTCTTTAAGGGATCAGTCCCAAGAAACACATAGACTTGTACGTGGCTGGGAGGAGGTGGCTGCGGACCATGTCGTCCTTAGTGACCCAGAGGACTCCGGACCGAATGCCTCAGCAAACCTACGCTGCATGGTCTCCCTAATCCTGCAAAGCCTGCATAAGGATCCTCGTATTCGTGGTATCAAGGAGAAGGACCAATACTGGCTGGCAACCCTCCTTGATCCACGTTACAAGGGTAAGGTTGCGGACCTTATCTTGCCATCGCAGAGGGAGCAGAGGATGAAACATCTTCGGGAGGCCTTGCAGAAAGGTCTGTGCAACGCGTTCCCAGAGACTGGGAGGTTACAAACTCCTGTTTCTGGACAACGTGTTGCTGAGGCTTCGGTCAGTTAAAGAAGGAGCGGTGGAGAAGGTGGCCGTCTGACTGATGCGTTCAGACAATTTTTTGGTCCGCAGCCCCAATGTATGATTGGTTCCAGCAACCATCGCCAGCGTCTGTTTTACATGGTGCAGGAATACCTAGGGGCAAGATCAGACTTGGACACCTTTCCCACCGAAAATCCTCTGGGTTACTGGGTCTTGAGGATGGATCACTGGCCAGAGCTTGCACAGTATGCAATTGAGCTACTGGCCTTTCCTGCATCCAGCGTTCTTTCAGAACGCACATTTAGTGCTGCTGGAGGCTTTGTAACCGATCACAGGGTGCGTCTGTCCACCGACTCGGTCGATCGACTGAACTTCATAAAAATGAATCAGTCTTGGATCACCACCAGCTACCAAGCACCTGATGCTGATGTAACCGAATAATTTTTTTTGAAATCTCAGATCCCTTCAAAGACTGCCTATGCTGATGCTGAGTGACTATCCCTGAGTAATTATCCTCTTCCTCCTCAATGATCAGGCTGATAGCTTGTAAGAACATTTTTGGTTCTGGGCACCACCACCAGTGCCTAAGGCACAATTTTTCAGCCCCTGTTTAATCACAATTTTTGATGCAATACTTTGCAGCAGGGCTCATTTCAGCATTCCAACTAGAGTGTCTGTGAGGGGTTGCAGTGTTGTGGCACCAGTACCAGTGCCTAAGGCCCAATTTTTCTGCCCCTGTTTAACAGGGGCGTGTAATTACAATTTTTGATGCAATACTTTGCAGCAGGGCTCGCTCCTGCGTTCCAACTAGAGTGTCTGTGAGAGGTTGCAGTGTTGTGGCACCAGCACCAGTGCCTAAGGCCTAATTTTTCAGCCCCTGTTCAACAGGGGCATGTAATTACAATTCTTGATCTAATATTTCACAGCAGGGCCCATTTCTGCACCCACCAAGAGCGAGTGAGGACTTACAGTGTTGTGGCACCAGCACCACCACCACCAAAGGCCCAATTTTTCTGCCCTTGTTCAACAGGGGCATGTAATTACAATTCTTAATCTAATATTTCACAGCAGGGCCCATTTCTGCACCCACCAAGAGCGAGTGAGGACTTACAGTGTTGTGGCACCAGCACCACCACCACCACCACCACCACCAAAGGCCCAGTTTTTCTGCCCCTGTTCAACAGGGGCATGTAATTACAATTCTTGATCTAATATTTCACAGCAGGGCCCTGTGAGGGCTTACAGAGTTGTGGCCACAACAACACCTAAGGCCCAAATTTCTGCTGAGTATATAGGGCAGGCCCCTACTTTCAAACATCTAACTTACAAACGACTCCTACTTGCAAACGGAAGGAGACAACAGGAAGTGAGATGAAATCTACCCCTAGGAAGGGAAATTCTCTCCTGTAAGAGTTAATATGGGAAAAACATTTCTCCTTTCCACTGATGCTTTCCAATCCTTGTTCCACAAAAAACCCCAAATTTTCAAAAAACATTTGTCATTGGGACAAAAAGTGAGGTGAAATCTTCTGAAGAGGAGGAAAGACAGCAAAACAAATGTCACAGGGGTGATAACCCTTCCCTATGTTTTCCAAAAAGCTTAAAAAAGATTTTTTGGCTGGCGATAAACACGTTAAAAATGTACCCGTTCAAAATTACAAACAGATTCTACTTAACAACAAACCTACAGTCCCTGTCTTGTTTGCACCGCCTGTATACTGCTGTTCAGAGTATATAGGGCCTGGTGGCCCCACACCTTTCCTTATTTTAATTTGGGTGCGGGGTTCCCCTTAATATTCATACAAGACCCAAAGGGCCTGGTAATGGACTGGGGGGTACCCATGCCGTTTGTCTCACTGATTTTCATCCATATTGCCAGGACCCGACATTACATTAAACCCACAAGCACTTTTAAATGAGATTTTTTCCTTTAAAAATGACATTTGGTGCAGGGACTGTTCTAAACACGGGAAACACGCGCCACTTTACAGGCATACTATAGACACCCCCCAGGTACGATATTTAAAGGAATATTTCACTTTTTTTTTTTACTTTAAGCATCATTAAAATCACTGCTCCCGAAAAAACGGCCGTTTTTAAAAGGTTTTTTTGCATTAATACATGTCCCCTGGGGTAGGACCCAGGTCCTCAAACCCTTTTTAGGACAATACCATGCAAATTAGCTTTTAAAATGAGCACTTTTGATTTCGAACGTTCAAGTCCCATAGACGTCAATGGGGTTCTAACGATCGTGCAAATTTTCGGTCCGTTCACAGGTTCTGGTGCAAACTGAACCGGGGGGTGTTCGGCTCATCCCTACCCCTAAGTGAAAATGTCCAAATTGGGCATAAAGTGTCAATATTTTGTGTGGCCACCATTATTTTCCAGCACTGCTTTAAAGTGTTTGTAAACCCTCCTCTACTATTTTAGCTCATCCTAATCTTTATAGCACAGGCAGCTGATCGCTGCTTGTGAAAGTGCACTCCCGGTTTTGGTTTTGATATAAATCGTCCTTCTATGTGCTGTGACGTGTCCCACGCTTGCGCACTGTGTTTATCCTTTAACGGCACACAATGTGTTTCTGTCTCTGCTTGCCGGGTCATTAGCTGACAATGAGAATGAAGTCTCGCAATGCTAGTGATTTGCCGTCCTCATTGTGTTCGCTCTGTTGCCGTAGTAATGGCAATAGAGATATAGGCTTGGTTCTGACGCTACGGCGCATGCACGAGATTTCCACAGGGAAACTAACTAAGGGCAGAAATGACGTCCACAAAAGCTTCAGCATACAGGAGGGTGAATGGTGCAGGCGATACCCGGAAGAGCCTAAATAATATAACTGATAAAAATGGTATTTGCAAAGCTTGTTTAGGACAAATTTAACCACTTGCTGACCGGGCCATTGCCGAAAGACGGCAGCAGCGCGGCCGGCTAGTTCTGGGTGGACGTCCATGGATGTCATCCCAGAATCCTGCTCTCGCGCGGCCCCTGGGGCACGCACCCGAGAATTTCCGTGACCGCCGGGTCCAGAGGACCCGGCGCATCACGGATCACGGTAAATGGCCGCTGATCGCAGCCGTTTACCATGTGATCGCTCCGTCAAATGACGGAGCGATCACATGTCAACAAACCGGCGTCATGTCATGACGCCGGTTACTCCCTCCCCTCTCTGTACCGATCGGTACAGTGCGGGGGGAGAGGGGGAGTGATCGGATGGCAGCACCGCTGTGGGCTGCATGTGTAGTGCCCACAGCGGTGCTCAGTGACAATTGCAGTCACATCCATCCATCCCTTCATGCTCAGCCATCCCTGCAATATGCCCTGCACTACTCTGCAATATGCCCTGAAATACTCTGCAATATGCCCTGCACTACTCTGCAATATGCCCTGCAATACTCTGCAATATGCCCTGAAATACTCTGCAATATACCCTGCAATATACCCTGCAATACTCTGCAACATACCCTGCACTACTCTGCAATATACCCTGCAATATACCCTGCAATATACTCTGCAATACACCCCGCAATTTACCCCGCAATACTCTGCAATATACCCTGCACTACTCTGCAATATACCCTGCAATATACCCTGCAATATACCCCGCAATATACCCGGCAATATACCCGGCAATACTCTGCAATATACCCGGCAATACTCTGCAATATACCCGGCAATACTCTGCAATATACCCGGCAATACTCTGCAATATACCCTGCAATACTATGCAATATACCCTGCAATATACCCTGCAATACTCTGCAATATACCCTGCAATACTCTGCAATATACCCTGCAATACTCTGCAATTTACCCGGCAATACTCTGCAATATACCCTGCAATACTCTGCAATATACCCTGCAATACTCTGCAATATACCCGGCAATACTCTGCAATATACCCTGCACTACTCTGCAATACCCCGCAATACTCCGCAATACCCCGCAATACTCCGCAATTTTTAACCAGTTCCCGCCCACCGTCATATGACGTCCTTGACTTTGAGCGGGGATATCTGAATGATGCCTGCAGCTACAGGCATCATTCAGATATCAGCTTTTTCAGCCGGCGATTTCCTACACCATAAGAATGATCATAGCGGCTGTTCCACTGCTTGATCGTCCCCCCCCTTCCTGCCACCCTCCGGTGCTTCTACCGACTCACCGCTGCGATCGAAGCCAGGATGTTTTGTTTTTTTTAATTTCAGGCTTCCCAACCTAGAGGTGAGATGTGGGGTCTTATTGACCCCATATCTCACTGTAAAGAGGACAGGCCATGCCATATTCCTATTACAAGGATGTTTACATTCCTTGTAATAGAAATAAAAGTTATCAAAAAATTTTTTGGGGGAGGGAAAAGTGTCAAACTAAAATAAATTAAGTAAAATGAACAATAAAAAAAAAAAATTTTTTTAAAGCGCCCCTGTTCGTGTGTGCTCACATGCTGAAGCGAACACATACGTAAGTCCCGCCCACATATGAAAACGGTGTTCAAACCATGCATGTGAGGTATCACTGCGAACGTTAGAGCGAGAGCAATAATTTTGGCCCTAGACCTCCTCTGTAACTCAAAACATGTAACCAGTAAAAAATTTTAAAGCGTCACCTATGGAGATTTTTAAGTAGCGAAGTTTGGAACCATTCCACGAGCGCGTGCCATTTTGAAGGGTGACATGTTAGGTATCTATTTATTCTGCGTAACTTCATCTTTCACATTATGCTAAAACATTAGGCTAACTTTACTGTTTTTTTTTTTTAAAGCACAAAACTGTTTTTTTTCCCAAAAAAACGCGTTCGAAAAATTGCTGCGCAAATACCGTGTGAGATAAAAAGTTGCAACAACCGCCATTGTATTCTCTAGGGTCTTTGCTAAAAAAAAAATATATATAATGTTTTGGGGTTCTATGTAATTTTCTAGCAAATAAATGATTATTTTTACATGTAGGAGAGAAATGTCAGAATTGGCCTGGGTGCTCCAGAACGCCTGGAGGTGCTCCCTGCATGTTGGGTCTCTGTATGTGGCCACGCTGTGTAAAAGTCTCACACATGTGGTATCGCCATACTCGGGAGTAATAGCAGAATGTGTTTTGGGGTGTAATTTGTGGTATGCATATGCTGTGTGTGAGAAATAACCTAATATGACAATTTTGTGAAAAAAAAAAGAAAAAAAAATCTTGATTTTGCAAAGAATTGTGGGAAAAGATGACAATTTCAAAAAAACTCACCATGCATCTTTTCAAATACCTTGGAATGTCTTCTTTCCAAAAGGGGGTCATTTGGGGGGTATTTGTACTTTTCTGGCATGTTAGGGTCTCAAGAAATTAGATAGGCCGTCAGTACTTCAGGTGTGATCAATTTTCAGATATTGGCACCATAGCTTTTGGACTCTCTAATGCCGCGTACACACGGTCGGACTTTTCAGCTACAAAAGTCCAACTGACGCTGACGGACTAAAGCTGGCTGGTAATCCGATCGTGTGTGGGCTTCTTCGGACTTTCAACGTACTTTTTTAGCCTCAAATCCGACGTACTTTAGATTTGAAACATGCTTCAAATCTTTACGTCGTAACTACGACGGACCCCGAAGTCCGCTCGTCTGTATGCTAGTCCTACGGACAAAAACCCACGCTAGGGCAGCTATTGGCTACTGGCTATCAACTTCCTTATTTTAGTCCTGTGTACGTCATCACGTACGAATCCGTCGGACTTTTGTGTGGTCATGTGTAGGCAAGTCTGTTCGTTAGAAAGTCTGCCGCAAGTCCGCCGAAAGTCCGCCGAAAGTCTGTCGGACAGGCTGTCGGACTTTTGTAGATGAAAAGTCCGACCGTGTGTACGCGGCATAACATTCACAAAGACCAAATAACATACACCAAGTTGTACTTATTTTTACCAAAGATATGTAGCAGTATAATTTTTGGCCAAAATTTACAAAGAAAAATTACTAAGTTGCTAAATTTTATAACAGAAACAAAGAAAAATTCATTTTTTTACCAAATTTTCAGTCTTTTTTCTTTTATAGCGCAAAATATAAAAAACCCAACGGTAATTAAATACCACCAAAAGAATGCTCTATTTGTGTGAAAAAAAGGACAAAAATTTCATATGGGTACAGTGTTGTATGACTGAGTAATTGTCATTCAAAATGTGAGAGCACCGAAAGCTGAAATTGGTCTGGTTAGGAAGGGGGTTTAAGTGCCCAGTGGTCAAGTGGTTAAATATGTATGGCTTAGCAATGTTTAACACCATTTGTCATGTACCTAGTGATGAGCTAGGAATGCAGAAGGAGACCTCTCTTGCGTCCCTGACTCGCAGCCCCTGATAGTTCCCGTGCACGCGCATGCGCCTAGACGCCCTCAGGCACGCACAGGCAGGTGAGGGACCACTGTTCCCAGCCAGCTTTTCCTGAAATTGCCCCCCCAAGGGGCAGCCTCTGGATGCCCAAGTGGGCCATTTTTTCAGGATGGGATCTCTTGAAAGACTGGATCAGATTCTTGGCATGAATGTTACCTTCAGGCTCCCACGAGTTTTCCTCAGAACCATACCCCTTCCTTTTATTGAGGTATTGAACACGGTTATTCCTCTTCCTGCAATCCATTATTGCGTCCACTTCAAACTCCTCCTCGCCATTGACCATTATAGGAGTGGGAGGACCTCATCCTGGGAAGGGATTGGAAACAGCAGGCTTTAGGAGAGAAACATGAAAATAGGGGTGTACCCGAAGTGATTTTGGCAGTTCCAGCTCGTAGGTATTGATTGATACTGATACTGATATTGATATTGATACTGATATTGATGCTCGTATTGATTCTTCTTTACTGAGAAAAGACACAAAAACCTAGGGCCCAATTTCTTTGAAGGGCAAGCAAGTCAAAGATTAATTGTAGACAGCCATACCTGGTCTCCAGGTTCCAGAATCAATTCCCCCGTCTCTTTTTATCAAAAGTCTCTTTGTTAAGTCCTTGTGCTCTGGTCATGGTTTCTTGCAACAATTTATTATTGGTGCTGAAAAAATCCACAGTCTCAAGAACAGCTGGTACAGAACATTCGGGAACAGAGTTGGGCAGAAATAATGGGTGGTAACCATAGTTGGCAAAAAACGGAGTCTGCTTAATGGTAGAGTGGGTAGAATTGCTATAAGAGAACTCGGCCAACGCCAATAGAGAGAACCAGTCATCCTGAGAGAAGGAGGAAAAACAGCGAAGGTTTTGCTCGAGAGTCTGGTTAGTCCTCTCTGTTTGCCCATTTGTCTGAGGGTGGTATGCAGAAGAAAAAGATAACTCAATACCAAGGGAACTGCATAGTGCTCCCCAGAACCGAGAGGTGAATTGAACTCCCCTATCCGAAATGATGTTGGCTGGTGCTCCATGAAGTCTGACAATTTTCCTGATAAAAACTCGTGCCGTTTCAGGTGCCGAGGGTGTTCCTTTCAAGGGAATGAAATGTGCCATCTTGGACAGCCGATCCACTACTATGAAGATGGCAGTATGGCCTTCTGAGGGGGAAGCTCCACAATAAAGTCCATGGAGATTAATTTCCAAGGGCTCTCTGGAGCAGGCAAAGGTTTGAGCAAACCCCAAGCCCTGGTTTTATTACGTTTGTTGCGAGTACAGATGGTACATGACTCCACTTATTTTTTACAGTCCCTTACAACTTGCTGCCACCAGAATGTGCGTTGCACTAGATCAGAAGTTTTGGAAGTGCCAAAATGCCCGGTTAGTACATGATCATGGCAGAGCTCAAGTATGGTATGATTTTCTGGAATGAAGATTTTGTAATTGAGCCAGAACAGACCGTCTTTTTTTAACAACCCTGCTTCTGCAGGAGGGGGACTTTCAATGGAAGCTTGCTTAATCCAGCCTAAAAGATCTTCTTGTAATAAGAGAAAATTTTGCTGACAGGATAGTATCTGGAGAAGTAGGTACTTTGGGGTCGTTAAACATATGGGACAAGGCGTCCGGTTTTGTGTACTTTGACCCAGGTCTGTAGGTGACAACCTGGAAAAGAATAGCGCCCACCTGGCTTGACGCGGTTTCAACCTCCTTGCAGATTTCAGGTATTCCAGGTTTTTATGGTCCGTATAGATCAAAATCAGGTGAGCTGCTCCCTCCAGAAGGTACCGCCATTCCTCCAAAGCCACCTTTATTGCTAATAGTTCTCGGTCCTCCACATCATAATTTCTTTCAGGAGCAGTTAGTTTGCGTGGGAAACAGGCAGAGCCTTGGGACCTTGTCGCTGTGAGAGTACTGCCCCAACAGCGACTTCGAATGCATCGACTTCCAAGACAAACAGTAGAGCTGGATCTGGGTGTTTCAGCACAGAAGCAGAAGTAAAAAGTCTCTTGAGGGTGTCAAAAGCAGTTTGGGCTTTGGGAGTCCAGTGTAACCGAACTCCCTGCTTGGTCAGCTGAGTAATAGGGGAGATGATGGTCAAAAATCCTTTAATAAAGGTTTCCTACATTACATGCACAGATCCTTCATGCGGCGACGTTGGCGTTCTTCATATGTAAGCGTAGGGCGAAGCATACCCAGCTGCATAGGTTCTTGTATGTCTGGGGTGGAAGCAGGCTGAACTAGTGGTGCGGTATTGGAGAAACTGGACACTCTTGGCAACATCCAGGTTGGACGTGTCTGACCTGTGGTTCTCTCAGATCTGGGTTCACGTAAGCATCTATTGATCTGTATGGCTAGGTTGATAAGTCCATCCAAGGTCTGAGGAACCCCTACTCGGGCAAGTTCATCTTTAAGAGGGTCGGACAGACCCAACCGGAACTGGTAGCAGAGGGCAGCATCATTCCAGTTGGTATCTGCACTCCAATGCCCGAACTCTGCAATGTAGTCCTCTGCAGCCCTGCGACCTTGTTTCTAATGCATGGAGAGCGGCTTCTGCCATTGCTGAGAGCTGAGGGTCCTCATAGATTTGGGCCATAGCATCAAAGAATGTGGTCAGGTTGGTTAGTTCAGCAGCTTTTTGTTCAAGAAGGCAATGCTCCCAGGTCTGTGGCTCGTTCTGAAGTAGGGAGATCACAAAACCCACTTTAGTGACTTCCAAAGAAAATGTCTGTGGCTGAAGGTCAAAGTAGAGCTCACAGGAGTTGTGAAAGGCCCTGAATTTGCTGCGTTCACCTGAAAATCTCTTAGGCATAGGCACTCGAGGTTCAGGGAGTAACATCACTACTGCTGGTGGAGCAGGCATGCTGGCAGAAGCGTGTGGAGACCTCTGGGTCATAGCAGGCGGAGAGAGAGCTTGAACGCGTTCCTCCAGAGGGGAGTAGCCTGTTACTGTTAACAGCCTGGGTCAGGCCTGCCAAGTGTAAACATAGTTCATCCATTGGAGAGGCTCCCCGCTCAGGCTCAGACATGGCTGCCTGATACTGTCACGTACTTAGTGATGAGCTCGGAATGCAGAAGGAGACCTCTCTTGCGTCCCTGACTCACGGCCCCTGATAGAGAGAACAGGAGGCATGGGAGTCCAAGGTAGCAGGAGTGCCTGGCAGGATCAACAGCTTTTGGATGGATCAGGAAGTCTTCAAGGAGCTGTAACTGGATCGGTAAATCTTGGCAGCAGAAGACAGGAACCAGCAGGAACCAGGGATCATACAGGAACAGGTAAGTCACTCTGGAGCTGGCACACAGAAAGGTCAGGCAAGCCGGGTCAAACCAGACGGTCGGTACAGGAACAGGTGCAGAAGACAGAGACGGAGTCACAGAGCCTAGATGCCCTCAGGCGTGCACAGGCAGATGAGGGACCACTGTTCCCAGCCAGCCTTTCCTGACACCATTTATATATTTTAAAAAAATGGGGTAAGTTATGGGTTTTACTTCCTCTTTAACCCTTTTGGGCATGGAGTTCACCAGAGCTTCACAGGTTGTCACTGGAGTCCTCTTCCACACCTCCATGACGACATCACAGAGCTGGTGGATGTTAGAGACCTTGCGCTCCTCCACCTTCCATTTGAGGATGCCCCACAGATGCTCAATTGGGTTTAGGTCTGGAGACATGCTTGGCCAGTCCATCACCTTAACCCTCAGCTTCTTTAGCAAGGCAGTGGTCGTCTTGGAGGTGTGTTTGGGGTCGTTATCGTGTTAGAATACTGCCCTGCGCCCCAGTCTCCGAAAGGAGAGGATCATGCTCTGCTTCAGTATGTCACAGTACATGTTGGCATTTATGGTTCCCTCAATGAACTGTAGCTCCTCAGTGCTGGCAGCACCCATGCAGCCCCAGACCATGACACTCGCACCACCATGCTTGACTGTAGGCAAGACACACTTGTCTTTGTACTCCTCACCTGGTTGCCACCACACACTCTTGACACCATCTGAACCAAATAGGTTTCATCAGACCACAGGACACTGTTCCAGTAATCCATGTCCTTAGTGTGATTGTCTTCAGCAAACTGTTTGCAGGCTTTCTTGGGCATCATCTTTAGAAGAGGCTTCCTTCTGGTATGACAGCCATGCAGACCAATTTCATGCAGTGTGCAGCGTAAGGTATGAGCAGTGACAGGCTGACCCCCCACCCCTTCAACCTCTGCAGAAATGCTGGCAGCACTCATATGTCCATTTCCCAAAGACAACCTCTGGATATGACGCTGAGAATGTGAACTCAACTTCTTTGGTTGACCATGGTGAGGCCTATAAACAATGCAAACTAGAACTTGCGCCAATGGGAAAACTGTGCAAAAAAATTAAATAATTGAAAAGATGACCACAGCACCATTTCCCGTGGTGGGTATCCTATACAGAAACCCACCACGGGAAATACTCTTTTGAGAGCAGACTCTGCACATCCCAATCATACTATCCGAGGTGTACCATATGGTCAATTTTTGAGGCTAAGATGCCTTTGTAGCACATCTGAAAGCTTCCAAATGGAAGCGAACAACATGGCCCAGTGTTTTAAGGCTCGAGGATATGGAGATGCCCTGGTTAATAAAGCATTCACCAGGGCCAGCACTATCCCCAGATAGTCACTTTTACAGGACAAGAAACCTCCACGTTCCTCCCTTAATAACACCCCAGTTTTTTCAACACCTTACAGTGCAGAGTTCAACAAAATTAAAAATATAATTACTCGATATCTTCCCATCTTGTCAAACGACTCTGTGTATGACAAAATTCTCTCCAAAGGTATAAAGGTGGTTTCTCGTAGAGCACCCACTTTGGGGAGCTCTTTGTCACCCAGCCTTGTGTTAACCGAAACATCTAAATCTAACTGGTTAAATTTTGTAGGCAACTACAAATGTGGCAAAAGAGGTTGCAATTATTGCAGCCACATTAGAAAAGGCAAACAGATAAAATCTTGCACAAATGGCAAAGTCTTTAACATCTCCTCATTCATAAACTGTAATACTCAATATATAGTATATGTTATCACCTGTGACATCTGTCAAATACAATATGTAGGACGTACAACGCGACATCTTAGAGATCGTTTATATGATCATTTATACGACAGAAAAGGATAAACTAACCAACATATCTAAACACTGGATCTTTGTGCATCAGAAGGACACATCGAGCCTTTACATTCAAGGCATAGAGAAAATTGTAACACCTATTAGAGGGGGGGATAGATTTCAATTACTTTGCAAACGCGAAGTATATTGGATATTCTTATTGAACACCAGAATTCCATTAGGCTTGAATTTTGAATGGGATGTTTCCTATTATTATGAGTAAAATCTTGACATGTATCCTCCCCATGTTCTGTCACATCCTAATCCCCATTATAGTCTCTATTAGAATACCGAAATTTTCTCTTCCATCACCTGCTCCCTCATCGTATATCTATTGTCAGAAGATTCAATCAACTAGGTTGTACCTTTGATTGTTACCGTTCACACACGTGTTTGTCCTTTTCTTCTTTTTTTCATATATATGAGTTACTTTTGAAGCCCTATAACTTCATGGATGTTGAACGTGTTCCAATCAATAGGACTTTATATACATGTTTTATACATATGATGCATTATGGTCTTTAACACACATAATCCCCAACCTTATGAGAGTTCTCTGTGGAATCCACATCAGTTGGGACAATAGTTAATTCATATAGAAACATAAAAATATATATAATAACACATAAATGTCCTTCCATTTGTGGATTCCAACACACAAAAAAATCCTTTTTGGGTCAGGACTAGTGGTTCAAACGTATATTCAATATTAGCATACCTTAGAAATATTTTCTTTGTCATGTGATTACTTAAATATGTTTATTGATTATTTGAAATACATCCACGGTCCTGATAAGCGCAGTATAGTTTTTTGTGAACAACATATTTTTAATATTGTTGGAATTGTTCATTCATTATGTCATTTAGTCTTGACCAATCACTAAAAAAGTTTTTAATATAGTCTTAGATTAGTCTCTCTATATCACTGCTATGATTGAGTAAAATCTCTCATTTTCACTTTTCTGTTATAGATCAGACTTGTTTCTTGAGCTAAATGTCTGCCCATGAAAAACTACCAACATTGTTTCATTCCTGTATTTTTCAACACACAGCTGTATTGTCATCAAAAGTTAATGTTAGCTACTTTTTATATAGAAGAATAGTAATGGATGGCATCTGTTTTACATTCCTTTTTTCTTTCTTTTTCTTTTTTCTTTCCCATCTACTGACATCCGTGTTCTCTATGTATATCTTACACAGACTGAAACAAGTTTTCACACATCCAGCCTATGAATGGACAAAGGCAGACACATGCACACAAACAAGCCTATTTGGATAAGAATTATCTTGGCTTTTCTGTTTGCTGCTGATAGCGATCCTTGCTTCTGTTAGTAAGATTTTTATTAATTTATCTTCCTCTCATTTATATTCTCACATTTATCCTGGCCGGCATTGCATTGACATGAGTGTTCTGCTCGGCACTGCGGACCAGGATCTAAGTCAAACTTTGGTCGCTTATGAGAACATACACTAGCCGATCCTCATTCAGATGTAAACACTATGATTTTTAAACATATATATCGTATATGGCAGACACATGCACACAAGTAAGCCACTTTAAACATGAGTCATCCTGGCTTCTTAGCTTGTTGCTGACAGCGATCTTTGCTTTTGTCAGAAAGATTTTTATTAATTAATCCTCTTTTCATTTATATTCTTACATTCATCCTGGTCGGCACTGCATTGACATGAGCGTTCTACTCAGCACTGCGGACCAGGATTTGAAATTCAAAATTTAAGTTTTGGTCACTCATGAGATCATATACAAGCCGATTCTCATTCAGATCCAAGTACTATGGCTTTTAAATGCATATATCATACAACGCCATTTAGTACTATGGCTTTTAAACACACCTCACATAATGCCACCTTACTTTCACTCAACAATATTATTCATTAAAATCGTTATTTTCCACTTCTAATTTATTTGAACATATATGGCACATATTTATTGGTTCCATTTCCTAGTCTTACTACATATATCGCTCCTTGCAAGCGATTATTCCGTGCACACATCACGTGATCATACATGTACAATTATACATGTTTTTTCATAACACTTTTTTCATATATATTTTTTATATATATTTTATATATAAAAATTTTTTTTTTTTTTTTTTACATTTTTCTCTTATATATTGTGCATATAACATTTATACATGTTTAAATGTTCACTTTATCTTTAGAAATACATTTTTTTTGAGATAACAATTTTTTCAGTGTCCACATTATCTTAATTGACACATTTTTCTTTTATATTTTGGTTATATACCTCTATCCATACACACTCTCTTGCATATAAGAAACACCATACAAAATTATACTTCACACACTAATAAACATTTTCTTTTATATGTTATATATTATACGTGATTTGCCTCCCGCGGGTGGGGGGTCCCCCCAGGTGCCCGAGGCGGTCCCGTTTTGTTCCCCGGTGATCGGAGTGGAGGGGGAGGCCATCCGTTCGTGGCCCCCCCTCGCGATCGCCGCCGGCCAATGGGAACACTCCTTTGCTGCCGTATGCTAAACAGCAGCAAAGGAAGTGATGTCATCTCTCCTCGGCTCGGTAGTTTCCGTTCCGGCCCGAGGAGAGAAGACAGGTATGTGAGTGCACCAACACACACACACACAGTAGAACATGCCAGGCATACAAAACACCCCAATCCCCCCCCCCCGATCGCCCCCCAATCCCCCCCGATCACCCCCCCTGTCACAAACTGACACCAGCAGTTTTTTTTTTTCTGACTACTGCTAGGTGTCAGTTTGTGACAGTTACAGTGTTAGCACAGTTACTGTTACCCCCCTGTAGGTCTAGGGTACCCCCCTAACCCCCCCTAATAAAGTTTTAACCCCTTGATCACCCCCCGTCACCAGTGTCGCTAAGCGATCATTTTTCTGATCGCTGTATTAGTGTCGCTGGTGACGCTAGTTAGGGAGGTAAATATTTAGGTTCACCGTCAGCGTTTTATAGCGTCAGGGACCCCCATATATTATCTGATAAATGTTTTAACCCCTTGATTGCCCCCTAGTTAACCCTTTCACCACTGATCACCGTATAACCGTTACGGTTGACGCTGGTTAGTTTGTTTATTTTTTATAGTGTCAGGGCTCCCGCCGTTTATTACCGAATAAAGGTTTAGCCCCCTAATCGCCCGGCGGTGATATGCGTCGCCCCAGGCAGCGTCAGATTAGCGCCAGTACCGCTAACACCCACGCACGCAGCATGCGCCTCCCTTAGTGGTATAGTATCTGATCGGATCAATATCTGATCCGATCAGATCTATACTAGCGTCCCCAGCAGTTTAGGGTTCCCAAAAACGCAGTGTTTGCAGGATCAGCCCAGATACCCGCTAGCACCTGCGTTTTGCGCCTCCGCCCAGCCCACCCAAGTGCAGTATCGATCGATCACTGTCACTTACAAAAACACTAAACGCATAACTGCAGCGTTCGCAGAGTCAGGCCTGATCCCTGCGATCGCTAACAGTTTTTTTGGTAGCATTTTGGTGAACTGGCAAGCAAGCACCAGCCCCAGGCAGCGTCAGGTTAGCGCCAGTACCGCTAACACCCACGCACGCACCGTACACCTCCCTGGTATAGTATCTGATCGCATCAATATCTGATCCGATCAGATCTATACTAGCGTCACCAGCAGTTTAGGGTTCCCAAAAATGCAGTGTTAGCGGGATCAGCCCAGATACCTGCTAGCACCTCCGTTTTGCCCCTCCACCCGGCCCGGCCCAGCCCACCCAAGTGCAGTATCGATCGATCACTGTCACTTACAAAACTCTAAACGCATAACTGCAGCGTTCGCAGAGTCAGGCCTGATCCCTGCGATCGCTAACAGTTTTTTTGGTAGTATTTTGGTGAACTGGCAAGCACCGGCCCCAGGCAGCGTCAGGTTAGCGCCAGTACCGCTAACACCCACGCACGCACCGTACACCTCCCTTAGTGGTATATTATCTGAACGGATCAATATCTGATCCGATCAGATCTATACTAGCGTCCCCAGCAGTTTAGGGTTACCAAAAACGCAGTGTTAGCGGGATCAGCCCAGATACCTGCTAGCATCTGCATTTTGCGCCTCCGCCCGGCCCAGCCCACCCAAGTGCAGTATCGATCGATCACTGTCACTTACAAAACACTAAACGCATAACTGCAGCGTTTGCAGAGTCAGGCCTGATCCCTGCGATCGCTAACAGTTTTTTTGGTAGCGTTTTGGGGAACTGGCAAGCACCAGCGGCGTAGTACACCCCGGTCGTAGTCAAACCAGCACTGCAGTAACACTTGGTGACGTGGCGAGTCCCATAAGTGCAGTTCAAGCTGGTGAGGTGGCAAGCACAAGTAGTGTCCCGCTGCCACCAAGAAGAAGACAAACACAGGCCCGTCGTGCCCATAATGCCCTTCCTGCTGCATTCGCCAATCCTAATTGGGAACCCACCGCTTCTGCAGCGCCCGTACTTCCCCCATTCACATCCCCAACCAAATGCAGTCGGCTGCATGAGAGGCATTTTTATGTCCTCCCGAGTACCCCTACCCAGCGAACCCCCCAAAAAAGATGTTGTGTCTGCAGCAAGTGCGGATATAGGCGTGACACCCGCTATTATTGTCCCTCCTGTCCTGACAATCCTGGTCTTTGCATTGGTGAATGTTTTGAACGCTACCATTCACTAGTTGAGTATTAGCGTAGGGTACAGCATTGCACAGACTAGGACACACTTTCACCATCGCATCGCATTTTGAGAGACCCGAACCTGGAACCGGTTACAGTTATAAAAGTTAGTTACAAAAAAAGTGTAAAAAAAAAAAAATATATATAAAATAAAAAAAAATAGTTGTCGTTTTATTATTCTCTCTCTCTATTCTCTCTCTATTGTTCTGCTCTTTTTTTACTGTATTCTATTCTGCAATGTTTTATTGTTGTTATGTTTTATCATGTTTGCTTTTCAGGTATGCAATTTTTTATACTTTACCGTTTACTGTGCTTTATTGTTAACCATTTTTTTGTCTTCAGGTACGCCATTCACGACTTTGAGTGGTTATACCAGAATGATGCCTGCAGGTTTAGGTATCATCTTGGTATCATTCTTTTCAGCCAGCGGTCGGCTTTCATGTAAAAGCAATCCTAGCGGCTAATTAGCCTCTAGACTGCTTTTACAAGCCGTGGGAGGGAATGCCCCCCCCACCGTCTTCCGTGTTTTTCTCTGGCTCTCCTGTCTCAACAGGGAACCTGAGAATGCAGCCGGTGATTCAGCCAGCTGACCATAGAGCTGATCAGAGACCAGAGTGGCTCCAAACATCTCTATGGCCTAAGAAACCGGAAGCTACGAGCATTTCATGACTTAGATTTCGCCGGATGTAAATAGCGCCATTGGGAAATTGGGGAAGCATTTTATCACACCGATCTTGGTGTGGTCAGATGCTTTGAGGGCAGAGGAGAGATCTAGGGTCTAATAGACCCCAATTTTTTCAAAAAAGAGTACCTGTCACTACCTATTGCTATCATAGGGGATATTTACATTCCCCGAGATAACAATAAAAATGATTAAAAAAAAAAAAATGAAAGGAACAGTTTAAAAATAAGATAAAAAAAAAAAAGCACCCCTGTCGCCCCCTGCTCTCGCGCTAAGGCGAACGCAAGCGGCGGTCTGTCGTCAAACGTAAACAGCAATTGCACCATGCATGTGAGGTATCACCGCGAAGGCCAGATCGAGGGCAGTAATTTTTGCAGTAGACCTCCTCTGTAAATCTAAAGTGGTAACCTGTAAAGGCTTTTAAAGGCTTTTAAAAATGTATTTTTTTTGTTGCCACTGCACGTTTGTGCGCAATTTTAAAGCATGTCATGTTTGGTATCCATGTACTCGGCCTAAGATCATCTTTTTTATTTCATCAAACATTTGGGCAATATAGTGTGTTTTGGTGCATTAAAATTTAAAAAGTGTGTTTTTTCCCCAAAAAATGCGTTTGAAAAATCGCTGCGCAAATACTGTGTGAAAAAAAAATGAAACACCCACCATTTTAATCTGTAGGGCATTTGCTTTAAAAAAATATATAATGTTTGGGGGTTCAAAGTAATTTTTTTGCAAAAAAAAATAACTTTTTCATGTAAACAATAAGTGTCAGAAAGGGCTTTGTCTTCAAGTGGTTAGAAGAGTGGGTGATGTGTGACATAAGCTTCTAAATGTTGTGCATAAAATGCCAGGACAGTTCAAAACCCCCCCAAATGACCCCATTTTGGAAAGTAGACACCCCAAGCTATTTGCTGAGAGGCATGTCGAGTCCATGGAATATTTTATATTGCGACACAAGTTGCGGGAAAGAGACAATTTTTTTTTTTTGCACAAAGTTGTCACTAAATGATATATTGCTCAAACATGCCATGGAAATATGTGAAATTACACCCCAAAATACATTCTGCTGCTTCTCCTGAGTACGGGGATACCACATGTGTGAGACTTTTTGGGAGCCTAGCCGCGTACGGGACCCCGAAAACCAAGCACTGCCTTCAGGCTTTCTAAGGGCGTGAATTTTTTATTTCACTCTTCACTGCCTATCACAGTTTCGGAGGCCATGGAATGCCCAGGTGGCACAAAACCCCCCCAAATGACCCCATTTTGGAAAGTAGACACCCCAAGCTATTTGCTGAGAGGTATAGTGAGTATTTTGCAGACCTCACTTTTTGTCACAAAGTTTTGAAAATTGAAAAAAGAAAAAAAAAAGTTTTTTCTTGTCTTTCTTCATTTTCAAAAACAAATGAGAGCTGCAAAATACTCACCATGCCTCTCAGCAAATAGCTTGGGGTGTCTACTTTCCAAAATGGGGTCATTTGGAGGGGTTTTGCGCCACCTGGGCATTCCATGGCCTCCGAAACTGTGATAGGCAGTAAAGAGTGAAATCAAAAATTTTCACCCTTAGAAATCCTGAAGGCGGTGCTTGGTTTTCGGGGTCCCGTACGCGGCTAGGCTCCCAAAAAGTCCCACACATGTGGTATCCCCATACTCAGGAGAAGCAGCTAAATGTATTTTGGGGTGCAATTCCACATATGCCCATGGCCTGTGTGAGCAATATATCATTTAGTGACAACTTTATGCAAAAAAAAAAAAGTGTCACTTTCCCGCAACTTGTGTCAAAATATAAAATATTCCATGGACTCAATATGCCTCTCAGCAAATAGCTTGGGGTGTCTACTTTCCAAAATGGGGTCATTTTGGGGGGTTTTGTGCCACCTGGGCATTCCATGGCCTCCGAAACTGTGATAGGCAGTGAAGAGTGAAATCAAAAATTTACACCCTTAGAAATCCTGAAGGCGGTGATTGGTTTTCGGGGCCCCGTACGCGGCTAGGCTCCCAATAAGTCCCACACATGTGGTATCGCCATACTCAGGAGAAGCAGCTGAATGTATTTTGGGGTGCAATTCCACATAGGCCCATAGCCTGTGTGAGCAATATATCATTTAGTGACAACTTTTTGTAAATATTTTTTTTTTTTTGTCATTATTCAATCACTTGGGACAAAAAAAATAAATATTCAATGGGTTCAACATGCCTCTCAGCAATTTCCTTGGGGTGTCTACTTTCCAAAATG
Organism: Aquarana catesbeiana; assembly: GCA_037953035.1. Lineage (NCBI taxonomy): Eukaryota > Metazoa > Chordata > Amphibia > Anura > Ranidae > Aquarana > Aquarana catesbeiana. The sequence continues at coordinate 2,027,722 of JBBHAA010000143.1, read as the reverse complement.
GGGTCATTTGGGGGTGTTTTGTACTGCCCTGCCATTTTAGCACCTCAAGAAATGACATAGGCAGTCATAAACTAAAAGCTGTGTAAATTGCAGAAAATGTACCCTAGTTTGTAGACGCTATAACTTTTGCGCAAACCAATAAATATACGCTTATTGACATTTTTTTTACCAAAGACATGTGGCTGAATACATTTTGGCCTAAATGTATGACTAAAATTTAGTTTATTGGATTTTTTTTATAACAAAAAGTAGAAAATATCATTTTTTTTCAAAATTTTTGGTCTTTTTCCGTTTATAGCGCAAAAAATAAAAACCGCAGAGGTGATCAAATACCATTAAAGAAAGCTCTATTTGTGGGAAGAAAAGGACGCAAATTTCGTTTGGGTACAGCATTGCATGACCGCGCAATTAGCAGTTAAAGCGATGCAGTGCCAAATTGGAAAAAGACCTCTGGTCCTTAGGCAGCATAATGGTCCGGGGCTCAAGTGCTTAACAACAGGTGCCGAGAATTGACATGATTGATTTTCAGCTGCTGTCAATGATTAATACTATCACATGACCATATAGGTTTTCAACTTAGGCTATAAATATGTTATGTACCCCCATATATGTCAGCTATGAATAAGCACTCATCATAGTGTGAAACGCGTCAGCTGCTTTTGTACGCTTCTGCTGTTATGTTTTGTGTTTCTTCATGATTCAGCTTTTTAAATAAAGCATTCATCATTATACCGGTGTGCGGCTTCCAGCTTTCCTCGATTTGCCTGCCTCAAAAGGGTGACCTTGTAAAGCCGACAAGACTAGATTCAAATCCCATGGGCATAAGGGCGACTTAACCGACGGATTTATACGCGTTACTCCTTGATTAAAAGCCTGGACTAAAGAATGTGAAGCAAGTGGCTTTTGGAAAAACACTGAGAAGGCCGAGACTTGACCCTTGATAGTACTCAAGGCTAGCTTAATTTCCACTCCTAACTGTAGGAAGGCGAGAACTCTAACTATGACATACCTCAGAGGATGCCATCCCTTGCTTTTACACCAGGAAACATAGGCCTTCCAGACCCTATAGTAAATGGCCCATAACCTAAAAGCCCCAATTCTTTAGAATGTGGGCTTCAATAGCCAAACCATAAAATTTAGCGTTTGTAAGGCAGGATGGAACACTGGCCCTTGCAAAAGCAGATCTGGCCATGATGGAAGAGTCCAAGGACCCCCTATTGCCATCCTTACAATCTCCGCATACCAGGTTCTCCTGGGCCATGCTGGGGCAAGTAGGATTACCAGCTTCCATTCCTCTTTGATCCTGTGTAGAAGTCGTGGTAGCAGCTGAACTGAAGGGAACACATAACTCAGTGAGAACTGATTCCAAGGAGTCAATAAAGCGTCCCGCAAGCAAGCAGATCCCTTGTCCTTGATACAAAGCTGTACAACTTTTTGTTGAACCTGGATGCCAATAGGTCTACATCCGGGGTGCCCCATTTCTGGCATATGGCCAGAAAGATGTCAGGATGTAGAGACCATTCTCCTGGGGACAGTTGTTGGCGGCTCCAGAAATCCGTCTGCCAATTCTCCACTCCCAGAATGAAAACTGCAGATAGGCAAGGCACATGCTCTTCTGCCCAAGCCAGAATATGGTTCACCTCTTTCTGGGCTGCATGACTTCTAGTGCTGCCTTGGTGATTGATATAGGCCACTGCTGTGGCATTGTCAGATTGAATCCTGACAGGATAGTTCCGTATTCTGCCCGTCCAGGCCCTTAGTCCCAGACGTGCTGCCCGAATCTCTAGAATGTTGATGGGCAAGGTCTTCTCGGATTCTGACCACTTCCCCTGGATAGTGTTCTCTTCCAGGACTGCTCCCCAGCCAAAGAGGCTGGCATCGGTCGTAACTATCCTCCAGGTAACTGGTATGAAGGTTTTCCCCTTCTGCAAATTTTTGGCTTTCAACCACCAATTGAGACTCTGGCGAGCGTTTGGAGGCAGGTACATTGGACAATCCAATCTTGGTTCTTTTTGTTCCAAGCAGACAGGATACTGTTTTGCGTCGGTCTTGAATTGGGCATAGGGGACTGCTTCAAATGAAGCTACCATCTTCCCCAACAACCTCATGCAAAGGCAGATGGAAGGACCCTTCCTTGTCCTTACCACGTGAACCAGTTCTCTTAACTCTTTTGTGGGCTGTGTCTATAACCAGCCCCAAGTACTCCAGCCTTTTTACTTCCCGTAAGGACGATTTCTCTAAGCTGAAAATCTAACCTAGATGTTCCAGATACTTGACCGTGCTGACCACACTTCGGTCTAGCCGTGCTATGGACTGATCTATCAGCAGCAGGTCGTCTAAGTATGCCATTACCGCTATACCCTGGGCCCTTAGTCTTGCCAGAAGCTCAGCCAGAACCTTTGTAAACACTTGTGGTGCGGTAGCAACCCCAAAGGCAAGGCCACAAACTAAAAGTGTCGTTGTTTTACTGCGAACCGCACAAACCTCTGGTGAGCGGGAAATATTTGGACATGTAGATACGCATCCTTGATGTCTATTGACGCTAGAAGTTCTCCTCCCCGTAGGGTGGACACTACTGACCAAATTTATTCCATGTGAAAAGAGCGGATGTTTAGGAACCGATTGTCAGAGAACTCACACAGCAAGTGCTCATTATCACGCAGCAGCTGCTAACCTCTGTTTAGCTAACATCAATGACACAGCAAGTGCCCATCCTTATGCAGCAAATGCTAATCTCCGTTCCGCTAACACCAATGCGCATGCACAAAATTTTAGAGTGAGATGAATGGGGTTCAGAATGGACATGGGCAATGGAGCATCCATGCGAACGCATGTGCGCTAGTGCGCATGCTTGCCTGTCTCTGTGTACCGAACTGACTCTGGCTTGGACTTTGACCATGGCTCTGTCTCCTAATTGTGTACCTCGCTGCCAGCCTGTTGCCGACTCCTGCCAGTTCCTGACTCCTCTGTTAATCCTGATCTGGTCCCAGCTGAACAACCTGGTGTTCAGTCCTCACAGGAATTCATCACCGATGGAAACACTGTGCCAGCAGATTGCAAACCTCACCCAGGCAGTCCAAGGCCTTCGAGAGGGCTACCATCAACTTGAACAACGGGTAGAGTCACTGTCTCCAGGTCTCTCAGCACATCTGACAGCCGCAGTACCTGCACCCTCTCCACCTGTAGCATCAGCACCAGTAACCACAGTAGTGGTGCCACCTTCGGAGCCACGAGTGACGCCTGGTGAAAAAAATCTTTAATAGCATCAACTGCAAAACAAAGGGCCCTTGGTAGCTCCGCTAGGCCCGGGACCTCTTCCCCTTTGACAACCTGCTTAACCTCGTCTTTAAGGGATTGACAAACACCTATTGCTGCTACAGCAGGTTGTGCTACTGCACCGGCCACAGCAAAAGAGGCTTTAAGCAAAAATTCCTGCCTTTTATCAGCTGGTTTCTTAAACACCTGGACATTGTCTACAGGACAAGTGAGACTCTTATTCAGGAAAGAGACAGCAGCGTCCACTGCTGGCACACTCCAGTTCTTAGTGAATTTCTCCTCCATAGAATAAAGTAAAGAAAATCTCTTAGGAGGAAGAAAATGCCTGTCTGGATGAAACCAGTCAGCATATATGAGCTGTTCCAGCAATGGGTGCATAGGCAAAGCATGAGAACCCAGAGGAGGCTTTAGAGATCCAAAGGAGGAGAAGGGAACTTCAGCCGCCTCTGCTAGGGGTAACTTATATCCAAAACGGACTGCCTCAGTAAGTGATTGAACTAGCTATCTTTGGGACTGTGAGGCTGAGAAGGGTTCTTCTGAGGCTGAATGGCTCAAATGAGAAGCCATCTTCCTGCTCTTCTATCGGGTCCCCTAAGGGTACATCGGTATCCCCTGCCCAATCCTGATCTGCAGATGATGGGCCTGGGGCAGGGAAAGGGGACCTATCGCACTTCTTCCCAGCCTGGGAGGAGGACGCGAATAAACCAGCTATCTTCCCTTCCAAACCAGCTAATGCTGCAGCCAAATTGTCTTTAGTGACGTATGCAGATGCTTTAATGTTGGAAGTAGCTACAATGCCTGATAAGCTCAATGGCTCAGCCTGGTCAGCTGTTTCAGGTCTTTCAGGAGAGGATGATACTTCGGAAGCATGACTAGGATCCTCAGACCCTGACCGCTGCGCCCTTGTGCTCCTCTTCCCTGTTTTTGTTCCTCTCTTTCGAGAATACATAGTCCTAAGCACAAAGCAGAGGTACTAACACCATGCATCTATTGCTGAGCTCAGTCCAGCAATGGGTTAATATGCCGCTATCAATGCTCAGCCAGATACTGAGTAGATGTGCCTTGAAAATGCCTGTACCCAACACCCACAGCGCTAACGTGCCCCTGGATATGTGTCTGTGTCCCTCTGTCAGCCACCACATAATCACAGCCTGAGATTTTTAAACAAGCAGCCGGTCTGCGCCCTGAAAAAATGTGCAGGCCGAACACACGTGGACACCGGCGGCGCTGAGTCACGACCCCCTGTGACGTCCTCTCTTTCTTATTATTAAAGGAGGGTAACTCCCGTGAGCGGCGATTCCCCCTGTGGGAATCCCAGGGGGGAGGGGGGTGGCAGGGGGATCCCAGCTCAAGAGATCTTTCTCTATGGCAGGGGGAGTCCCCTAAATCCTCCCCCGGGCAGCTGACAAGAGCAGAGTGAGAGGCAGAACTGTCCACAAGCGCTGCTGACACATTACACCAGGGGTCTTCAAACTGCGGCCCTCCAGGTGTTCAGGAACTACAATTCCTATCATGCCTAGTCATGTCTGTGAATGTCAGAGTTTTACAATGCCTCATGGGATGTGTAGTTCTGCAACAGCTGGAGGGCCATAGTTTGAGGATCCCTGCATTACACCATCCAGGTAAGCATGGAATGTTGACACCAGGTATGTTTTATACTTACACCCTCTAGTGGTAAACACCAGGCAAGACATCATCCACTCATTTAGGAAGTCCATAGGAATTTCCCAGGATCTTCTTAACATACCATTCCCGCCCCAGGATACTGCTGGAAAATCACAGCAGACCCAATCTTCGACCATCACGGCAGGTTTGTGTCATGACAGACCTTCAAGGACCGAGTCCCCTTTGCACATAGGGTCAACTCCCTTGGATCTGTACAGCACCCTGCCAGAGCAAACCTGTGGTATGGGAATGTAACCAAGACGCTGGATCCCAGGGCCCAGCTCTCAGAGAGAAGCATTACAGGCAGAAACCTTGTTCTTCCATTCCGAGGCCCGGGTACCATCCATTTTAGCCCTTTGTTTCTGGCTCTTTGAATGAATCAGATTGCGTAGCCCCTTGATCTTATGCAGGACCACCTACAGAGCTCTTCTTAGCACTTCATTAACCATGTCCAACACCTTTAACACTGGCGAAAAACTGAGGTGCTCCCTGTATGGGAGCGGTTATATAGAGAGGGACTTCCCCTCTTTGATTATGCCAGTGTCCGATCACCTGAAGGTGGCGTATAACCCACATAGTAATGACTATGGTGCTCTGTGTCCCGTGATGTGCGATAAAGAAATGCAAATGCTTTAACATTTTTTGGCCTTTTTTTGTTTATTTAGCAAAAAATTAAAAAAAAACTGTGGTGATTAAATACCACCAATAGAAATCTCCATGTGTGTGAAAAAAATATAGAAATTTTTTATGGGTACAGTGTTGCATGACCACGCAATTGTAATTCAAAGTGTGACCTTTACCTTGTAAAACAACCTATTCAGTTTAAAATAGAAATGCAATGCAAAATGTTTGTGAATATATATATTTTTTTATAAGTAATCACATGACATCTGCATATTTCCCAACTTTTTGAGATGGGAATAAGGGACACCTATTAGCAATAGTATGTAGGCATAGGACACACCCCCTTGTCACACTCTCTTAAAGGAGAATTATACAATAAAAAGATTAGTTAAACCCACAAGTACTTTTTTACCACTACTATTCCTTTATACAGTCTTTTGAAACATACAAATGTAGCAATTTAGAAATTGGATGAAAGGTTTAGCACTGGGAAACACTTTTTAAAAGTGCATTTTATGTACAACATAAATAGATCCGAGCAAAATGTGGGACAAATGAGGAGGAAAGAGGGACAGAGGGACTTTGTTTTAAATCAGGGACAGTCCCTCGAAATCAGGGACAGTTGGGAGCTATGCATCTGTTCTCAGCTGCATAAGGGGTTTAGAGAGGTGGAGTAAAGACTCCTTGTGACAATGGGGGGAGTGGCAAAAGCTTGAACAGAGTACAGACACAGTTCAGTGTAAAATGCAGAGACAGAATACACTGTGATGGCAGGGGGTGTGTCAGCAGGAGGCAGAGAAACAACAGAACACAACTGAAGAGGAGGCAGAAGTCAGCAGAAGTCTGACCATTGGAGGACTTTCCCCCCAGACTGGAACTGTCTCTTATACAAGTCATGAAACACTACTGATTTAAAGGGGTTGTAAACCTTCATGTTTTTTCACCTTAATGCATCTGATGCATTAAGGGGAAAAAACACCTGGCAGTCACCGGCCCCCCAGCCCCCCTGTTGTACTTACCTAAACCCCTTCATCTTCTCGAAGCGTGACCACCGTTCTCCTCTCCACAGAGTCCTGGCTTTGATAGATTGATAGCAGCGCATCTATTGGCTCCCGCTGATGTCAACCAAATCCAATGATGCTGGCGCCGGGGGGGCGGGGCCAAGTCATACACTCGGCATCTACGGATGCCGAATGAATGACTCAGGAGCGCATCCGCAAGGTAACCCCCTGGGGAAAGCGCTTCTCCTAGGGGGTTATCTAATGTGGGGAGGAGCTGCGAGAGCCACCGAGGGACCCCAGAAGAAGATGTTCGGGGCCACTCTGTTTTTAAAAAAAAAAAGAAACCTTTAGTATCACTTTAAGGTAACACTCTATCCTTTTAGTGTCATTACTAAACCAAAAGGGTATTTTAGTAACCCCTAACTTAACTAGCGTGTCAGTGGTCCAGAGGGAGCAGAGTTTCTAAGTCTCTCCCCTTCAAACAATGTTGCACCATGACCGTCATCTGTAATTGCATTCAACCACTCGTTCACTGGTTTTATGTGCCCTTCGAGATTATTGTGGACTATTCAACTGTTAATTGGAGTGCTTTCTTACCAGTGTTCATAACAGTGGCTGCTAAAGAATTATATTTTTTCCTTTTATCACTAATTTGGTGAACATTAATTCTGTGCTTAAAATGGTTCTAAAGCTTTAAGGTTTTTCCTCTCAATGCAAAAGAGAACCCTCCTTTTCCTTACCTGAGCCATTCTTATCAAGGGATGTGCATGAGCACAGCAGCTCTCGCCACTGTCTCCCTCCTCATTTGACAGATTGATAGCAGTGGGAGCAATTGGCCCCTACAGGGATAGCGCTACATGAGAAGAAAGCAAAGAAGCAAACTGACCACACGGGGATGATGGACGTGTTTCCAATCAGAGATCAACTACTTCAATTTCTAGAGCTGCTGATTCATTCTGTAACTGCCCAGTTCCTCTTTGCTAAAGTTTAGAATATTTTCCTTAAAGTTCCCCACAATTTATCAAATACGAGTTGATAAAGATGAACTGCCTCATCCTTCTTACTCTTGCGATGTCAGAAGTGCATAGCGGTATGTATATGGATCATAGATTTGTTATTTACGCTCGGTAGTTAAAGCTGAGACAACAAAAGACATAGTGGATTAGTACTAGTGGGCGCCTACAGTATAGACCTCCCAGGGCATGCACATCTGATTGCTCTCAGATACCACCATTGTACTGTGGATCTGTAAGCACAGATGCTAGCATTTATGTCAGTGAAGGTTGTATTTGAATGAAGCTAGTGAGATATAGCAACCAGGATATGTTTTATAATCTGTCCAATGGACAATTGACTTGGACAGAAGCTGATTGCTAGATTAAGGGCTCACTAGTCATGGAAATAATCCTTGGTGATTGTCATCTAATGTCTAAGGTTAGTGTTATTTAGTTTTGATTGCATATGTCTGCCTTATTATTTGTGTTTAAATATTTTTTACAAGTAAGGCTACTTTCAGACTGGGGCAGTGGGGGTAAAGCTCTGCTATTTTTTTCAGCGCTTTACCATCACTTTTGCTGCTCTTTTTGGCCACTAACGGCCAAAAAAGCGTTACACAAATTGCCACTGCAGCGGCGCTGCCCATTGATTTCAATGGGCAGGGGCGCTGTAGGAGCGGTGTATACACTGCTACTACAGAGCCTCAAAGATGCAGCTTGCAGGACGTTTTTTTTGGCATCCTGCCAGCGCACCACTCCAGTGTGAAAGTACTCAGGCTTTCACACTAGAGTGAGAGTAGAGGCGCTTTACAGGCGCTATTTTTAGCACTATAGTGCCTATAAAGCACCTTAGTGTGAAAGCAGCCTAAATCTCCAAAGATGTAATGTACAGAAAATAATTTTATTCACTTCTCCTACAGAGAGAAACATTTAACCACATGATCACAGTACCACAAACAGGAACTGTAATGCTGCGTAAACACGGTCGGAATTTCCAACAAGAAATGTTCGATGTGAGCTTGTTGTCGGAAAATCTGACCGTGTGTATGCTCCATCGGACATTTGCTGTCGGAATTTCCGACAACAAGTGTTTGAGAGCTGGTTCTCAAATTTTGCGACAACAAAACTTGTTCCGATTCCGATCGTGTGTACACAATTCCGACACACAAAATTCCACGCATGCTCTGAATCAAGCAGAAGAGCCGCACTGGCTATTGAACTTCATTTCTCTCGGCTCATCGTGCGTCTTGTATGTCACTGCGTTCTTGACGTTCGGAATTTCTGACAACATTTGTGTGACCGTGTGTATGCAAGACAAGTTTGAGCCAACATCCTTTGGAAAAAATCCACGGTTTTGTTGTCGGAATATCCGATCGTGTCTAGGCGGCATTATTTTCATGCAACATAACTAGTATTCTTTGCTCAGAATATGAAAATCTTGCTATGCCCAGCAAAAGATCAGTCTTTACAAATTCATATAAAAGGTCTATTATAAAAAATAACAAATTGGTAAAGCCTTGAAAAACATAAATGATGCCAATAACACTGTGTGGTGATATGTGACAATCTTTATCTCTTTTTTAGACAGCCACACTTTGCGCTATTATTATACGGGGGTCTCCGAAACAGGTTCAGATCTGCCGGAATTCTCTATTGTTGCTTATTTGGATGATAAACAGATATACCGGTACAGCAGTGATACTGGACAGTTCCATTCTGTGGCTCCCTGGATGAATAAAGAGGGACCAGAATACTGGGAGGAAGAGCTATGGGATGCTAGATTCTTTCAGATAGAATTCAGAAAACATCTACGAGTGGCAATGAGATGCTTCAACCACACTGAAGGTGAGAGTCTCTCCCTGCACACTTTAAACATATATGCAGCAAATATATACTATATATATATACACACACACACACACACACACACACACACACACACACACACACATACTGTATATATATATATATATATATATATATATATATATATATATATATATATATATATATATAGAAGAAGAGTCCAGAGGTTGGCTGCACTTAACAACTTTTGGTTGCTTTATTTCATGTAGTCATATGGAAAGATTACAAAGCAGGTACAATCTTTCCAAACGTAATCATAACAATGCCTATAGATGCAGATATGAATGGATTACATTTCAGGCTAGTATACTTGCGCCCTTCCTAAGATCCATTAGAGCATATCTAACAGGTTCACTGCAATCAATCCTTTAAATACAAATTAGTGATATACAACACATGTGGAAACAATATGGTTAATAGACTCATTTCATAGTATATTCACCACCAGAGGCGGCTCTTTAAAGAGGAGTTCCACCCAGGGGGCCGTCAAAAAAATAAAATAAATAAAAGTCAGCAGCTACAAATACTGCAGCTGCTGACTTTTAATTGGACACTTACCTGTCCCTGGGTCCAGCGATGCGGGGGATCGAAGCCCCGCTCGTCCCCCCCCTCCGCTCGTCGGCGCCGGCATTTCAACTGTGGGCGCCAGGCTGTGGCTTCACAGCCTGGCACCCACTGCGCATGCGCGAGCGGCGCCGTGCGCCGTGATTGGCCGCTCAATCACCTGGGACCTGTAATGGGTCCCAGATGATTGACAGGAGGGAGGGAGCAGAGCGGAGCCCTTCCTGTGCCTGGGGGGAAGTGATGTCACCAGCCCAGGCAAAGGAACAGGCAGACTACGAGGGACCACCTAGCAACAGGCATTTAGAGGTAAGTGAAAAAAAAAATATCCAAATTTTTTTTGGTTTTTTTTTTAGAATTTTTACAGGTATTTTTGTTTTTTGGGTGGCCCCGCACTCACAGGGGCCTCGCAGCCGCCTAATTTGCCTGTGATCAAACATGTCACATTACGGCGCCGGCGGCTTGCCCTACCCCCGCTGGAACCCCGCGCGGCCTCGTCATGCAGTGTCCGGTGGCAGCAGGTGTGGGACAGCAAAGGCCTCCAGGTGGCGACAGTGTCCGGATAACGGCACCTGGCTCCAGGGGCTATCTTCACAAGACGTGCATGCAGCATGTCCATGTGTGTCCCTAAGGCAGCTGGGACTGCTCCTGCAGCCCGCGCCGCTCCACACCTGCCCGGCCGCCTATTCTAATCAGCAGTCCCCATGACTGAAGAGGAGGAAGGACGGAGCTCCAATCTTTTTATGCTGCCTGGCTGACCCCCGAGACCGATGAGAAAGTAAGTGCCCGTGCAGCTCCCCCCCTCCGTGCCTGGATAGAGGGAGCAGCGGGGCGACTGTATTTAGAGGAATTGAGCTTTCCATATTCCTCCATGCAGCCGCTGAATGCTTGGAGGAGGGAGAGGAGGAAAATCAAGCATTCAATGGCTGCATAGAGGAATATGGAAAGCTAATTTCCTCTATAAGCAGCCGCCGCTCCTCCTATCCAACTTCTTTTGCTTTCTCCCCTGTGCTCTCCAGCCCCTCCTTGTGCTCCCTGACTCCTCCCCCATGCTCTCTGCCCCCAGTGCTTTCTGTCTCCCCCCAGTGCTCCCCACCCCTGTTCTTTCTGGCCCCCCATCACTCTCCAGCCCCCACCCCTCTGCTCTCCGCCCCCCTGCTCTCCACTCCCCCCAGTGCTCTCCCCATCACTCCCCAGCCCCCACCCTTGTGCTCTCCACCCCCCTCCCAGTGCTCTCTGCTCACCCCCTGCTCTTTGTCCCCCCAGTGCTCTCGAGGCCTGTTCTTTCTGGCCCCCAGTGCTCTCCAGTCCCCCAGTGCTCTCCAGTTCTCCCCATTGCTCTCCCCCCCTCAGTACTCTCTGCTCCCCCCTGTTCTTTGTCCCCGCCCAGTGCTCTCCAGTCCCCCCTTGCTCTCCACCCCTGTTCTTTCTGGCCCTCCCAATGCTCTCCAGCTCTCCCCAGCCTCCCCCCTGTGCTCTCCAGCCCCCACCCATGTGCTCTCCACTCCCCCTCAGTGCTCTCCAGCCCCCGTGCTCTCCAGCCCCCGTGCTCTCCACCCCTGTTCTTTCTGCCCCCCTCTCTCCAGCACCCACCCATGTGCTCTCCACCCCCCCAGTGATCTCCAGCTCCCCAGAGTGCTCTCCAGCCCCCCCGTGCTCTCCACCCCAGTTCTTTCTACCCCCCACAGTGCTTTCCAGCCCCCCAGTGCTCTCTGCCTGTGCACTCCACCCCTGTTCTTTTTAGCTCCCCCCAGTGCTCTCCGCTCCCCACCCCTGTGCTCTCCACTCCCCCCTGCTCTTTGCCCCCACCCATGTGCTCTCCATGTGCTCTCCGCTCCCCCCATTGCTCTCTGCTCCCTACAGTTCTCTCCGCTCCCCCCAGTTCTCTCCACTCCCCCAGTGCTCTTCACCACCCCTGTGCATTTTCCTGGCCCCCTCACTCCCTGCAGCTCTGCTAGGTTCCCTCCTCCTTTCTCCCGCCAGTTGCTGCAGGAGATCTGTCAGGATGGAGAGCGGTGAAGGGACCAGTATCATTGAATGCTCAGTCTAAAATGCTGGGCCTATTTTTTTGTCCCAGTGCGGGCCTGGCAAGGAAGATGAGCAGCAAGCACCGATAGCCTTGGAAGGAGAAGAGCTCTGAAGACCTCCCAGAACAGGCTGACTGGGACCAGAAAATGAGGACGGGTAGAAGGTGCAGGTGGCCAAGGGCCACTCCATCTCACACCAAACAGATCCTCTAGAAGGAGCAGAACAGACCCTGCCTGCTGCTGGCCGTCATGGATATCCTACTGGCATGGAAGGTACCGTACCGAGCATTACACCACCAGACAGGAACTGCAGACTGAGGCATGGGGAACAGGAGGGGCTGCAGACAGGGACAGAGCTGGGGATCTCTCTCTCCCTCACCCCTTTCCCTCAGTCTCCCCTCTCTCTCTCTCTCCCTCCTCTCTCCCTCCTCTCTCCCTCCCCTCTCTCTCTCTCTCTTTCCCCCCTCTCTCTCCCTCCCCCTCTCTCCCCCCTCTCTCTCTCCCCCCCTCTCTCTCTCCCCCTCTCTCCCCCCTCTCTCTCTCCCCCCTCTCTCTCTCTCCCCCCCTCTCTCTCTCTCCCCACACTCTCTCCCCCCACCTCTCTATCTCTCCTCCTTCTCTCTCCCCCCTTCCTCTCTCCCTGTGCTGGGATCCCCCCCTCTCCTTCCCCTATAGATGTAGAGTGACACCCCTCCTCATTCTCCAAAGGCACTTGGAGAATTCCTAGAGGGTTTGTCACCTTGCGGGGTCCCAGATGTTTTATTGGCTGCATATGTTTGATGGGTGAGGAGGGGACCCTAGAAGTGGTGCCGATGATCTGTGTGCTAGATCCGTGCATGTTTCTGCAGCCATTTTTATTGCTTGAATTTTTTTCTCATTATGGGCGTGAGTGGTTCCTCATGTCTAAGTTTTACCTAAGGCCTCACAAAGCCTAGAGCCGCCTCTGTTCACCACCTATGCAGATACGTGTTTTTTACACACCATAGACACAAGTTGGTTTAATAAATGTGCATGTAGGTTGGTCCGATTTTATTAGTCGGTCCCGTATTGTTCTACCTTTCCTATATGAGGACATGGGGGATTCCAGAATTCCTGTATCATCGGATAACTAGTTCATAAAAGATTCCAGTGTTTCTTGATTATCCTAGAAATGTTTTTAGAAAAAGAGTGGTATTGCATAATAAAGGGAATTCTCTTTGTTTCTCTATGGTTTGTTACATTGTGGTCAGTGTTAAGAGATTCTGTATCAACTAAGGTTCGAGGATATCTTCTATTAATGAGTTTATTTTTCATTTCTTTGAGTCTCTTGTCACGGCACAGGGGATCACTCACGATCCGCTGTACCCTCAACATTTGGCTTTTTGGAATGGACGAGAAAACATTAGGGGGGTGGAAGCTGTTAAAGTGTAATAACTGATTGCGATCTGTGGGTTTCACATACAGATCAGTACTAATCTGTGTGTTGTTTAAGTTCAATGTAGTATCCAAAAAAGAAATCTTGTTTTTACCAATTTCAATATTAAATTTCAGACCAGGTATTAAGTAGTTAATATATTTTTCAAACAGAAATAGGCTCTCCATGTTGTCATCCCACATAGCGAAAATATCGTCCACAAATCTATACCAACATTGACAATGTTGGAGAAATAGTTCATTCACATAAATAAAAGAAGTTTCTATCATGTTCATAAATGTATTCGCATATGGGGGTGCAACATTTGAGCCCATCGCTGCCCCGTTTAATTGTAAAAAGTGGATATCCTTAAAGAAAAAATAATTCTCCTCAAGGATAATTCTCAACAATTCAAGAAGAAATGAGATCTGTTCGGTTTTGTAGATACCTGATTGTATTAACAAGCGTTGACATGCCTCTATTCCCAAACTGTGGGGGATGATGGTAAACAGACTGGAGACGTCCCATGATATCAGGATGGAATCTGGTGACAACTTAATATCCTGGATTTTAGTCAAAAATCTGTAGTATCTTTGATATACGATTTAGTATTTACCAATAGTGGTGTTAAACATTTGTCCAAATATTGTGCTAAGTGGGTTGTCACAGATTCCATACCCGATACAATGGGACGTCCCGGGGGGGTTTTGGGTCTTTATGGATTTTTGGTAACATATATAGTACCGGTGTGACTCGATATTCACACACCAAAAATTCCATAGTTTCATCATCAAAAATTTTGTCATTAACCGCATTCGTAAGGATTTTTTTGATTCTTTTTTGTACTCTAAAAACTGGACTAGAATCAAGTTTTCTATATGTAAGGGTGTCACCAAGATGTTTCATCACTTCATTTTCATACATAGGGGTGTCCATTACCACAATAGATCCCTCTTTGTCAGCCGGTTTGATGGTGATATCGCGCCGGGCTGACAAGGAGTTTAATGCCATAATCTCATCTTTATTCAAATTATGGGGTATATGATCTCATTTATTCCTGTCACACAAAAATTTCTTTACGTCATTTTCTACTTTACCTATATACACCTCCACTGTAGCACATGAGGTAGGGGGTACTTTGGTGCTTTTTGATTTTAAACCCATATTTTTAATTGATAATGGAAGTGGTTCCTTATTTGTGGTAATTGACCCACCTGAAAAATGTGCTTTAAATCTCAATTGTCTGTAAAATCTATACAAATCCTGCTTAAGTACAAAATCATCCATTCTTTCTTTAGGGCAGAAGCCCAAACCCTTATTTAACCACTTCACTACCTGGCCATAGTCAAATGACGTCCACAGATGGGATCTCCCATCCTGGGTGGACGTCATATGATGGCCTGGGGTTCCCAGCCATCTGGGGGGCATGCGCGCGCGCCCGCCTGGTTGCTCGGGACCCGGTGCGTGTGCCCGGTGGCCGTACAGGGGAACACTGATCAGTCTCCTCCACTTGTACGTCCCCGCCCCCTACAGTTATAATCACTCCCCTAGGAAACATTTAACCCCTCGTCTCCCCCTAGTGGTTAACCCCTTCCCTGCCTGTCACATTTATACAGTAATCAATGCAATTTTATAGCATTGATCACTGTATAAATGTGAATGGTCCCAAAAATGTGTCAAAAGTGTCCGATGTGTCCGCCTTAATGTCGCAGTCACGAAAAAAAATTGCGATCGCCGCCATTACTAGTAAAAAAAATAAATAAATAATTTTTTTTTTTAAAAATGCCATAAATCTATCCCGTATTTTGTAGACACTATAACTTTTGCGCAAACCAATCAATATACGCTTATTGCGATTTTTTTTTTACCAAAAATATGTAGAAGAACACGTATCGGCCGAAACTGAGGAAAAATTTTTTTTTTTTTTTTTTTTAAATTGGGATATTTATTATAGCAAAAAGTAAAAAATATTGTGTTTTTTTCAAAATTGTCGCTCTTCTTTTGTTTATAGCGCAAAAAATAAAAACCGCAGAGGTGATCAAATACCACCAAAAGAAAGCTCTATTTGTGGGGAAAAAAAGGACGTCAATTTTGTTTGGGTACAACGTTGCACGACCGCGCAATTGTCGTTTAAAATGCGACAGCGCTGAAAACTAAAAATTGGTCTGGGAAGGAAGGGGGTGAAAATGCCCTGTATTGAACCAGTTAATACGCTAAGTTCAGCTTCAGACAAAATAATGGAAGAAATATTATGTACCAGGTTTTCTTCTAATGTCTCTGTCGGTTCTGCCGTCTGGTAGTTACACCTCCCGTTGTGTCTTTTCTTAATTCTCCGGCTGCCCCTCCTGGTCCGGTTTGGTCATGTTTGCTGGTAAAAAAGGAGTAGTGGATGCGTTGTTTGACGATCCAGTAGATGTTATAGATGAATTGGAACTAGCGAACTGTTTGCGCTGTATTTTCCTATGTCCTTTTGTATGATGGTATATAGGGTCAGTCCAGTTATAGACATGATCACTTTTATAGTCTTCCCGGTCTCGCTCAAGTTTTGTACGTTTGCGTAGCTGGACGTTAGTACGACATTTCTCCAGTTTGTCTTTATTTGTTTTCTTAAATTCCATTAGTTCCTCTTGATTTGAACATTGTTGTAGTTGTTCTTCTAATTGAACAATCTCCTGCTATACGAGAGTTCTTTCTTGTTGCAAAAATTGTACAGTTATCAAAGGAACATTTATTTAGAATTTGTGCAAATTTGGTTTTAAAGTCCATATTTTGTGAGAATAAAGTTGGAGTTAAACAAACTCTTAATCCTCTAGGGATCATTTGCATCTTATAGTATTCCGCTAGTGTTACCTCGTGAAGTTCCATTGTAATGGCTCTCTGTGTGAGCTTCTCCATTTTCTTGGTTAGTTGTATTGGGGATGACTGGGTCAGGAAATCTCTGGATCCCATGGTGTCTGTGAAGTATAAGCCACTCATTGCCATCCTTGTGGTGATTCCACACAAAATAGCTGGTGCTCGTTCTCAAGGGAAAAATATAATCAAATCATAGAGGAGAACCGCACCCAGCTTATCAGCAATCAGGTCTTCCCACCAACCTTATATATAGAAGAAGAGTCCAGAGGGTTGCTGCACTTAAAACTTTTGGTTGCTTTATTTCATGTAGTCACATGGAAAAATTACAAAGCAGGTACAATCTTTCCAGACGTAATCATGACATTTAATGCCTATAGATGCAGATATGGATGGATTACGTTTCGGGCTAGTATGCTTGCGTCCTTCCTAAGATCCGTCAGAGCATATCTAACAGGTTCACTGCAATCAATCCTTTAAATACAAATTAGTGATATACAACACATGTGGAAACAATATGGTTAATTGACTCATTTCATAGTATATTCACCACCTATGCAGATACGTGTTTTTTACACACCATAGACACAAGATCTAACAATTAGCGGCCAATATCCTTATCTCATCATTCTTATTCTCCAAATGTGTTCTATTAACCTATGAGAAATACATATATAGATAGAATGAGCATACCCATATACAAACCTCCCTATCTCGAAACACATTTATATGTTTATTTCTTTTTTGTTATCATCAGTATTGTTAAACAAACAAATAAAGATCCAAATCAACATTTAAACCATATGGAGCAATAGTATTTAAAAAACGCATCCAATATACTTCTCTTTTTCTCAAAATTATTTCACGGTTTCCCCCCCTCCTATTCTTCTCTATTCCCTCCAGGACCATATACTTTAATTGTGAGGCATTATGTCCATATTCCACGAAATGTCTAGCTAGTGGTAGTTAGTTACATAGTTACATAGTTAGTCAGGTTGAAAAAAGACACAAGTCCATCCAGTTCAACCATAAAAAAAAAAAATATTGTACAATCCAATATATTCAATACTATACCCACAGTTGATCCAGAGGAAGGCAAAAAACCCCAGCAGAGCATGCTCCAATTTGCTACAGCAGGGGAAAAAATTCCTTCCTGATCCCCCAAGAGGCAATTGTATTTTCCCTGGATCAACTTTACCTATAAATGTCAGTACCCAGTTATATTATGTACATTTAGGAAAGTATCCAGGCCTTTCTTAAAGCAATCTACTGAGCTGGCCAGAACCACCTCTGGAGGGAGTCTTCCACATTTTCACAGCTCTTACTGTGAAGAAACCTTTCCGTATTTGGAGACTAAATCTCTTTTCCTCCAGTCGTAAAGAGTGCCCCCTTGTCCTCTGTGTTGACCGTAAAGTAAATAACTCAACACCAAGTTCACTATATGGACCCCTTATATATTTGAACATGTTGATCATATCCCCCTTATTCTCCTCTTCTCAAGAGTGAACAAATTCAGTTCCTCCAATCTTTCCTCAAAGCTGAGCTCCCCCATGCCTCTTATCAGTTTGGTTGCCCTTCTCTGCACTTTCTCCAGTTCCCTGATATCCTTTTTGAGAACTGGTGCCCAAAACTGAACTGCATATTCCAGATGAGGTCTTACTAATGATTTGAACAGGGGAAAAATGATATCTCTCTCTCTGGAGTCCATATCTCTCTTAATACAAGAAAGGACTTTGCTTGCTTTGGAAACGGCAGCTTGGCATTGCATGCTATTATTGAGCTTATGATCTACCAAAACCCCCAGATCCTTCTCCACCACGGATTCCCCCAGTTGTACTCCCCCTAGCATGTATAATGCATGCATATTCTTAGCCCCCAAGTGCATAACTTTACATTTCTCAACATTAAACCTCATCTGCCACATAGACGCCCAATTAGACAGAGCATTGAGGTCAGCTTGTAAATTGGAGACAATCTGTAAGGACGTTATTCCACTGCATAGCTTGGTGTCATCTGCAAAGACAGAAATGTTACTTTTGATCCCAGACCCAATATCATTTATAAAGATATTAAAGAGTAAGGGTCCCAGCACTGAACCTTGGGGTACACCACTGATAACCTTAGACCATTCAGAGTAAGAATCATTAACCACTACTCTCTGAATTCTGTCTTTTAGCCAGTTTTCTATCCATTTACAAACTGATATTTCCAAGCCTGTAGACTTTAACTTACACATGAGCCGTGTGTGCGGAACTGTATCGAACGCTTTTGCAAAATCCAAGTATACCACATCCATAGCCACCCCTCTGTCCAAGGTTTTACTTACCTCTTCATAAAAAGAAATCAGGTTTGTCTGACAACTTCTGTCTTTCATTAACCCATGCTGTCTGTTGCTTAAAATGTTTTTTTTCTAGCAAGAACTCATCTATGTGGTCTTTTATTAAATGCTCCAGTATCTTCCCGACTATAGAAGTTAAACTAACAGGTCTATAGTTACTTGGTAAAGACTTTGATCCCTTTTTAAATATGGGCACCATGTTTGCCCTGCGCCAATCCAGTGGTACTATTCCCGTCATTAATGAGTCCCATGCTGACCCCCCACCCCTTCAACCTCTGCAGCAATGCTGGCAGCACTCATATGTCTATTTCCCAAAGAGAACTTCTGGATATGACGCTGAGCATGTGCACTCAACTTCTTTGGTCGACCATGGCGAGGCCTGTTCTGAGTGGAACCTGTCCTGTTAAACTGCTGTATGGTCTTGGCCACCGTGCTTGCCAATCTTTTTATAGCCTAGGCCATCTTTATTTATAGCAACAATTCTTTTATTTCAGATCCTTAGAGAGTTCTTAGCCATGAGGTGCCATGTTGAACTTCCAGTGACCAGCATGAAAGAGTGAGAGTGATAACACCAAATTTAACACAACTGCTCCCTATTCACACCTGAGACCTTGTAACACTAATGAGTCAAAGACACCGGGGAGGGAAAATGGCTAATTGGGCCCAATTTGGACATTTTCACTTAGAGGTCTACTCACTTTTGTTGCCAGCGGTTTAGACATTAATGGCTGTGTCTTGAGTTATTTTGAGGGGGACAGCAAATTTACACTGTTATACAAGCTGTACACTCCTACTTTACAATGTAGAAAAGTGTAATTTCTTCAGCAGTGGCGTCACTAGGGTCGGTGTCACCCGGTGCGATAAAACATGGTGTCACCCCCCCACTCCAACTATAGTCGCCCCCCAGTACAGACCCCCCTCCACTAAGTAAAGACCCCCCGTCAGTGCAGACCCTCTACAAAGTATAAACCCCCTCCATCAGTATAGACCACCCCCCTTGGTACAGACCCCCCTCCCACAGTATAGACCTCCCCCTCCATTAGTACAGACCCAGAACAAACCACCCCCACCATTAGTACCGACTCCCCCCCAGAACAAACCACCCCCCTCCTCCATTAGTACAAACCAGCCCCCTCCATTAGTACAGAACCCCTCAAAACAAACCAACCCCTCCATTAGTACAGACCACCCCCCCTCCATTAGTACAGACCCCCCAGAACAAACCACCCCCCTCCATTAGTACAGACCACCCCCCTAGATTAGTACAGAACCCTCCAAAACAAACCACCCCCCTCCATTAGTACAGACCCGCCAGAACAAACCACCCCCCTCCATTAGTACAGATCACCCCCCTCCATTAGTACAGACCCCCCCAGAACAAACCACCCCCCTCCATTAGTACAAACCAGCCCCCTCCATTAGTACAGAACCCCTCAAAACAAACCACCCCCCTCCATTAGTACAGACCACCCCCCCTCCATTAGTACAGACCCCCAGAACAAACCACCCCCCTCCATTAGTACAGACCACCCCCCTAGATTAGTACAGAACCCTCCAAAACAAACCACCCCCCCTCCATTAATACAGACCCACCAGAACAAACCACCCCCTCCATTAGTACAGACCACCCCCCTCCATTAGTACAGACCCCCCCCCAGAACAAACCACCCCCCTCCATTAGTACAGACCACCCCCCCTCCATTAGTATAGACCCCCCCAGAACAAACCCCCCACCATTAGTACAGACCCCCCCAGAACAAACCCCCCCACCATTAGTACAGATCCCCCCAGAACAAACCACCCCCCATCCATTAGTACAGACCACCCCCCCTCCATTAGTATAGACCCCCCCAGAACAAACCTCCCCACCATTAGTACAGACCCCCCCAGAACAAACCACCACCCCCACCATTAGTACAGACCCCCCCAGAAAAAACCACCCCCCCTCCATTAGTACAGCCCCCCCAGAACAGACCCCCCCAGAACAAACCACCCCTTCCATATGATATAGCTGTAACCAGCAGCATAAACCAACCTCATCAGGAAGCCCCCCCCCCCACCCCACAACATCTCACCTCAGGCAGCGGAGGACATCCCCCCCATCTCAAGCCGACACCCCCCGCCCGTTACCGCACCAGATCGGGCGGCTCAGGTGCACAGAACACCCGGGCGGAGAGGAGGAGAGAGACAGAGTGCAGCCGTGCCGCCCGGGTGGAGAGCAGCTGCACATCGAGACAGGCTTGGGCAGGAGTTGGAGACAGAGGAGGAGGAGAACACATGGCAGGCACGGCCGCGGCGCTGGAGATGTGTCCCGGCTGAAGGAAAAAAAAACCTGCCAAAGGGAGCCAGGGCTTTCATTACCCTCGGGATGGTGTCACCCCCCTAGTGGGTGGCACCTGGTGCGGACCGCCCCCCCCACCCCCGTCTAGCAACGCCACTGTTCTTCAGTGTTGTCACATGAAAAGATATAATAAAATATTTACAAAAATGTGAGGGGTGTACGAATTATTGTGAGATACTGTATCTTCTATAGCTATTGTGAGGTACAACACCCAGAAGGACCAGCTGTAGTCGCCCTGACTCTTTTACTGTCTACTGCAGGCTGTGGTCTGCTGCGGGAGACAGAAAGCCTTTCCCAGGAGACCATGAGGCCTGGATGTAGTCCAGGCTGGGGCTGTTTCCACTCTTTACATGAGGGGTTTGTGTGATGTACAGCTCCTGAAACTTTTTTCCTTCCTCAATGACTTCTATGAAGCTCTTTCCATGCCGGAACTCCCAGTGGTTGTCAGCATATAAGGACCTACTAGAGCCCGAAGTGGCACCCTCAATTTCTTTGTATGAGGTAAATGAGATGTTAGATGTCAGAGCTATCTCTGAAAAGTGCAGAAAATATATTTCTTATGTGGACATACCTTTATTCTTGAATATTAAGACCTACAGCCAGGGATGTTGTGAGCGGGCCTATGGCCAGGAATTTGACAAATTATGGGGAAGGGCTACATCTACCAGCAGGTGATTTATTGTCCTATCCAAGAGGAAGTTGGGCGAGAACCTGCATGGTTTGGTGCCAAAAACACAGCCAATTGCAGGCCCCCTTTGTACTCTGTGTCTCCAGTACATTTTGGCAAAATATCCCTCATTAAAATGTCCTACTGTTTGCCAATTTTATGCTGCTGCACAGGGGCGGACTAACCATTGAGCCACTCGAGCACTGCCCGAGGGCCCTGGGCCACTAGGGGGCCCCATTAAGGTTGCCAGCCTCAGTAAAACCAGGGACAGTAAGTATAAATCTGTGGGTTTTTTTACATCTGTCTGTGTATACTGTGCGTACATGTATGTGTATACTGTGTGATTGTATACTGTGTGTGTGTATACTGTGTGGCCCCATAATCTCCTATTGCCCGGGGACCCCATGAGTTATCAGTCCGCCCCTGCTGCTGCATCATCTGTGGTCTGTTCATTCTGAATGAGAATTTGATAAAAACTGGTCAACAGGCAGGACAGTTTTGCATCAAGGAGATCAGGGACAACCTAAACAAACAATTACCGTATATACTCGAGTATAAGTCGAATTTTTCAGCACATTTTTTTGTGCTGAAAGTGCCCCCCTCGACATACTCGAGTCAAGCACTTTTCTGCAGCAAAAAATTTCATTTTCCGAACCGAGTTTGGGGCCCCGTATCTCAGGGCCACTTCGTGTTAGGAACCCCAAATTTGGTGTGCAAACCCAGTAGGTACCATAACATATCCAAAGCTGGGGTTCCTAGCACTAAGTGGCCCCGAGATACGGGGCCCCAAAATCAGTTCAGAAAATGTCATTCTCTGCTGCAGAAAAGTGCTTGACATTTTCTGAACCGATTTTGGGGCCCCATATCTCAGGGCCACTTGGTGCTAGGAACCCCAGATTTGGTGTGCAAACCCAGTGGAACTGGTACCATAACATATCCAAAGCTGGGGTTCCTAGCTCCAAGTGGCCCAGAGATATGGGGCCACAAAACTGGTTCGGAAAATGTCATTTTCTGCTGTAGAAAAGTGCTTGACATTTTCTGAACTGATTTTTGGGACCCTGTATATCAGGGCCACTTAGTGCTAGTAACCCCAGCTTTGGACATTTTATGGTGCTAGTTCCACTGGGTTTGCACACCAAATTTGGGGTTCTTAGCACTAAGTGGCCCCAAGATATAGGGCCCCAAATTCGGTCAACTGTGTCCATCTGCAGCAATGTCATTTCGGGACCCTTTGGGTTCAGAGACCCCAAATTTTGGCTGCAGCTAGAGGGCATCTAGGAACCCTTAACTACTGAGTTTGAAGTTCAGGGGACCTATGGCTGCAAATGGGCACAGTGAGGCATGCAAATGGGCACAGTGATGCTGCAAATGGGCATTGTTGACCCTCTTTTCAACTTACAGTAGCTGTGCATTTCTCACCCTCGTCTTATACTCGGGTCAATAAGTTTTTCCCATTTTTTTGTGGTAAATTAGGGCCTCGACTTATACACTGAACGACTTATACTCGAGTATATACGGTAGTTGACTTTTATCTGCTGGTGAATATGGGTTTTTTCTTGATAAAAAATTTGTGTCGCTAATAAACTACCTGAAAAAAGCCTTTACTTTCACAAAGAAATGAACCCAAATGGGGTGCTGCTGTATGTAAGCCAAACTTACTGCAAAAAAAATAAATAAAAGATCTTCAGCCAAATCTGTACTGGTAGTATGTGCTGTTACAATGGCTGTCAGTGAACATTGTGTCATTACAGCTTTATGGTATTCCCCTAGCTTCTTTCTATTATTATTGTAAAAGACAAATACAGGAACCAAATTGAGTTTTAGTTTCCCTTCCTAGCTTCAGCCTGTCATAGAGATTGCATGTTCAAAATAATAAAGAGGGTTCAATAGTTCAGGAGGGTGGAGAGATATATTGTATAATGCTTTTGAATCTCAAACAAAATGCTTAGCTTCAAAGTAAACAGAATAAAGAATATATTTGAATGTTGGACTATAAAATGTCTGTCAGGTATGGAAATGTTCTGTAGTAATAAAGGCTCCAGGTGGGGTTACAGCTCAGAGTTTGGCTCTCAAGGTCCTCTCCAAGTTCTCCTGGCAGTTGAAGCAAGTCTTTGGAGTCTCTAGGAGACTAGAGGGGGTAGAAGTGATGTCACTAGAAACAGGAGAAATTGGGTGGAGCCAAATGCAGAGTCAGCAGAGAACCCAGATCTGATCAGCTTCACTTCCTCTCTGCATGTCACTGCAAAGGAGACAAGAAAGGGGACAGTGATAGAGGGTTGGCAGGAACTGGGGAAGCATTGGTGAAATATGAAATGGCAGGGTTTCTGGGTGGGGGGGAATGTGTGGAGGGAAAATTTGGTGTCAGGGGTGTGGGGTGCAGATGAATGCAGTGCTAATGATGCTAGATGCAAATGTTGGAAACTCAGGTCACTACCTGTCGAGCTGGAACCCACCATCCTGCATGGTGTATCTGCGGAAGCTGGGACTTGCCGGTTGAGGCGCTAAAGACAGGTACAGTGCCTTGAAAGAGTATTCATACCCCTTAAAATTTTTTTCACATTTTGTCATGTTACAACTAAAAACGTACATGTATTTTAATGGGATTTTATGTGATAGACCAACACAAAGTGGCCCATAATCGTGAAATGGAAGGAAAATGATAAAAGGTTTTCAATTTTTTTTTATAAATAAACATGTGAAAAGTGTGGCGTGCATTTGTATTTAGCCCCCCTGAGTCAGTTTTTTGTAGAACCACCTTTTGCTGCAATTACAGCTGCAAGCCTTTTTGGGGATGTCTCTACCAGCTTTGCACATCTAGAGAGTGAGATATTTGGCCATTCTTATTCGCAAAATAGCTCAAGCTCTGTCAGATTGGATGGAGAGCGTCTGTGAACAGCAATTTTCAAGTCTTGCCACAGATTCTCAATTGGATTTAGGTCTGGACTTTGACTGGGCGATTCTAACACATGAATATACTTTGATCTAAACCATTCAATTGTAACTTTGGCTGTATGTTTTAGGGTCATTGTCCTGTTGGAAGGTAAGGCCCCCCCGTCTCAAGTCTTTTGTAGCTTCCCTGTCCCTGCTGAAGAAAAGCATCCCCACAACATGATGCTGCCACCACCATGGTTTGTTCAGGGTGATTTGCAGTGTTAGTTTTCTGCCACACATAGCATTTTGCTGTTAGGTCAAAAAGTTTAATTTTGGTCTCATCTGACCAGAGCACCTTCTTCGACATGTTTGCTGTTTTCCTCACATGGATTCTTCTTGCAAACTGCAAAAGGGCCTTCTTATGACTTTCAACAATGTCTTTCTTCTTGCCACTCTTTCAGAAAGGCCAGATTTGTGCAGTGCACAACTACCGTATATACTCGAGTATAAGTCGACCTGAATATAAGCCGAGGCACCTAATTTTACCACAAAAAACTGGGAAAACGTATTGACTCGAGTATAAGCCTAGGGTGAGAAACGCGCAGCTACTGTAAGTGGAAAAGAGGTTCAACAATGCCCATATAGGTCCCCCAAACTTCAAACTTGGTAGTTAAGGGTTCCTAGATGCCCCCTAGCTGCAGCCAAAATTTGGGGTCTCTGGACCCAAAAGGTCCCGAAATGACATTGCTGCAGATAGACACAGTTGACCTATTTGGGGCCCTGTATCTTGGGGCCACTTAGTGCTAGGAACCTCAAATTTGGTGTGCAAACCCAGTGGAACTAGCTCCACAATATAACCAAAGCTGAGGTTCCTAGCACCATATGGCCCCGAGATATAGGGCCCCAGAAATCGGTTCAGAAAATGTCAAGCACTTTTCTGCAGCAGAGAATGACATTTTCCGAACCGAATGTGGGGCCCGGTATCTTAGGGCCAATTGGTGCTAGGAACCCCAAATTTGGTGTGCCAACCCAGTGAAACTAGCACTACATCATATCCAAAGCTGGCGTTCCTAGCACTAAGTGGCCCCGAGATACAGGGCCCCAAATTCGGTTCAGAAAATGTCAAGCACTTTTCTGCAGCAGAGAATGACATTTTCTGAACCGACTATGGGGCCTAAAGTCAGTTTGGAAAATGACATTTTTTGCTGCAGAAAAGTGCTTGACTCGAGTATAAGCCGATGGGGGTACTTTCAGCACAAAAAAAATTTGCTGAAAAACTCGGCTTATACTCGAGTATATACGGTAATAGTTGTCCTGTGGACATATTCTCCTCCTGAGCTGTGGATCTCTGCAGCTTCTCCACAGTTACTATGGGCCACTTGGCTGCTTCTCTGATTAATGCTCTCCTTGCCTGGCCTGTCTGTTTAGGTGGATGGCCATGTCTTGGTAGGTTTGCAGTTGTGCCATACTCTTTCCATTTTCAGATGATGGATTGAACAGTGCTCTGTAAGATGTTCAAAGCTTGGGATATTTTTTTTATAACCTAATCCTGCTTTAAACTTCTCCACAACTTTATCCCTGACCTGTCTGGTGTGTTCCTTAGCCTCCATGATGCTGTTTGTTCACTAAGGTTCTCTAACAAACTTCTGAGGGCTTCACAGAATAGCTGTATTTATACTGAGATTCAATTACACACAGGTGGACTCTATTTACGAATTAAGTGATTTCTAAAGGCAATTGGTTCCACTAGATTTTGGTTAGGGGCAACAGAATAAAGGGGGCTGAAAACCATGCGCGCCACGGTTTTCAGATATTTATTTGTAAAAAAATTTGAAAACCATTTATCATTTTCCTTCCACTTCACAATTATGTGCCACTTTGTGTTGGTCTATCACATAAAATCCCAATAAAATACATTTACGTTCTTGGTTGTAACCTGAAAATTCAAAGGTGTATGAATACTTTTCAAGGCACTGTATGTGCTAAGGCTCATCTGTCCCAAGTGCTTATGACCCTTAGCAAACTTTTTTCCTTGGGAATGATGTCTGGGCTGTAACAGCCTGCTGTTTGAGAGAACTGTGGAGGTGGAGGAGCCTCAAGATATCAATGAGAATGGCCTTCCAAAGATTCCTGATTCTGATTGCCAGACAATTGAAACACATTAGGTCATTTCTCCAGCTAAAGAGGAGTCTGCAGCTGGTCCTTCAGGCCCCAATCTAAGCGAGTTGGCATGGCTGCCCACTGATTTCCCTGTACAAACTGGGGTTGAACCAGCGCATGGGGAATCCAAGGTAAAGAGTGAGTCATCTGTTCTTGCTTCTACCAGTGCAGCACCAGATGTGGTCAAGTTGGAGCCTGTTGCAGCTCCAGAGGAGCCTGTTGTGGCTGAAGATGTCCTGGTCGGTGAATTTGAGGTTGTCGTGGAAAATATACTCATACTGCAGGCTTTGGCTCTTAAACTGGTTCCTAGTCCTGACCCCCAGACTTGTTTTCTCCATTAGAGCCTGTGTCTGGTGACTGGGGAGTTCAATCTTCTCCAATGAACAACAGCACAAAGAAGATTCACCCTGTGGTGGGATGGGAACTTCCACATCATCCCAAAGCATGATCTGCTACTTGTTAGTGCAGCGCTACTCTGGGGATTTTAAGCAGGATCCAGAGGCTTACCTTCCTCCAGGTGGGGCCTGTGGAAGGCAGCTCACCCACTTTGCCCACCTGCAACAGTATCTGTACCAGGTCATTAAGGTGCATCCTGGACTAGAGTTCCAGTATCTAGGAGTCATTGAATGAATGAATGAATGAATAATTTGTAAAAGCGCTACAAATTGCGAACTGAATCGCCTCAAGGCGCTAGATGTATTCTCTGTAGCCAGCTTCTAGAAAAGGAAGGTCTTTAGTTTTTTCCTGAAGGCCTGGTGGTTTTCTTCCATGCGGAGGTTGGTTGGGAGAGCATTCCATAGTCGAGGTCCTTGGACTGCAAATCTACGTTCTCCCTTTGCTTTGTAGCGGTATTTGGGAATGAGGAGGAGGTTTTGGTTAGCTGATCGAAGACTGCGATTCGGTGTGTAGTGTTTTATTTTTTCCCGGAGATATTGCGGAGCGTTTCCTTGTATGCATTTATGGGTGAGGCAGAGGGTCTTGAATGTGATCCGATTCTTCACCGTTAGCCAATGTAGGCTTTTTAGGGATGGGGAGATGGATTCCCAGGGCTTTTTCCCTGTTAACAGCCTTGCCGCCGTGTTCTGCATGAGTTGCAAGCGCGCAAGCTGGTATTGGGGTAGACCTACGTAGAGGGAATTTGCGTAGTCGAGTCGGGAATTGATGATCGTTCCCACAACTGCCGCTTTGTCCTCTTCTGGGATGAAGGGGATGAGTCTGCGAAGCAGGCGGAGGAGGTGGTGAGATCATTGCTTCGCTCAGTTGAAGTGGAGAGGCAGGACATTTATAACCAAGCAGTTTGGGGTATTCAAGGTGTATCTAAAAGAACTGGGAGTTGGAAGCAAGCCATATTAACCCTCTAGGTTATGGTCAAGAGAGTGTCTGTGCAGCTGGCAGAGGAAATAGTGATGGTGGTGGGTGATGGGGTAGTTGGGGCAGTGAGTACTTCATGTTCCCAACTTAGCACCTAGGGTCTTCATCCACTGGTACACAGTTATGTTGGAACAGGAAGGGGCCATCCCCAAACTTTTCCCACAAAGTTTGGAGCATGAAATTGTCCAAAATGTATTGATGTGCTGACAAACTGGTTCCTGTGCCATAGCCAGGTCACATCTAAATAGCCCAGCACACAGCTGTGCAATCAGCGTGCCTTTCTCTCCACAATCTGGCATAAACCAGCAATCTTCCAGGTAGCACAGGGTCCTACTGCCACTATATATATATATATATATATATATATATATATATATATATACAGTGGCTTGAGAAAGTATTCGGCCCCCTTGAACTTTTCAACCTTTTGCCACATTTCAGGCTTCAAACATAAAGATATAAAATTTTAATTTTTTGTGAAGAATCAACAACAAGTGGGACACAATTGTGAAGTGGAACGAAATCTTTTGGATATTTTAAACTTTTTTAGCAGTTAAAAAACTGAAAAGTGGTGTGTGCAAAATTATTTGGCCCCTTTACTTTCAGTGCAGCAAACTCACTCCAGAAGTTCAGCGAGGATCTCTGAATGATCCAATGTTGTCCTAAATGACTGATGGTGATAAATAGAATCCACGTAATCAAGTCTTTGTATAAATGCACCTGCTCTGTGATAGTCTCAGGGTTCTGTTGAAAGCGCAGAGAGCATCATGAAGACCAAGGAACACACCAGGCAGGTCCGTAATACTGTTGTGGAGAAGTTTAACGCCGGATTTGGATACAAAAAGATTTCCCAATCTTTAAACATCCCAAGGAGCACTGTGCAAGCGATCATTTTGAAATGGAAGGAGTATCAGACCACTGCAAATCTACCAAGACCTGGCTGTCCCTCTAAACTTTCAGCTCAGACAAGGAGAAGACTGATCAGAGATGCAGCCAAGAGGCCCATGATCACTCTGGATGAACTGCAGAGAACTACAGCTGAGGTGGGAGAGTCTGTCCATAGGACAACAATCAGTCGTACACTGCACAAATCTGGCCTTTATGGAAGAGTGGCAAGAAGAAAGCCATTTCTCAAAGATATCCATAAAAAGTCTCGTCTAAAGTTTGCCACAAGCCACCTGGGAGACACACCAAACATGTGGAAGAAGGTGCTCTGGTCCGATGAAACCAAAATCGAACTTTTTGGCCACAATGCAAAATGATATGTTTGGCGTAAAAGCAACACAGCTCATCACACTCAACACACCATCCCCACCGTGAAACATGATGGTGGCAGTATCATGGTTTGGGCCTGCTTTTCTTCAGCAGGGACAGGGAAGATGGTTAAAATTGAGGGGAAGATGGATGCAGCCAAATACAGGACCATTCTGGATGAAAACCTGTTGGAGTCTGCAAAAGACCTGAAACTGGGACGGAGATTTATCTTCCAACAAGACAATGATCCCAAACATACAGCAAAATCTACAAAGGAATGGTTCACAAATAAACGTATCCAGGTGTTAGAATGGCCAAGTCAAAGTCCAGACCTGAATCCAATCGAGAATCTGTGGAAAGAGCTGAAAACTGCTGTTCACAAACGCTCTCCATCCAACCTCACTGAGCTCGAGCTGTTTTGCAAGGAAGAATGGGCAAGAATTTCAGTCTCTCGATGTGCAAAACTGATAGAGACATACCCCAAGCGACTTGCAGCTGTAATCGCAGCAAAAGGTGGCTCTACAAAGTATTAACGCAAGGGGGCCGAATAATTTTGCACGCCCCACTTTTCATTTTTTATTAGTTAAAAAAGTTTCAAAAATCCAAAAGATTTCGTTCCACTTCACAATTGTGTCCCACTTGTTGGTGATTCTTCACAAAAAATAAAAATTTTATATCTTTATGTTTGAAGCCTGAAATGTGGCAAAAGGTTGAAAAGTTCAAGGGGGCCGAATACTTTCGCAAGCCACTGTATATATATATATATATATATATATATATATATATATATATATATATATATATAATATGTAGCGCTGGTAGATTTTTGATCTACCGCTTATATGTAAATTTAGTGGGTCATCTGCTCTGTACATAGTTCAGATTTAATCTATAGCTAAATTAGCCTCTATTGCAGCTTTGGCTGTGTTGTGTGCAGTTCCACACTGTTGCCTGTAGGTGTCGTTGTCACCATAGGTCAGTGTTGGAAAGCAACAAGCTGAAGTGTATTGAGTGCTCTTCTTTCTCGGAGACAACTCTGCAGAGGTGGTCCTCTGCGGTGCATTCTGGGAAAGGGTACTTAAGGGGGAGACGCCATTTTTCTTTGTCTTTCACCTGCTGGCCCTCCTGGCCTAAAGGTATGTGCTAGGAGAGTTCTACCTCGTAGCCCTCCAGGCTGGAGGGGCCGCGTTGCTGCAGCCGTGCAAGTAGACCCAGAAGCCTGTCTGGGGCCTACTGCTGCTGGGATGGTCCTGTGCTGTCTGTCCTGCGGGAAGAAGCCGGACAATTGAGAAGACCCAGGGGAGGACCCATCTTGGAAGGGACCATGCAAGGCTGGTCTTAAGAAGGGCCTGGTGACTCGTTTGGAGGACGCATCTTAATCTAATCTACCACACAAGTACTGCCGGGTCGGCTTAAAGGTTCTGGTACTGTGTTTGCTGTTCATATAAAACTACTACATCCTGTGGCAGAGGATTGTACAGTTTTGTTCTACTCAAGTCTATGGCAGAGACTTTTTGTTCATGCTACGTTCCGGCTGCTAGGTTAGTGAGAGAAACCTATCCGGGCGGGCAAAGATTTAATCCTGGACTGAAGGTACATTCGTCCCTGAGATTTCAATTCCTTATTGCTACATCAAGAAAAGGTATTTGAACTTCCCTGCAACTCTTCGTCTACCTCTTTCCTGCTACTTCTTCCAGTTATCTCCCATTAAAGCATTGGAAAAAGTACTAAAGTGACTGGTGCCTACATTGTTCGATAATAAGCTCAACGTGGACTCTAATAGGGCGTACACACGGTCCGACTTTGTTCGGACATTCCGACAACAAAATCCTAGGATTTTTTCCGACGGATGTTGGCTCAAACTTGTTTTGTCTACACACGGTCGCACAAAGTTGTCGGAAAATCCGATCGTTCTAAACGTGGTGACGTAAAACACGTACGTCGGGACTATAAACAGGGCAGTGGCCAATAGCTTTCATCTCTTTATTTATTCTGAGCATGCGTGGCACTTTGTCCGTCGGATTTGTGTACACACGATCGGAATTTCCGACAACGGATTTTGTTGTCGGAAAATTTTATCTCCTGCTCTCCAACTTTGTGTGTCGGAAAATCCGATGGAAAATGTCCGATGGAGCCCACACACGGTCGGAATTTCTGACAACACGCTCCGATCGGACATTTTCCATCGGAAAATCCGACCGTGTGTACGGGGCATTAGTCTGGTATTGGTGAAATTACAGGTAAAAAGGTGACGGTAACAGCCCGATATAAATCAGCAGCCACTAAGGAGGGTATTGCTACATATATTACTTTATTCACTATATACATTTTTTCCTCATTATTCATTATCAGTTGCATAAAAGCGGGATATAGATTTCTCTCTCTTTGTCCAAGTAGATGTTAGTGTACATTGCATTTTGGACTTGGCTCTTTATATTTTGCGATGGAAGATATTCAAAAAATATTTTTTTTATGCACACGGATTAATTATTCATGCATTTGAAAGACATTTATATGCTATGTACAGTATATGGTTTAGTTTTGTTTGATAGCGCAGAGATGTATTTTATTGCATTTTTTTGAGTGGGAACACATGACAACAGCTGCAGCAATCATTTATAATATTTACTGAATTTGGTTCACAATTTGCATGGTAGAGCGGGAGACTCTGGTGTAGTACTTGATATATATATAATACTGAACACCTGACACATTCTGCTCTCATGTAACATCTTTCTGTGCCATGTGCAGGGTTTCATAGTGCTCAGGGAACGTATGGCTGTGAGCTGAGCGATGACGGAAGCACCACAGGGTATGCTCATTTCGCATATGATGGGAGAGAAGTCATCTACTTGGACAAAGAGAGAGAAATCTATATCCCAACTGTATACGAGGCTCAGCTCACCACACAGGAATGGAATAGCCCGGAAATGAGATGGGGGGAGCTTATGAAGGATGATCTGGAGAATTATTGCATTGAGCAAGTAAAGAATTTTATTAACTATGGGAGAGAAGATCTGGAGAGGGAAGGTAACTGTACTAAATATACACTGTTTAACATAACCCCTATGTACGGTGCCTGAGATTATATCTTCATATATCTTTCCAAAGAATATACAGCAGGTAAAATAAGCAGGGTGGATACAAATCAATGATTTTTTTTTTACGCAAATAAAAAAAAATTCGATTTTTTTATATTTAAAACCTGATTTTTGGGATTTTAAATCGGATTTTTTTGATTTTTATCAAATTTATTTTAATAAAATGCTTTTGGAGTAATAATCTATATAAAGATAGTAGTCTGTTTAAGATACATTAATAATTTAGTTTATTCAGCATGAAATGGAGCTTAGTTATTTAGCATGAGGCTGTATATTCTGCAATAATTACATTTTTGGTAAACTCATTCAATGAATCCAAGCTCTGCAAGCAGAGATAACATGCACTGCATTGATACATTCACACAATTTCACAGTAATCATGAGATAAAACAAAGGTCAAGAATATTCCTTTATCCCATTTGTTTTGCAAATCTATGTACACCACAAACTGTATAATTGAATCGGTTCTGATATCGCTGTTTTACTAACCTGACAGCTTATTATTGTAAATGGGAAACCTTAACTGTTTGCAAATATTAAAGATTCTAACTACCAGCAAGAATAAGTCCTTACATTAAGACCCCTTTCACACCGTGCCGCCACCGGCGTCGGTGGTAAAACGGCGCTTTACCATTGGTTTAGCGGCGCTATTTGGCCGCTAGCAGAGCAGTTTTAACCCCTGCTAGTGACCGAAAAGGGGTTAAATCCGCCTGCAAAATGCCGCCGGAGCGGGGTTTGCCGGCGGTATCGCAGCGCTGCCCCATTGGTTTCAATGGGGAGCAGCGGTGGAGGAGCGGTGAGTTCACCCCTCCAAAGAAGCTGCTGGCAGGGCTTTTTCTGATGCCCTGCCAGCGCACTGCTCCAGTGTGAAAGCCCTCGGGCTTTCACACTGGAGTGAATGAAGCAGCTGTTTTAGGGCGGTTTGCAGGCGCTATTTTTAACGCTATAGCGCCCGCAAAATGCTCCAATGTGAAAGGGGTCTTAAAGAGCACCTGACAATCCAGAGCCATCGTGGCAGCGCCTGGTAGTGGGCATCCACCTCCCTCACCTTGTTGTGTCACTGCCACATCACCAACAAGCCCATTAAAGTGAATAGGACTGTTGGTGAGTCAACAGCAGGTCAGAAGAGGAGCCGCTGCGGGACAGAGATGACAGTTGGTCTTTAAAAAATTATGATTTAAATCAAGCCTTTTTACTAGTGAATTAAATCGTGAAAATAAGTATTGAACATGTCATATTTTTTCTGGGTAAATATATTGTCATAAAATGGAAATGTAATAAAATGGAATGACACAGGGAAAAATATTGAACACCAAGGTGTCACACAAGAAACATCTCATGATGGGTAAAAGCAAAGAGCTCTCTCTACATTCGCAACAAATTGTTGCAAAACATACTGATGGCACTGGTTACAGAAGGATTTCTAAACTTCTGAATGCTCCAGTGAGCACTGTTGGGGCCATAATATGGAAGTTGTATAGAAGTTAGAACATCATTTCACCATCAACCGGCCACAACCAGGTGCTCCTCGCAAGATTTCTGAGGGAGGAGTGAAAAGAATTATCAGAAGAGTTGTCCAAGAGCCAAGGACCACTTTTGGAGAGCTTCAAAAAAGACCTGGAATTAGCAGGTACAATTGTTTCAAAGAAAACAATAAGTAATGCACTAAACCGCTGTATGCACGCTCACTACGCAAGACTCAACTTCTGAAGAAATAGCATGTTGAAGCCCGTTCAACATTTAGACAAGCCTGTGAAATACTGGGAGAATATAGTCTGTTCAGATGAGACCAAAATTGAACTCTTTGGATGCCATAATACACACCATGTTTGGACAAAAGCTAGCAGTCACTTCCAGCGCTATGAGGTCTTCTGTGGTGAAAAGCAACAAGGACAATGGTAATTTCAAGACTGGGCGGATGCTGCCCTCCTCAGACTGGGTGATCCGATTGATACTACAAGAACAAACAAAATGGAAGGCGCACGCATCTAGTGCATTACCAAAAAAAACCTTTAAATCGATATTAAAATTAATAAAAAAATGGGTACTCACAAAATGGCAACTATCAATGAGCCATGCAACTACACAATGCTGAACAGCGCAAACACACATTTGCCATTTCACATCAAGGGGTGTAAAGCTGACACATTTCGTCAGAGCCAAGCTACTCTGGGAACCTAAAGACAAGCGCTTTAAATAGGGGAAATCATCATTAAGAAACCCCACTCCCAAAAAAGGTGGAGAAAAAAAAAAACCACTGCATATGATCACATAATTATAAAATTCATAAAAGATTCATGGATATATTGATATACATAGAATCACTTTTGCATAGAATCACTTTCACAATAAGAGCCCACAAAGTGACTTTAAATGCTTCATCTTACGTCATTGCTATAATGAATAGTGACTTACCATTCATCCAAACAAACCAAAGCAAATATGGCCACTGAAATGCAGACGGCATCACCTGAGACAACAGGGGTGCCTGTAGGATAGTAAAGCAAAGAAATCTGTCATCCGGAAGTGCCAGGACTACAGAAGGAAGAGCATACAATAATAGCATATAAAGTGACATGTGCTGACAAATACTTCCATAAAGAATTGTAAACGTAAAGTTAATAGTGAGGGTCAAAAAAGATATTTCCAAGGTTGTGTCATGTGCTTACATGTCTGCATATACACATGTATACCTGACGCCGACACATAAATAATAATTTAAAAACATATTAAAAAAAAAATTTAATTTACATTTAAAAGATCTCTGATGGGGAGTCATTAAAAATATTAGAAATTAATAGAAATTAGTACGTAGTAATGGGGAATCCTCAGCCATTAAAAGAGAGATGGTGATATAAGCTTCCTATTAGGAATACTCATACAAAAGCATATACACAAATGATTAAAAGTTAGATAAAAAGCTGTTAAGATCGATGTCCACACTTAACCCTCTAGGCACTAAGCACCCCAACCGGTATATCCATTTAGTCTCGTTCTGAGACACCCTTATCTTCTTATTGCCACCTCTCCAGTGATCATTAATAAGGTCTATACCGTAGAAAATTAATCCTGTGGGGTCCCTGTTACTTTAAAGTCATCAAATGTCTAGAAAGGTTATGCTACCTTATGATATCTTTTTCTTGTCACCCTGGGCGACAAGAGACTGGTGACGCAGGACGCGGTTGGACGGTGACACGGCGGCCATCTTTGTGGTTAGAAGCGCCGGACGCTTCATACTGCTCTGTGCCTTCTTACGAAATGTGAGTGGCTTTTATTTTTTATATAATAAATTATCCTTTTTGATGGAATTTGCGCAATGAGCGTTTCTCTTTACTCCCTACATACCACAATTCTTGAGGCGCATATACCCACTGGACTATACCTGGTTTTTAATCCTGTCACAAGGAGGAGACCTAAAGCCTTCCATGTAGTTTAGAGGGAAAGGAATATGTGTATGCTACTCCACTGGAGGATCGTTGGTCTATCCCAGGAAGATTGCCTCCCGCTATCTGTTTTCTACATACATGTATAACCCATACACTGATGGTAATGGTCAGCTTGTTTGGGTGTTGGTGATGGTGTTTACATCTCCCTTCTGAGTGTCCTTTCATTATGGATCCTGCTAAACAGAGTGTCACCACTTTCTTCTGATGAAGAGGACTTTGTTCAGTTATTGTTATTTATTTTTACCTTTATGGTGACATTTTTAGACTTATTTTCTAGCACCGGATCACTCCTCCCAATACCTTTCAATTCCTTGTAGGTGTTCTCTACTCTACGCAGATTCCCCATTTCTTCCTTGTAGTCTTCTTTTCTCAATATCACGAGGCCACCCCCCTTGTTGGCGGGGCGTATAACCACCTCTTTTCTTTTTCCAATTTCTTTATTTATTCCCAAATTAATTAATTAATTTCCAAATGTTCCCATTCTTGGAGTTCTTCTTCTCTAGCTTGGCAAGATCACTCTCAACCATTCTCTTAAAGGCACCCATACATTGATCTCCTGGGACTTTCGGATTAAAAATAGAATTGTTCCTAAGAGGGGTATGGGCAAACTCTGATGGTTCATCCACTGGTTTATCTTCCTTATTTAAAGCATAGTGTTTCTTTATTTTTAATTTACGCATAAATGTTTGCAAATCGATAAAAACTTCAAATTTATCAATATTTTTATCAGGGACAAATTTTAACCCTACATCTAAAATTCTCAACTCTCAAAAAACGGCATTGCTTAAATTAAAAATCCCTTCTCCTAGTACTCTCGTCTTCTTTTTCTTCTTCCCTCCTCGTTTTCCTCTTGTCTGTTGCCTCTTTCCATGCCTCTTTGTATTTGTTCTGATTCTCTGTCCTGGTTCCTGTTCCATCCTTTCCGTATTTGTGTCCTCTGATTCTGTACATGTGGATACCCTTGATTCCCAGTATTCCTCTGGTCTCTGTTTGGGATTGTAGGTTGGCCTCCTCCTCTCTGGAAGTCTCTAGTGTTCCTTGACTGATTTCTCCAACCAGGTCTCCTGTACGGAACACATGCTTTCCATATGCCAGGGGGTCCACCTCTGTGAAAATCCCTTTTTTCTCTAAAATTCCTTCTATTCTGGAGGTTACGATAGGGCGTATAATGCCCACTCTCCCTAATAGGGGAAAACCTGTTATATGTGGGCATATTATATCTTGGCGTGCCCGGGGATCTCCCATAGGGGGCTAATAAGTATTCTCCCTTCCTCTATTAAAGAAATCCTGATTGATAATTGGGTGTTCTTGGTACTCCAGTTCACCTTGTAGTGGGAATAAGTTCAAATCTTGATTGGCGCTTGGTATCCAAGTTTTGAATTTCTGTTACTCCCAATTCGCCAGCTGGGCTTTCATCCATAGAGATCTCATCTAGATCATTATTTAACTCCTCTATCTCAATTTGCCATTTATAAACCTTTTTATTGGCATAATCTAGAACTTTTTCAGTTTTTTCGCTTGAATGTCAGCATCATATTTTTTAATGATTTCTTGTAGTTCCTTATCTTTATCTTTGTATTCCTTTTAATCAATAAAAGATGACAGGAGATTCTTAATCTCTGTGATGCGGTTTTCCACCCCTCTCAGTTTTAATTGTCTCCTTGTAACAATTTTTTGTAGGAGCTTGTTTTCACAATTCGAGGAGTACCTTTTCTCCATAAGGGTAGCATCATCCATACTGTCATTAGGACAGTACCATCACGCCCGCAGACGTCATGGGGGCCAGGTTCATCCCGGGTTGTGCCAATTTGTTTATGGGATATTGGGATCAATTCCATATTTGGCCCAATAATCCCTTCGGGGCGAACCAGGTCCTCTATGCCCGCTACATCGATGATATTTTAATCATTTGGGATGTGGTAATAGATGGTGGTGGGACTGTATGCTCATGATGGTTATTTGTAGAATATGCAAACAGACATAGAATTGCTTCCCCCTCCCCACACACACACACACTTTTAATAAATAAGTCTACCATTAGCAGTTTTACATTTCTCTTTTTTCTTTATTTTCCATCTCAGTGCATCCAGATGTAAAGGTGTGGGGCCATCATCAGTCGGATGATGTGACCAGACTTCAGTGCCTGGTGTACGGGTTTCACCCCGACCTGTGGATGTGATGTGGGTGAGGAATGGGGAGGACCATGTTCCTTCAGATGAAATGAGTCCAATTCTCCCCATCCTGATGGCACTTATCAGATCAGAGTGAGTGCGGAAGTGCCAACAAGGGAGGGAGACACTTATTCCTGTCATGTGGACCACAGCAGTCTGGGAACTGAGGCCCTCTCAGTGAAATGGGGTAAGTAGAACAGAGAGGACTAACAGAATACCTTACTGTGAATATAGATTATATTTGCCATTTAAAATAACAAAAAGATAATGTCTGCCAACCTATCATGCTGCTTCCTTCCTCTGCCTTACAGATTTCTCACCACAACCAGTGATTGATGTAGCTGGGGGATCAATGGGCAAGTTGTCATTGTTTTATGTTACCACTTGTTTTAGGCTGCAGGCTTACCAAAAGCAAATCATGCTAAATATCATGGACTGGCGAGCCTGTTAGGCTGGAGAAATTAATTACTGCACAGAGCCAGTAACCATGGCCTGACTTCACATGCCAAAATGGTAGCACCCAATGATATACACTGTAATGGGAGAGACAGTGGTAACTATCACTGCAGTGATACATCACTAGGGGGAGATTCTGCATAATGACTGGTAGAGACCAAAGAATAAGGTCTTTCTTTAGGTTTACAGTGGTTGCAAACAATTACATATACCCATGGAGATGACACATCTCAGGTTGATACACTGAGATCTAACAAATCTTCCTACATAAATTGTACCTGTTTATCTACAACCTTCTGCAACACATAGATTGATTGGTATTTCTCAGCTCCAGCAGGTAAGGAGCAGGTATCTAGCATTACACACCGTACAGTGAGGAGAGCTGAGTGTAATCTGAGACCTGAGTGGGAGGGAATGGACACACCCTATCTACACAGTTGACTAGGGAAACATGCACAGCTGAGGCTGTCAATAACCTTCAGTTTGCTGGAGGGGTAGGGGCTTTCTCTTGAGATTCTGTGGTGTCGGGATAACCTGTCAGAAGTAATTACTGCAGATAGGCTCTGTTCATTTTCCATTTCAGAGGTTTAACGGGCACTTAAAAGAAACTTTTTTTCTACCATGTTAGTGCATTTTCTCAATTTCTGGGGTGGGCTGTTGAGCACTTTTTCTGTTGATATTTTAAGTTCTTTTTTCTGTTTTTTAAGAGACATTTTCACTTTGTCTATTCAGGGCAAAGTGACAGTTCCTCCTGATAGCTCACCACCATCACCACTTACTGTGGAGTAAGGAGTAAGGTATATACTCACTGCTCTGTGCTGCCTTACTGCTTTCCATTCTGTTGAGCCCTTGCTCCATTACTCTAATGGAGTGTTGCTTCTAGATATGGGTAAGCATTAGGGGTGTTGAAATTAATCATGGCTTTGATGCATTGCGATTCGACCATCCACGATGCGGCATCAATGCTACCACTGTAATAATTGATGTTCGGATGAGGTCATCCTCGCGCTGCACTATGCCCCACCTCTGAGACTGATTGGAACAAAAGCAGCCGAAGAGCCGTGGGAGTAAGCCGCGCCGGTTTTTCCCGTCTTCCACCTACATCATCCCAGCTGCCCTGCGTCGCGTTGTGGAGTGCCGAGTGAGTGTCCCCGACTTCCGACGAGTCCCAGTCCCCAGAGCCTTCCTGTACCTCCTCGGCTCACTGTTTTGCTATGGGGAGGGGACCCGAGCCTCCGTCCTCTACAACTGGACAGCATGACTGTGGGAGAGAGACCCAAGCCAGGCTAGCAGCATCCCAGAAGAATACTGTCCTCTGTCCTTCTCCTCACAGGCTGCTGTGGGCAGCAAGAGACAGACCACCAGTCCAGCAGTGCCAGCATCATCAATCATCATCATCATCAGGTACACTAGTACAGTTAGAGACACTAACTGACATAACTAACTAACTAGTATATGTAATATACCTGATGCACTGATGCTCATCACTGCCCCACACATGCAATGCATGGCTTCATGGCTGCATGCAGCCATGATGCCATGCATTGCATGTATGGGGCAGTGATGAGAAAAACCATAAATAAAATCATAGAAACAAAGGTATCAATGAAGTTGTGATGTGAATCAATCACTAAGACAATAAATAAGACAATGACAGTCATAAAAGCATAATTAATGAAATGGTATACATTGTCATTTGGGGGGGCGGGATGTTGGGACATTTCTGTTGTAGATGTTTGTAGAATATATTTGCTCAGGCTGGCGCACGCCGCACACTCGCATGACGCCACAGTCAGTCGCACACATATTCTATTCATGTAGCCACGGTGTTGCAGCTAGTAACAAACAATCCTCAAATCACCCCACTGCCAGACTTCATACATCACTTCCAGAGACAATGAACAGTCATTTGCAAGCTTTGTTTTTGTTGTTTTATTGGGGGTACAACTTGGATAGGGATAGGAATATGGGATGCCCACAGGATAAATCTTTGCCATCATAATTAAGTTAGAGCCAAAAGCTAGTACATTAGATATGAATTTCCTCCTGCATCTCCATGCAGACTGTTGCTCCTCCTGCGGCTCAACCCCCGCAGACTATTCCATCTAAGAGTTCTCTTACCATCCGAACGTGTGGTGGAAGAGACATCACTAATGATCGTGTAAAAGCAATGTTCTTAGATCTCTTTCACCTCCTGCCCATAACTTGTTTCCTCCTGTACACTTGGTTCCCCCTGCACAAACTTGAAGTTACTGTATTGAAATATGACACATCCTCTTCTATTGAATAATAGGGGCCCACTCTGAATGAGCCTTCCTACCGTTGCTCGCTGCCACTAGGACTGAGGTCTGCAGAACCTCTCTCCGGAGGCCAAGTGGGTTAAAAGCATATCTTCTAGGAAATATGGACTACTGTTCTTAGCCAGCCCAACTTGCAAATCATGAGCCCGCAGCAGCATCGACTTGACATAGATCCCCACTGTCTCTTTTCTGTTTCAGGACTCCTCATCATCCATCCTGTGTTTGATGAAGACTCCACTAGTGACCGTGTACTAGCAAAATTCCCTACACAGACTCCCCACTGTGGTAACACTCACCGACCTTCCAACAGCCCTGAGTCCTTGATTAAGGAACTTTGACTGGACCATGTGTACCGCCAGTTTCACCAGCCCTTCTGCTCCAGGAGTTCCCTGCCATCCAACCGTGTGGTGGCAGAGACTAAGCCAATGTCCGTGTAGAGGCAATGTTCCCTCACAGCTCTCCCCGGGCCTCTCCTGTGATCGGCGCACCCCCCAGATGGGGATGGCCTCCTGCGACTGACTAACATGCTATTCCTCACTTCACCCAGCCGACTCTGCTCCCAGTGGAAAATCACCTTAGCTTTTATATGAGGCCCGTCCCCTGCCAATACTGATTGGGGATTGGTCAGGGCTCACACACAAGCTGCCTGCCACTCCAGTTCCAGGCCCAGCCCCTTTTCTAGAACATTCTCCTCAGAAACAGGGGAGACGCCTCAGAACTGAAGTGCAGGTGGTCACACCCACTGCTACTCTGACCACTCCCAGCCCCCAGATCAAAACAGACAGGCCTAGCATGCAGCAATAAGCCTGCCTAAATTTGCCTGTGCTGGCTAACCTAGTAAAAATACCTTACTAGCACCTACCTATTGGTAGAGGGTGCTACATTCAGTAAGTGCAATATAATAATATATAATACTGTATATTTCATTCTATAATATTTACAATACCTTTTTTTATTATTATTTCATTAATGGTTTATGTCTTAGTGATCTTTTCACAAATACTTTTGGTACCTTTTTTTTGTATGATTTTTTTTATGGTTTTGCAGCTCATCACTCCCAGTGCCAGTGCCCCGCATGCATTCATTGCTGCGCACGGATTGCACAGTCACTTTATTGTTTTTTGGTCCATATGTTTGTGTACAAATGCCCATTTGTAATGTTCTCTGTAATGAACTGAAAGTGAATAACTGTAGCCCTCTTTTGGGATGATTGGTTAGGTTACTGTTGGTTAACGGTTATGGGAATTACCATCCCCATTCCTCAAATTGGATATTGCGCTTCGCTATACCCCATTGGTAAGAGAACCAGAACGTTTGCCAGTAAGTATAATATAAAAATATAATGCAGTGCTGTCCTGTCCACTACCATGTGTCCGTGTCTCCTTCCACCTGGTACTCAGACACATGATTCAGACTGCACTGTGGCTCTGCACTCCATCTGCTCAGCTGGTGGAGGAACATGACTAGTTAATGTTATCAGCAGAAAGATCTTTACTTTATTCAGCGGTTCTGACCATCTAATCTGAGTCCCGACATCCACTTCTATACAGATACACGAGTAATGTAATTGCACAGTGAGGCTGCAATCACGGGCACAGTGAGGATGCAATGGTGGGCACAGTGCGGCTGCATTCACGGGCACAGTGAGGATGCAATGGTGGGCAC
Source organism: Aquarana catesbeiana (assembly GCA_037953035.1). NCBI lineage: Eukaryota > Metazoa > Chordata > Amphibia > Anura > Ranidae > Aquarana > Aquarana catesbeiana. Next base: position 1,985,323 of record JBBHAA010000143.1, on the reverse strand, counting down.
AGTGAGGCTGAATTCACAGGCACACGCTGCAATGGTGGACACAGTGAGGCTGAATTCACGGGCACAGGCTGCAATGGTGGGCACAGTGAGGCTTAATTCATGGGCACGGGCTGCAATGGTGGGCACAGTGATGCTGCATTCATGGGCACAGTGACGCTGCAATGGTGGGCGCAGTGATGCTGCATTTATGGGCACAGTGAGGCTGCAATGCTGGGCACAGTGAGGCTGAATTCATGGGCACAGTGAGACTGCAATGGTGGGCACAGTGATGCTGCATTCACAGCACAGTGAGGATGCAATGGTGGGCACAGTTAGGCTGCATTCACGGCACAGTGAGGATGCAATGGTGGGCACAGTTAAGCTGCATTCACGGGCACAGTGAGGATGCAATGGTGGGCACAGTGAGGCTGAATTCATGTGCAGAGGCTGCAATGGTGTGAACAGTGAGGCTGAATTCATGGGTACAGGGAGGCTGCAATGATGGGCACAGCAAGGCTGAATTCACAGCACAGGCTGCAGTGGTGGGCACAGTGAGGCTGAATTCATGGGCACAGGTTGCAATGGCACAGTGAAGCCACATTCATGGGCACAGTAAAGCTACATTTGATAGGCACAGTGATGCTCATTGATGGGCAGTGAGGCTGCAATGATGGGCACAGTGAGGCTGCACGGATGAGCACAGTGGGGCTGCATTGGTGAGCACAGTTAGGCTGCAATCATGAGCACAGTGAGGCTGCATTGATGAGCACAGTGAGGCTGAATTCATGGGCACAGTAAAGCTGCATTTTATGGGCACAGTGATGCTGCATTGATGGGCAGTGAGGCTGCATTCATGGCAGTGAGGCTGCAATGATGGGCACAGTGAGGCTGCATTCACGGGCACAGTAAGGCTGAATTCACAGGCACAGTGAGGCTGCATTTGATGGGCACAGTGAGGCTGCATTTAATGGGCACAGTGAGGCTTCAATTGATGAGCACAGTGAGGCTGCATTGATGGGCACAATAAGGCTGCATTTGATGGGCACAATAAGGCTGCATTTGATGGGCACAGTGAGGCCGCATTTGAGGAACACAGTGATGCCGCATTTGATGGGCACAGTGAGGCCGCATTTGATGGGAACTGGTGAGGCTGCATCAGTCTCTGACTATCTCTTGTAGCATGTCTGCATTCACTTACCATCTTTGGTATGATGTCCTCAGTATTCTAACCATCTCTTGTATCATGTCCGCAACCTCTGACATTTCCTGTATCATGTCTGCAGTCTCTGAGGGAGTCTGGAGAGGAGTCAAGAATGGGAGCACCGCCCGGATTGGGGTCAAGGGAGAAGTCAGACGTGTGTGGACTGTGGAGGGGAGACTATAGGATAAAACCAGAGCCACCGAGCAGGAGCCAACTTACTGAGCCCTGCATGGTGCCAGGCCAGTCTGAGGGGGGTCACTGATGTAAGGGGGGCGTGAATTTGATAATGTAAGGGGGCACTGATCTGATATAAAGGTTTCCCCCTTATATCAGTAACCCCCCTTACCTTTGTGTATTCTTTCTGCGGAAGGTGGTCTCTGGTCAACAGAGTCCCCCCCCCCCCCACGTTTCGAGTTCCTGGTGTCCCCCTTGATGATTGACCACTTTTAACTGGAATTTGCTTTTATATATATATATATATATATATATATATATATATATTTATATAAAGCCCTATGTTCTTTCATATTATCTATATATAATACATATTTGCTGCAGTGAAAGTTGGAATAAATAATTAAATATATTAATTCATTTTTTTGAATAGTAACTAGTATTTGTTTATACTATGGGCGTGCTGAGGAGGCGGGAATGGGCGTGTTAACTGGGCGGCGTGTGTTCAACCAAGGCGAAACTAGAAATGAGAACTAGGCTCGTTCTCGTTCTGTCACATGGCGAAAAAGCGTCAGTGCGCATGAGTGATGCCGCTAAGCCTCAAGGGAACTGTAGTTCCTTTGGAGCCATGACGTAGTTGAAGCGAACGCGCTCAAAAACCCAGAAGTTTAGGATACAGTACACAGAGGAAATCAGGAAGTGGAGAAAAATCATACTTCCCTAAAAGTTAATAAAATCATTTTGGCTCAAAACAACATCTATATTCACGATATATGCATCAAATAGATCACATATTCCCCAAAAAATGTTTTACCTTTACAACCCCTTTACTTTATAGGAGGAAACTTGTTGCTTTTCTGGTTGTGGCCTAGTCACTCTGTGCTTTTTTTTTTCTTTTTTCAATACTGACAGAGTTTGTTGACGTCACCCAACTATATCAATCTGTCACAATTACATGGCATGCTAAAGTAAAATGGCAGTAGGAGACCAAAAAGAACGAGAGATAAAAAATGCACCTAGCATGTTAAAAGCAAAACAAATCATTTTATGAACAACCGGGGAAGCACGAATTGGACAAAACACACCGCGTGTAAAGTCTGTCACACAAAAATAAAATATCTAGGGCAGGGGTGTCCAAACTTTTTTCAAAGAGGGCCAGATTTGATGAGGTGAACATGCGTAAGGCTGACCATTTTGCCTGACATTCTTTGAACCATTAAAATTTGGTCGAATGCCGCATACACACGATCATAATTTTGGTCGGAAAAAGCTCTGATAGTTTTCCAGATGGAATTCCGATGGGATTTCGCTCAAGCTGTCTTGCATACACATGGTCACACCAAATTCCAACCGTCTAGAACGCGATGACGTACAACACGTACGACGGGACTAGAAAAAGGAAGTTTAATTGCCAGTAGCCAATAGCTTCCATCTTGTAGTTGAATCTGAGCATGTGTGAGTTTTTGCGCGTCGGAATTGCATACACACGATCGGAATTTTCAATAGAAACTTTTTCCATCGGAAAAATTGAGAACCTGCTCTCAATCTTTTGCTGGCGGAAATTCAGCCAGCAAAATTCTGATGGAACATTTTCCGACGAAAAGCTCTCATCAGTCTTTTGCTGGCCGAAATTCCAACCGTGTGTACGCGGCATTCGAGTGTTAGTCTGAGCACTAATACACTGCCCAACAAGAATTCTCTTGCCTTTGTGGCTGTGTGTGGTGAAGAGATGAGCTTGGACATGTTATTTGTGTGTGTATAGGTCTATCACAGGTCCCGCCTGTGATAGACAGAACAGTGGTGCAATCCTGGGCCAGGAGGCGGGACTGTGTGTGACTGATCACCGGGTACACAGGAGATCGCGGCTCTGTGTCATCTGGCAGTGCCCGCCCCCTCCTTCCACTCAGAGGCAGCAGGAATCAGCATATATATCTTTTGTGGCCCCGCAGCATTCAGGGATTCGTTGGGGGCCACAAAAGATATATATAGCCAAATTACCAGTGGGGCCGTTTGAAATGCAGGCTGCAATTGGCCCGCGGGCTGGACTTTGGACATGCCTGAATAGGGAATGCTACTAACTTAAGGAACCACGTCAGCCAGTTTCACTCTGAGATACTAACACCTGCTGCCACCACCACCGCCAGTGCCAGTTCCAAGGAAATAGACCCTGCTCAGCCAAGAATTGATGTGATACCGTCAACTTTGCCGCCCAACTCTAAAAAAGAAAAGAGAATAACAAAAGCTGTGGTATCTTTCATAGCTAAGGATATACGGCCTTAGTCCATTGTGGACAACACTGGGTTTCGCTACCTGTTGAAGACGATAGAGACGCGTTACAAGATCCCGTCACAAAGTCACTTTACAGAAAACGTTATACCTGCACTCTACCATGAAACCAAAGCTCAGGTAATTGCATCAATGAGCCAAGGAAGTCGAGTTGCAATAACATGTGATTCATGGACTTCAGCCACGACAGAGTCTTACGTTACAATTATGCCCTGTACACACAAGCGGACTTTTCGACCGGACTGGTCCAACGGACTGAATCTGTCGGACAATCCGACCATAGTTACATAGTTAGTAAGGTTGAATAAAGACACCAGTCCATCCAGTTCAACCTGAGTGAGTGTGGGTCTACAACCCTGACCCTTGTCCCTAACCCTGTACATCACACACTCACATCAGTCCCTACCCTCAATCCAAGGTCCCCATTCATATACTAGGGCCAATTTTGGACAGAAGCCAATTAACCTACCAGCATGTCTTTGGAGTGTGGGAGGAAACCGGAGTACCCGGAGGAAACCCACGCAGGCACAGGGAGAACATGCAAACTCCAGGCAGGTAGTGTCGTGGTTGGGATTCGAACCAGCGACCCTTTTTACTGCTAGGCGAGAGTGCTAACCACTGCACCACTGTGCCGCCCTGTAAGGTGGGACACAGGCATTCTCCTAGGCAGCATTGTGGGCTTCATCGGACTTCCGACGAACCTTTTCGGTCGAATATCCGACGGACTTTAGATTTGAAACATGTTTCAAATCTTTCCGGACCCAGTTCCTATCGGGAAGCCCGTTCGTCTGTATGCTGGTCTGATGGACCAAATACGACGCAAGGGCAGCTATAGCACCTGCCCGCGAGAATGTTCCCAGTGCGATCCTATCACGCTGGTTCTCGGCGACAGGGTACTATGCATCTCACGCTCGCTGCAATAGGAAAAACACATTTTCCTATTGCAGCGAGCGCAAGAAAGAGGTGACAATGTCCCTTAGGTCTGGTATGGGTTTTAAGGGGAACCCCCTACGCCGAAAAAAATGGCGTAAAGGGTTCCCTACCGGCCTGGTACGGTTCAGGAGGGGGGGGGCGCTCGCTCGTCCCCACCCCCTTTCCTGACCGGCCGGGCTGCATGCTCGGATAAAGGTCTGGTATGGATTTTGGGGGGACCCCATGCCGTTTTTTCGGCGTAGGGGGTTCCCCTTAAAATCCATACCAGACCTGGGGGCCGAAGACCTTCCTCCTCTTCGGCGAGCGGCACCGTTGCAATCTGGGACATGTGTGTGTCCCAGAAAACAACAGGGCCATTCACAAAGCGCTGCGCAACTTGCAAGGCTCCACTACCTGTTTCCCTTTGCTAAGATAGAGGCGCCGGCAGCTGATCAGATGTGCGGATCGGCCTCGGGGGGCCGACATCACGGGCTCGCTGGACAGTTAAGTGTCCTTATTAAAAGTCAGCAGCTACAGTGTTTGTAGCTGCTGACTTTAAAGAAAAAATTGCGGCCGGAACACGCCTTTAACAGGTTCACTGTGATGTTTGCCAGTCAGGAAGTGCTCTGTTTTGTAGATGACTAGATGTAGGTGTTGTTTACAAGTTATATTTTACATTTTAATATTTTCTTTTATGAAGAAGTAAACTGCACTATACAACAGTTTGATGTCACAGTACTGTTTAAATAAATACTGTTGTCTGCTGCACTGTTCAGACTTTGCTATATGCAGATGAAAATTTCTGACTGCTTGAATTAATTTTTTGCTGAAATGTTGAAAACCATGGGCACTTGGGTAGTAATCGTTATGCATCATGAATCGAATCGGGGACAGGATAATCGTAATCGAATCGTGAGACCAGTGAAGATCCGCACCCCTAGTAAGCATGTGAGCTCTCCATGTGATGGTGTTTGGACAGGCAGTTGCCAGGCCCAAACACAGTAACATGGGGAGGAGCAGTGACTTCACCCACTTGGATAATCTCCAACACCATCTAACATTAGAACTTACTCAGTGTGAACTTTTGAAGGTAGTAGGATGAGTATACAGTATCTCACAAAAGTGAATACAACCCTCACCTTTTTGTTAATATTTTATTATATCTTTTCATGTGACAACACTTAAAAAATTACACTTTGCTACAATGTAAAGTAGTGAGTGTACAGCTTGTAAGTGTAAATTTGCTGTCCCCTCAAAATAACTCAACACACAGCCATTAATGTCTAAACCGCTGGCAACAAAAGTGAGTACACCAATAAGTGAAAATGTCCAAATTGGGCCCAAAGTGTCAATATCTTGTGTGGCCACCATTATTTTCCAGCACTGCCTTAACCCTCTTGGTCATGGAGTTCACCAGACCTTCACAGTTTGCCATCGGAGTCCTCTTCCACTCCTCCCTGATGACATCACGAAGCTGGTGGATGTTAGAGACCTTGCACTCCTCCACCTTCCGTTTGAGGATGCCCCACAGTTGCTCAATAGGGTTTAGGTCTGGAGACATGCTTGGCCAGTCCATCACTTTTATCCTCAGCTTCTTTAGCAAGGTAGTGGTCGTCTTGGAGGTGTGTTTGGGGTCGTTATCATGTTGGAATACTGCCCTGTGGTCCAGTCTCCGAAGGGAGAGGATGATGCTCGGCTTCAGTATGTCACAGTACATGTTGGTATTCATGGTTCCCTCGATGAACTGTAGCTCCCCAGTGCTGGCAGCACTCATGCAGCCCCAGACCATGACACTCCCACCAACATGCTTGACTGTAGGCAAGACACACTTGTCTTTGTACTCCACAACTGGTTGCCACCATACATGCTTGACATCATCTGAACCAAATAAGTTTACCTTGGTCTCATCAGACCACAGGACATGCTTCCAGCAATCCATTTATTTAGTCTGCTTGTCTTCAGCAAACTGTTTGCGAGCTTTCTTGTGCATCATCTTTAGAAGAGGCTTCCTTCTGGGTCAACAGCCATGCAGACCAACTTGATGCAGTGTGCAGCGTATGGTCTGAGCTCTGACAGGATGACCCCACACCCCTTTGACCTCTGCAGAAATGCTGGCAGCACTTATACATCAATTTCCCAAAGACAACCTCTGAATATGATGCTGAGCATGTGCACTCAACTTCTTCGGTCGACCATGACGGGGCCTGTTCTGAGTGCCTGTCCTATGGAACCTGTCCTGGTAAACCGCTGTATGGTCTTGGCCACCATGCTGCAGCTCATTTTCAGGGTCTTAGCAATCTTCTTATAGCCTAGGCCATCTTTATGTAGAGCATCAATTCTTTTTTTCAGATCCTAAGAGAGTTCTTTGCCATGAGGTGCCATGTTGAACTTCCAGTGACCAGTATGAGAGAGTGAGAACGATAACACTAAATTTAACACACCAGCCCCCCATTCACACCTGAGACCTTGTAACACTAACGAGTCACATGACTCCGGGGAGGGAAAATGACTAATTGGGCCCAATTTGGACATTTTGACTTAGGGGTGTACTCACTTTTGTTGCCAGACGTTAATGGCTGTGTGTTGAGTTATTTTGAGGGGACAGCAAATTTACACTGTTAACAAGATGTACACTCACTACTTTACATTGTAGCAAAGTGTCATTTCTTCAGTGTTGTCACATGAAAAGATAAAATATTTACAAAAATATGAGGGGTGTACTCACTTTTGTGAGATACTTTACCTTGCTGTGGAATATTTGTTTAACCTTCAAGATATTGTTTTGCTGCCTATGTACCACTGAGATTTAACTTCTTATCCCAGAGACACAACAGGAAGTTGAAGAAAAATTTGAGGGAAGTGCCCATCTTAGACAGTCGTCCCCAAAACATGTGCCCCCATTGGAAGATTTCCCCTCACCTCTTATGTGGACAACTCTAAAATTTGGAATTCATCATCACTTTCTTCCTCATTAACAATGGTCACCATTGCAGAGGGGTGAATCTCCCCAAAAGAGACATAGACAACAATATAACAATATTTACAGGGTATGTAACCCTTCCTCACTCTATCCAAAACTAAAAGAAACGCACACCTTCCCTTTGGATGTCATCAAGGGTGACACAGCTTGCCCATTTTTCTTCCAAGTGTTGGTCTCACCAGCATGGAGCCGCTGTGCCCAATGCAAACGATAACCACCCAGTGCCTCTTCCAGACATATACTTTTATGCTCTTGGCATTTGAACCAAATCCATCAGCCAGGCTCTAACATGGAGCTAATGACACTAATAATTAACCAGGGGAGTGATACAAATTGTTTTTGTTTACTTTTAAGATGTGTTTATCCAGCCATGTGCAAGAACAAGAATTTGAACTTCTAGCCAGGTGGTATAAAAGCTCAGTGATTCCACTCAAGATCTTCGATTCAATCCCTGATAACTGCTTGCGGTTTGGGGAACCGGAGGGTACCCTGTTACATTTGTGGTGGTCCTGCACACGTATTTGGCCCTTCTGGACCTCTGTTTTTCAGTTGTGTCATCAGATAACGGGTTGCCCCTGGCCTGAGACCCTGGGGTTGACCCTCCTTTTGGTTATACCTGAGTCCGTAGTTCGCCTCAAAAAAGGTATCTTCCGCTTCCTCATCGCAGCAGCATGTGCCCTGATCCCCAGACACTGTAAAACAACTACTACCCCTAGTGTGAGGGAACGTGTAGAGGAACTCAACACAAGCATGTGAATGATAGAGCTCACAGCCAGTCTATATGATAGGTAAACAAACTTCATGTTTTGTTCACTTGAATCAATTTTTCCAAATCACCTAAATGCCAGCCTTTCTTATAATATGTTTTAGAGCTTGAATCGGCTGCAGGGGGCCACGGGTAGGGTCCCAGTCACGGGCTTCTTTTCCCTCTCTTGCTTTCACTTCCTTCTTTCTCCCTTTTCTAACTCTTTTTGGTTTCCTTTGATCCTATCCATTAGGGGCCCCCACCATCCATATATGTTTAGTTGGGTCTAGTACGGTTTTGCCCCTGGAATAAACCAACTTAAATCAATTACTATTTTGCTTTGACATGGTGGGGCTACTGTATGTCTAATATACATGTAAGGTTTCTTGACATGTTCTTGGGCCCTAGGGATCCTCAGTCTTTTCTATAGTGATCATGTTATGTATAAAGGGCTGTATGGGGCTTTATTTAGTGTCTACCTCTGTATACCGGATGTAAGATCGAATAAAGTTTGTTTTAAAAAATCATTAACCAGGGACAGTTTCTACTCAAATGGAATACTGCTCCAAACAGCAGTCACATAATCTATCAAATGGGGGAAAGTCTGCCCTTTCCATGTTTATTTCTGTGAGCAACCTCTGTTCTTTTCTTTGACTTTGTATTTAGAGTGTCTATTTATAAATATTTTCACCCAAGCTTCACACATCTTTCACCCAAGATTTACATGTTTTTCTAATTGGATTTAACTGGTAAAATTGTGTAATTGTGTGAAAAGATTTGAAAATCTAATGTGAAAAATAAATTTTTTCGTTAAAGCGGACCTTCACTAATTTTTTAACTTTCCATCTATTAAATCTTTTTAAAAAATTTTTGCCAGTAAATAACTTATTCAGCCTACTTCCTGTTTCTTGTCTGGTCATTAGCCTAGGCTTATGACATCATGTTCAGCTCTCTCTCACACTCTCGTGAGAGTGTGCCTCTGTGTGTCTGTGTAAATCCAGGCAGCAGCTTCAGCTGCCCACAGTTAAAATGGATGCAGCCAGACTTAGTGGAGGGAGATATCTGCAGCATATTTGGCAAGTACAGAATCACAGTATATATAAAATAATATGCAAAGTGGTTGGAGGAAAGCTTCAGAATGGCAAAGATGTTTTTATTACAAATAATGTGAGCAGACTGAAGTTCCTCTTTAAGCATCATCTCCATTTTACAATTTTTTCTATATTTCTTTCTTTTAGAACCAAACGGTGACCTTCCACTTGGTGTAACTGTTGGTGCTGTATTTGGCTGTCTTATCGCCGTTGCTGTAGTTGCTGTTGGTGGTATTTATCTGTATAAGAGTAAGTGTCAGTATTGAAGGATTTTATATCCTCAGAGCTGCTTATTACTTTTTTTTCACATTATAAATAAATGACCTGTACAAAGACTACTTAGTTTAAAAAATAAGTGAAATAAATAAAATTGCACTGGCTAAGCAAACATGCATGCTTATAATCATTTTATATAAATTTATAGTGCTGCAGATAGAAAAAAAATAAATAAATATAGTTGTGCTCATAAGTTTACATACCCTGCCAGAATTTATGATTTCTTGGCCATTTTTCAGAGAATATGAATGATAACACAAAAACTTTTCTTTCACTCATGGTTAGTGTTTGGCTGAAGCCATTTATTATCAGTCAACTGTGCTTACTCTATTTATATCATAATGAAAACAGAAACTACCCAAACGACCTTGATCAAAAGTTTACATACCCCAGTTCTTAATACCATGTATTGCCCCCTTTAACATCAATGACAGCTTGAAGTCTTTTGTGGTATTTGTGGATGAGGCTCTTTATCTTCTCAGATGGTAAAGCTGCCCATTCCTCTTGGCAAAAAGCCTCCAGTTCCTGGAAATTCTTGGGCTGTCTTGCATGAACTGCACGTTTGAGATCTCCGCAGAGTGGCTCAATGATATTGAGGTCAGGAGACTGAGATGGCCAACCAGAACCTTCACTTTATTCTGCTGTAACCAATGACAGGTCGACTTGGCCCAGTGTTTTGGATCATTGTCATGTTGGAATGTCCAAGTATGTCCCATGCGCAGCTTCCTGGCTGATGAATGCAAATATTCCTCCAGTATTTTTTGATAACATACTGCATTAATCTTGCCTTCAATTTTGACCAAATTTCCTGTGCCTTTGAAGCTCACACATCCCCAAAACATCAGTGATCCACCTCCGTGCTTCACAGTAGGAATGGTGTACCTTTTATCATAGGCCTTGTTGACTCCTCTCCAAATGTAGTGTTTATGGTTGTGGCCAAAAAGCTCAATTTTGGTCTCATCACTCCAAATGACTTTGTGCCAGAAGGTTTGAGGGTTGTTTCTGTGCTGTTTGGCGTATTGTAAGCAGAATACTTTGTGGCATTTGCGTAGTAATGGCTTTCTTCTGGCGAATCGACCATGCAGCCCATCTTTTTTCAAGTGCCTCTTTATTGTGCATCTTGAAACAGCCACACCACATGTTTTCAGAGAGTCCTGTATTTCACCTGAAGTTATTTGTGGGTTTTTCTTTGCATCCCGAACAATTTTCCTGGCAGTTGTGGCTGAAATTTTAGTTGGTCTACCTGACCGTGGTTTGGTTTCAACAGAACCCCTCATTTTCCACTTCTTGATTAGAGTTTGAACACTGCTGATTGGCATTCTCAGTTCCTTGTGCAGCGCTAGTAGATTTATGATCTACCATCCGATAGGTAAATTTAGTGAATTGCTCGTTAGGGGAAGTTAGATTTGCCTCTGTTCCAGCTTTTGCTGACGTTGCGTGTGGTTCCACACTGAGCCGGCGGGTGTCGTTGTTACCATTGGCCGGTGTTGGAAGGGCAACGTGTCGAAGCGTATGGGTGCTCTTCTGTCCCGGAGACAACTCGGTGGAGGTGGTCCTCCGAGTTGCATTCTGGGAGAGGGTATTTATGGGACAGATGCCATGTTTAGGGGTCATTTTACAGCCACCTGCTGTTCCTCCTAGCCGACAGGTATGCGTTAGAGTGCTACCTCGTGGTCCTCCATTACGGAGGCCCGTGCCGCTGCGGCACATGGGTGGGCCCAGAGGCTTGTCTGGGGCCTACCACAGCAGCCGAGGAATGGTCTTGAGCTGTCTATCCAGAGTGAAGAAGCTGGACAACCGAGGAGATCCCAGGGGAGGACCCGTCATGGAAGGATCATGCAGAGTGCCAGTCTGGAGAGGGGCCTGGTGACTCGGTTGAAGGACGTATCCTAAAGTAACTTTACAGCATAGTACTGCCGGGTTGGCTTAGAGGTCCAAGTACTGTGTCTGACATTTACCGCATAGCCAATACATCCTGTGGCAGAGGATTGTACGGGTTTACTTCAAGCAAGTCTGTGGCAGAGACTTTTGTTCATGCTACTTACTGGCTGCTAGGCAAGTGAGAGAGACCTATCCAGGCGAGCAAAGATCGTGTCCCACAAGGGGATTGCATTCTATTAAAATATTCAACTTCAAGGGACGTTGTCAAGAATCCTAAAGAAAGGTATTTGAGTTTCCCTGCAGTTTTCCTCCTGCCTCTTTCCTGCTACTTCCTTTGTTATTTGGTTCAATAAAGCATTGAAAACGTACTCAAGTGTTGGTGCTTATATCGTCCGGAGGTAAACTCAATGGAACCCTAGACCCGGTGCCGGTGAAACAGAGGGAAGGAGAGTGAAGGTAACAAGCCCGCTTAAACCAGCAGCTCCACCGAGAGTTATTGCTACACTTGGATATCTTTTTATATCCCTTTCCTGTTTTATACAGTTCAACTACCTTTTCCCGCAGATACTTTGACAATTCTTTTGCTTTCCCCATGACTCAGAATCCAGAAACATCAGTGAAGCACTGGATGAAAGATCCAAGGGTTTGTAAGGAGTCCAGAAACTCATTGACCTTATATACACACACACTAATTACAAGCAAACAATTCACAGGTGAGGATGGTTACTTTTAATAGCCATTCAAACTCCTTTGTGTCAACTTGTGTGCATGTTATCAGGCCAAAATCACCAGGGTATGTAAACTTTTGATCAGGGTCATTTGGGTAGGTTCTGTTGTCATTATGATTTAAAAACAGTAAACACAGTTGATTGATAATACATGGTTTCAGCCAAACACTAACCATGAGTGAAAAAAAGCTTTTGTGTTATCATTCATATTCTCTGAAAAATGGCCAAGAAATCATAAATTTTGCCAGGGTATGTAAACTTATGAGCACAACTATATATATATATATATATATATATATATATATATATATATATATATATATATAAAAATATATATTATCGCACAAAAATGAGTACACACAAAAGTGAGTACACAGTATAAAAAGATATCCAAGTGTATCTCATGGAGGAGTGGAAGAGGACTACAGTGGTAACCTGTGAAGCTCTGGTGAACTCCATGCCCAAGAGGGTTAAGGCAGTGTTGGAAAATAATGGTGGCCACACAAAATATGGAGACTTTGGGCCCAATATATAGTGAGTATACTACATTTTTGTAAATATTTTATATCTTTTCATGTGACAACACTGAAGAAATGACACTTTGTAAAATAGTGAGTGTACCGCTTGTATAACAGTGTAAATTTGCTGTCCCCTCAAAATAACTCAACACACAGCCATTAATGTCTAAACCACTGGCAACAAAAGTGAGTAAACCCCTAAGTGAAAATGTCCAAATTGGGCCCAAAGTCTCCATATTTTGTGTGGCCACCATTATTTTCCAACACTGCCTTAACCCTCTTGGGCATGGAGTTCACCAGAGCTTCACAGGTTACCACTGTAGTCCTCTTCCACTCCTCCATGACAACATCACAGAGCTGGTGGATGTTAGAGACCTTGCGCTCCTCTATCTTCTGTTTGAGGATGCCCCACAGATGCTCAATAGGGTTTAGGTCTGGAGACATGCTTGGCCAGTTGTACTCAACTCCTTCGGACGACCATGGTGAGGCCTGTTCTGAGTGGAACCTGTCCTGTTAAACCACTGTATGGTCTTGGCCACCATGCTGCAGCTCAGTTTCAGGGTCTTGGCAATTTTCTTATAGCCTAGGCCATCTTTATGTAGAGCAACAATTCTTTTTTTCAGATCCTCAGAGAGTTCTTTGCCATAAGGGAGAGAGTGAGAGCGATAACACCAAATTTAACACACCTGCTCCCCATTCACACCTGAGACCTTGTAACACTAACGAGTCACATGACACCGGAGAGAGAAAATGGCTGATTGGGCCCAATTTAGATATTTTCACTTAGGGGTTTACTCACTTTTGTTGCCAGTGGTTTAGACATTAATGGCTGTGTGTTGAGTTATTTTGAGGGGACAGAAAATGTACAGTTATACAAGCTGTACACTCACTACTTTACATTGTAGGAAAGTGTAATTTCTTCAGTGTTGTCACTTGAAAAGATATAATAAAATATTTACAAAAGTGTGAGGGGTGTACTGACTTTTGAGATATACTGTGTGTGTATATTTATATATATATATATATATATATATATATATATATATATATATACACTACGGGGTTTATTTACTAAAGTCAAATCCACTCTGCACTTGAAAGTGCACTTGGAAGCGTAGTCGCTGTAGATCGGGGGGAAGATTTGAAATTAGGGGAAGCTCTGCCGTCTTTATCATCCAATCATGTGCAAGCTAAAATGCTGTTTTTTATTTTCCTTGCATGTCCCCCTCAGATCCACAGCGACTGCACTTCCAAGTGCACTCCCAAGTGCACTTGCAGTGCAAAGTGGATTTGCCTTTAGTAAATAACCCCCTATGTCTATGTATGTCAAATGTCCATAGCCTTTCTAAACTTTTACTTTCTAAAACACTCTTATGCAGCGTACACACGGTCGGACTTTTCTATCAAACTGGTCTGACGGACCGTGTCCGGCGAGCAATTGGATTGTGTGTGGGCTTCATCGGACCTTTGGCGGACTTTTCCAGTCAAAAATCTCAAGGACTGTAGATTTGGAACTTGCTTCAAATCTTTATGTCGTAACTCCGTCAGACCCAGAAATCCGCTCATCTGTATGCTAGTCCGACAGACAAAAACTGACGCTAGGGCAGCTATTGGCTACTGGCTATCAACTTCCTTATTTTAGTCCGGTGTACGTGATCACATACGAATCCGTCGGACTTTGGGGTGATCGTGTGTAGGAAAGTCCGTTCATTAAAAAGTCAGTCGGAAGTCCGTCAAAAGTCCGTTGAAAGTCCGTCGGACCAGTCTGGTCGAAAAGTCCACCCGTGTGTAAGTGGCTTTAGGGCCAGTTCACACTTTTGCGATTTCAGATATCGCATGTGATTTGCACCGCACTGTTGTGAGGATCACGTGCGATGTCTATGCAATGTGGATGCAGCCATACAGATTGTATGTCTGAATTTGCATCGCTTTCGCACCAAAATTTTGCAAGACCCTTTTTTTGGTCTGCACTGGAATCAGATCGCATGTGTGTTCACACCCATGCTTTCCAATTTCTGTACCATTTGACAGTTCATACCGCGAGATGCGAACCGATCTGGGGGTGGCATTAATCTTCTATTGACACCCGCAGCAGTTCGCATAGGGCGAACTGCCTGCGAGTTCTATGCAATGGTGGAACCGGCACTGGAATCGCGCTGGTTCCCACATCGCGCTGGTGTGATCCAGCACTAAATGTCTGGATGACAATTTATGAGAAGGTTGTGATTTATTTATTATTTACAGGTACTTATATAATGCTGACAATTTTTGCAACACTTTACATACAGTATATATTGCACACTCACATCAGTCCCAGCCCTCAAGGAGCTTACAATCTAAGGTCCCTAAGAGCCCTTTCACATTGCAGCCGCGGCCACGTTAGCAGTAAAGCACCGCTAGTTTTAGCGGCGCTTTACCGTTGTTTTAGCTGCACTTTTCGGCCGCTAGCGGGGCACTTTAGACAGGAGCTAATTAACCTACCAGCATGTCTTTGGAATATGGGAGGAAACCCACACAGGCACAGGAATAACATACAAACTCCAGGCAGGTAGTGCTATGGTTGAGATTAAAACCGATTACCCTAGTGCTGCCAGACGGATGTGTTGACTACTTAGCCGCTGTGCTATAATGCACCTTTCCTCAACCAGGGTTCTTCCAGAGGTGGGCAGCGGGTTCCTTGAGCAGTGAGAAATATCTGCTTCTAATGCCGCGTACACACGAGCGGACTTTACGGCAGACTTTGCATGGTGGACGGGATTTAGTCGGACAATTCGATAGTGTGTGGGCTCCAGTGGACTTTGTTTTCTCAAAAGTTGGACGGACTTAGATTTGAAACATGTTTTAAATCAATCCGTCGAATTCGAGTCCGGTCGAAAAGTCCGCTCGTCTGTATGCTAGTTCGACGGACAAAAAGCCACGCTAGGGCAGCTATTGGCTACCGGCTATGAACTTCCTTGTTTTAGTCCGGTTGTACGTCATCACGTATGAATTCTACGGACTTTGGTGGATTGTGTGTAGGCAAGTCCATTCATTCAGAAAGTCCGTTGTAAAGTACGTTGAAAAGTCCGCCGGGCAAAGTCTGCCGTAAAGTCTGCTCGTGTGTACGCGGCATTAGAAATGCAGCTAACACTATTGATCTTTTTAGCAAAATCTAAAACGTGTAAGGGGGATTCTTCCCAATGACCACAAATGTAAGGAACATCTTTCCCAGTGACCATTGCACTAATGTAGCATGAGCTATATAGATAAAGTTATCATTAGCAGGGGTTCCCTGAGATTGGAAATGTATTTAATCTTAAAAAAAGTTGAGAATGGTGGCTGTATTGTATTGTTGTTTTCATTGTGTTCTTATTCTAATTCCATATTAAAATTCCATATTCTAATTCCATCTCTTTATTTATGTCAGAAAAGAAATATAGCTGCAGAAGGACCAATAGTAAGTATTTATCATGCCCTGTTCCTGTGTATCATTATACTGTATGGTGTGTGAGGGCCGGTATAAGGGTATCCAGGGCTGTCTTTGATATTGATTGGGCCCTGGGCAAACATTTTCTTGCCCCCCCCCCCATTCTGAGACATACAAAAAATAGCAGGTGGACTCAAAATCAGTTTACTGCAGCAGATCACACAGCAATTGCAATTGATTGCCAGAGGTTACAGCCTTTCCTTACCGCTCAAGGGCTGGTTGCTAAAGGTTACAACACATAATTTCTGCTTGCCGATTGGTTGCTAGAGGTTACTGCACATTATTAGCACTCACCTATTGGTTGCTAGGGGTTACAGCACATCATTACCACTCACTGACTGGTTGCTAGAGATTACAGCAGATTACTACTGTTCACTGATTCGTTGCTACAGGTTAATGCACATCATGTACTATGTAACTATGTAATACAGCTCAGAGTTTCAGCAGTCAGGCATTTTATGGGTGTAAGGACATACTTGGCCATCCGAGCAAACTGCTTACAGCCAGAGGTCCAGGGGCGGGGCTTCCACTCTCTGCTCTTACTATAACTGCTCCCCCTGAGCATACAGGCATGGGGTTATAGCATCAGTGCAGCTCCTGGCCCCAACACGTGCCTCTGTATTCTCCAGCCAGTATAGAGGGGCAGACCCAGGAGCTCCACTGACGCTCCCACTCCGATCACTGCTCTCACTACAGCAGCTCTGTTACAAGCATACAGGCTGCATCGGGCGGGGTCAGAGCATCAGTGGAGCTCCTGGCCCCGCTGGCTAGCTCGGGAATACAGCCTCCCGTGTCCTCTGTGCGGTCTGCAAAACCGTCATCGGGGCCCCAATTCGCGGGTAGCGCGGGCTCAATGCTTTGGGCCCCCAACAAAGATTGGGCCCTGGGCAGGTGCCCCATTTGCGCTGCAATAAAGATGACCCTGAGGGTATCACAAGCACGTCTCTGCAACTCTGAAGGGACAAACTACAACGTAGTTAATAGCATCTGGGGAAGTTGTTTGGTGTGCAGGCAGAGCGATGGCACAAGCTGGGGAGATACAGGCACCCTAGTACACACCTGGAAGTGTCAGATGCTGATGATTCTAAGTGGTAGCTCTTCAAGAGAGCAACAATTGGCTGCAATGGAGTTGCTAAAGGTAAGTATTATACATGTATTTTACAAAGCATAAATAAGCTATTGGGAGGAAAGAATCTAATAGGAGACCTTTTAATCATTGGACATATGGTGTCCAGTACCACATTCTTTGAAAATGTAAGCGTACCAAATTTTTTACAAAGCAGTCTTTGCTTATTTTTTTTTATTAGGCAACAGTCTGTAAAATTCGTAAAAAGCACTGTAGACACTTTTTAGAACTCTGTATTATGGTACTGTGACGAATGCATGTGAATTTGTCACATAATTGTTGTAAAAGACAGAATTTTGTCTGCAACACACTACCATACTTACCGTATATACTCGAGTATAAGTTGAGTTTTTCAGCACATTTTTTTATGCTGAAAGTGCCCCCCACGACTTATACTCGAGTCAAGCACTTTTCTGCAGCAAAAAATTTCATTTTCCGAACTGAATTTGGGGCCCTGTATCTCAGGGCCACTTGGTGCTGGGAACCCCAACTTTGGTGTGCAAACCCAGTGGAACTGGTACCACAACATATCCAAAGATGGAGTTCCTAGCACCAAATGGCCCCGAGATACGGGGCCTCAAAGCCGGTTTGAAAAATGTCATTCTCTGCTACAGAAAAGTGCTTGACATTTTCTGAACCAATTTTTGGGGCCCTGTATCTCGGGGCCACTTGGTGCTAGAAACCCCAGCTTTGGATATTGTATGGTGCTAGTTCCACTGGGTTTGCACACCAAATTTGGGGTTCTTAGCACTAAGTGACCCCAAGATGCGGGGTCAACTGTGTCCATCTGCAGCAATGTCATTTTGGGACCCTTTGGGTTCAGAGACCCCAAATTTTGGCTGTAGCTAGGGGGCATCTAGGAATCCCTAACTACCGAGTTTGAAGTTTGGGGGACCTATGGCTGCAAATGGGCACAGTGAGGCTGCAAATGGGCATTGTTGACTCTCTTTTCTACTTCCAGTAGCTGTGCATTTCTCACCCTCGTCTTATACTCGGGTCAATAAGTTTTTCCCATTTTTTTGTGGTAAATTAGGGCCTCGACTTATACTCGGAACGACTTATACTCGAGTATATACGGTATATGCGTGACACAATTTACTCCAACAAGTTCTTTTTACAGCCACTGTCAGGAAAAGCCCTCTTGTAGTCATTCCAGCAAACAGAAGATTAAAAGAATGCCTGTAAGCGCCATCCGGCGCTCGTGCGCGCGCAATAGTGCCAATAGTGCTAATAGGCGAACGCGCATACGCAATAGCGCAAATAGCGCTAATGGGCGAACGCGCGTGCGCAACAGCGCCAATAACGGCGCGCGGGTGCGCGCACGCGCCCCCTGTAACACACTTGGCGCCAAGATGGGCTATTTAAAGGAGACTGTTCCAATGCTGCCTTGCTGTCCGGTCTACAGCGTTTTCCTGAGACCTCTGCTCCCTTGTTACCAGTTTCTCTGTATCCAGTACCTACTTGGCTTGTTCCTGACTTACCTGTTTGCTGCCTGCCCCGATCTCGGCTTGGACTCTGACTATTCTCTTGGTTTGCCCTCCTGTACCTGATCTGCCTGCCAGTACCTTGACCCAGCTTGTCTGCACCTCCCTGCTGTCTGCAACCTGCTAAGTCAGAGGTATACGAGAGGCCGTTCTCTGCACTCCGGACTCCACCTACCAGGTACGTGACAGCCACTTTCCTTATACACGCTATGGTATTTCCTTATGAATTTAGTTACAGACACAGGTGTTGAAAATAAGGACTACAGGGGAGGAGATGGGCGGAGCCTAGCGGAGCAGACATGCATTGTTAGAGCTCTGCACCACTGAGGAGAGAAGAGAAGGACAAAGCGGAGCCTGCAGGCTCAAAATGTATCCATTTGAACCTTTTTGCCCCAGGGAACAAACTGTGAAAGTTTGGGCAGGAAATATGGTACTGGGAGGAAACCGTGGCAGAAATAAAAATCACCTCACAAAGAGCTCACAGGCACTCACTGCAACTAAAGCAGCTCCAGTCACCTCACAATATACAGCATCAGGGCGCTCTCACAGACAGAAAATGTCACAGCAAGACTCTCCATTTGAGTCAGATACAGAACAAATCCTCTCACAAACTTCTCCACAAGCCTCCTCAGCATCCCCAGTAATATTATTACAATTTGAAAAGATGCTTCATAAGGCTTTAAAACAAACCTCAGACCAAATAACAAAAAGGCTAACCAAAGAAATAAGAGAGCTGGGAAACCGCACCACAGCCTTAGAAATAAAAATGGATGAAATTGAAATTACAACCCAAGTAAATATAACAGAATTGGAACAATTAAAAGAAGAGAATTTAATACTTCAAACTAAGCTCGAAGATTACTAAAATAGAGCCAGACGTTCAAACTTGCGCATAAGGGGAATACCTGAAACTGTGACAGACCTGCAATCTACTATTACTGCTCTATTACAAGAACTAAAGCCAGATATCCCTATTGAACGTTTAGAACTGGACAGAGTACACAGAGCCCTCACAGCCAAAAAGAAAGATGGACCCCCACGTGATATAATCACAAAATTTCATTATTACAGAACGAAAGAACAAATACTAATTGCTGCAAGAGAAAAAAAGGAACTTAATTTTCAAGGACACAATTATCAAATTTTTGCTGACCTATCCCAACTTACTATTACTAAAAGACGATCCATGAAACCCCAACTAATGGAACTGCAATGCCACAACATTATGTATCAATGGGGCTTCCCCTTTTCAGTCAGATTTAACTACCAAGGTACAATTTACAGAAGCAGATCAGCAGATGAACTACAACAAACCCTTTTAAAATTAAATCTGACAGAACCCACAAGCAGCAACTCTCCCACACGCAGAAGAATGACATCATCTTCACCTTCAGGCAGCACTCAGAAAATTTCAGAACAAAATGGGAATCATCATTCTCACAAAAGAGGCCGTTATGCCACATTATCCATGGACCAAGAAGATTCAATGGACTGACATCCTAATTCCTGATATCTCTTCATTTATTATACTAAGAGATGGTTCTCTATAAAAAAACTGTATTTATAACTGAATGTAACTGCATTCTGATAGTCACACACTGTGTGGGATCATGTTACATTCCAGTTATATTTCTTATTACTTCTGATTCATATAGCCTTAGAATATATAAGTGAAATAAGGAAATTCTTGTTCAGTTATATATTATCAGGTAATAACAATAGATTAATTACTTTTTAGGACAAATATGTTCAATAATCCAGAAGTAATGGAAGCTTTTTCTTTCTTTTCTTAAAACAAATATATTATTACCTAACTAGTTCCTAGAATTATGTTTTTGTTTATTCTAATCTGAAGCAATACAACCTCAATTTTATGAGTTAACATATCTAAACAATTACATATGAATAAAATATGTAACTGTTTACTCTAAAAGGGATAAAATCCCAAAATAATTCAAACTATCTTCATCAATACCAAAGTTATTAACAGTACCTTTCTAACTGAATTATTTAGCCTAGGGCAAGACTAACCATATACAACCACCCTGGAATAAATAATTTCAACAAAAACTATATTCTGCACTCCAATTAATGAAATATCATTTTGATGTCTTTTGACATAGCACTTCTCTCCTGTAAGCGGAAGATCCGTGTACCCCCATTAGCCCTCCTCATTCTCCCAACCATATAATGTGGGAGTGTGACAAAGGCACTTATTCCCCTGAGAGAGATATTTACTCTCTTTCATGGGTAAATTGTGATTACTTGCAAAAAATAATTTATACAATGTATCATCTAATCTCATATGTTTTTTGTTTACTCTTTACTCCAGAATTCACTGGTTTCTTTTCTATCTATTCATCTCTTCAGTCCACACAGGTTGATCTGCGCAGTCAGCTCTGCATAACAAAAAGTAAGTCAAAACTATTTGATCTGTTGCCATGGCACCACTGAATATACTTTCCCTGAATGTTCAGGGAATAAATGTCCCTCAAAAAAGGACCAAAGCCTTCCATACTTTTCATAACAAGAAGGCTCACATAGTATGCCTCCAAGAAACACACTTCACCAAAGATTCTACTCCAAAATACATTTCTCCTTTTTATCAACAAATTTACACGGCTTCTGCCTGTACCAAGCAAAGGGGAACTCTAATTGCATTTCACCGATCCACACCATTCACCTTATCCTCAGAAATTAAAGACCCAGAAGGTAGATACCTGATACTCATGGGTTATATAATGGATACAGCAATCACGGTGATTTCCTACTACGCTCCTAACAAACAACCTACTCCATTCCTCTCACATATATTACAAGTGTTTAATACACACAAAATAGGAACAGTGATAATGTGTGGGGATTCAAACCAGGTCCTCCTCCCATTTCTAGATAAATCACCTTTTACACCATCCAAAATAACCTCTAGATTACCTTTTTCTCAACTTCTTTCCAAATACAATCTGGTAGATTCGTGGAGAGAAAGTAACCCAATGAAAAAGAAATTCACATATTTCTCGCACCCTCATCAAACCTTCACCAGAATAGATCATATTTTTCTAACAATAGGAATGATATCAGAAATTATTGCATCAGATATAATTCCAATTCTGTGGTCTGACCATAATGCAGTATACACTACTATAACCTCAGCCATACCAAAAGCGCATGACCCAACGTGGTACTTACCGGACATAATGCTCAAACACCCACTACATCAGATGGCCATTGAACAAGCTTTAAAGGAATACATATCAATTAATAATACAACAGACATCTCCCCAATAACACTGTGGGAAGCTCATAAGCCTGTCTTGCGTGGTACAATACAAAGACAAATGGCATTATTTAAACGGGAACGCAAAAATATAGCAAAAAAACTAGAACTCAATTTTAATGCAGCCTACATATCAATTCAAGATAATCCATCTCAGAGTACAAAATCTCATCTGGAAAAATCTAGATTGGAATACGATCTATTTCTCACTGAGTCAGTTGATAAATCCCTCAAACGCCCCAAACACAATTTCTACATGAATACAAACAAACCAGGTACATATTTGGCTCGGGCATTAAATTCAACTAACAAATCTTTCAAACCAATACGTTTGAAATTATCAAAAAATGTCTACACTTGTAATCCAGTTAAAATAGTCCATAAATTTCACTCACATCTCGCAACTTTATACAAGACAAACAATGAATTTAATCCTATAGAGGCTGAATCCTTCTTCTCAAAAATAACCTTACCTGAGTTATCTCAGAATCAAAAAAGCAGTTTGGATGAGCCTATAACTATAGATGAAGTTGCTAACGCCATAAAAGACCTAAAACTTAACAAAAGACCAGGCCCAGACGGCTACTCGGCTTTATACTATAAAACATTCTCCGAAATACTCTCTCCCATTCTCTCTGAAACTTTTAACAAACTTCTAGATGGACATTCTTTTCGGCAAGAAACACTAATGGCAATTGTTTGTATGATCCCAAAACCCCTTTCTGATGATACTTCCTGTGTGAATTATCGGCCTATCTCTCTGTTAAACCTCGATATTAAATTATTAGCAAAAATAATAGCAAAACGCCTCAATAGCATTATAGGAAAATTAATACATAGAGATCAAGTAGGCTTCATGCCAAATAGACAGGCAGGCGATAATATACGCAGGGCAGTGTTATTGGCACATATTGCTAAAAAACGGAAAATCCCTTTATGTTTTCTATCTCTCGATATTAAGAGGGCATTTGACATAGTATCCTGGCAATATATGCAATATTCATTACAAAAATGGGGTTTCGGACCCCACTTTTTAACATGGATCAAAGCATTATATAATAAACCCAAAGCCTATATAAAATATGCTGGATACAAATCTGATGCCTTTAATATCGAAAGAGGTACCCGACAGGGTTGCCCATTATCTCCCTTATTATTTGCCCTTATACTCGAACCCATGGCCCAATACATAAGAACAAATCAAACTATAACTGGCATTGAAGTAGGAGGTATTACACACAAATTATGTATATTTGCAGACGATATATTACTTTTTCTATCATCACCACAGGTCTCTGGTCCTAACTTAATACCAGCTCTTGATGGATTTGCAGCCCTATCCGGCCTTATGATTATTCCTAAGAAATGCCTAGTGCTTAATATTTCACTCACAAACATGGAATTGATCCCGGCTAGGGCTGCACTCCCATTCACATGGGCAGAAAAATCAATCCCATATCTTGGAATTCATTTAACAGCATCTCATTTTGACTTATTCTCAACCAATTTCCTCCTGTATTAAGACAGATCGCAAATCTAATAAAACAATGGTCGCAACTTCCTTTATCCTGGATAGGGAAGATTAATGCAATCAAAATGACTATTCTACCCAAATTGCTTTATCTATTCAGAGTCCTCCCTATTCCAATTCCTTCCTATTTTTTGAAAATAGTACAAAAAAGAGCAACTTCGTTTATATGGGGCTCTTCTAAACCACGTATACCTATACACACGCTACATCTTCCCAAAAATAAAGGAGGCCTGGAATACCCTAATTTTACTAACTACTACAGAGCAGCACATTTGGCCAGTCTGTCCAAATACCATGCAAAACAGGAAATCCCATTATGGGTATTTATAGAGGCTTAAGAAAATGACCCTCTATTAATATCAAATTTATTATGGCTTGATCCTAAAGACCGCTTTAAAATTCATAATCCTATAACTAAACACTTCTTATCTCTCTGGGATAAACTAAAAACCAAATATCAGTTACAATCTCCACACAATCCTCTCCTTTCTTTTATCAGAAATCCGGCCTTTTATCCGGCATGGATCTACCCAAATTCTTTTAAAGCTTGGACAAGATCAGGCATTCAGACACTAAATGACTTCATAGCATCTAAATCATTCCTTTCATTCCCATCGCTTAGAGAAAAATATGATCTACCAAACTCTGAGATATTTAGATATCTCCAAATCAAAAATTTCTATACACCATTCCTAAAGGGGGATACACCATTATCCCAATTATCCATTTTTGAATCAATCTGTACAAAAGATCCATTTGCTAAAGGTACAATTTCATCACTTTATAATCAATTATATGGAGTAGCAAATCTTAATAGACCCTCTTACGTTCAGAGGTGGGAGGAGGACCTGGGACGAACTTTAGAAGACACAGACTGGTCTAACATATGGCTCACATCTAAGTCATCTTCACCCAACATCTTAGCACTGGAGACAAATTATAAAGTCCTAACTCGCTGGTACCTTGTACCCGCTAGAGTGGCAAAATATTCACCTAATACCTCAGCTCTTTGTTTTCAAGGATGCCCAGAAATAGGCACATATTTACACATATGGTGGACGTGCCCAGTAATCCAAACCTTCTGGAAGGAAGTCTTCGTGATTGCATCTAAAATATTTAAAAAATTAATACAACCAGATCCATATTTAACTTTACTTAATCTAAAACCGGAATGGTTAACACTCTCTCAATTCAAACTTATGATCCAACTAATAACGGCTGCAAAACAAACAGTGGCCAAGGCATTGAAATCTCCTACATTGGTACTAGCAGAAACAATTCACAGAATGAATAATACAATGTCCCATGCTAAGATGGTAGCCATCGATCAAAATCAAATTCCAAAATTTGAAAAACTTTGGCATCCTTGGATAAAACAACAGTTCCTGTCAAACTTCAATGACTCTGTCCTGTTGCCATGGTAACAGATTAAATGACTTACAGAGACACCCATTCTAAGGCTTCAAAGAGAACTAAAAAGAATAATAATCTGACGAGCGGGACAACCTTGTGGACCATACCTCTACCTTTCAACCCTTTTTCTTCTTTCTCTTTCCTTTTCTCCACCTTACGATTAAAGCTCATTATCAGAATTTATTTGACCTATATACACTCTACTTGTAAACAATATGTATAGTAGGTATAAATCATTTAAAAACCTACAAAAGTAACTAAGAAAATGATATATATCTTTAATTTAGGTTTACGTGAACCCAATGTTTAATATTTGAAATTTCATGATATTTACCTATATAAACCCTACTGTAAAACAATGAGCTTACTTTATAGATCCTTGTAAACTTACTTTATGTATCTTTATAATATTGTATACTCAATAAACTTCTTTTGACAAGGAAAATAAGGACTACATGATTGTATCATACACATTAGTACAAACAATAATATGAATTTGAGCAAGGCTTCCAACTACACCCACACCAACTACACCAGACTAAAGCTTGTGGGTGGGGTGAAATGTGTCAGCAGCATGGGCTGGCCTGGATGGGTCGGGCTGAACCTGTTTCATTACTACAAATACAATCTGGGCTGGTGAGTTGCGGTCACACGTTTTATCAATCAGAGATGCATAGAGCCAGGACAGGCTCTCTTTTCTGCCTGCATCCACATAGGAGGAGTCACAGGATTATTGGAAGCATGTCTAAAACAGCACCCTATGTTGTGCATGTTCACACCACCTGAAATGTGTTGAAAATTCCTTTTTTAGTTGTGCTATTGTGTACAAAGCCGGGTCCATAAAGACATGGTTTGATGAGTTTGGTGTGGAGAAACTCGAGTAGCCTTCACAAAGCCCTGACCTCAACCCTACTGAATACCTTTGGGATGAATTGGAATGCCAACTGGGATCCACGTCTTCCCTTCCAACATCACTACCTGTTCTAAAAGTCTACCAGCACACAAGTGCTTCCCGTAACACCTTCCAGCAAACAAACAGACCGCCAACACCCCCTGGCTTATTACAGTTCAACAAAAGTCGAAATATCATCAAACGCTTTAGGAATACAATAACTGTAAAAGGTGAGTCTTGTCCTGTAGGTCAGGGGTCTCCAAACTTTTCAAGCAAAGGGCCAGTTTACTGTCCTTCAGACTTCAGGGGGGCCGGATTCTGACCAGTGGGGGTAGAAAATACCCCGGAGCCAGGCATCATTGAGAATAAACACGACCTCAGTGTTGGTGGTCAGTAAGAAAGGGATAAGGCTCCATCATTGGTATTAGTGGAAGAAATAGTGCCCCATTGTTGGTGTTATTGGGAGGAATAGTGCCTCATATCATTGGGAGCAATAGTGCTCCAACGGCCAGATGAAGGCTAGCAAAGGGCCAAATCCTGCCCTTGGACCACAGTTTGGAGACCCCCTGCTGTAGGTGATTGAAGTCACTTACAGGATAAGACTCACCAATTACAGTTATTATATTCCTGAAGAACTAGACAATCTTTTGACTTTTATTGAATATCACTTTTAAAGTTTTTGACTGAATGTGTACAAATTCCCACAGAGACACCACAGAGACACAGATTCTTGTGGAAAGCCTTTTGGGAAGAGTGGAGCCTGACATGGCCACAAACGGGTGACAGCTCCATATTTATGCCCATGATGTTGAAATAGGATGTCCAACAAGCTCATATATGTGTGATTAGGTGTCGACAAACTTTTGGCCATATAGGAAAAAGCATAGTGTATGTGTAGCAATAACTCTCGGTGGAGCTGCTGATTTAGACGGGCTTGTTACCTTCACTCTCCTTCCCTCTGTTTCACTGGCACCGGGTCTAGGGTTCCGTTGAGTTTACCTCCGGACGATATAAGCACCAACACTTGTGTGCATTTTCAATGCTTTATTTAACAATCAACGAAAGAAGTAGCAGGAAAGAGGCAGAAAGGGAACTGCAGGGAAGCTCAAATACCTTCTGTAAGATCCTTTGTGAATGTCCTTTAGAATTTATTTTTGTAATCGGATGCGATCCCCTTGCGGGACGCAATCTTTGCTCGCCTGGATAGGCCTCTCTCACTTGCCTAGCAGCCAGTACGCAGCACGAACAAAAGTCTCTTCCACAGACTTGCTTAAGATGAACTTGTATAATCCTCTGCCACAGGATGTATGAGTGTTGCAACGAACTTCAGACACAGTACTTGAACCTTTAGGCCGACCCGGCAATACTATGCTGTAAAGTAACTTTGGGATACGTCCTCCAACCGAGTCACCAGGCCCCTGTCCAGACCAGCACTCTGCGTGATCCTTCCATGATGGGCCCTCCCCTGGGATCTCCTCGGTTGTCCAGCTTCTTCCCTCTGGATAGACAGCTCAGGACCATTCCTTGGCTTCGGTGGTAGGCCCCAGACAAGCTTCTGGGCCCACCCACGCGCCAGAGCGGCGTGGGCCTCCGAGACGGAGGACCATGAGGTAGCACTCTAATGCATACCTGTCAGCCAGGAGGGCCAGCAGGTGGCTGCAAAAAGGGACCCTAAAACATGGCATCTGTCCCATAAATACTCTCCCCCAGAATGCAACTCGGAGGACCACCTCCACCGAGTTGTCTACGGGACAGAAGAGCACCCATACGCTTCGACACGTTGCCCTTTCAACACTAGCCAATGGTAACAACGACACCCACCGGCTCAGTATGGAAACACACGCAACGTCAGCCAAGCTGGAACAGAGGCAAATCTAACTTATTTTAATGAGCAATTTACTAAATTTACCTATTAAAGGGTAGATTGTAAATCTACCAGCGCTACATATGGTAGGTGGAAAAACTGCTCCTACTCTTTGCTGCAGGGGTTGGCAATCCCTGACACATTTGCAAATGCCAGCACACAATGCCTTTTTTACTAGCACTCTGCTATTGGCTGTCCTATCCTGCATTCAATATACTTGCCCCCTCTTCTGGTGAAAATAAACACCCTTTAGTGGTGGCTCTAGCTAACTGCTAGGCCTCCTAAAGATTGCCTATTGACATCAATATGGGAAATGGAAGTGGATAGATGGCTTTGGAAGTGTGGGAGCCACAAAATGGGCATGAGAGAAGTATTTTTGATGCAGGGGAAGCTCAGTGATGATTCAGGGGAGATAGGCAGCTTTATTCAGCCTGAGCTAGAATAATAGGTACAGGGTTTGGGGCTGGTCTGAAGTCTGAAAGTGCATGAACTGAGGCTGATCTTAAGTCTGAAGGTGCAGGAAATAAAGCTAATCTGTGGTCTAAATGAGCAAACATTTCTGACATCTGAAATTGTAGGAATTTAGGGCTTATCTTGGATCTGAGGATGCAAGAATTCGTGGCTGATCCAAGATCTGGGGATACTTGAATTAGGGCTGATCTGAGGTCCGAAGGTGGTGAATTGGTGCTGATCTGAGGTCTGAATGTACAGGAATGTGTGTTAATCTGACATCTGAAAGTGCAGGAATTGGGGCTGATCTTAGGTCTGAAGGTGCATGTGTTGGGACTGATCTTGGGTCTGAAGATGCATGCATTAGGGGTGTGCTGAGGTCTAAAGATAAACATGTTTTATGTGTTCACCAATGATATAAAAAATAGCTTGCCATTAGCAGTACAACTATGAGTGCAAAAATTGAAAACAAAGTACATGACTATATTCTTGCAGACCAAGCAGTTCACTTTATGTTTTTTCTTTTGCAGCCTTTGATACAGATCCTTTAACAGAACTCTCCAACATCCCAAAAGCCTGAATGTACATAATGATATAGTCAACAGAAAAAAAACAGCTGGTGACTCCATAAACCTCAGATATGTTTATTTTGCCATACCAGTGAGTACAAAGACAGTGGCAGACATGTATATATGAATATACACCATAGACTTATTTTACGTGAGGTCTGGTGGATATTTAATCTCCAAACGAGGGTACCTTTGGGAATGAATTACCGCTATGATGTTGATCTATTTCTTAAATAGTCCTTATAAACCTAATCTTTATTTTTGTATATTATATATGCATTTCTAGAACATCCTTTTGTACGTATGGATATAGCTTTTTTCTATTACATATTCATTAGATCTAATAGGTGCTGTGCAAAGGTACTATTTCCTATCCTCCTTCAGTCATCATTACACCTGCTGACACTTTGTGATCAATTATCTACATGTTTAATTGAATGTGTTACTAATTGAAGGAGGGGTTGTAACTATTTGATATTTTTGTGTATATATATATATATATATATATATATATATATATATATATATATATATAGTTAATTTTTTAGTTCACATGTGTGCTGTGAACAAGGCTTATTGCCAAAACGCGTCTGCCACTGTCTTTGTACTCACTGGTATGGCAAAATAAAAATAATCTGAGTTTTATGGAATTGTCAGCTGTTTTTTCTGTTGACTATAATGTCTTTTGGTGGATGGGAGGACACCGCAGCTTCGGCACCCGGATTGCAACTTCCAGCTTCATACTAAGGCTCCACTGCTCTGAGCGATGCATCCCCTTTGTTTGAATGTACACAATGATATATTATGTATTGAACAACCCAAAATCCACAAGAGGACAACTTCCTTCATCATAGATCATATACTGTATATCTAGCCAGTTGCTCGTGTCTTGTGCCTGCTTTTTTTAATGCACTTAACTCCTCATAATTTTACTATCAAATGAGTGGCTGTTGCTTAGAATTAAGAATGGTAAAGTGAAAGTGGATCTAAATCTCAATAACTAAATCTCATGTAACATTTATTGTGTTAATGTAATTTCAAAAGTTTTTTTTAATCTTACATTTCATAAATATATTACCTGGTGATTCTGAAAGTTCTATTTTCATGCTCATACGTGGTCACTCTGTCCTATGCCCCCACAGTGGAGACTACAAGCAGTGTGTAGAAAAGTGTGGTGCATAACATGCAAAAGGAAGCTCTTTTTATTTAAAGTGTGAGGGCCTGCCAATTTGTATTGATATAAATTGAATTGTTCAGGTAGAACCGCATACTATACAGTTAATTAATGAGTTTGTGCAACCAGATTGTAATGGGTGTGACAATCATATTGCTGGTCACATACTTTGTCCTTTCAATTGAATTTTTTTACATCTAGATTGAATGATATCCTAATCTCCGTGCCATTCAATGTAATCATATTATATTGTGCATTAGCATTATTGCATGTGTGGCTGTCTTAACTTCATGCCAAATTGATCAATATCATGAATTGCTAAGTAAATATATCTATATTATTTTTGGGACACTCATGGTACCATATACTATATGTATGGATGGTTATATTCACAGAACAGGGTTCCTGCATCTAAAGTCAAGTAGAATAACAATAAAGATGTCACATATCTAACAATCAGGACCCTCTCATCCCTCCCTTATTGTATTCAAAATATACTTTTTCCTTCCATTTTGTAAAGTACTGCACAAACTGTTGGTGCTATCCTGTGTTATAAAATAACTGTCTCCTTCTAACGGAGAGCATCAGGGTTGATTTACTAAAACTGGAGAGTGCAAAATCTGATGCAGCTGTGCATGGTAGCCAATCAGCTTCTAACTTCAGCCTGTTTAATTAAGCTTTAGCAATAAAATCTTTTAAGCTGATTGGTTGCTATACAGCGCCCACACCAAATTCTGCACTCCCCAGCTTTAGTAAATAACCCCCCACAATCCTATGCTGCTGATTTAGATGTTCACAGAAGCAATCTGCAGTTACACAGCAGAGGACAGGGTGACAGGTCTCAAAGTCATGGTGTAGAAGAGAATAATAGTCTGCAGAGACACAGAAGAGCGGAGGCCAGGGGAGCAGATCCATCACATCTTGTTTGTAACAACATGATTCTTATTCATAGCTAAGCTTCCGGTTCCCCAGGCCAACATTCACTGTCCATCTCTCTCTCAGAACCCAGTTGTGCACACACAGATCCTTTTATAGTAATTAGAACAATCCAGACCACAATAAGGTTTAAGCTGAACATGACTTTGTAGTAACATTTTAGGAAGTAAAAGGCACACATTTAAAATGTTTAGTAAACACACTGTACAATCAGATCAGGCTACAATGTCTACTCTAAACACAGGGTTGTTTGTCTTTAAAGCGGAGTTTCACACAAAAATTGAACCTCCACTTTTCGGAACCCTCCCCCCCTCCGGTGTCACATTTGGCACCTTTCAGGGGGGAGGGGGGTGCAGATACCTGTCTAAGACAGGTATTTGCACCCACTTCCGGCATAGACTCCCACGGGAGTCTATGCCTCTTCCTGTCCCCACCGCTCTGTCTGCTGGGACACACACGGGTCCCAGAGACAGCGGGGACCAGTTTGGAAGCGCAGCGCGACTCGCGCAGTAGGGAACCGGAAAAGGGAAGCCGCAGCGCTTCACTTCCTGATTCCCTTACAGAGAATGGTGGCGGCAGCACCCGAGGACCGAGGGATTATTCGGTCTCGGGTGCCGACATCACTGGACCCTGGGACAGGTGAGTGTCCTTATTTTAAAAGTCAGCAGCTGCAGTATTTGTAGCTGCTGACTTTTAATTTTTTTTTTTTCACGAGACTCCCTCTTTAACTGCTTGCTGACCTCCGGCCATCAATTGATGGCCAGGCGGCGCAGCTCTCATGGCGGGCAGGCATAATATGACGGCCTCACTTTCCCAGCCCACCAGGAGGCGATCACGCACGCTCACCGTGTCACTGGGCATCCGGTGCGCGTGCCCGGCGGCCGCGATGTCCGCCTGGCACCCGCGATTACCGGTAACACAGCAGGACCGTGGATCTGTGTGTGTAAACACACAGATCTACGGTCCTGTCAGAGGAGAGGAGACCGATGGTGTGTTCCCAGTACAGAGGAACACCGATCGGTCTCCTCCCCTAGTGAGTCCCCGCCCCCTACAGTTAGAATCACTCCCTAGCAAACACAGTTAATTACCTCAATCACCACCTAGTGTTAACCCCTTCCCTGCCTGTCACATTTATACAGTAATCAATGCATTTTTATAGCATGGATCTCTGTATAAATGTGAATGGTCCCAAATATGTGTCAAAAGTGTCCGATATGTCTGCCGCAATATCGCAGTCACAATAAAAATCGCAGATAGCCACCATTACTAGTAAAAAAATTAAAAAAAATAAAAATGTTATAAATCTATCCCCTATTTTGTAGACGCTATAACTTTTGCGCAAACCAATCTATATACGCTTATTGTGATTTTTTTTTACCAAAAATATGTACAAGAATACATATCAGCCTAAACTGAGAAAAAATTTGTTTTAAAGAAAAAAAAATTGGATATTTATTATCGCAAAAGGTAAAAATTATTGTGTTTTTTTTTGTAAACTTGTCACTCTTCTTTTGTTTATAGCGCAAAAAATAAAAACCGCAGAGGTGATCAAATACCACTAAAAGAAAGCTCTATTTGTGGGAAAAAAATGATAACAATTTCATTTTTGGTACAGTGTTGTATGACTGCCTAATTGTCATTCAAAGTGCAACAGCGCTGAAAGCTGAAAAATGGCTTGGGCAGGAAGGGGGTGAAAATGCCCTGTATTGAAGTGGTTAAAAGAGATGTATGGGTTTTTTTTATTTTTGTTGCAGATTCATACTTGCCTAGGTGGATCTAGCAGCGGTCTGAAGGTGCATCTGTCCTCCACCAGCTCCAACACTGAGAACCAAGCAATCAAACACTGCCGATCGCTTGGTTCTCAGAGCTCTGTGAGCAGAGAGCTGGTGACTCTCTGTCACTGTGGAGGGGGTGGGAGCGGCCGGCTCAAGCTCTCAACACCTCTCTGAGAGGCCGAGCCAGGTGCCGGCCCAGGCATGTGGCTGGATCCCGACTTTGTTGTCATGATTTTGCCCGAGCCCGGACTGGCTCTGTGACATCCGCTGAAAACGGGTCACAGGAGTGCAGATCGTACTGCACTTCTGTGATCCACAGGAGAAGTACAGACAAATGAGCGCATGAGACGTACATTATTGACCAAAAATGCAGATTCAATTTTTTGTACTGAAGAATACACGGCGCTTGTTTGCATAGGCACATTACAATTAATGGGCTTTATTTTAGCTCAGTAAAAAAATAAGCTGTACTGAGCACTTTCAAGCTGCAGTGTGAGGCCTTAGGCTGACAACACATTTTTTTGCCTAATAACTGCTCATCATAAACGTATTTATCATATGACATCCTTGACTTTCAGTTTGGATATCTGAATGATGCTTGCAGCTACAGGCATCATCCAGGTATCATCTTTTAGAGCCCGCGATTCTGTGCACCGTAAGGATGATCATAGTGGCAGTTCCACTGCTTGATCGCTATTACAGGTGATGGGAGGGGCCGCCCTCCCGTGATTCTGCAGGCTCTCCCCTGCCATCGGGGACCTGGAGAAAGAACCTTCCGCCGCCGGATGACGAGCATAGAGATTTCCGGTGACCAGATAGTCCCCAGTCATCTCTATGACCGCCGGAGGCCCGGGTGCGAGGTTGTAAACAAAGCTGTGATCGTGGCTGGAAAGCATGGGATTGTTCATTTTTCTTTTTATCTCATGCTTTCCAGCCTGGAGGACCTGTCACGCACCATTCCTATTACATGGGATGTTGACATTACTTAGGAATAGGAATAAAAGTGGTAAAAAAAAAATTAAAGAGAAAGTTTAAAAATAAAAAAAATAAAGTAAAATAAACAATAAAAAATTTAAAATAAATTAAAGCGCCCCTGTCCCATCGTGTGCTTGTGCACAGAAGTGAATGCACTTGTAGGTCCTGCCCACATATGTAAACGCCGTTCAAACCACACATGTGAGGTATCGCCGCGTGCATTAGAGCGAGAGCAACAATTCTAGCACTAGACCTCCTCTGTAACTCTAAACTGGTAACCTGTAAAAAAAATTTCGATCGTCGCCTATGGAGATTTGTAAGTACCGAAGTTTGGTGCCATTCCATGAGTGTGCGCAATTTTAAAGTGTGGCATGTTGGGTATCTATCTACTCGGCGTAACATCATCTTTCACATTGTACCAAAAAATTGGGCTAACTTTACTGTTTTGTTATTTTTTAATTCATGAAACATGAAAAATTGTTGCGCAAATACCGTGCGACATAAAAAGCTGCAACAAGCGCTATTTTATTTCCTAGGGTGTCTGCTAAAAATATATATATAATGTTTGGGGGTTCTGAGTAATTTTCTAGCAAAAAAATGATGATTTTTACATGTAGGAGAGGAGTGCCAGAATAGGCCCAGATGGGAAGTGGGTAAAGTAGAAAAGAGGGCATCCCATCTGCTCTCTTACAGAGTTTGTATCTTTGTATTTCTCTCAGATGAAGTTCAGGGTGTTTTTAACCTCCCTGGCAGTATTCCCGAGTCTGGCTCGGGGTGGAATTTCAGAACCAAAAGCGGTAACCCCGAGCCAGACTCAGGATTGCATCGCAGGATCCAGGAAGAGCTTTCTTGCCCTGTCCCCTGGATCCTGCAATGTCTCCCCGCAGTGTGAGTGGCTCGTCCTCCGCTCGATTCATCATTCCCTGTGAGCATTGCAACGCACGGGGACGGAGAACGGCGCCAAATTCAAAAAGTGAAACACACACAATACATACAGTATACTGTAATCTTACAGATTACATTACTGTATGTAATTATTTCACATTCCTTTTGTCACTAGTGGTTTCTCCAGTGGCCTACATGCAGTTTTATATTATAAAAACTGTTCTTTCTGCCTGGAAACTGGAGATTGTCCATAGAAACCATAACCGTCCCTTTACATCAAAAGTGGTTTTAGACCAGCTAGAAAACAGCGATAATAAATTAGAAACACTCGCAGAATTGAGCGATAGTGATTTGTGGGGAGATCCGTCACCAAACACTGAAAGTAAACGACAGCGACAATTCTGCAACTGAGCAAATTTCAGTGTTTTTGATTTGATTACATTATTGAATAATTTTTATTATTGTTATATTATTATTTGGTATAATTATTTATAGTTATTTATCATATTATAATTTATGATTTTGTGTTTCAAACTTTATCATACCCGGGATATCTACTAGACTCTGGTTTGGACAGATTTAAGTGAATTATTCCTAAGAATTACAGGCCTACAATATAAAACTCCAAATTTCCATGCAAAATAATTGTACCGCTTTCAGCATCAAAAATCTGAAATAATCATACCGCCAGGGAGGTTAATATCACCCTACAATATGTCACAGGACAGTTAATAAAGATGACCTGTCTCATCCTGCTTATTCTGGACAGGCAGGGCCGGGACTAGGGGTGGGCAGGAGGGGCTGCTTCCCTGGGTGCAGTGGTATCATGTGAGGTGGGAAGCTCCACGTGGAGTTTTCCCGATGCTACAACGTGACAGATGTATTGACAGCAGCGTTACTACCAGGGCTTTTTTTTCTCAGACAAATAAAACTGCAGAAAATCCCCCTTTCCGAGTCATCCCTTTTCTCCACCCCTACCCACCTCTGAGCACCATTCCCTGGTTCCATCCCCTACCCACCTCCCAGTGCTGACCTTTTAGACAATACAGAACCAAGTATCATTTTGTAGTGCTAAGTAATTTGTATTTGTAACCAGCAACAATAGACCCCCTAACAACAATGGACCACCCACAAGAAAATCCCCCTCCAGCAACAATAGACTCCCAGCAGCATCAACAGATCTCTGCACAGCCAGCATCAATAGACTCTCCAGCATCCAGCAACAATAGATCCCTCCATTAACAGTATATCTGTCCCAGCAACAACTGACCCCCCAGCAACTTAAGACCCACCCCCAGCAACAATATGTCCCCCAGGAGCAACAATAGACCTCCTTAGAAACAATAGACCCCCCTGCAAAAATAGATCCCCTCCAGCTAAAATAGATCCCCCAGCAGTGAACATCAATAGACCCTGCAGCACACCCCAGAACCCCTTGCCATTACACAGTCAATCCTGGAGATGGCGAAACTGCATTCTCCCGCATTCCCGCTGAAAAAAAGCCCTGGTTACTACTACTGTTAGCATTGAGCTGGAGAGGAGGTTTGGGCTGTGTTCTCTCTCCCCTCCAGGTTCTCCCTCCAGTCACTGCCATGATCCTCGATTGGGACTGTCAGATCAGGACTGACCAGGGTTTGCTTAACTGCCACCATCCCTTCCCAGCAAAGAATGTGGGTAGAGGGCGGGTAAGCAAACCCTGCTCAGTCCCAATCTGACAGCCATTCTGTAGTGCGGGTTACCATGGTCGTGATCCCATACCCCCTCACCTCTACCTGCTGGCTGCCTGTCAAAACTATGCAAAGCAGCTTCCCCTAGTCTCCTCCTCAACTATGAGGTGTCAGGATGAGGAGGAGCCTGGGAAGAAGAACATTCCACAGACATCTGCCACACTGAATCTAAGGTCTGTGTGTTAGGGAAGGAGGAATAGTACTGAGGACACAACTGGGACAGTGGGGAGGGGGGACAGAGTAGCATATATGTGTGCTTGGGATGAGATGAGGGCACAGTGCTGGGGATTAGAGTGTGGGCAGACAAAGGTATAGGGGCGGGAGGGAGAGGAGCAGATTGAGCCTTCTCTCCTCTCCCGTCTGTGTGTGTGTGGGGAGCGAATTGTTAGTGCTGGCTTTGGGCAGTGTGAAAGAGAGTGTAACAGATACTCTCGGTTTAGACAACTGCAGCCAGCAACCCTGCTGGGAAGCCATAGTCCAGTCTGAATAATGAGTCCGGGTTTCAGGTAGTTTGAAACCTGGACACATGATTCCAAATGCGAACTGTCCAGGTGAATCCTGGATAGGTGGCAACCCTAAGTGGATGGGGGGTAAGATTTGTTCTAGGAGGGGGGATTTGAAAGGGATTTGAGCTGTGGGGAGCAAACATTTATGCTGGGTTAGGGATTGCATGGGGGGGATTTGTACTGGGAAGAGGGGGGATTTTTGTTTGGGAAGAATTTAGAATTTCAAAGGGAATTAATACTTAGGGGGTAAGAGTTCAGATTAGTGCTCAAGTTTTTTTTGGGGGTGGGAGGGAATTTTTGCTGACACACAATGTTCATACATCTTGGGGGAGGGCGCATTTGGCATCTTTGCTCTGGGTGCTAGATTACCTAGTCCTGGCACTGTGGACATGTATGGGGTGCACATCTATCTGCTCTCAAATACCACCATTGTTCATTAGGTCTGTCAGCACAGATGTTAGTATTTATTAAAATGAAGTGAGACGCCATTCACACAGGGGCAACACGACTTGCAGGTCGCCTCAGCGAGGCGACCTGCAAACGACTGCCCGGGCGACTTGCAAAACGACTTCTGTATAGAAGTCTATGCAAGTCGCCCCAAGTCGCCCCCGAAGTCGTACAGGAACCTTTTTCTAAGTCGGAGCGACTTGCGTCGCTCCCCTTAGAACGGTTCCATAGCACAGAACGGGAGGCGACTTGTCGGGCGACTAGGTCACCTGACAAGTCGTCTCTGTGTGAATAGTGTCGAAAGTGTAGAATGTTGCTAGCATTCTGTGACTGAGACATGTTATGTTATGTTATCTGTCCGATGGATTGTTAACCCAGACAGAAGATTTTTTCTGTAAAAATTATCTTCAGCTGAGTGTCTGTAGTGCATGTTCAAACCTTAATAACATAACTAATAACATATTCGATTT
The DNA here is from genome assembly GCA_037953035.1 of Aquarana catesbeiana. NCBI lineage: Eukaryota > Metazoa > Chordata > Amphibia > Anura > Ranidae > Aquarana > Aquarana catesbeiana. The sequence continues at coordinate 1,947,585 of JBBHAA010000143.1, read as the reverse complement.
TTCACTCCAGCAGTATATAATGAGTTTGGAAATTGTAGAGAAATGCTTAAATAATGCATTACAGTTTAACTATACCCATTCGATTTTAGACGACTAAAATGAGTTTTAGCCCAGGTTCACACTGACTGCGGAAATGAAATGGTGCGAGTTCAGCTAAACTCGCACCATTTAATTCCCGCATGTCAGTCCCGATTTCGGTGGCGATTTCAGAGACATCTGTGCGGGTTTCTGCACAGATGTCAATGGAAACCCCACCACAAAATCACCAAAAAGTAGTACAGAAACTACTTTTGGAAATCAGTGTGGCGCCACAAATGCGATGTCACACCAATTAGGACGATGCCATCGCCAGCAATAGCCACTGATTTGACATGTCAAATCGCACCAATGTGAACCAGGGCTAAGTTGACTAAAATGTACTAGAGATTTAGCTGACTAAATACGACTAAAACTAAAACACTTACAGAAGACTAAAATGGGACTAAAACTAAAATGCCATTTTAGTCCTAAGACTAGGACTAAAACTAAATCGAAACTTGCTGCCAAAATTACCACTTTTTGAATGGATCAAAAAAAAACACACCACAGGCATTTAGAAGGTGGCAGTATCTCCTCCTGAACACCTGCAAATGGTCTTTGAAAAAAGATCAACCGGCAGAGGGGATGAAGGTTGTATAAATTGGACTAATGGAACAGAAGTTTTCTTTTAGTGCATACTGTACTTCTGGTACAATTATGCTATCAATAGCACATCTAAGCTACAATTTAACTTAATGTGTTACTGATAAATTGAGTATATTAAAGACGTACACTGATCACAAAAACTTTTATTTCAATAAAGTCATCAGTAGCCACAAAAGATATACAGTAGTACATCCACTTGGTGTGCACAAACGACCCTTGCAAACAAGATATAATAAAAATAGCAATGACACCATCACTGTGCTGTACATAGCCTGTGTAGACAGCAGAATTGTGGGAAGGACCCAGCAGGCCCCACCTACTACAGGCTGCCTGCAGAAAATTACAGGAGGGGGCGGAGACAAGACCAGTCACCCTGTACAAGTGGAGAGAGCAGCAGTGACAAGTCTTTGTTATAGGAAGCTCCTGCACAGAGGCAGACTTCCAATTTTACACTGGATTACTTTTTGGCCCTCCCTTTCACAAAAATGTGAAAATAATTATTAAAATGTGTACCATTGGGTATTTTTATGCTTCAAGGCAGCACTTTCCATTTATCGGCCTCAGGTCCCAAATTCTTGGAAGAGACCAGTGGGGCATCTGCACTCATGCTGGCCCTTTTAAGATGGCAGCAAGGAAAAGGGAAGAAGAAGGCCAAAGTGCCTATGGGGGCCTACCTAAGGAAGGGCATTATCATGGTAGCCTGAAACTGTTCAAATGGAACACTTTTGATATGTTTTTGTAATTGTTTTCATTCATTTAATACACTTTAGGTGAAGCAATCCTGTTTGTACTTTTTAATTGCACTGTACTACATATTTACCAATGTGCTGATCACCACACCTGTTGGATATAAATATACAGTATCTCAAAAAAGTGAGTACACCCCTCACATTTTTGTTAATATTTTATTCTATCTTTTCATGTGACAACACTGAAGAAATAACACTTTGCTACAATGTAAAGTAGTGAGTGTACAGCTTGTATAACAGTGTAAATTTGCTGTCCCCTCAAAATAACTCAACACACAGCCATTAATGTCTAAACCACTGGCAACAAAAGTGAGTACACCCCTAAGTGAAAATGTCCAAATTGGGCCCAAAGTGTCAATATTTTGTGTGGCCACCATTATTTTCCAGCACTGTCTTAACCCTCTTGGGCATGGAGTTCACCAGAGCTTCACAGGTAGCCCCTGGAGTCCTCTTCAACTCCTCCATGACAACATCACGGAGCTGGTGGATGTTAGAGACCTTGCACTCCTCCTCCTTCTATTTGAGGATGCCTCACAGATGCTCAATAGGGTTTAGGTCTGGAGACATGCTTGGCCAGTCCATCACCTTTACCCTCAGCTTCTTGCTTCTTTTTTTTTTTAATCAAAAAGGTTTTTATTGCTCAAAACACAAACAATACAGTTATACATGAATCATAATACACTTCATCCATGTACTGGACTATCTATCAATCAGGTGATACAATTTACACCCTATAACTTTCAACATTTTGACCATTGTGTCCCGTCTAATCTAACCAAGGGTATGTTCTCCAACTACCTCACACCATCCTCCTCCGTCTCTAGTTACCCATTTCCTACAGCCTCACAATGTATTTGTCATGTAACCTAACTACCAACCGTCCGGTTGATACCCCAATCCGTCTTTGATTTTAAGCGCTTCTCAACAGTCTCATCTGAACCAGTTCCATGGGGCTTATGCCAGGCATGTCTAACCACGGGTCCCATAATTTGTCAAATTTTCCAGGGTGCCCCCTGTGCTGGTATATATATTTTTCCATTATGAGTGTTTTCCCCATGTGTTGTATCCATGTTGTGCATCAAGGTGGCGTAGCAGATTTCCAGCCCATAAGTATTATTTTTCTGGCCTGAAACAATGCTCTTGCAAAGGCAACTCTTGTCACCTCCTCCGCAATCACCCCCTTCAGAACTCCCAGTAAGCAACACAGCGGATCTAGAGGAACATTGGTCTTGAACACCTGATTCAGTGTAGCCAAGACCTCCGTCCAATACCTATGGAGTTCGGGGCAACGCCAGAGGAGGTGAATCAAGTCTCCAGCCGCTGCTCTGCATCTGCCGCACAATAAGTCAGGTGCTCTGCCCATTTTGTAGAGTTTTACAGGGGTATAATGTACTCTCAGTAGTATATATAGTTGGGAGACCTTTTGAGCCACGTTTAACGAGCAAGTGTTAACTGCTTGCAGAGCCTCTTCCCACATCTCCCCTGAAATTGGGCCTAAATCTGCCTCCCATTGAGCTGCTGCCCTTGTGGGGTACCCATCTAAGAATGACGATGTTATAGCATTGTGAATTTATGCCTTTAGTCTCTGACGCCTCCTGCATCATACGAAAAACAGGCGTGGGGGACTGGGACCAGTCCATAGCTTCCCCTTGGGCTCTAACAGTGTGTTGTAATTGTAAATAATAAAAGAACATATTGGGAGGCAAAGAATATTTAGATTGTAAATCCTTAAAAGAGAGTAATGTCCCATTGCGAAAAACATGACTCAAGTGAGTGATACCCCTGTGGCGCCATCTGGGTCCTTGTTGGATCTTGGCCAGTTCTGTGTAAATTTTATTTTCCCATAGCGGGCTATATGTGGTGAACCCTGTCACATTTTGTAATTGTTTGGACTTATTCCATACCTTCTGAAGGAGTGTATATGTAGGCATTTGCTTGTTGGGCCTTTGGAAAAGGTGGGCTTCCAATTCTTTGGGAACAGATTCTGCTCCCGTGCCAATCAGCATTAGCTTAGCAGATGAGCCTATCGGCAAGGGGGCCATGGCACCTATCAAATGTTGTAATTGTGCTGCCAAGTAGTATATCCAAGGGTTGGGGAGGGCGAGACCCCCCTCCTTTGGACATTGCAATTGTTCTAGTTTAATTCTGGGGGGCCTGGTGTGCCATAATAACAGCCTAAATAAAGAGTTAACCACTCTGAATATCTTCAGCGTGATAACTACTGGCGTGTTATGAAGCATGTACAAAAACTGTGGCATCAGAATCATCTTTATGAGATTAACATTCCCTGCCAGGGACATTTTAAGTTTGTTCCATACATTTATTTTATCTCTAAACCGCGATAACAGAGGGTAAATGTTTAGGCTACAAAATTCAGTGAGTTTGGGTGAAATGAATATGCCTAAATATTTGAAGGTGGAGACTATGGGTATCTGACTTGGGGGCCTCTCATTCGTTACCGGGGACCCATCTATAAACATTAAAGCTGACTTAGTCCTGTTTATAGTGAGGCTCAAAAAACGACCAAACTCCCTTATAAGCGACATTACCTGATCCAGGGACCCCTCCACATCTTCCAGAAATAAAAGCATGTTGTCGGCATAAAGCATGATTTTTTCATGCAGTTCGCCATATTGAAATCCCCTAATCTGTGGGCATTCTCTCACCTGCGCTGCAAGGGGCTCAATGGCCAACACAAAGAGCAGGGGAGACAGGGGGCACCCCTGTCTAGTCTCCCTACCCAGTCCGAAGGCATGCGACATCCTATCTGACATGCGTATGGCTGCCTGTGGTGTGTCATACAGCAAACTTGGCCAAGACCGCCCACAGATACCTCCAGCACACGCTGTCAAACGCCTTGTTGGCGTCGAGAGACAACAGAGCTCTATGACCAGTGGACTCCGAGGGGGTCTGCATGTTTAAGTATAGTCGTCTGAGATTGGTCGCTGTAGACATTCGAGGCATAAAGCCTGCCTGATCTGAGTGGACAATAGACCGGACGATCCTGTTAACCCGCATGGCCAGCACTTTAGCTAGTATTTTAATGTCGCTCTGTAACAGCGATATAGGCCTATAGGAGCCAGGGTCTAAAGGGTCTTTACCCACTTTAAGCAGTAGTATGATATTGGCCTTAGTCATGGTGGTGGGCAACTTTCCTGATTTAAATGAGGCATTGAATACTTATAGCAGTTTGGGTAATATCACTTCGCCATATTGGGTATAAACCTCCGTGGGAAGCCCATCGTCCCCCGGAGCCTTACAAGTAGGAAAGAAGGCTGCAGCCTCCCTCAGCTCATCCAGCATGATTGGTGCTTCCATCTCTTCCCGTGCCTGGTGGGTCAGAGTTGGAAGTTTTATTATGCCCATATATGTCTGCAGCTCCTCGTCTGTGTAGTTGTCACAAGGTTTGTATAACTCAGCATAAAATGATGCCAATTCATCTATATTTTTCTCCGGATCATTCACCAGATGTCCCAAAGAGCTACGTATCGCTCCTATAGCGGGGGATGACTGTTGAGATCTGGCTATTCTGGCCAACAGTCTACCGGTCTTTTCACCTTCTTCATAAAATGCTTGTTTGGTGAAGAACCGTTTGCGTTCCGCGGCGGAGGATCTCAAGCAGTCCAGAGATTCCTGAGCCGATATCCATGCCTCCCTCGCCGATGGGCTCATCGGCTAAGCTTATGCTGATTGGCACGGGAGCGGAATCTGTTCCCGAGGAATTGGATGCCTCACTCGCAGACTCCGATGAGTCTATAACAAATGCAAGTTCCAATTGCTTCACCCGGTCTTCCACCTGCACCAATAAGGCTGAGGAATTGTGTTTTATGGCTGCTATTTCAGCTATGAATGTACCTCGTAGGCAAGCCTTAAAGGCATCCCATCTCATTAGTAAATCAGTTTGTCTCTGGTTGTCAGAAAAGTATTGTTCTATCTGTTTCGTTACTCTATCATGGAACTAAATAGTTTTAGCCAAAAGGCATTCAGTTTCCATGGCGCCCTAGGTAGGGAGGTCACCGGTCTGGTGATAAGATAAGCGGCCAGTAAGGAGTGATCAGAGACCCCCCGAGGGGAATATTCCACCTTATGGAGAATACTTAAAAGTTGCGGGGACCCCACGCACAGGTCTATACGGGAGAGTGACCCATGGGTTTTGGAGGAGCATGAGAATTGTTTTGTCAAGGGATGTTTAGCTCTCCACAAATCCGTCCACCCCACCTCTAACAGCAGTCTGCTCAAAATGGTACCCCTGCTCCCGGAAGGCGGTCGAGCTGGGGCATGCCTGTCAAGTCTGGGATCAAGGTAGCCATTAAAGTCTCCCATAATCATTATACAAATATCAGGTTTGTCAACCAGGTAAGTCAAGAGGAGCTGCAGTACCTCCCTAGAGAATGGGGGGAGATATACACAAAAGCCATTATCAATGTTAAAGTATACAGTCTGCAATGTAAAAATACAAATCTACCCAAAGGATCTATAACTGCGTCCAATTCCTGGTAGGCCAAGGATTTGTGTACCAGCACACTCATGCCGCGGGAATATGCAGTATGAGTGGAATGGTATGCCTTGCCCAGCCAGGAATATTGCAGAAAACCAACCGTGTCCCTTGTTAGATGGGTCTCCTGGAGGCTCACTATGGCGGGGTGAAACTTTTTCAGGCAAGTGCTTATCATAGTGCGTTTCATGGGGTCATGAACTCCGCGGACATTCCACGTCACAACCTGAGTGTTCGCCATGTTTGGTGAAGTAAGGTGTCATGTCCAAGGCTTGAATGCCTCTTCGCCCCCGTCTCAGGCATTAAAGAGTCAGTGTGCACATCACAAACACAGAGTTCCCTGGTGCGTCGTTCGGCATTGGTTTGGTATGCTGACATGAGGCATCTGTGGAAGCGTATACGTAATAGTTCCAAATGGAAGTAGTGTCATTCGGAGCAATGAGAATGTGTATGGCAGACCTAAACCAGTCCGTCGGGTGTAGGCAACTGTCCCACACAGATCAGAGGGAGATTCCCTCATTCCGCCTTTACACCCTGAATCGTGTTGTAAACTTGTGCCAACAGGGCACTGTGACAGACCTAGCCGGGACAGAGGCTGTTGGAGAGGACTGAATGTGAGCCTCTTGCCTACAGATTATGGGCCTTGGCATTTGGGGTACCCTTGAGGTGTTGTTACTTTGGCTTCAGGTCCTTGTCCCCCAGGACACACAGACTCTGGGGACCCTGTATTTGCCATAGTAGCAATAGTAACTGAGTCATACTGTTGGGACTCATACTGTGAGAAGATGCTAATGTCATCAACTCCACTCACCTGTCTGATGTCAGCTATAATGTGTTTAATGTAAATGAGTTTAGTCTGGCTTACCACAGGTTCTAAGGGTATTCAACTCATTGTTGTTTGTTCTAATTAACCCTGTGTTGATGTTTATGGTAATGTGTGTTAATTGAATGAGCTGATCACATTAGCCACCAGGACTGGCTAGGAGACGAACAGTCTAGGCTGAGGAGGGGGGAGATTGTTGTTTGTATTGTTAATTGTAATTAGCTCCTGCTATTGTGTTTATACTACTGTGTGAAGCTCGGTGCCCACAAGTCTGTGTCCTACAGGTCATGTCTCTGAGTCATCTGGTCTGGGTAAATGATTAGTTAATTAGCTCATGGTAATTAGGTTACAGTTGTATTGTTAGAGGAGGTTCCAACGGCATATAAAGTCTTGTAATTTTGATTCTAAATAAAGTCAGTCCATGTTAGCAACAAGCAAGTGTCACCTTGTTTTGTGCTCTGAGAGGTTGGAATATCTGATATCTGTATCCAGACTACAAGGAAGTGGTATACTGACAGAAGCACTCAAGCGGAGTGTGGGACGTTCCATGACAGGCACCTTTTAACCCACCCCTTCAACTGGGGCAAATTGATTTTCTAAAAAATTCCCATGGCTGTAGCTATCTCACAGTAGTGTCAGTTGTTTCTTAGTGAATCACTTGTAAACAAAGCTCTTGTCAAGCGCTAACTTTGAGAAAATATGAACAGTGTCCAGCATTGTAAATTGTAGACTCTAAATGTCTATGAGCTACATATCGACCCCCTGACTCCACGTAGCGGGTATCAGTCTCCCATGTCGGCTTCTCTGTGCCTCCTGAGATCCTGTTCGTTGCGGTCCAGCCAGGCGGATGCTTCTGATGCAGATTCAAAGAAGGTTGACTGCCCTCTGGCAGTGATGCGTAGTTTGGCCCTCCTGCCCTGCACCTCAGCCGAGAAGTCAGGATAGAATGAAACTTTGTTTCCATTGTAGTGCACTGCACCTCTTTCCCTGGCCAATCTAAGTATTATCTCTCTGTCCTTATAGTTCAGGAGCCTGGCCAGCATGGATCTAGGTGGGTTACCCGGGGAAGGGGTCTTGGTGGTGTACGGTGGGCCCGTTCCACCGCAAACAGCGTGGTGAAGGCATCTTTGCCAAATATGTCCTGTAGCCATGCTTCTGTGAACGCCGTGGGGTTCCTGCCTTCCACCTTCTCCGGGAGCCCCACAATGCATAGGTAGCGCTGGTAGATTTACAATCTACCGCAGATTAGGTAAATTTAGTGAATTGTGTGTTAGGAAGGTTCCAGCTTGGCTGACGTTGTGTGTGCTTCCGTGCTGACTGGTGGGAGTCGATGTTACCATTAGTCAGTGTTGGAAGGGCAACGTGTCGAAGTGTGTGGATGCTCCTCTGTCTCGGAGGCAAGCTCAGTGGAGGTGATCCTCCGAGTTGCATTCTGGGAAGGGGGAATTTATGGGACAGACGCCATGTTCTAAGGTCATTTTACAGCCACCTGCTGGCCCTCCTGGCCGACAGGTATGCGTTAAGGAGCTACCTTGTGGTCCTCCGATCGGGAGGCCCATGATGCTGCGGTGCAGGGGTGGGTCCAGAGGCTTGTCTGGGGCCTACCACAGCGGCCGAGGAATGGTCCTGAGCTGTCGGTCCTGTGTGACAAAGCTGGACAGCCGAGGAGATCCCAGGGGAGGACCCGTCTTGGAGAGATCATGCAGCGTGCTGGTCTATAGAGGGGCCTGGTGACTTGGTTGCAGGATGTATCCAAAAGAAGTAATTATACAGCATAGTGTTGCCGCTTCGGCTTAAAGGTTCAGGCACTGTGACTGACTGTTCACTGCAGAAGATCTGATACATCCTGTGGCAGAGGATCATGCAGATTTACCCCCCCAAATAAGTCTGTGGCAGATACTTTAGATTCGTGCTGCGTACTGGTTGCTAGACCGGTGAGAGAGGCCTATCCAGACGAGCAAAGAGTGTGTCCCATGAGGGGAACGCATTCCACATAATTATTTGAATTCTACCGGGACATTTGTTGCTAAGATCTTGTAAGAAGATATTTGAGTTTCTCCTGAAGGTTTCCTTTTCCGTCTCTTTCCTGCTACTTCATAAAGTTTGACTGTTTAATAAAGCATTGAAAACGAACTTCAGTGTTGGTGCGTGTGTCGTCCAGCAGTAAACTCAATGGAACCCCTAGACCCGGTGCCAGTGAAACAGAGGGAAGCAAAGTGAAGGTAACAGACCCGCTTAAACCAGCAGCTCCACCATGAGTTAGTGCTACATGTGGGGGCGTCGTCCGGGATTTGTTGACCGACAATTGTTGCAACCCAGTGGAGTGTTTTACCAGGAGTTTACAGAGAGAGAGCTGGACTTTGAAAAAAAAAATCTTTTCAGGAAGAGGAAAGGTTAAACTGCAGGACTTTTCTTTTGGGTGCGTAGACGCTGGGTGCCAGAAGAGGCCCGGGAGCTACGTGACTGAAAGAACAAGTGGGAGGAGTTACTCTACTTGCTACCGTGTGGGACGCGTGTAGTGTGCTTGGCGCCAGAGGAGAAGAGAAGCCTCGTGATCGTGCTGAAAAGATCAGAGTGTGGCCATGTCTTTTCCGGCATTGCAATCGGTTGTGGGACTCAGAGTGTTCCCTGCAAGCACCGTGATGAATACTGTGCAATCTGGAACTCTGCTCACAGATACTGGAGTTCGAATGAAACCGCAGGGGAAGTTTGTCCTGTATACCTTGGGAGATGTTGAGGGACTGGGCATGACCTGCCATCGATGTGGAGGATTGGCCGTACATCTTCGTCCATTCGGCCGATGTCCGCAGTGTGGAGAGTATTTGTTTGTAGTGGAGCCACCTACTATGCCACCCCGTGCCTACCGGATGGATTGGGTGACAGGTATTGCTACAGTGGAAGCTGCTATCACTACAGAGAGAGAGCAACAGGCCGCTACATTGCCTGTTGCTACCGACGATGTTTCAGAGAGAGACACTGCATCTGCCGTCTCATCAGGAGACATTACTTTGATTCCTGAGTCCACTACACCTGTTCCTGTGGTGCCTACTCAGAAGAAAGTGGGCTATGTGAAGGCTTCTCGCGGCTGTGGTCGAGGCCTACCCCATAGGTTACCTGAGCCGGAGCTACCAGAGTCTACGTCTGAAACGGGTAAGCCATTGTTGGGGATTGTAAATAAGTATTTGCCAGCAGAAGAATTGAAAGACTCGGAAATAGAATCCATGTCCGATCTTTCTGGGGATGATGACTTGTTCGAGACCATGTCGCAAGAGCTATTGTGGTCACAAGGCGAGGATGTTGCCTCCACAATGACCCTTCCTAAATGGACTGCACATGAGTTCTGGGAAGACGTCGCCCTGTGTGGAGACGCACAGTGCTGTTGCTGGGACTTTGTCAAAAGTCATTGATTCGCTACAGACACCGGCTGGGTCTATGGTGAAAAAGTCATTAGACTCCTGTGTACCGCCTGGTATGGGAAAAGACAGATCTTTGCCAAAACTTGCTCGCTTGCAAAGGATGTTAAACAAGCATGTGGCCGCAGAGTATGGATTAGAATTCCCTTATGTGCCCCAGGATGTCATGCGGGAGATTGAAGCTAATCGAGAACTTTGGTACAATGAAGCTATTTGGGACTACTTGTCTGTGCCTAAGCCCTTTAGAAAGACTGGATGTTCTGTCCAGATGGATGAACGTTTTAACGAATGCTTTGTTCATTGGAACTATGGTCGGCATATCTGTGCTGATAAAGTGGTAATCTGCAGACCGGGAAAGGACAATGCTGTATATTTTATCACCACTGTAGATAACGAAGGAAAATATGTGACTCTACCAGATCCTCGGTTTTACTATTACCTTGAAGTTAGCTAGTTAGATAGCGACAGGGCAAAGAGATCTGCGTGGTCAAGATCTACAGATCCTGTTCTGTGTTTAAATCCAAGGACTTCTGTTTGCTAGCCGGATTCCTTTTATAAGAAAAGTTCTTGTGCAGGGATGGACTCCAAAAGTACATATTCTTTCTAATATAAGTCATAGGAAGAGAGTCTCATTTTAAATGAGGCTTTGCCCCTGGTGTTGCGTAGTGTGTATATATGTGTTTAAATATGTTTCTTTTTCAGGGATCATCGGATCAGGTGTATAGCTGGGAGGCTTTTCAGCTAGTTAGTTAGTGAGGTTGAAAAAAAAAATGATATTGTGGTTTTGTTCGCGGCTGTGAACATAATGTTTTATAGATATAAGTCTCATAATGTCTTTTAACTTTCCTTTTTCTCTTCCTTTGCCTATCTAAAGTTCTGAGAAACTCAAATGCTACTCTCAGGCTTGAGAGTTACTGTTACTGCGTTCAGGACAGACGTTGGGGACAATGTCTATTGTAGTGGGGGGGAGTATGTAGCGCTGGTAGATTTACAACCTACCGCAGATTAGGTAAATTTAGTGAATTGTGTGTTAGGAAGGTTAAAAGTTCGCCTCTGTTCCAGCTTGGCTGACATTGTGTGTGCTTCTGTTCTGACCGGTGGGTGTCGCTGTTACCATTAGTCAGTGTTGGAAGGGCAACGTGTCGAAGTGTATGGATGCTCCTCTGTCTCAGAGACAAGCTCGGTGAAGGTGGTCCTCCGAGTTGCATTCTGGGAAGGGGGTATTTATGGGACAGACGCCATGTTCTAAGGTCGTTTTACAGCCACCTGCTGGCCCTCCTGGCCGACAGGGGCCTGGCGACTTGGTTGCAGGACGTATCCAAAAGAAGTAATTATACAGCATAGTGTCGCCGGTTCAGCTTAAAGGTTCAGGCACTGTGACTGACTGTTCACGGCAGAAGATCTGATACATCCTGTGGCAGAGGATCGTGCAGATTTACCCCCCAAATAAGTCTGTGGCAGAGACTTTAGATTCGTGCTGCGTACTGGCTGCTAGACCGGTGAGAGAGGCCTATCCAGATGAGCAAAGAGTGTGTCCCATGAGGGGAATGCATCCCACATAATTATTTGAATTCTACCGGGACATTTGTTGCTAAGATCTTGTAAGAAGATATTTGAGTTTCTCCTGAAGGTTTCCTTTTCCGTCTCTTTCCTGCTACTTCCTAAAGTTTGACTGTTTAATAAAGCATTGAAAACGTACTCCAGTGTTGGTGCGTGTGTCGTCCAGCAGTAAAGTCAACGGAACCCCTAGACCTGGTGCCGGTGAAACAGAGGGAAGCAAAGTGAAGGTAACAGACCCGCTTAAACCAGCAGCTCCACCGTGAGTTAGTGCTACACGTACATTTATTTCTCCTGAGACGGTTCTCGATGTCATCGGTTTTGGCGTTGGCTTGTGCTGATTGCTGTAGTGCACTCCTGGCATCTCTAGTGAGGGGGGGCAGCATATCCTCTACCTCACTGATCCTGCCCTCTACTGCTGTGGTTCTCTCCCTGATCTTTTGGATGTCATGTCGCAGGAGAGACACTGTTTCTGTGAGGCTTCCAAACTGCACTTTCAGTCCATTTACAGACACTGTGCAACTCTGCACTGCATGTAGGATGTCACTCAAAGTGGGCTGCTGTGCCTCTTCCTGCGGGGAGTCAAATCCGCCTGGAGCGAGGCCCAAGGAGCCTTCTAAAGGCAGCGTCTCATCTAGTGCCGAGGCGCCATCTTGTCCATCAGGCTCCAGTGCTAGAGACTGCTGTAGTGAGGGGAGAGCGCCGCTCGGTTCCTGCATCTTCTGTGCATAATACAGCATATCCCTGGGCTGCTCCTTCCCCAACTGTTTCATTGACTTTAATGTCTTACTGCTCGGTTCCTGTGTCTTATCCACGCTGCACGCCACACGCTGAGGCAGAGGGGGGCCGGCGCCATCTTGGCCCTCCATGGCCGCCGCGGCCGCTGCTTCTTTCTCCCCCTTACGGGTCATCATGAGCTCCAGTGACTGTCCGCCGACACTGTGGGGCTGCCTGCAGAGTCAATCTGTACTGGTGGGTCGGTTTTGAGTGCGGATCTTTAGCGGGTGTAGGATCTAGGTAGGATCAGTAGCGGGAGCTCCGTGTATAGCATCCGCTCACATGCCTGTCCAGGCCACGCCGCCACCCTTAGCTCCTTTAGAAAGTCAGTGGCCATCTTGGAGGTGTGTTTGGGGTCATTATGTTGGACTACTGCCCTGCGGCCCAGTCTCCAAAGGGAGGGGATCATGCTCTGCTTCAGTATGTCACAGTATATTTTGGCATTCATGGTTCCCTCAATGAATTGTAGCTCCTCGGTGCCGGAGCTCTATCGAATAGTGCCCTCCATCGAAAAGTGCCCACGCATGCACAGTACGGAAGGCCACTCCAGCTGATATCCCAATCAGCTGAAGTGACATCACCATAGCGTCATAGCGCATGCATACAACGTAGGAGGCATTTTTCAATGGGAGACACCATTTGATGGGCCTGTGTCTAAGTGCAGGTTGCAATTCAGGCAAAACCTGCCGTTCAACACACCAAACCTGCCCTGCAACACAGAGAAAACCCAACCTTGAGCACACTGTAAACCCTCCCTCCGCTGCTTGCATAGCTTTTAATTCTGCCCATCAAATGGTATCTCCCATCGAAAAATTCCTCCTATGATGTGCGCATGCGCTATGGTCACGTCAGCTGATCGGCAATTCAGCTGGAGTGGTCTTCCATACTGCGCATGTGCAGGCACTATTCGATAGAACACCGGCAGCACTCATGCAGCCCCAGACCATGACACTCCCACCACCATACTTGACTGTAGGCAAAACACACTTGTCTTTGTACTCCTCACCTGGTAGCCACCACACACACTTGACACCATCTGAACCAAATAATTTTATCTTGGTCTCATCAGACCACAGGACATGGTTCCAGTAATCAATGTCCTTTTGTTGCCAGCGGTTTAGACATTAATGGCTGTGTGTTGAGTTATTTTGAGGGGACAGAGATTTACACTGTTATACAAGCTGTACACTCACTACTTTACTTTTATTACATAAAATATTTACACAAATGTGAGGGGTGTACTCACTTTTGTGAGATACTGTATGTAAGTGTTACTAAGGTGCAGAAAATCCATTTAGCTGCTTGCAGGGAGTTCAGCTTTTAAGTGACACTAAACTTTGGTTTAAAAGAATATATATATATATATATATATATATATATATATATATATATATATATATATATATATATATATATATTCTAATATGATTTTTAAGCCCCTAATATTGCCCTCAGCCTCCAAATCCCCAATTTCCTTTATTTTTCTAAAGAGTGTGGTTACATTCATTCTCCATGGGTCCACTGTATTTTTTTTTTTTTGTTCTTTTTTTATTTTATTTTTTTTTCTTATTTTTACCACTTCAGTGTTTTCTTTTGAGAGACTTTTTTTTCAACTTATTGTTCAAGACTCGTCTCTTCTCAAGTTCACATCATTGTGGTTTCTTTTCAGATAGAAATGTACAAGAGTTAAAGACACTGAAGATTCCTTCTTTAATAATAATCATGTAAAAAAAAAAAAGAATTGTTCCCGTCCTACCCCTCCCACCCATTATCTACCCTACTCTATCCCCCCCCGCCTTACTCTAGGTGTTTATCCTTTTATCTCTAGTATTCCTTTATTTCCTCCCTTTTCCTTTACCTCCTTCCTCCCCTTCCTTCTTTCCTTTTAATGGTTAACACCTTCTAATTTCTTCTGCCAGTATTTTTCCGAGGTCTTGAATTTTTCCCATCTTGCCCAGACAGATTTACATTTTTCTATTTGCTCTTTGTCTTTGCAACAAAGGAGTTCCATTTTATGATAATATTCCACTTGTTTAATCCAATCTCTTAGATCTGGGCCTTTACTCTTAAGCCAGTTTTTTGGGATCACTCCCTTTGCTGCGTTTAATAATCTTGACATTATGTTTTCCGTATGTTGCTTATTAGAGGAATTAGTATCGTGGAAGAGACAGATCATTCTGTTATTCTCTATCGTCTTGTCAGTTATTTCCTTAATGCTTGTAATAATTTCTTGCCAGTATGAGCTGATTATCGGGCAATCCCACCATATATGTAACATTGTGGCTTTCTGTCCACAGTTTCTCCAGCACATTGGTGTTTCAGCTTGATTGATTTTATGTAGTCTCTCTGGGGTCATATACCACCTAACTAAGAATTTATAATTCATCTCAATAGTTTTTATATCCCATTTTTGATTATATCCTCCTGCGATCATTCTCTTAATTTGTTGGTCCTCTAATTTTGTATCTAATTCTTTTTCCCACTTTTCAATGAAGGGTGGCCTATCTTTTCCTTCTAAGTCTGTCAGGAACTCATATACCTTCGAGATGCCTCCCTTCAATGTCGTTGGTGTTATACAGAGCTTTTCCAATCTATTTAATCTTTCTCCATCTCTAAACGGGTGTGGTGATGTATTTATTAAATGATTTAATTGTAGATATTCCCAATCTCTTAGTTTCCCCCCGAGTTTAATCTCCAATTCTTGTGCCAGTTCCAACTTCCCCTCTACTTGTGATCTCTTTAGTTAGTGGATTTTTTATTTTAAATCTTCAAAAAATATCTTCACCCGGTGTAAAAAAATTTGTTCCCGTAAGGGGTGTCAGTGGTGAGTTATGTGTCCATTTTTGTTTCCAGTGTAGTGCGTTCCAAATTTTTAATACATTTTTTGTCACCTCGTGTGTGTTGGGGTCTAGTGTTCTATATATGTTTAATATCCAAATATTTTTATGAAGCGTAGTTTTACTTAAGGTGTTTTCCATTTCAATCCATTTTTTTTCTTCATTTTCTTTTGTCCATTCTATCATACATGCTATGATGACAGCTTTATAATACCTTGAAATATCTGGTGCTGTTAATCCCCCGTGTTGTCTCTTCCTAGAGATTAGTGCTATTTTTAGTCTTGGTTTTTTATTTCGCCATATAAATTTTGTTATTATTTTTTGTATAATTTTGAAGAAGCTCTGTAGGACCATTATCAGTAACATTTGGAGTTTGTATAGAAGTTTTGGTAGTATAGCCATTTTGATCATGTTAACTCTACTGATCCACGAAAGTGCTTGTATGTTAACCTTCTTCGCTTCTGTCTTTATCTCGTTTAAAAGTGGGATGTAATTTGCAGGGTAGATTTTCTCAGATGATGCTGTTAATTAATTCCTAGGTAGGGAAGCTCCCCCTTTACCCATGTGAATGAAAATTCTTTTTGAAGGGCCGAAATCTCTTTTTTTCTTACTTTCATATTTAGTATTTCTGTTTTAACCGGGTTAATTTTGAAATGTGATAATTCTCCATATTTGTCGATTTCTTCCAAAAGATTTGAGAGAGTCTCTCTAGGCTTATTAACATATACAAGGATATCATTGGCGTATGCTGAAACTTTATGCTCTTTTTCCCCTAATCTCACCCCTTCTATCCCTCGGTTATTTCGCAGAGTACCAAGAAAAGGCTCCAGAGATAACACATATAGAAGGGGCGATAGCGGGCATCCTTGCCGTGTTCCATTGAACATTTCAAATACCGGTGACATCTTGCCGTTTACTTTTACGCAAGCCGTAGGTCCTCTGTAGAGATTCGTGATCCACTTCATTATTCTGGGTCCCAGGCCAAGATATTGTAGTGTAGTCATCATAAATCCCCAGTCTACCCTGTCGAATGCTTTTTCTGCATCTGTGGACAGGAGTAGATCTGGGGAGATATTGGAGTTTTTCCTTCTTAGCATCAAGATTGTTTTTATACTGTTGTCCCTTCCTTCTCTTCCAGGGACAAATCCAGTCTGGTCCGGGTTTATCCATAGTGGCATCAATCTTTTTATGCTAGTAGCAAGTATTTAAGCGTATAACTTCGTATCCATATTCAATAGAGCTATAGGTCTGTAGCTTGAACAGTTAACCTTGTCGTTTCCTTCTTTCGGTATTATGGTAATATGTGCCAGCAATGACTCTTTTCTGATGTCCTCATCTTCTCCTATTTTGTTTAGGTATTCACATAGTCTTGGGATCAGTTGGTCTTGGAACTGTTTATAGTATCTAATCGTAAAGCCATCTGGCCCAGGGCTGCTACCAGTAGGGGTTTCTTTTAATGCCATCTTGATCTCTTCTTGCGTTATCTCTTTTTCTAGGTCTATCAGAGCCTCATGTTCGATTTTTGGCAAGTTTGCTTTTTCGAAATACTTTAGGATCTGTTTCCTCCTGCTTTCCATTTGTTGAGTTGTTTCTTGTTTTTTTATTGTGTACAAGGAGCTGTAGTATTGTGCGAAAGCTTGTGCTATTTCCGTAGTTTTGTTCTTTATCTCACCTTTTCCATTTTTTATCTTCTCTATATAATTTAAGGTCTTTTTTTTCCTTCACCAGGTACGTTCGCTTAGAACGTTCGCCAGGTACTTTCCTGCTTTGTTGCCCAACCAAACTTCTCACGTACTACCCTGTTGATTTCCTTTCCATCTTCCTCATCCAGCAGTTCCTTTAGTTGTTCTCTTTTTACAATCAGAGCCTGGTATATTTCTTTTTTAATTTCCTTTTTATGTCTTGTCTCCAGATTTTGGATTTCATTTTGAAGTTTCAACATGTTCTTTCCTTTTTCTTTCTTTCTACTTGCTCCTATGGCTATTAGCTTACCCCTTATAACAGATTTATGTGCCTCCCATAGAGTTGCTCTTGGCAAATCTGAGGTATCGTTTTCTCTGAAGTATTCTTCGATCTCTTCTTTTATGGTTTTTTCAATATCTTTGTCTTCCAGAAGCTTTTCATTGAGTCGCCATGCGTTTCTTCCCATAAGCTCTCCCTGTAAATTCACCTGCATAGCAACCGGGGAGTGATCCGATGCTGTTGTTTCAATTTCTATCTCCAGTATTTCCTCTAAAAATCTATGTTCCATCAAGATGTAATCCAGTCTGGTGTATATTTTGTGGACTGTCGAGAAATACGTATAATCTTTTATACGCGGATGCCATGTTCTCCATACATCTACTAGTTGTAGGTCTTGGAGTTTTTTTTTTTTTTTTTTCTTCATTTGAATTCTGTCTCTATCTGGTGCTGTAGATGTAGAGTCTTGACTGTGATCCATGACAAAGTTTAAGTCACCTGCTACTATCAGCTTGCCCTGTTTAAATTCAGACAAGTCTGTTAATTTCTCCGCAAAAAATTTTTGGGGATTTCTGTTAGGGCAATAAATATTTGCTAATGTGTACTTTATACCCTGTATAGTCCCTATGAGAAAGAGAAAACGCCCTTCCAGATCGGCTTTTATTTTTTCTACAGTGAATCCAATCTTTTTACCAAAACCTATTGCAACCCCTTTTGATCTCTTAATTGGTGAGTCTCCATAATACCATTTGGAGATGTTCTTTGAATATAATCTCACGTTTGAATCCTGCATTATGTGTGTCTCCTGTAAGAAGATTATATCAGCTTTTAATCTTTCCAGTTCCCTCAAGATTAACCATCCTTTTTGGGGTGAATTCAAGCCTCGGACGTTGTGTGTCAAAAATTTGACTTTATTTGATCCTGCCATCAACATTTTTGATTACCTGGATCCTCCATCCAAGAGATCGGTAGAACACCAATATTTTCGTTAGTAAGGCAGTCTTCAACCTTCCCCTATCCTCCCTCCCATTTAATTCACCCACCCTCGCTGTCAATATCCCACCTCCTTCCCTTTTCCCCGCCCCCCCACCTCCCCTTTTACCACCCCCACCCCCCACCCCAACCCATTGAACATTGGACCTATAGGTCATGAGTAGGTAGCCTATGATTTTAAGGTTTCTTATCCCTACTCCTATACCCAAGGTGGAAATCTACTTGGCGCCTCGCACCGCTCTTTCCTGTGCGCCTAGAGTGGAGATTACAGAGAGCATCGTCACCACCGGGCCTCTCTCCCCCACCCCCCCTCCGATACCTCCCACACTCTTCCTCTTCTTGTTTTACCTTACCAACTGACATCTCCTGCCCCCTCCCCCTCTTCCCTTATTCTATTTCCTGGGTACCCGCTGCCATTGTGCTTCGTCCCCAACTGCTTGTCTGCTCTCCTGATGGTTTCTTCCGGGTTTTTTGGCAGGGGAATTTCTAAAGTTCTGCAGAAATCTGGGATTTCCTCAGGGAATCTCAGTTTCGCATTTCTTCCATTTCTTTTAACTAATAAGCACGCTGGAAAGCCCCAGTTATATTGGAGTCCATTTTCCTGTAGGGTTTTTAACAATGGTTTTAGCATCCTCCATCTTCTCAAAGTTTCTTGGGAAAGATCTTGATATATCTGAATTTCCTTTCCTTCATATACAATTGGTGGTTTCCCCTTTATGTTTTTCCAGAATTGACTTTTACCCTCCAGACTCTCAAAACGAACTAAGATGTCTCTCAGGGACTCGCTCGGCAGGCCCGCTGGTTTTCTTATTCTATGGACTCCTTCGATCTTTAATTCCGTCTTTGTTTCGCTAGGGCTGGATAAGTGTAGCACTCGCCCAATTATGTCTTTTAGATCTTCTGTTTCTGTTTGAGGCGATTCGGGGAGTCCTCGGATTCTTATGTTTTTCCTCTTTTCCTTGTTTTCTTGATTCTCAAATCTATACGCCTGTTCTTGCTGTTCTTGCTTTAACATTTTTATTTCTCCTTTTAATTCTTTTATTCTTCTTGAGTGCACGTCTACTTTTTTTTCCACTTCCTCTACTCTCGCGAGCAGATGCCCCATGTCTTTATGAATTTTTGTCATTTCTGATTTTAATGAGCTCTCCAGAGCCGCGAACATTCTTTCCATGTCTGTCATTGTTGGTAATTGGGCTATTGTCTGATCACCTGATGTTCCGGAGGGATTCTCTATTTCGACTTCTTGTTCTGATCTAATATCTGGGATTGAGCTGTTATCCATAGTTGTTTTAGCCTGACTCTTTTTCTCCTTCTTTTCTTTGGATTCCAGCTGTCTTCCCTTGTTACTTTGTTGTTTTTCTGCTGCTATAGCAGCCCCTTCTTCCTCTCCTACTTGCGTTACATATCTGTGCATCGGACCAGCAGTGGGACTGGTGCTAGGCCGCAGGGATTTTGCCACCACTCCTCCGCCCCTATCACTTTTACCCCTCATGAGGGAAGAGAAAAAAAAAAGGGACTCGAGCCTTGCTTTGTTATGCACAGACTTCCTTATCTATTTTACTTGCCTACCTCCAGTCCCTTTTAAAATACTGTTTCTAAGTGCTATTAGGTATATACCACAGGTTTTCAATACAAATTTTCCCTAGAATTACAACAAATCTTTGATTAGTTGTTCTCCTTTGGGCTATCTTCCTTGAGCTTATCCGCCGCAGCAGTGATTAGATACTTAAAGTCAATTCTTTACCCATCATACCGGCAGATTTATATCTCACGTTTTCTAGTTAAGATTATATTACTTATCTGGGATCCAGTGGTAGTCCGTTTCCACATTAGATATGGGTCTCAGTACAACTTTCAGGGAGAGGAGACTTCTGTTTCGGCGTCACTGTATCCACATCTTCTAAATCTAAACAAAGATTTTATCCTAGGGTACAGGAACTTATCAAACAGTTAGGTCAGGTTAATTGTCCTGTAAAGGGGATAAGCTCTATGGCTCCTTCCAACGCAGGCTTATCTTAAGACTTTCTCTCCATATGTGTTGTCCCTGCTCCCTTTTCTCTTTTCTTTCTTTTCTTCCCTTTTCCTTTGCAGGTCACTGGTCCCGTCCTGTTGATCTATCTCTATACAATGCTGTTACCTATATCAGACAATGGCAGAAAAGCTTGGTATAAGCCCTGTCCCTTAATAACAATCGTTGTTGATTCACTTGCTCCGCTGCTGACAGTTTTTCCCCAGTTCTTCTCTTTTTCTATTCCCTTCTCCCCCTATCCTCTCCCCGAACAATGATCGAGTACCAGAGGTCAACAGTGTATGTGTTTCTTCTCCCCTTTTTACCTTTTCCAGACTGGAGAATATGTGTTTAATATTTATTTGTTATTTATTATTTATCTATCAGGGCATAGAAGGTAAACCATTTCTTGTTTCAGTAAATGTTCCTGAGCAGTGGCACAAGAGGGGCGAGCTCCCATGTCACTCTTCTTCTCTTCTAGTATTCATATATATCATATGTATCATAGACTTTTGTATTAAAAGGTGAAGGGTAGAGCCTTTTCAATGTATACAAGCTTATTACTTATCTGGAAGGGGATCGACCTCCTCCTCTAACACCGATTATCCCCTTCTTCTCTCTCTCCTCTCCCCCTCTTCTCCCCTTCTCTCTCTCCCGGAGCCACACTTCTAGAACGCCGCTATAGGTATTCCGTTCAGTAACACGGAGAGGGGAACGAACACAGGAGAACAAGGGCAGCAGAGAGCCTCCTTCGCTCTCCGTGCTTCTCTGCTCTGTCACCCGCTCCACTCCCCCTCGCCTCCTCCTCCGCTCCTTCTAACTAATCCGGCAGTCTCTCCACGGAGGAGAGGGAGAGAGGAGGGGTCGCTCCGGCAATCCTCACGCCCCCTCCTGGGGTCCGCTTCTGGTAGTCCTGTCCCCCGTCTCCAGCACATAAAATGGAAACTTCTCACCTCGCTCCCAGTGGGGTGTCCAGTGCCCCTGAGGGGGGGTCGATGTCGGCTGGTGTTCAGGCTGGTGGACTGCTCGGCTTCATCCATTGCATCGGAGGGGACTCGTGGAGCTAGGCGCCCGGCGTCTCACGGTGCTCCCGTTCTCAGCGCCATTACCAGACTCCTCCCTTCCCGGCATCCATGGGTCCACTGTATGTAGGAATATAGCCACACTCTCTTGCTCACTCCTGAGATGGGCTATAGGATTTGTATAGAGAGGTGCAAATGACTGCAACTAACATGTCTTTCTCATTTCAAACAAACAGATGGGAGGGTAAAAGGAGAGGTTTGGGCGTTTACAGTTACAAGGAGGCAGAAAAAAACCCATAAGAAACAATTTCATGAAAAATAGATTACAGGGCTATTAAGTAATGGATGTGTATGGATTCTTTTGTAGAAAAAAAGATATTGTTTAGTGTCACTTTAACCACTTAAGCTCCGCAAGCTTTTACCCCCTTCGAAGACTGAAAAATTTTTTTTACTTTCTGTTATAAAACATATCCAATAAAAAAAAAGTTATAGCATCTACAATCTATGGGATATATACTGGAGTTTTTTTACATTTTTATACTAGTAATGGTGATAATCAGCAACTTATAATGGGACTGTGATAGCGCAGCGGATAATCTGAATCTAACTATGTAACGGATGTGACGTGCCATCGCCGCCATCTTGCTACTCCCCGCACTCCTCCATAGTAAGGATACTCTGAGAAGGGGGCAAGCGACATCTTGTTACACCCACCGGAGTTTTGCATTTCACAGTTATTTTTAACAGTAAACGGAGCATATTTGGTGAAATACAGTGTTTAGAAATCCAACAGACTGTTTAGATGTTGAATTATAAAAGTAGCGGTGTTCTGTCAGATTAGCAAACCTGTGTTTGCTGCTGCTTTTAAAATTCATCATCTAAACAGTCTGTCGGACTACTAAATACTGTATTTCACCATATATTTTTGATTGAAAATGTATACTTTATTTTGCAAGAAAATATACAAAAAAACAAGTACTTAAACAGGGTACATTCCAATCTGTACTGCGACGCAGCACATAAATACACTACATAACAATACATTGCCAAGCATACAAATAAATTACATTCATCCTGCGGTATGATGCCTAATGTGTTGTGCAGAGTAATCATACCCCGAAACATCACATCATGCATGACGCCGCATTACCCTGAAAGCATTATTTCAAAAAACGTCACAAAAGTCAGGTCATACAATCTAATAACATTCAAATGGGCAACAGGTGTGCTGGGGAGGGTGGAGAAGGTGGGGTAGGGGAGGGAGAAAAGAGTTCACAGGCCCGAAGCTTTATTTGAACTGCCAAAGGATACACGGGGAGAGGGGGGAAGGGGAAATCTTCAGACCTCCTCTTCCTCCTTGAGGTCCATCAAGTGGTAGTCTCTGAGCAGACTGTGGACCAGTCTGCGATAGTCCTCGATGGACATCCTCTCCCGCTGGTGGATGAGGCGCTTTCTGGCGCACCATAAAGCATCCTTAAAGCAACACAGCACCTGCCAGGCACCGTCAATGTCCTCCTGTGAATGAGTTCCACAGAAGAGTCCGTTCAACACACCAAAGTGTGTGATAGCAGTCTGTGGTACAAAGTCTTTGAGTTCACGCTCCAGGGCCCTCAACAGGTCCTGTGCAAAGGGGCACTCCCAGAAAACATGCAGAGCAGTTTCCTCCTGGATGATGCAAAAGGGGCAGTGCCTGTATCTGCACAGGTTTCTGGCATGCATGAATGTCCTGAGTGGCAACCCCCCTTGGATTGCCATCCATGCCAGATCTTTGTGCCTGTTGGTGAGTCTCTTTGAAGAAACATTCCTCCAGACCACTTTACAAGTGGCTGAAGGGAGGCCTGGAACAGTCTCAACAATGTCCGATGCTCTAATCAACTTGTGGATAGTTTTTGGCTTCCACAAGTCTGGCTTCACTCCATGTAGCCCCAGCTCCTTAATAAACTTGAAGGTGTCCAAGTAGCACCAAGGGGTGTCCCAGTTGTAGGAGATAGAGCTGTCCCATTTGTCCCATCCAAGGAGGGTCCTCCAAAGAGGCAGGAGGAAAAAACGGGACATGGAGTTGGAAAGGAAAATGATTAATGCGCTACCTGGAAAGAAAAACAAAAGCTGCTACAAACCATGTGACTAAAATGTGTACCTATGTTCAATAAATTGTAGCGCTAAAAAACACACGTGTCGTAAGAACAGAATGTCTCTGTAATCATAGACTAGTGTCCTAATGGTGACGTGTAGTCAAAGAAAACATAATAATCCGCAATGGATAAATGAACGGTGTAACAGTCCCTTCTGCTTCCCAAATCTCAGTTCAGATGTCATCAAACTCATGAAAGGATGGGGTACGCTTACCGGAACTGTTGGATTCTACTGCCCGTAAGCATAGAAGCAATCAAGCTGTGTGCCACCCTGGGCAAGTGAGTGTAGTAGTTGGAGGCAGATGGCGCCTCTATGAGGCCTGGATGTCGCCTCTGGATACACGGGAAATGGATCAAAACCTGGTTCCAAGGTTGAAGATGTTTTCTTAATCCCTGAAAGTATATGGAAAAGAAAAGGGATGCCTCCACATGGTGTAAATCCGGGTAATTTATTTACTAAAAAAATGCTATACATAAAAGTGATCATAGATATAAAAAGGCAGTGTACAGGGTATAAAAACCGCCCTACGCGTTTCGATCAACAGACCTTCAACAGGGGGATAGAAAACCCTCATAACACTGCCCTGATTTATAAAATAGTATAAAATACCTAAGTAATTACAGGACCAATCAGCTGTGTAAACTTTAACAATAATGGATCTTATTGGACGGGGGAGGGTCCCATAATGGGATGTGAACAGCCCTCTTCTGAAGTCCAATCAATGCAGACATAATTGAATATGATTACAAACTAAAGAATCTATCCACCAATGATATCACTAAATTTCATGACCTTACTGGAATCCTAAGTGTGCGTCTCATGCTGGGAGCCCGGGAAGCCGGCAAACCTGAGCATGTGACGCTGACTTCCGTAAATATTTGTGCCCGGCATGGGGGTTGCTTAGCAACCCCACACGCTGTGTCGGGAAAGCCCGCGAAACACCCAACATGTGTTTACGGAGTCTTCACGTGGCAATCAACTGCTCTCTCATGTGATGACTGACGTCACTCGCATGAGGAGAGTGTTGCCAGGTAATGGCGTATGCCCTGTCTGGGCGCGGGGAATCCTCCCGCTGCGAGCACCTGACGCTCAGCTGGTCTCCAACATGACCGCTGACATCAGTTCAACTGAGGAAGCGTGTCTGCGTGCTGGGAGCACTGGCGCACGACTGATCTTCCATGTGCCAGCCAACGTCAGTTAAACAAAGGAAACATGTCAGTGTGTAAGTTCAACACATACATCTTGCTAAGAAAACGTAGTGTAATCACCTTGAGACTAGCACATGATTAGTATTGGAACCAAATGGATAAAATGAAAAATTAAAATGAAAATGAATTGTAAAATAAAATAAAATGAAAAAAAGGGGGTTTGGACAAGGCCAAAATGTAAACTTGCTGTACCATATCATCCCTCAAATTACAATCCAATGAAAGTCCCTTGAAAAGAGCAGGGACTTCTTTACATGCAGCACGGTGCATTTTTTGGCTGCAATGGCATAGCATCAAAAGTATGTACATGTGTTTTTGGTGCATTTTTGGTGCATCTCCTGCATGACAACAGACACCTCCTCTTAGCAACATTTAGGCTCCATATACACTAGTTTAAGGCCGGGTTCACACCGATGCGAGCTGCCGTATCGCATGTCATTTGTAAAGGAATCGCACTGAATTCCTGTACAAATGACAAGCAATTTCAGTGCGAAATTGAGCCATACATTATGTATGGGTCAATTCACATTGGATTCGCATCAAAAACATGACCCTTTTTTTTTGGTCCGCACTGGAATCAGATCGCATGGGTGTTCAGACCCATGCAATCCATTTCCATCCGATTCCACAGCACTGCTTTCTGCAAACAGATTTGGGGGTCTCATTAACTTTATATTGACACCCACATCGGTTCGCAGAGCACATTGCGATCTGCCTGCGATTCTGATGTGATGCAGGAACCGCACAGGAATTGCTGTGGTTTCTGCACCGCATCAGTGTAAACCGGGGCTAAAAAACGCACCTAGCAGCACATTTGGAGCACTCTGTGCACCCCGAGCCCACCCTTTTTTGAAGCCTATTAGAGCCTCTG
Source organism: Aquarana catesbeiana (assembly GCA_037953035.1). Taxonomy (NCBI): domain Eukaryota; kingdom Metazoa; phylum Chordata; class Amphibia; order Anura; family Ranidae; genus Aquarana; species Aquarana catesbeiana. Next base: position 1,922,056 of record JBBHAA010000143.1, on the reverse strand, counting down.
GCTTTAATTAGGTGCTTCAAAAAAATACACCCCCTCCTTCCCCCGCCATAGGAGTCCATGCATCCGGCATCCTGAAAGGGGCCGGGCACATGGATAGGGAGGCGGCAGCAGTGATAGGGGGGGTGGCGCCCATCGCCCACAATGCACAGGCCACCACTGTAAAAAACATACAAACAACAGTCAGTACAGTGTGAAAATGTCAAGCCCCAAGGTCCTTGTAGGCACTACTACTTCAACTACGAAACTTAGGCCTCCAGCCACAAAACACAGACTCGGAGACAACACCACTACTAGCATATACAAACCAAACAAACTACAGGGAGCCGTACCCAAGTCGGGTCCCTACCAATGTACATTTATCAAATAAAGCACATACAAGGGCATTGTACCCCGCCAGCTGCCATGACAGGCCACCAAGGGAAGTTGTCCAAAAATTGACAAAGAATTTAACCACAAAGAAGGGGAGGAGGGTAGGAAGTTGTCCTGACGCAGTCTCCTCCTGAGTGAAGGCCTCACCAGGATCCTCCTACTGGTCGACCCCTGCAGCTCCTCCCAATTCCTCCACTCAACCAATCCGGTAGCTGTTCCATTATTATTTACTTTAAAACCTACCTAACAACTCCTTCTGATCCAAACCCCCCTTTAACCCTGTCAGGCTTTTTTTTTGTTTATTGTTTCTGATCATGTGCAGTCTTTATTTTCTGATTTTTGTGGTAAGAAAATCGTACGAAATTGGTACACATTAAACACATTAAACAAAAATTGTTCGCTCTGTTGCTGAGAACATTTTTGGAGTTTCATACGAAAATTCGGAATCGGCTGTCGAATGTTGTGTACACACTTTACGAAAATCGTACGAAAATTCTTTGGACGAAAATGTGCGCCCGATTTTCTTATAATGTTTTCTTATAATGTTTTATTGTTGCCTTAAGGCAGGGGTGTCAAACTCAATTTCATCATGGGCCGCATCAGCATTATGATTGTCCTCAAAAGGGCCAGTTGTATCTGTAAGATTAGATGTCCAGCACATCCCCTCCCCTTACATTGGATGTCAAGAGCCACCCCACCATCAGAAGTTGAGTCCCCCACTCTCCCTTACATCACAGTGCACCCCCCTTTCCCTATGCTGCTGCTGGGAAGAAGCTGTATGCTTTGTTTGAAAGCAGAAAATAGGGCTCTGGAGGAGGACCAGAGGAGGGCTGGAGAGGTGCGAGGGCCACATGAAATGGCCTGGAGGGCCAGATTCGGCCCGCGGGCCTTGTGTTTGACACCTATGCCTTAAGGGAACAATAAAAAAATGGTAACAACAAAGAACAGGTACAAGGTAAAACAAATTTGCACAAACAACAAAATAATGAAGGGACCCCGTGTCTCTGCATCTTAACCACTTCAATACAGGGAACTTTTCCCCTTTCCTGCCCAGGCCAATTTTCAGCTTTCAGTGCTGTCGCATTTAAATGACAATTGCGCGGTCATGCGACGCTATACCCAAACATGATTTTTATCATTTTGTTCCTTCAAATAGAGCTTTCTTTTGGTGGTATTTGATCACTACTGGGGTTTTTATTTTTTGCTAAACAAAAATATAAAAATGCCAAAAATTTGGGAAAAAAAGTTTTTCTTTGTTTCTTTTATAAAATTTTGTAACTAAGTACGTTTTCTCCTTCACTGTTGGGCATTGATGAGTATGCACTGATGGATACTGATGAGGTGGCACTGATGGGTACTGATGATGAGGCACTAATTTGCAGCACTGATGGACACTGATTGTTATATTCTTTATATTCAAATTTTTATTTAGTTTTAAAAATATATAACCGAGGAGTTCCCCTGTAAAAAATGTGTATGTGAAATCTTTTGAGTTAATAACCTACAGATGGTGAGTTCTCAATTCCAAGGAGCTGTCAAATTATACTATTTTACATCGGCACTGCCAGCCAGAATCAATTTGGCGGAAGTTTTTTACCACTTCCTTTCTTTGATCAGAGGGGAGTAAGTGAAGTACAGAAATTAACTTTGCATATATTGAACAAACCTAGAGGAAAAATCGATTGATGATTGTGAATACCTGAGAATTTCGAATGGAAATCAGAAGTCTTGAAAGACGGTTAATTGAGTTCAGCGCAGAACAGAAACAGTTTCATATTCGGAATGAATTATAAAAATCTAACTTGGAGGAATCATGGATTCCAAAAAGAAGAAAAGATGACACCATAACAAAAGAAAAGTTTTAAAGAGAAGATTTATCATCATCACAGGATTCATCTTTTCCCTAGTGACAATTTTATCTGTGGTAAAATATATCACAAACTGTTCCAGCTATGCAGAGGTTAACAGGATTGAAGATTTACACAACAAAGACATTACATTATTCAGAAACAAAAGAGATGTAGACATTGATATCAATATAGATGACAAAAGTGATAAAGACATTGATATTAATACAGATGTAAAAAATGATAAAGACAGTGATATCAACACAAAAGTGATAAAGGTATTGAACTTAATACAAATGACAGAAATAATAATTTTAGATATGTTATTATCAATACAGCTAAAGATTTGTTTGGATATGTATGCGTAGGACAGGGATATGATTGCTGTATGCAATTGTATTTCATTCATAGTAATAATGTTGAAATCAATGTTAAAATAGAATCCAAAACAAATTTGGTTAAAATGCAGGGATCTTATAGACTAAACAACAGAACTGGAACTTTTGAATGTAATATATTGGGAAGGAGTTTCTGGTCAATTTTTGTAAAAGGTAATGATTCAACAATTTGGTCTGGAGATGTTACTAATAATATGTCAAGATCTGGGAAAATACTTTATCCCATAGATGCATTTTATTACCTTTTTCAATGTTTCATAAAAATATTAGATCCAGAACATTTAAATATTATAGGAGATGAAAAAGGGAACATTGTAAGAACATTGGATTTTAAAGTAATAAGAAAAATAGCTAAAATAAGGGTTACAATTAGTATTTCTGTGGTAGATATGATTGTTCCAGAAGTTAAAATATCTCCACAATCTTTAAAAATCATTGAAGACAAAGATAGTTTGCACTTGATATGTAATACAGAAATATATTTACCTCAAAGTTCATTGTTAACTTGGAAGAGGAATGGTGAATTTTTGGGTAGCTTTCTTCACAGTTTTACCATTATAATTTATAAAGGAATTTTTGGTAGTGTGAATTGGATCAATAATACATTTGTTTATCAGCAAATATGTGTATCTTTAAATGATACTGGTATATATTAGACATGTGCACAGCCAAAAAATTTGTTCATTTTCATTTTCGTTTCATTAGTTTATTTTTTTTTTTCATTTTTCGGGTCATTTGTTATGATCGCGATTCATAAATTCGTTCATTCGTAAATTCGTAAATGCGTTCATTCGTACATTCGAACATTCGTTCATTCGTACATTTGTTCATTTGTACATTCGTACATTTTTACATTTGTTCATTTGTAAATTCGTACATTCGTAAATTCGTAAAATTGTACATTTGTAAATTAGAAAATTCGGAAATTTGTAAATTCGAAGTTTGAAAATCCAAAAACTTGAAAATTCAAAAATCTAAAATAGTAACTAACTATTAAATTATAGGTATTGTAATTTACTTTCAAATTTGACTGTCAGTGAATGTAACAAATACGAATTTATCCGAAGTTACGAATTATCCAAAACGAATGCTGCATCTAAACAAATGGAACGGAACAAATTAGTAATAAATAATAATATTAAAATGTTGTTATTATTGTTATTTATTATTATTAATTCATTACGTTCCATTCCATTTTTTCGGATCATTCATAACTTTGGATAAATTTGTATGTGTTACGTTCACTAACAGCCAAATTTTAAAGGAAATTACAATACCTATAATTTAAAAGTTACTAGTAATTACTAATAGTTAAGTTATTATTAGTTAACTATTATTTCAGATTTCCGAATTTACAAATTTACGAATTCACTAATTTACTAATGTACGAATGTACAAATGTACATTCGTAAATTGCGAATGTACGAATGTACGAATGCCCGAATTTACGAATGTCCAATTTTATCAAATTTACGAATATTCGGAAAAAATTCATTAAACAAGTTTTCGTTATTTCAGATATTCCAGAATTAACGAATTTGTCGAAATTCGTTAAAAAACTAATTCGGAACGAAACGAATTGCACATGCCTAGTATATATGAATGTTGCATATTAATGGAAAATTATCCCATTAAATGTGCTAAGGCAAGTGTTGTTGTAATGTCTGCAAGGAAAACTCCATGTATTGATAAGAAAAGTGTCCCTGCTAATCTTTTTCAGATTAACCGTTTCAAATCCAAAACTCTTTTGAGAGAGGTAAAGTTTGTCATTATATTGTGGAATTTTAATTTTTCAGAATGGAAAATTTCTACAAGGTTTCCACAATGTCAAGGACATTTGGTTAACATGGAATTGGGTATTGAGAGATGGTTTGGAATTAATAGTAGAAATCATAACAGAAATAAGTGTGGTATTGTTGAAGGTATTTTAGGAGGAATTGGCACAATTGGAAGTATAACAAATAGTATTGATAATAGTACTTTAAAGTCTTATCTTGAAACAGCTGGTTTAGTAGGAAGTAAAGGCATTAAGGTACAAAGAAATTTAAATCAGATTAGGGCTGCAGCTAACGATTATTTTCATAATCGATTAGTTGGCCGATTATTGTTTCGATTAATCGGTTAATAACCTTTAAAAAAAAAGTGTGGTGTATAATTTAGTTAATATGTAAAGTTTTAAAAAAAGGCAATTTATTCTTAAAGATCCCTATGCAGTGGTAATTATAAATAACCAACTATATGGTTAGGGAGCAAAATATCTAATCCACTCTGAGAATAACAATGTAATTGTTATTTTAAAATGTGATTTTAAGAACGTTCGTTCGATTTTCTAATCGTTAGTGGGGTAAAATCGACGTTCATTTTCAACCATAGTGACGGGAAAATTTGGAAATAATAGAAATCTTCTTGGTCAAAGGAATTTTCAGACAGTGTATGTGGTTTTCGTTCAGAAATTTACATTCGTTTTAAAAACAGAATGTTAAAAACAAGTGAAAACTTCAAACAACATTCTTTCATTCAGCGAATGTACAAAGATTTTTTTGTCTGAATATTCTCATCTGAAAATTGATCCGGGTGGCCAACATATGGCTCGGTACACACCTATGCAGTTTGCTTTTGATCTGTTGCTGCAGTGCTTTTTGCTGTGTGTTGTGATTTTGCTGTGATTTGCGTTTTGCATTTTTTTTGGACAATTTGTCGTTGAGCAGATTAAAAAAAAACACAAATTGCTGTAAAAACACATTACATGTTCTTCTGCAGCTTCTCCATTGAAGTATATTAAACCAAAAAAAGCACCGTTTTGCGTCCTTGACACTTTCCAAATACGCAGCGGCTGAAAAAAGCATAGATGTGAATGTGTCCCATAGGAAACCATGTAAATGAACTGTAGTGCGTTGCTGCAAAAAACACAAAAAGAAAAACCACATAGATGTGAACCAGGTCTAAGACGTTTAGTAATATAATGGGGTTCAAAAAACTAAAATTAGCCCTTTATAGTACAAAAAAAAGCAGATAATCACTAATGTAGAACTGTGAAAGTAATATTTACAGTAGCGATTTGCTGTTTTTGTACTATAAAGGACTCATTTTAGCTTTTTTTAACCCCATTATGTTACTGGACGATTATTCGATTATGAAAATAGTAATCAATTAATTTCATAATCGATTAGTTAGACAATTCTGAATTAGAACAATTAGATCTGTCATCATGTTTATAATTCCAGTCTAAAGTTATCTGTTTACCTAATCAAGACAAAATGATTTCATTCTTGTTATCATAATCATAAATTATGTTCAGCAAGAATAGAAAAAGTTGAAACTATTTCTGAATTAATTACTCTTGTAGATAAAAAGAAGGTTTGCTTTCAGATCATGACAGACACAAAAAGGGTTAAAACTTTTTTCTCTTCTTGTACAAATACAGAAAACCTAAATCAAGGCTTGTATTGTATAGAAGGAGACATTGTAGCAATAAGTGCTAATGGGTTGAGAACAAATTTAACAAATATGCTTATATAAAATATAAGTGTTCTTCCCACACAATATAATATATCTCAGATAGATGAATTTCCTTGGGAAAAATGGGCAAATGTAATTCAAAAGGATAAAGGTTTTTCTCTATCGTTCATTGACGGACACAACAGCTCTTCTTGACCTTAGGGTTATATCGCCCCTTTAGGATAGGACTAGGCAGAAAGTGTTAAAAACAGCAACAATTGCACAGTACCGCGCAGGGGGCGGTCCTACTAGCTATAACCCCTCACACTGCATCCAGGAGCTCAGTTTTTTTCTGCCTAGTGTAGGAGAAGGACCTGGCTCCCTGTGAGACCATGGTCTTGGGAATTTGTTTCTTTTTTCTGCATCTTTGATTCCTGTAATCTACAATCAACAGCCAGGCTGGGTGACAGGCTGGATAATATAGATCCTTGTAGTCCCCAGCCTGGCCATCGAGCGTGAGCAGGCCCTAGCTATGCACTGGGTTGGCCACGACATGCCCCATCTAATCCAGGGGTGGCCGGTGAGCTATATGCTCCAGGGCACACATACGACCAGGCTACTGCTGTCTGTGTCAGAGTGTGCTGTGGCCGGCAGCCACCCCATACTGCTCGGGTGATTGGCCTGTCTGTGGAATGCGTCCAGCAGTCCCTGCAGGAGGGGTAAGTATGATTCCACCTGTCTTGGTAGGATGGAGCAGCTGGGCATTCCCTGGGAGGTCGACTAGGGGGTCTTTCACTCTCCCTTTCTTCTCTCCCTGTCCCTGTCCCTTCCCTCCTCCCCATGCTATGGGCTCTGGTTTGACTGGGCACATGGGGGTACGGTGCACGTACCTGGCTGGGGGTCCTCCGGGGGGGCTCTGGGTCCTGGCAGAGGGCTGCGCTGGGTGTTGGGGATACGCTCATCCTCTTCCCTGTTTTTAGGCTATGGTGGGGTGTTTGTGTTGTGTGAGACATGTGAGGAGGCCGCTGCGTGCTCTGCGGCCATTTTCCTGGGGCCGCTGCCTTTTTTTTGTAGCTAGTCTTTGTAGCCAGTCTTTGCAGACAGTCTTTTGCCTTTCAGCCATTTTCTAGTAGTTTGGCAGCCAGTTTCTTGGCGCCCTCAGACGTTTTTGCTGAGGCAGCCGGCGGCCACTTTCTAGTAGCCTCTTTTTGTTTTACCTCTAGTGCTGAGTGCTGGTTTCCTTCTAGAACAGTGTGCTTTCCACACAGACACCTTGTGGATGACACAGGGGAGAGCGGACAGCAGCAGCACAGCGCAGTACCTGGGTCAGGGTGGTGAGTCCTGTGGGGGGCCCCTCAGTCTGTGGTAGCTAGGAGGTTGGACTTTTTGTGTGACTTGCCTTAGGTCCCTAAGTGGTGACAGGTGAGTGTGGGTCAGTATGGCATCAGAAGCTGGCGCTTCTTGCCCAGACATCCCTGTTATTGCAACTGGTTTCCCTGCACCTGCGGTGCCTATGGACGCTCTGTCTGTGGTCCTGGAGGCCTTTGTTGCCAGGGTGGAAGTTGCATGCGGGCGCAAGGGGAGTAAAAAACGCCCCCTCCCCCCATTGTCTTCTGGGGAAAGCTCTGATTCAGACTTGGGCCCCGCTGTGACAGGCGGCCCCTGTTCTGATGTATCAGGGGATGCGGATCAGGACCGTTTGGACAGTGAGGATCATTCCGTGTACGGGACAGCGCAGGAAAAGGCGCTTGCAGGAGCACTTATTACAGCGGTACCGGATACCCTAAAAATGGAGGATACAGCAGGGGCGTCTACAGAGGTGTCGGTCCCTTTCGGGTCCCACAAGCCGGCCTGCGCGGCTAAGGTGTTTCCTTACCCAACTTATTTTGACAAGTTTATTTACAAGGAGTGAGGAAAACCGCAGCAGGCCTTTTCAGTCCCGAAACGCATGGTGGTGCGTTAATCCTTTGAGGAGAGTCTCCTGAAAAAATGGACATCTCCCCCGATTGTTGACCCCCCGGTATCCAGGTTAAATAAGGTAACCACGGGGGCGTGTCCAAGATGGCGATGGTGCAGGACGTCTAGTCAGGGAGCTCTGCAGCCATCGCGGGGAATTCATCCTTATAACCCACTCTGTACTTCTCCCAAACCGCCTGAGGTGCTTCCCGCTCCCCCCCCGCTGATGCGGACACGAAATCGGCGCCGCCAGGATCAACTCAGCCGAAGTAATAGCCGGAGTAACACAGCCGGAGCGGCCGCACACGTGGAAGCAGTAAGCAATATGGCGACACAGACGGAAGACCCGGACCCTGCTCTCACTGAACAAAGCAACTTCGCGGCTCTGATGCAAGCTATAACGGGATGTCAATCCTCCCTGTCCACACTCACCACCAAAATCGATACTGTGCAGCTGGATATTGGGCGCATCAGACAGGACTTTGAAAAGGTGAGGAAGAGAGTGACAGAGGTTGAAAATCGGGTGGGGGAGGCTGAAGATACGATCAGGGATCACTCGGCTTCTCTACATACACTGCAAGTCAGGGTCAAACACCTAGAAACGAGAGCCGAGGATTCCGAAAATCGTAATCGTCGCAACAATTTGAGGATCATAGGACTCCCTGAGGGATCGGAGGGCTCTGATACCACTGCTTACACAGAGAAACTCCTCCGCACGCTGTTCCCTCAGGCAGGCTTCTCACCCCAATTTGTCATTGAGAGGGCCCATCGGATGCCACCGAACCGAGGTCCGCCTGGAACCCCACCTCGTACATTCATATTCCGCCTGCTTAATTACAGGGATCGGGACCTGGTATTGCGTGAGGCCCGGAAAATGGCTGAAATCCACCATGAAGCGGCCCGCCTGATGTTTTTCCCGGATTTTTCTGTGACCACCCAGAAGCAGAGAAAGTCATTTGATCAAGTGAAGCAGGCCATGAGAACGCAGGGTATACGATACAGCATGCTGTTTCCCGCCCGACTTCGTGTGCAAGATGGCGAAAGTGTCCGATTTTTTACGTCCCCAGAAGAGGCCTCACGTTGGCTGAACACACTGCCCAGACACGCTGCCTGATTGATCACCTTCTGATTTGAAGACCCGGAGCAACAACTGACATTTTGCCTTGGTTGGATGGGCTTCTAGGGGGGGGAGGGGGGTAAGGGGGGAGTGAAACTCCTAATAATTTTGTATATGTTAAGTCTGAGCCCCTGGCACTGGCCAGGTGAAGTACACATATATTCCCGCTGATGGCTGTATCTTCCTTAGACTGGAAACACTGTTATTTAAGTAGTCGTTATCTACTTCCTCTCATCTGGTACATGACCTCGTGAGGTCTATGACCTTTTTTGGTTTCAGGGAGCAAGCGTACCCAGGTTTGGGGGGGGTGCGGGGTGGGGGGGGGGTGTTTGGGGGAAGGGAGTTATATATGTTATACACAGAAATGTTTTATGGTACAACACGCAAATGTACGATGCTTGCTGCCAATATGTGTACTATCTCCAGCTGTGTTATGGAGGATGGGCGTGGGTCTCTCCCTTGGAGGTCCGGGTGCACCCCTCAATTTACACGATGCCGCAATGTGTTCTGACTTCTTATGGCCCCCATAAAGCTTATTTCCTGGAACGTTCGGGGTATGAATTCCCGAATAAAGCGTTCATTGATCTTTAATTTTCTCAAATCATACTCTCTGGATGTTTGTATACTACAGGAAACCCACCTCACTGGAGGTCGGGTTCTGAGTCTTAAAAAGCCGTGGGTGGGCCATTATTACCATGCCACATTTTCATCATACGCCAGGGGGGTCAGTATACTAATTCGTAAGACCTTGCCCTTTACATTGCTGGACTTGCACCTGGACCCCGAGGGTAGATTCATAGTTATGCATGCAGATATTGCCAATATAAGTATGATAATTGTGGGACTCTATATACCTCCACCAGCATCCCTAGCAGTTCTCCACAAGGTTACCACTCTCATTGCAGGGTACCCCACTGACAATGTGATCTTGGCGGGGGATTTCAATATGCCACCATGCCCGAATTTGGACAAACTGACGCCCGATTCGGCTACGGAGTCCCCATTGTCCAGATGGACCTCTACGTTTGCTCTTACGGATGTCTGGCGTTGGAAAAATCCCCTGCTGAGATCCTATACCTGCCAGTCGGCCTCCTACAGGGCTATGTCCCGTATAGACCTAGTGTTTGCCACCACCAGTGTTCTCAATATCGTTCACGAAATTACCCACCTGCCTAGAGGTATATCAGATCATTCTCCTCTTTTACTTAGTTTGAATATGAGGCCTGTCCCTACCGACTGTCTTTGGCGCTTGTCACGTTTTTGGATCTCAGATGATCGCATAGAGCAGGATGCTGAAGCTGCAATGAGGGACTTCTGGGTTGATAATCCCCCTGCAACGACACCTGCTTCTGGTTGGGAATCTTTTAAATTTCACGCCCGGGATCATTATCAGACAGCGATTGCACGTGCCCGGCGTCAGACTGGGGCAGCTCTGCTCCGGGCTGAGCGCAGGGCGGCTGATTTAGAAACCCAATACACCAATACCAGAGATGAGACAGCCAGAGCGGATCTACAGTGTGCAGTACGTGAAGTGGCGCTCCTCAGAGTAGCAGCCACGAAAACACACCTATTACATCAGTCGCAGCGCATCTTTGAGCAGGGTGAGCGGACCGGGAGGCTACTGGCGTGGCTCTCCAGGGAGCAAACGGTAACTACTACAGTGGCTAACATCAAGGACGGGTCGGGGCGACTGCTGTCTAACCCCAGGGAGATAAACACCCGTTTTGCCTCATATTATGAGGATTTATATACATCCAAGGTAAGATACTCCAATGCAGATCTACATGCGTATGTGGAGACTATTACACTGCCCTCCCTGTCGGAGGAGGCCCGCGGGAGGCTTGACGCTCCGCTCACCCTCAAAGAACTACAAAACGCCATTGGCTCCCTGCAGTCTGGGAAAACTCCAGGGGACGATGGACTTCCAGTGGAATTCTATAAGACCCATATGGAGACTATAGCTGTAAGACTACTGGAGATCCTGTCTACCTCCTTTGAAGTAAATTCTTTACCCCCCTCTATGTCCAGAGCTGTGATAGTTGTGATACCCAAGTCTGGAAAGGACCCTGAGCTATGCTCATCATATAGGCCTATTTCCCTGTTGAATGTCGACGCCAAAATACTAGCAAAGGTGTTGGCCACCAGACTCAACACGGTTATTTTATCACTAATCCATGGAGACCAAACTGGCTTTATGCCGGGCAAAGGAACAGACATTAATTTACGAAGACTCTATACTATCTTGGCGAGCCCATCTCCTGGGAGGGGGGCCGGTGTGGTGGCTTCCCTAGATGCAGAGAAGGCCTTTGACTCGGTGGAGTGGGAATACTTATGGCTAATCCTACACAAGTTCGGGATGGGACCCAACTTCATTAAATGGATCCGGCTGTTGTACTCCGGCCCATCGGCTAGAGTCCGTACGGGTGGGGTTCTGTCGGCTTCTATTCCCCTCCACCGAGGCACTAGGCAGGGCTGTCCGCTTTCGCCGGCCCTCTTTGCTCTGGCGATCGAACCGCTAGCGGAGCTTCTTAGGACATCACATGAAGTGGGGGGCATCTCGTTCCCACCCCTAGTAGAAAAGGTTTCCCTCTACGCGGACGATATGTTATTGTATCTTCGTGACTCCCAGCAATCACTCAGAGCAGCCTTATCCATTATTGACAGATTTGGCGCCTTCTCGGGGATTAGGGTGAACTGGGAGAAATCCCTCCTGTTCCCCCTGATGGACACACAACCGGTAATGGACTCACCCCTTCCCCTTAAAAAAGTCTCTAAATTTAAATATCTAGGCATTCAGATCCAATCTAACTTGCAAAGCTACCTAGTAGATAATGTATTTCCCATCCTAAACCAGCTCACTCAGCGCTGTGCGGTGTGGAAAAAGCTGCCATTAACCCCGGTAGGGAGGGTGAACTTGCTCAAGATGTCCTTCCTCCCAAAATTTCTATATGTTTTTCGCCATACCCCGGTCCCCATTCCTAATTCATTCTTCCTCAAATTAGATCAAGCCGTCACCTCCTTTGTATGGGCTGGGACAACACCCAGGGTTGCCAAACAAACACTACAGTTATCACTTACAGAAGGAGGCCTATCCCTGCCAAATTTCAAGAAATACTATTGGGCGGCGCTGCTGGTCACCGTCCGTTGGTGGTTTGCTCGGGATCAGAGCAACCCGGCGGTCAACCTGGAGGCTGCGATTTTAGGCTCATATTCTGAACTTAGTAACCTGGTCTATAGAGGCCCGAGATACAGCCTTCAGGTTACTACGCCTATGAAAACGACGGTAAGGGTGTGGCAGCAGGTCTCCTCATATCTTGCCGATGAAGGTACTGTCTCCCCACATACTCCGCTGTGGGGCAACCCAATGTTGTCACACCTCCAGTCTGTTCCGGACCCCCAGGTTTGGGCCAGGCATGAGGTTCGAACATTACGACACATATTTAGGGAGGGCCGGCTCCTCACCTTTGCGGAACTGAGAGCAAGATATAACCTACCCCCATGGATGTTCTTCCGCTTTATGCAACTACGACATGCGGTTGGTGCACAGTTTCCGCATGGGGTGGAGCTGTCTACCCACTCGGTTGAGTCCCTATTGTTAACCGACCATCTAGACCGAACACTATCTTCTATATACCTCAGACTCAAAGACACCTCCAAAATGCTCCCACTTTTTCATAAATGGCAGTCGGACATTCCGGCTCTCACTGAAGAGGACTGGTCAGAGGGCCTACAACAATGCATCCCATTTATGATCTCAGCAAGGGATAGATTTGTGCAACTAAAGTTCCTTCATAGGGTATACTATACCCCACAACGATTATCTAGGATTTACCCTGGACTTGATGATAGGTGTCCTAAATGTAGACAGTCGGTGGGGACCTTCTTTCATGTGGTATGGTCGTGTCCAGTTCTCCAGAGTTACTGGCATGACGTTGTGACTGACATAAATGGAGTAACAGGATTACAACTACAACTTGACCCGATGGTGTTCCTTTTGGGCATCACAGATAATCTGAATACAGCCAAACACACCTAATTGTTTGTGTTTTACGCGGCTTACTATGCCAGGAAAACAATTCTGCTGCGCTGGAGGCTACCGGAACCCCCCACTGTTGGGGCATGGAGGGTTCAAATAAACACAGTACTCCCGATATATAAGCTTACATATATGGGCAGGAATTGTCCAAAGAAATTCGAAAAAATTTGGGCGACCTGGGTTGAGGCTAGACAACTGGTGGTGTAGGTTCACTGGTGGCTTGGGACCCGGGAGGCTGACTGGCTGGAAATGGGTGGTGAGTACTGCCCCTGATTTACAAAGGGTGTCTATACGATTCTACTCACTCATACCCTCCCTCTCCTCATCCCCTACATAGTGCAGACGTCCCTCGGCAGGCACTGACCTGTATGTGTGGAGGCTCCTTTTGATATCCTACCCCTCTCATCCTTATTTTCTCCTCTTAATCCCTCCCTTTATCCTTGTAGATGATTTCTTCTACTTTTTCCTCAACCCTTTTAGCCTTCCCTCTCCTCTGGATCCTTCTTCTTCACCTCCCCTCTCCCCCTCCCCCTCTTCCTAACAAGACCTTCCTTGGACTAGTGAAATTCTAGGGGATTAGAATTGATATAGGTAAAGATCTAATACATGAAAAGACGATGTTAAAACCACAACAGATGAGAATGAGACTCCTTTCAGTGTTTCCGGCAATGTCTACTAACAATTAAAACAAATATATAGTTCTAGGCCCTGTTGGAAATACATTTGTGATGCTTTTTGTAATATATTGAAATGCGGCAACTGACTGCAATTGCTCATGTAAAACAGTATGATCTTCAAATTCAAATGTAATGTGCAGATTACTCAATAAACATTTTCTGTGTTAAAAAAAAAAATAAGGTAACCACGATTACGGTGGAAGGGATTCCTGCTTTCAAGGACCCTGCCGACAGAAGGGCCGAGGCAGTTGCCCAGTCCATGTTTACCGTGGTGGGGTCAGCATTGCGGCCAGTGTTAGCCACAGCCCTGGTGTCACAGACGCTTACTGAATGGGCAAAATTGTTGCACCTTGAGTTGAAGAAGCAACAAGCTTGCCTGGTCTGCGTGGAGCTGGTGGACAAGTTGGGGCAGGGCCTTAAGTATGTCTGTGATGCGGCCTTAGATACGGCTCCCTTGCTCTCTAGAGCCTTAGTATCAGCAGTAGTGCTATTAGTAGTGTCGCCCGATTTGGCTGAAATGCTGGTCTGCGGAGCAGGCATCTAAGAAATCACTGGCGGACTTGCCCTTCCAGGGAGAGAGGCTATTTGGAGCCTCGCTGGATGACATTATTAAAAATGTTACTGGGGGTAAGAGCATGTTACTTCCACAGTCCAGAAAAGGAAAGGAGCAACGCCGTTGGCAAGGGCCCTCCTTTTCCGCTCAGAAGTGGATTTTTCGTCCGTCCGGGTTGGAAGGTAAGCGTTCCCAGTTCGACAAGGTGACTGCTGAGGGACAAAAGTGTCCCTGGTTTCGCAAGGGTCTGCGAACTGATTTCCTCAGGGTACAAGATAGAGTTTTTTTCTTGTCCGCCAAACAGATTTTTTCCCTCCAACCTTCATCTTCTTCCGGCTCGTCGGGAGGCCCTGTTTGGGGCAGTACAGGACCTGCTGCTGCACGGGGTGATAGTACCTGTACCGACACCGGAAAGGTTTCAGGGATTCTACTCCAATCTGTTTGTAGTCTCAAAGAAGGAAGGGGTCCGTCCGGTCCTGGACCTCAAGGCCCTCAACAGCTTTGTGAAAGTACAAAGATTCAGGATGAAACCAGTTCGCTCAGTGGTCGCTGCACTCCATCAGGGGGATTTTCTGGCATCCCTGGACATCAAGGACGCATACTTGCATGTCCCCATATGCATCAAGCATCAGAAGCTTCTGCAATTTGCAGTCGGGGACGAGCACTACCAATTTGTAGCTCTCCCTTTTGGCCTGGCGTCGGCACAGAGGGTCTTCACCGAGGTGCTAGCCCCAATTTTGGCTTTGCTAAGGCAGCGAGGGATCCGAATCGTGGGTTACCTGGACAACCTCCTTCTGAGGGCAGCTTCCACCTCAGAATTAAGGGAGGATGTGGCAATCACCATGCAAACTCTTCGGGAGTTTGGTTGGGTACTGAACCTAAAGAAGTCGGTGTTGGTGCTGACTTAACGCCTGGAGTATCTGGGCCTGCTTCTGGACTCCTTGGAGGCGAGAGTCTTTCTTCCTATGGACAAGCTGCAGACTCTTCAAGCTGCGGTGAAGTTGTTGGTGTCCCGCAGGTGGTCGTCGCTGCATTTTTGCATGTGAGTCCTGGGTCTCATGGTAGCCACTTTCGAGGTTATACCGTATGCTCAATTACACACTCGAGTCTTGCAAAAGGAGATCCTGCCAAGATAGGACAAATCTCTGTTGTCCCTGGATTGTCAAATTCAAGTGAGCCAGCCAGTCAGGGACTCCCTGCTCTGGTGGCTGAGGTCGCCTGCTCTTCAGTCCGGGAAGTCGTTCCTTCGTCTTCATTGGACGTTGATCACAACGGATGCCAGCCTGACCGGTTGGGGGGGAGTTTGGGGCGTACAGTCAGCTCAGGGTCGGTGGAACAAGAAAGAATCCCGCCTGCTGATTAACGTGCTGGAACTTCGGGCAATCAGGTGGTGCCTCTCCACAAGGTCACAAAGGCTGCAGGGGTGTCTGGTCAGGATCCAGTCGGACAACGCCATGGCGGTGGCGTATGTCAACCATCAAGGAGGAACAAGGAGCTTGGCTGCAGCACTGGAGGTCGCTCACATCCTGCGGTGGGCAGAGCAGCGTGTGCCGGCTCTGACAGCCATATACATTCCGGGCGTAGAAAACTGGTAAACGACCTACCTAAGTCGTCAGATGCTGGACCAAGGGGAATGGTTGCTACATGTATTTCGGCTCTTTTGCCTAAAGTGGGGCACGCCAGAAGTGGATCTCCTGGCTTCTCGACTCAATCAGAAGGTACAGAGGTTTGTGGCCAGGTCAAAGGATACCTGGGCGGTCATGGCAGATGCGTTGGTGGCTTCATGGGGGCATTATTGTCTGATTTATGCTTTTCATCCGGGCAAACTTCTACCACGTCTGCTTCGCAGAGTGGAGGCCGAGGGAATTCCGGTAATTCTGATTGCCCCAGATTGGCCACGACGTCCTTGGTACGTCGACATAGTATGAATGGTGGCGAATGTTCCTTGGCAACTGCCGATGCAAGAGGACCTTCTGTTGCAAGGTCCAATACTTCATCCTGCTTTACCGTCACTGGATTTAATGGCATGGCTGTTGAAAGCCAGGTGCTAAGGGACCGAGGTCTGTCGGATTCGGTAATATCCACTATGTTGAGGGCACGGAAGTCATCTTCTCGGAAGATTTATCACCATACGTGGGGAGCCTACATCTCCATGTGTGAGGAGATGGGGTGGCGTCCACGTACGTATTCAGTTTCCAGGATCCTGCTGTTTTTGCAGTGAGGAGTAGATCAGAAACCTAAATTAAGCACCATTAAGGGGCAGATATCAGCTTTGACTGTCTTTTTTCAGCGACCTTTGGCGATTCATTCATTGGTAAGTACGTTTGTTCAGGGGATTCGACATGTGGCCCCTCCGGTTCAACCACCTCTACCTCCATAGGATTTGAATCTGGTGCTCTCGGTGCTTCAGAAACCGCCATTTGAAAACATTAGGGAGATTCCCTTATTGACACTCTCTCAGAAAGTAGTCTTTCTAGTGGCCATTAAATCTGCCAGGAGGGTTTCTGAGTTGGCGGCCTTGTCTTGCAAGTCTCCCTACTTGATCCTCCACAAGGATAAGGTGGTGCTGTGTTCACAGCCTTCGTTTCTTCCAAAGGTTGTTTCGGCCTTTCATCTAAATGAGAACATTGTACTTCCGTCCTTATGTTCTCGGCCGTCACACCCCAAAGAGGTGGCTTTGCATTCCTTGGACGTGGTCCGGGCTCTGCGGGTGTATCTGTCTGCTATGGCTCCTTTTCGGAGGTCGGACTCGCTGTTTGTATCGGTGGCTGGTCTGAAGAAGGGAATTTTTTTTAATTCTTTTATTTAAAATTTCACAAGTAAAATACATAGAAAACATATATCCAAAAGAATATGTTAAAAAATAAAATAACATAACATTTGTACAAAATATTGTTTTAGAAGTACATTTTTAAACAAGGTTTTACAATATTTACATAACCCTCCCACTGCCCCCCCAAAAACCCACCCACAAAACCCAAAAGTACATAACAACAATAAAGATAACAAGAATATTTCACAACAATAAATATATCAAGAATATTTCAAGACAAACAACAATAAAGATAACAAGAACATTTACAAAAAGCCCATTCCCACCCTTTATTATTGAAAAAACAAACTATCCCTATTGTATACTATCCCTCCACCCTATCCCTACACAAACAAAAAACACTCCTATATACTTTCTCCATACTGTCCCTTTATCACCACCTGCACTCACCCTGAAAAACAAAAAATAAAAAGGTTAATCATTCAAAAATAAACATCAATAACATAATCCCAATATTTACATTATATACACCATTGTTTCCACTCCTCCAATTTCCATAAATTTCTTGCATTATTTTCTCCTAACTTCTTATAGTCATAATACGCATAATTATAAATCTTTCCTCTGACCATGGCCACGCACTCTTTCACTTTAACCACTTCCTGCCTAAAAATCAAAATAATACGGACATCCCACAAACACTCTTTAATACAATTCACAACAATCCATAACAACCTCTCCTCATTCCTCCCTAAATCACACAAACCATTTAACACCATCTCATACGTTACACTATTCACACCAGTCAATCCCTTAACCATCTTCTACATTCTTTTCCATATTTTCTTCGCATAGCGACACTCCCAAAACACATCTATCACCCTCTCAACCCCCCCACACCCCAGTCTCGGGCACACCTCACTGTCCACAAACCTTCTCCTCCTCTGAAATTCCCTTGTAGGCAAACACCCATGCACCCCCATCCACGCAATATCCTTCTGTCTATTATCCACTCCTTTACAACACACATTCTTCCAGACTTTCTTACATTCAGCTACTCTTAAACTACCTATTCCTTCCACTTCCTCCCTTTTTTTTCAGTGTCTGCATGACCTTCTTACTCTCACACCATTTATCTCGCATCGCATCTTGCAACCCATACCTCCTCATACCTTTCAATCCTCACATAAAACCAAGGCGCAACAAAACATACAAGTTTCCTCAAATCAACCTCGCATAACTTATATTTCCGTAACACACTCCCACATGCATACCTTACCATACACCCTGCAACATTCTCTTTCTCGATTAATCTCACACACATACTTACATACTTCACCACCAGAAGAAGGGAATGGCGGTCTCACCGGCCACCATCCCTCGGGGCTTTCACACTGGAATTAAGGCAGCTGCACTTTCGGGTCAGTTTGCAGGCGCTATTATTAGCCCCAGTGTGAAAGGGCTCTAAAAGAAGAATGGGTTTTGGAGTTGCAAACTCAGTTACAAATGAAAATACATCTGGAAATATTAGATCAAAGACAGAGTATTTGTGACATGAATGAAGCATGAATGATTAGAATATGAAATATGGTTATTAATTATATTTCATAGGGGAATGTTATATTCTTTATATTCAAATTTTAATTTTGGTTTTAAAAATATATAACTGAGGAGTTCCCCTGTAAAAAAGTGTGTATGTGAAATCTTTTGAGTTAATAACCTACAGATGGTGGCATTTGAACTGAGTTATCAATACCAAGGAGCTGTCAAATTATTGTTGATTGATGTAACAGATTATATTTTCATAAAGGAATTTCTATGTTATAGATACTGTACCTTGTTTTAAAAACATATGGCATAGTCAGTTAGTCTGTGGCAAACAATCCCTCTTCTTCCTGGGTCTTTGTTTAATTAGAGATGGAGTTAATGTTACATACTCTTAACTCCTAGGAGAAGGGAGAGAAATGGGAGTAATACGGGAGTGTGTATTTTTAGGTGCACTTTCAAACAAAGAATTTGAGTTTATTTAAAAGGGAACTCAGGCTTAGATGGTTTCGCTCACACACTTCTTCCAACACACAGCAAGCTAACTACTACAGAACTCAGCATACAGGCAGCTGCTCTCAGAACAAAGGAAACAGCAGCCATTTAAGCACATGCTTTGAACTTATATTTTGAAACAAACAGCTTTATCCCAGATCTTTGATCATATTTGAAACTGCATTTATTTTGTATTCAAACTTTTGTAAGTATTTTTGTAACCTTTGTGTGGAAATAAATCACACGGTTTGATTCAAGCTGACTCAGTCATACAATTCAGAAATTTGTCACATAATAATCATTTCAAAGAAAGGAGATTTTTACACTACTGGTCACTGATAGGTGGCACTGATGGGCACTAATAAGGCAGCACTAATGGGCACTAATATGCAGCACTGATGATGAGGCACGAATATGTTCCCTTGCAGATTGGAGTCCATCCAAGGACCATTCCACTCATTGGTGGCTTTGACGCCCTCTGTTGGGGAATATCTCCCTGGTGACTCTGCTGGGACTGGGCACACACGGCCTGCCCAACGTGGACTAGGAGCGAGCCATACCTCGGTGTTCAGTAGTGTTATGTCCCCTCCAAGGTTTTAATAGATTCAATATTAGACACATGCCCCCTAAGCAATACTATATGGTCAGTACCTCAATGTTTCTGTTTTTATCTCATATGCATATTATATACTTGTATTACAACAGCCACACCTCTTTTTATGCTGATGTTGATTATGCAATGCTTTACAATTCGTTCATAATTGTCTTTCTAATTTATAGACATACCGTTTTGTTTGCTGATTCCAATCAGACACCCCTGAGGAAGAGTATATCTCGAAACGCATCGGGTACTCCCCATATGTGTGTTCCATATGTATCGGAGTCCTATGATTGTGGATCTCTGCATACTGTATTGCAATTTTTGGTCTGTATAACGCATCCTGTATCCTGTGTATATTCACTCCATGTATTGTAGACCTATCCAGATCTATACCCTAATAAATACCTAACTTCATTTCAACAAACTCACACTTCTTATACTCTTTATTACTCCCGAGTAGGTTTTCCCTTTAAAGTCCCGTAAGAGGTTTAATTTTCCATTGCCTAGACACATTTGGGATGTGGGTCTACCCTACTCTCTAGACCAACTTAGCACCACCCCTTGTTTATTATACTTTTGAAGTAAACCATTATTTAGAATATTAAATTGATAGTTACTTTGAAGCACTTTCAGCAGCTAATCAACCACTTGACCTCCGGAAGGTTTTACCCCCTTCTTGACAATGCCATTTTTTGCTATTTGGCACTGCGCTATTTTAATTGGTAATTACACAGTCATGCAACGCTGTACCCCAAACAAATTTGTGTCCTTTTTTTCACATAAATAGAGATTTCTTTTGTTGGTTATTGATCTCCTCTGGGGTTTTTATTTTTTGCGATATAAGTGAAAAAAGATTGAAAATTTTGAAAAGAAACAATATTTTCTACATTCTGTTATATCCAATAAACTCAATTTTCATCATAAATTTGGACCAAAATTTATTCTGTACATTTCTTTGGTAATAAACAAAATCCCAATAAGCGTATATTGGTTTGTGTGAAAGTTATAGCGTCTACAAACTATGGGATATACTGTATACTGTAATTTACACAGCTTTTACTTTCTGACTACTTATTACAGGTGCTAAAATGCCAGGACAGTACAACCCCCCAAAATTACCCTGTTTTTTGGAAAGGAAACACCCTAAGCTATTTGCTGAGAAGCATGTTTGGTCCATGGAAGATTTTATTTTTTGCTACAAGTTTCTTGAAAATGACAAAAAATGAAATGTGCACAGCGTTGTCACTTCAATGATATATTGCTCACACATGCCATGGGTATATGTGGAATTACACCCCAAAATACATTCTGCTGCTTCTTCTGTGTATGAGAATACCACATGTGTGAGACTTTTTGGGAGCCTAGCCGTGTATGGGTGCCGGAACGCAATGACCGCCTTCCAGATTTCTAAGGGTGTAAATTTCACTTCCTCACTACCTATCACAGTTTTGGAGGCCCTGAAATGCCAAGATAGCACAGAACCCCCCACATTACCCCTAGACACCCCAAGCAATTTCCTGAGAAGCGTGGTGAGTCCATGGAAGATTTTATTTTTTGCCACATGTTTCTGAAAAATGAAAAAAAAATGTTTTTTACACAAAGATGTCACTAAATGATATTTAACTCACACATGCCATTGGTATATGTGGAATTACACCCCAAACTACATTCTGCTGGGACGTGTGTGAGGGAGGACGTGTGGATGCTGAGCTCCACACAGGCACAATCAATCCGTTGCCATACCTGTCCTAATCCTCCTTTGTAAGACCCCAGTGCACCTGCTCTGCTTCCTAGACCCCCCTGCTACATTCCTGGAGGGGTCTTTGTCGGATTTGGCTGCCTAATCTGCATCTGGCCTGTGGCTCGCCCCGCACCGTAGACACCCGCCGCCATCTTGGGGTCTGTTGGTGGTTCGGAGCCCTCCGTTTCTGGTCCCGGAGATCCGAGCAACAAGCAGACGCTCTGCTCTGATTGCCTGACAGCCGAGCTGTCGGAGACCGAGGGACAGGTGAGCGTAGGAGGAGAGTCGCCTGCAGATCCCGCATTCTGCTCCGGATCCCCGCTGCCCGACGCCATCTTGCGGCCTGCTGGCCCGACCTTCTCTGCCTCCTGGATGCTGTAAGTAATAGCTCACCCCCCTCGTGGACGCCCATAGTAGAGACTCCACAAGCCGCATTACCAGGGTCCCGAGGCCTAAGCCCGATCATCCACTTTATGATCCGTGAAGAGTGGAGTTTACCTGGCAGGCTGTCCCCATCAGGAAAGTCTGCAGCTCCGGCCTAGGCCTGGAAGTGGGTGGCCATCTTGCTACTCCAGATACACCCACTCCAACTCAATTCCACCTTAATTTTTCATCCACACAGCTACCTCCTCTCCAGAATTAATACACAGGAGGATTATTAACCATCTCCCATAGTAACTTACAGTGTCTCCTTTGCAACTCACTTCTACATTTGATTCTTGTAATACGACCGTAGTATCTATGTAATCAGATGTGAATGAGGTGAGCCCTGTCCAACTACCGGCCTTACAGTTCCAGCTATGCCAGCCAAGACACCTAAAACCTGCTCCACATTAGGTAAAAGATCCGGAAAAGGGTTGAAATCTCACACGGTTACCTCCAGCTCCATCCAGCAATATTTAGCTGGCGAACGCAGTGGACAGGTCAGAACCTCAAGACCAAGTGTCTGCCCTTCCTCCCATGCTGGCTCTGTGAGGGAAAGCTCTCCTGCCTCCTCTTACTGTTCAGATCTCATTGATGATCCTGGATCCCCGCTGGCTCTGAAATGACGACTCTGATGAGTGGTCTTAAAAAATAACTTGCTGGAATGTTTCACAGTCTGGAGAAATCCATTAAGAAAGAAATTACAGCTGTGAGAACTGACATGTCTCACCTCCTGGTCAGAGTTGAGGAAACGGAACAGCGTCAGGACTCCCAAGCATCAGCTATAATAGAATTGCAGGAGACTGTCAGTCAGCTGGCTTTTGCTCATCGTGCCTCTCTTTACAAACTCGAAGATCTCGAGAACCGTAACCGTAGAAATAACTTATGAATCAGAGGGTTACCAGAAGCAACCAGAGACAATGATCTAGAGCCATCGATCCAAGGTATTTTCAATACAATACTGGGAAACCCGGTCACTGACCCACTACAATTTGATCGTGTGCACCGTGATCTGCGCCCTTGTAACGCAAATTCAGAACAGCCCAGGGATGTCATATGCCAGCTGCACTACTTCAAAGACAAAAACGCCATCATGACAAAAATGCGGAACACTCCTAACATTGACTTTGACGGAGCAGTCATTACTATGTTCCCTGATCTGTCCAAGGAAACCCTCGATCGCCGCAGAGCGCTAAAACCGTTCCTTGAACATTTGCACACAGACGGGATTACGTATAGATGGGGTTTTCTGGCCTGCCTGATTGCCCCCAAAAATGGCCGTTCCCACACTCTTCGCTTTCACGAGGAACTTCCTACCTTTCTACAGGACCTCCATCTTCCACCTGTACAGTTTCGAGGTTGGCAGGACCCCATCCCAAAATTCTTGAACCCCTTGGACCCCCCTTGGCAGAAAGCACCATCAAAGAAACAGCGCACGTCAATCCCAGGATGCGCACAAAAACATAGCTGAGTGATGTCTTTTTCTACTCATTCCCGTTCTCTATATGCTAATATCCCATTTTTTCAATGTTCTATTTGTCTTGGTCGGACACTTGGAACTCTTTACCAGCCTCATTGGCTTAGAGGATTCAGACCTGACATTCTTTTCTTTTTTCTTTTGGGTATCCCATTTTTCAAGTTTAACTGCACACTCTCTTACAGGTTTTGTAAAGTTCAAGTTGCTGTTGATGCTGTCATTGTCTTGGTTCTTATAATTTCCCTTCCTCCTTTTCCAGTTTATCGCTGGAGCACATTTCATATAACTATAATGTATTTTATTAACAGGCCGAGGGCTGGCGGGGCGCATTGCTCCCCCACACCTCTTCCTCAGTACGTCCCCCGCCCACCTCCCTTTTGGGGTTGGTGAGACCAGCTGCCCACAGGGTTTCTAATCCAAACTCTCACTGGAGCACTGGATGGCCGCCTGCTCTCTCTCCCCCCACAGGGATCACTGCAGATTTCTGCATGTTTCACCTGTACTTCCCACGATTGTGTTAATGCATGTACATGTCTTCTTTATGTGCTTAATCCCTCTTCTTATACTTTTCCAAACTATCCATTCCCTCCCCCCCTCTTTCCCCCCTCCCCATTGGCATGCGTGGAAATATAAGCAGAGGAATCTCACTCCGCTGTACCAATGGCTACTCTGACACAGAGGCGGCTCTAGGCTTTGTGAGGCCTTAGGCAAAACTTAGACATGAGGCCCCACTCACGCCCATAATGGGAAAAAAATTATTTCTGCAGCAATAAAAATGGCTTCAGAAAGATGGACAGATGTAGCACACAGTTCATCAGCACCACATCCAGGGCATCCTCCTCACCCATCAGACATATGCAGCCAATAAAACATCTGGGACCCAGCAAGGTGACAACCCCTCTAGGAATTTCCCCTGTGCCTTGGGAGAATGAGGAGGAGTGTCACAGAAAACTGGGGGCAGTGGAGAGAACTGGGGGGCGTGGAGAGCACTGAGAAGCAGACAGCACTGGTGGGGTTGTAGAGCACATGGGTGAGGGCAAGGAGCAGGGGGGAGTGGGGAGCACTGGGGGAGTGGGGAACTTGAGAGCACTGGGGGGGAGCCACGGGTGGAGAGCACAGGGGCGCGGATAGCACTGGGCGGGCTGGAGAGCACTGGGGGGAATAAGAGAGTGTGGGGAAGCGAAGAGCACTGGGGGGAGCTTGAGAGCACCGGGGGGCAGAAAGAACAGGGCTGGAGAGCACTGGCGGAGTGGAGAGCACTGGGGGGCGGAGACCACAGGAGTGGGGGCTGGAAATCCATGGGGATAGCTTGAGAGCACTGGGGGCAGAAAGAACAGGGCTGGAGAGCACGCTGGGGGAGCTGGAGAGCACTGGGGGAGTGGAGAGCACTGGGGGGGAGGAGAGCAATGGGGATAGCTTGAGAGCACCAGGGGGTAGAAAACAGGGGTGAAGAGCACGGGGGGGCTGGAGAGCACTGTGGGGGTTAGAAAGCACTGGGAGGAGTGGAGAGAACTGGGGGGGAGTGGAGAGCACATGGCTGGGGGCTGGAGAGCACAGGGAGGAGGCTGGGGAGTAATGGGGTGAGCTGGAGAGCACAGGGCATGGGGGCGAGAAAAAACAGGGGTGGAGAGCACGGGGGGCTGGAGACCACTGGAGAGGACAAAGAGCAGGGGGCAGCAGAGAGCACTGGGGGGCGGAGAGCACAGGGGTAGGGGCTGGAGAGTGATGGGGAGAGCTGGAGAGCAGTGGGGGGGCAGAAAGAACAAGGGTGGAGAGCACGAGAGAGTGTTCTGGGGGGTCCAAGAGCAGGGGGGAGCGGAAAGCACTGAGGGGGTGGAAAGCACAGGGGTGGGGGCTGGAGAGTGATGGGGAAAGCTGGTGAGCACTGGGGGGGCAGAAAGAACAGGGGTGGAAAGCAAGGGGCTGGAGAGCAATGGGGAGAGCTGGAGAGTACTAGGGGGCAGAAAGAACAGGGGTGGAGAGCATGGGAGGCTGGAGAGCACTGTGAGGGTGGAGAGCATTGTGGGGTGGAGAGCACTGGGTGGGGTGAAGAGCACTGGGGGGGTTGGAGGCTGGAGAGCACAGGGATGGAGGCTGGAGAGTTATGGGGAGAGCTGGAGAGCACTGGGGGGCAGAAAGAACAGGGGTAGAGAGCACCTGGGGGGAGCAGAGGGCACTGTGGGGAGCAGAGGGCACTGTGGGGGGGCTGGAGAGCACTGGAGGGGCTGGAGAGCACAGGGGGGTGGAGAGCATGGGGGGCTTGAGAGCACTGTGGGGGGCAGAGAGCACTGGGGGGTGGAGGCTGGAGAGCACAGGGAGGGAGGTTGGGGAGAGCTGGAGAGCACTGGGGGGGATGGGGGGCAAAGAGTACTGGGGGAGGAGTCAGAGAGCACAAGGAGGGGCTGTAAAGCACAGAGGGGACAGCAAAAGAAGTTGGATAGGAGGGGCAGCGGAATGCTCACTTCTTCTCTCTCTCCTGCAAGCATTCAGCGGCTGCATGGAGGAATATGGAAAGCTCAATTCCTCTATATGCAGCTGCCCCGCCGTTTTCTCCTATCCAGACACACAGGCTACACAGTGCACTGGCACTTACTTTCTCATCGGTCACAGGGGGGTCAGCCAGGCAGCCTCAAAGAGATTGGAGCTTCATCCTTCCTCTACACAGCCATGGGCACAGCTGACTCAAATAGGTGGCCGAGCAGGTGTGGAGCGGCCGGGTGAGCAGTGCAGGCTGAAAGAGCAGTCCCAGCTGCCTTAGGGCCCCACATGGACATGCTGCCCGCACGTCTTGTGGGGATGTCCCAGCGGGGATAGGGTGAGCCACCAGTGCCATAATCGGTGTTTGATCACAGGCAAATTAGGCGGCCACGAGGCCCCTGTGAATGCGAGGCCTTAGGCGACCGCCTAATTTGCCTAATTAGAGAGCCGCCTCTGCTCTGACAATTACATCCTATAATGTCCGGGGTCTTAATGTCGCCGCTAAACGACACCAAGTAGTATGTGAGCTAAGGCAAACCGCCTGCTCTATTGCCTTCCTTCAGGAAACGCACCTAACCCACACTACACCGGTCAGATTGACCTCACCCCACTTTCCACAGTGGTACTACAGCCTCTCAGATACCAACAAGGCCAAGGGAGTTGCCATTGGGTTCAGCAGTGGAGTACCTTTCGCTTATCTGATATGCTTGCAGATGGTTATGGTCGTTTTCTCTTTCCTAAGGGCTTCTTAGGCAACACCCAGTGTACGTTCGCAAACATTTATTGTCCAAATTATATTCAACCAACTTTTTTTTCACAAACCCTCACTAAATTATCACAATTTGCTAAAGGTATTATTGTCCTTGCAGGGGACATAAACATGCCTCTTGACCCAACGATGGATACATCCCAGGGCAGCTCGAACATATCATTTAAACGCTTAGCCTTTGTTAAGAAAAGACTCCTTGATTATCAATTAATAGATGTCTGGCGCCTGCTCCACCCTAAGGATAAAGACTTCTCACACTTCTCCGCAACACACCAGTCCTATTCTAGAATAGATAACATTTTTCTAGATCACTTCCATCTTCCTCTCCTCAAATCTACTCATATAGGTACTGCAACTATATCTGACCATGCACCTGTGACAATGCGCATGACCATGCCCACCTTAACTCGTAACACCAATAGCTGGAAGCTTAATGATTCTCTTCTCTCTAACCCGACTGAAGTTTCCATATTAGCCTCCCATTTGACGCAATAATTTAAAGAGATCATCCCCTCTGTGACTTCTCCATCGCTGGTGTGGGAGGCTCATAGGGCCACTATGAGAGGCTGTTTAATTGAGCGTGGTGCGAGAAAAAAAAGGGAGCATGGTCACCAAATAGCACATATTTGTCAGCAAATAACAGACCTTGACAAACAGCATAAGCTTTCCCTCCATAGCACTCACCTCAATGCCCTCACACTTAAACATGAAGAGCTGAAAAATCTTCTAGACCTAGACACTAAACGGAAATTTCAACGCATATCGCAGAAATTTTATGAGTGTGGCAATAAACCAAGTAAACTACTTGCTAGATCCCTACGGGCTAAACAAACAAAGTCATTTATCCCTAAAATTAAAATCCCAACAGGGGAGCTTGTCCATGCAACCCCACACATTGCCAAAGCTTTTAGGGAATTTTATGCAGATCTTTATAATGTCACAAATGGTCTATCCCCCCTTTCTAGAACAGAGAGGCGTAAGCGTATGCTTTATTAAGGCGGCAAATCTCCCTAAACTATCTAGGTCAGCCCTTGCGGAAATGGAAGTGGATTTTTCAGTTGAAGAATTCCAGGGCGCTTTGAAATCCTCCCCCTTCAGGTAAGGCTCCCGGGCCTTACACTCTCCTATACTATAAAACATTCCAAGAGATTTTACTCCCTCGCCTTACAGTCTATGCTAACTCAATCTCCCAATCCTCAGGCCTACGCCCGGAATCCCTTTCAGCCCACATTACTGTTATACCTAAACCCGGCAAAGACCCCATCCTTTGTAGTAGTTACAGGCCAATTTCATTGATAAACACTGACGTTAAATTATTTGCCAAGGTGATGGCTAACCGTATACTCCCCTATTGCCTAATTGGATCTCAGCAGATCAAACATGTTTCATACCACATAGAGAGGCTAAAGATAACTCCTTACGTACAATTTCCTTAATTCAATATGTTCACAGATGTTCCCAGCCCACCCTACTCCTTTCTACTGATGCTGAAAAAGCGTATGATAGGGTGGACTGGGACTATCTTAAGACGACTTTACGTCACTTTGGTTTACGCCCAAAGATGTAACATTGTATTTCTTCTCTCTACTCCGCTCCCTCTTCACAGACTCGCATAAACGGCTCACTGAGTGATCCCTTCACCCTACACAATGGCACTAGACAGGGATGTCCCTTATCCCCCCTTCTCTTTGCTATTACTTTGGAATCCTTCCTAGCCACGATTAGACATAACATTAATATACATGGCATTCGAATAGGTGATAGAATTCACAAATATGCTGCCTATGTCAATTATATACTTTTTTTTTATCCAACAGCCACGTATCTCTCTTCCCAACTTAATGTCAGCTTTTTCCACCTTCCAAACGATATCTAACTTCAAAATAAATCTTTAGAAAACCGAAATTTTGAACATAAACCTTTCCAGAGCAGAGGCGGCCTCTCTAAAACCCTCCTTTCCCTTCAGATGGGAAGAGACCCACATGAAATACCTGAGTATGTTCCTCACACCTAAACTGCATTCTCTTTTCAAGTATAACTATATCCCACTGTTAAATAGTATCAAAGAGGACCTACGAAAATGGCCAGTCTGTCACACTCCTGGATGGGGAAAATAAAGATCATTAAAATGAACATACTTCCTTGCATACTATTTCTTTTTCAGATGATACCACTGGGGGTGCCTGTGGGGTTTTTTACTATCCTGCAAGCGATGGTCTCCCGATTTGTTTGGAGGAACAGCCACCCCAGAATATCCAGAGGCGTTCTTTTTCGTTCTAAGTGCTCTGGGGGACTGGCACTCCCAAATTTTAAGACATATTATCATGCTGTTATATTTTCTAGACTTACAGACTGGAAATATGCTATTAATTCGAAACTATGGGTGCAACTAGAATATTCTCTGAGTGAGGTAGATCTCTCGGCTGTCTCCTGGATACCTCGAGCTTATAGGAACATTGCCCACACTGCTTCAGCACTCATCACGTTCTCACTAGACATCTGGGACGCCCTACATAGGAAATTTTCCTGGAGATATGACTCCCCACTGATGCCCCTCCTCAATCACCACTATTTTTTACCAGGCCTATTGGATCCAGGTTTTAAATCCTGGACCTCAGAAGAACCCCTATTGTTACATCATGTCCTCCATGCTAATGTAATTAAACCTCTTCCTGAGATCCTTTGCTCTAAACCGATCACATTTCTAGATAAGTGGAGATTTTACCAACTACAACGCTTTCTATGATCCTTCCTTCACCTGCTAAGAGGCTTATAGGATCTAAATAGCATAGAAGAAATATTCTACCCAAAAGATCCCCCATTACACACTATTTCGCTATTTTACAAAACTCTTATTGACTTCCCTAATTCTCCATACCCGCACTTCCTGGCTAAATGGGAAATAGATTTAGACTCCTCCATTACAAACACACAGAAAGATAAAGTCCTAAAACTCGCCCATGTCTCCTCACCCGCTTCAAAAATAGCAGAAGTCAATTACAAAATACTTACCAGATGGCACTATACCCCAACCAAATTGCACCAAATGTTCCTGGACAGCACCCCATTGTGCTGGAGGAGCTGTAGGAACAAAGCAACTCAAGCTCATATTTGGTGGCTCTGCCCATTCATTCGCCCCTTCTGGACCAATGTTCTCAATCTTATATCTCAGATTTCAGATGTCAACCTCCCAAATGATCCCTGGACCGTCCTCTTTCATGCTACTAAAGAATCCATTGTTACCTATAAATGTTCACTCATACCCCATCTGCTGAACACTGCCAAGGCCCTAATCCCCACTTTTTGGGGTCAATCCACAATCCCGTCCATAAAAAGTTGGTTACAGAAGGTCGCAGAGGTTCACCATTTGGAAGACATAACTCATAGCATCAGGGGTACTTCTCAGAAACACTCCTTAACATGGGCACCATGGATAAAATTCATATCTTCACCCTTCTATAAAGATATTTTAACACAACCAGTATGAGTCTGAGACTATCTCTTCAGCCACTGGTTATGGTCTTTTAACCTAATTTTAGAGATTTATCTTCCTCTGAATCTGGTTTATACTTCCTCCTGAATAACCATATAGCAACTGATATTGTTACTCTAAAATATGACGACACTCATGCCAACCCCCCCCACCTTTGTGTTCCTCTTTCTACAGTCTCTCTCATCCCTATCTCCCTATTCTCTTTCCTTTTCCTCACCCATCCTCTCTCTACCTCTCTTTCTGAAAGTATTTTCTAATTACCCGTTCTATTTAGTTGCAATATTAATGTCTGGATTTTATTTTTTTTATTTTTTTTTGTTCACATGGATGTAAGCGTTTGTTTAGTCTTTGGCTATATCTGTTTGTTAAATCCTTTTTTGCAGTTACAAGGGCAATCTTTTGAATACTGATATATGCTTGGACTATGTGTACATTGAATTCTTTGTATTTTTCTCATAAGATTGCTTAGCATATGTTATGTGTTTACTTTCTCTTTTATATTATTCTTTAATAAACAATTATTAAATAATAAAATTAAAAAAATACATTTTGCTGCTTCTTCTGAGTATGGGGATACATGTGTGAGACTTTTTGGAAGACCTAACCATGTACAGGTGCTGAAAACCAATCACTGCCTTCAGGATTTCAAAGGGTATAAATTGCTGATTTCAGAAATAGCTTGCGGGTGTCTACTTTCCGAAAAGGGGTCATTTGGGGGGGGTGCTATCTTGGCATTTCATGGCCTCTGAAACTGTGATAGGTAGTGAGGAAGTGCAAAGAGACACTTTCGTTTCCATATAAATGTATGCTCTTGCTGCCTGTCTCATAATTCCGTGTAATTTAAAGAGAACCTGTCATAATAATAATAAGAAACTATTTGCTTGCTGGGAGTGGTAAAGCAGAACTTCAAAGACTGGACACTCCCATTTTTTGAACATGGACAGATGCTTTTTTTCCAGCCACAGTCCTACAGATGCGAAGAACTACTCAAAAGTAAATGTCTGAAGTATAGATTCCAATGTTTCAGCATACATTTGTAAATACTACCATGATCTTTGTATTAAATGTTGTTGTTTTTTATAACTTTTGGGGAGTGTGTGTTTGTTTAGATTGATATGTTTAGATTGATATGTTTGGAAATTGGGAGGGGAGATGGGTACTTTTCAATACCGGAGATCAGGGAGTGTCTCTTAGGTAGTGCTCCTCTGGTCCCCCCCCTCCTACACAATAAATGTTGTCTTTATCACTTTTCTATCCTTGGGGGGTATGGGCGGTGGGTAGAGTCTTGGAACTATATGCTTCTCAAGGGGTATTTGTAAAGTTGTTGGGTATATAAAATCTAAGAGTAACATGGAGCCCTCCTGACTCCTGGTACTCAGACTCCCTGTCTGCTGGGGTGGAGCCCAGAACTATGGTCAGGTTACTACTAAAAGCCCAGCACACACCTGACCAATCAGTATGCTGGCTGTTTTCGAAATCAGGACCCAGGACTGGGGATTTCATCCCACCCAAGTACACCCCTAAATGAAAATGTCCAAATTGGGGTCAATTAGCCATTTTCCCACATGTGACTCGTTAGTGTTACAAGGTCTCAGGTGTGAATGGGGAGCAGGTGTGTTAAATTTGATGTTATCGCTCTCACTCTCTCATACTGGTCACTGGAAGTTATGCATGGCAAAATAACCGTTGTGCTACATAATATATAATATATATAATACTTATATCATTTCTATATTGCCCCGTAGTCTCTCTGCCCATACCAGCTTTATAACCATGCTGGTCTGCATTCATGCATTTACTATATTCCATATTTCAGATAGTCGTTCATACCAAGATACTCTTATAAGCTTAATTCACTTATTTACATCTTTATGTATATATAAATTACATTTTAGAACCTTATATAATAAGCTCATTTTGCAATTATGATGCCCTCTGATATATGTGCATCCTTGCAGACATTTTCCAGACACAATTTTAAGGGGCTAAGTGGAGACCGCAGTGAGAAATACCCCTATCCAGACCGTGCTGATCCTCCGGGTGTTCCCCTATTGTGGCCTTTGTTTGTTCCGCCTCCTCAGCTCCCGAGCTGGATGCATCACACTGCTGCCATCTTGATATCCAGCGTTTGGTGATTTATCTCAGACCTTCGGTAAGTATGAGGTCTCTGCTTCAGACCTCTCTTGCCAATCATTCCGCCTGCCCCATTTATCAACAACATAGATTTATTGATCTTATTACTTACATTGCAGATACAACATTCATGCATCCGCCCCTGAAGAAGCGAGCAGGGTCTCACGAAATGCATAGGGCTTTATTGATGCTTGTTTTATGCCGGTACATGCTGGGTATTATTGATGTCTGCATTATGTTTACATACTTCCCTGTCCACATGTATTTACATTTTATTTTCTTATTCTGTATGTGTATTTACTGACCCAGCAACTTTTAAGTTTTATTGTTGCTCATTGATGTATAACATTTGTAATAAATCTTTGTATATTTACTTTCATCTGTGTTGTGTACATTGGCTATTATGCCTGGTAATCATTGTTGTTACCGCTCCGTTACATAACATTTTGAAACGAATAAATTGATTTTGTCTCAGTGTTCGCTGTGGACATTGGCTAAACCTCTCTCACCTCATCTAAAGTCCCAGGGCTATTTTTCTTGTTTTTTTGTGCACTATTAGGGATGGAGGTGTCAGAGGGGTCACACCAGACCTTAATCTTTTTTTTGAATATTTCACAGCAGGGCCTGTTCCTGCGCCCACCAAGAGTAACTGTGAGGGCTTACAGTGTTGTGGCAACACCACCACCAAAGGCCCAATTTTTCTGCCCCTGTTCAACAGGTGCATGTAATTACAATTCTTGATCTAATATTTCACAGCAGGGCCCGTTCCTGCGCTCACCAAGAGTAACTGTGCGGGCTCACAGTGTTGTGGCAACACCAACACCTAAGGCCCAAATTTCTGCAAAGTATATAGGGCAGGCCCCTACTTTCAAACATCCAACTTACAAACGACTCCTACTTGCAAACGGAAGGAGACGACAGGAAGTGAGATGTACTCTACCCCTAGGAAGGGAAATTCTCTCCTGTAAGAGTTAATATGGGAAAATGTGCCTCCTCTCCACTGATGCTTTATCACCAATCCTTGTTTCACTAAAAACCACAAATTTTCAAAAAACATTTGTCATTGGGACAGAAAGTGAGGTGAAATCGTCTGAAGAGGAGCACAGACAGCAAAACAAATGTCACAGGGGTGTTAACCCTTCCCTATATTTTCCAAAAAGCTTAAAAATAGATTTTTTGGTTGGAGCTACACTTTAAAAATGTACCAGTTCAAAATTACAAACAGATTCTACTTAACAACAAACCTACAGTCCCTGTCTTGTTTTGCACCGCCTGTACACTGCTGTTCAGAGTATATAGGGTGTGGGGGTCCCACACCTTTCCTTTTTTTAATTTGGGTGTGGGGTTACCCTTAATATCCATACAAGACCCAAAGGGCCTGGTAATGGACTGGGGGGATACCCATGCCGTTTGTCTCACTGATTTTCATCCATACTGCCGCAAGCAGTTTTAAATGACTTTTATTCCTTTAAAAATGTCACTTTGTGCAGGGACTGTTCTAAGCACGGGAAACACGCGCCACTTTACAGGCATACTATAGACACCCTCCAGGTATCATATTTAAAGGAATATTTAATTTTTTTCTTCACTTTAAGCATCATTAAAATCACTGCTCCCGAAAAAACGTCCGTTTCTAAAACTTTTTTTTGCATTGATACACGTCCCCTGGGGCAGGACACGGGTCCCCAAACCCTTTTTAGGACAATAACTTGCATATTAGCCTTTTAAATTAGCACTTTTGATTTCAAACGTTCGAGTCCCATAGACTTTAACGGGGTTCTAAAGTTTGCGCAAACTTTTGGTACGTTCGCAGGTTCTGGTGCGAACCGAACCGAGGGGTGTTCGGCTCATCCCTACTCCCAACATTAGGCCCCTGTGTACGGGGCTTAACACCTACCTTATCTAAATCTTTTATGAACAAATCTCCGGTGCCTCTCCAAGAGGGAGTGGTTTGATTTCTGTGATTTATAGCACCCTTGTTGGCTGTTTATGTCCTGAATCTTTCCTTTATATGCATAAATGGGAAGCGAATTGTGACCATCAATGCATCCCACAGGATTGGGATGAAATGATAGGTTATCTCTTGTTTTGCATTAGGTCCATTATTGTTAGGAAGAACGCTTTCAAACTTTTAACGAAGTGGTAATATATCTCTGTTAGAATTCATGCTATTTTTACAAATTTCTCAGGCCTCTGCTTTTTAGGTTGTCCCTCCAGGGTCCACTATATCATATGTTTTGGTCTTGTGAGGTGTCAACTAATGTGGCGCAAGGTTAATGAGGTCGCTTCTAGAATCTGGTCAAGCACTTTAACTTCTTCTATGTGTTTGCTATTCATGTCTGTTCTGGGTGTTTCTTGTCAGTAGGAAAGATTTATGCTTACACTTGCAGCAATTGGTGCCATTACCCTTTAGTGGAAGTCTACTGTTGTTTAATTTTCCCTCATTAATAGAGTTGATTCTGTAATGCTGATGGAAAGAATAGATCATTTGCTGTTTGATACTATGCACCTCTTTGATGTCAAATGGATTGCTTGGAATGAGACGAGTGTTTGGTCTAAACATAAGTTTGGACCTAACACTTGCTGTCCAGCCATGCAATACACGGGGTTAAAGCAGGTGGTGAGGAGGTGATACAACACTTTCTTACCACCTGTCAAATACTCTCTGAAGAGCAATCTGTATGCTGATTGCTCTTCAGAGGCCAAAGTGTGAGCAACCCTTAATTTTTTTTTTCATTTACATTTAAACAGCCCTGTTGGGGTTTTTCGGTGAAATATCAGGGCCTGAACAGTTAGCAGAAAACCACATCAATCACAATGCCCAAAGCCCTCTAATCTTTTGAGAGAAAAAGAAAATGCTGCCCATTAAGACACATTTATTTCTTTAGCTTACCTCCAGCTGAATGACAGGGTGAGCAGATGACAGCTGTTATATACAAGGAGTAGGGTCCCCCAGGTGTCACCATTGTCCATACATGGGCACAACCATATATGGTTAATGATGTCACTGGGACCACTTTAACAAAATGTCTTTAAATCTGCAACCCCAATTCTAAAACAATTGGAATGCTGTGTAAAATCTACATGAAAACAGAATGCAAATCTCATAAACCCATATTTCATTTTCACTAGAACATATAAAATGTTTTAACTGAGAAAATGCACAATTTTAAGAAGAAATAAGGTTATTTTGAAATTGATGGCAGTAACATGTCTCAAAAAAGTTGGGATGGAGCCATGTTTACCACAATGTAGCATCCCTTCTTCTTTTAACAACACTGGAAACTGAGGGGAACAGTTGCTAGACTTTTGGGAGAGGAATGTTGTGCCATTCTTGCCTGCTCAACTGTTCTGGGTCTTCTATGTCATATTTTCAATTCAAGATGCGCAAAATATTTTCAATTCGTGAAAGGTCTGGACTGCAGACAGGCCCGTTAAGCACCCGGATTCTTCTACTATGAAGCCATGCTGTTGTCATAGATGGTGGCCACAAACTATGGTGGATTGATAATATTATTTCTAAAATGTTTTTATTGTAATGTTAGCATTCTGACTGTGTAATCATAGTGGGCAATCTGACAATAACAAGTCAAACTTCTATAAATATTTTTTGTTTATCATTTAAACAATATTATCAGGATTAATATATACTAGGGTATTAATGTGAAGAGGTGCAGTTTGTGCATCTAGCTTGCTTTGCAAAGAGTTGTTTCTTATGAATTGAGCTTGATATAAATACACTTCACAAAACAGAAACTGTAACTGACAAAATTCCGAAGTATCACATGATAAAATACGAGGGTTCTTCAAAAGGTTTCCGCACTTTTTAAAAGTGTGAAAACATTTTAAAGACCCCTCATAATTGCTGTTCAAGTAGGAGAAAGCAGAACATAACATGCTATGAGTTAGCTGGATAAATTAAAGGCCAACTCTAACCAAAATGTTTCTGTAGTTTTGTGTAGAGTAGAAAAAAGTTTGAAGAGTTTGAACTGTCAAGTTTTTTTTTTTACTTTAACATGACCTCATACAAAATTATACTGGACTTTAAAGTTGCCAGAAACGACTACTTCACATTTATAAAGAGTTAATACAATATCAATTTATTACATATACAATAGTTAAAATATCATTGAAAATATAAAAAGCCACCACAAACAATCATGCTGCTTTCGAACAGCAGTGCAGCGGGTTCCGCTGTACAGGTTTCACCGTATAGGCTTCCTTAGGAGTCTTATGAATGCTGCATGTTGCTGGTACAGAATGCTCATGGCATAAAATGTATTGGCTCAATCGTGCGTCAGGTTCCCAAAGGAGGAGGGTCAACAGACATTAGACTTTGGTGACCATACTGATGCACTTCATGAGAAAACCTTTGAGATACGTGATCATATTAATTGCTCAACATCACGAGTGATCTACTTAATAACCTGCCCCTGCCCCAAGATATATATAGGAAAAACAAAAAGACCATTGAAAATACCTATTGGCGAGCATCTACGTGAAATTAACTCCAAAGGAAAGATACCAGAGAAACCCCTGGCCAAACATTTTTCTTTATGGTACCAGATGAGGTGACTTTGACTGCATACTTCTCCAAAAGCAGAAGTGGTGGGTCTACAAGTTAAAGTCCCTCGTGCTGGTGGGGTTGAACACAGAGTTGAACCTACAAGTGTTTTTGGAGACTTAAATACGATGCACTGATCATTCAGTTATAATCTTTACATCCTTACCATCTAAGTACTAATGTTATTCTTATTACTTGCTACAAAACTTTTAGCAACATTTATCCTTAGACAAATCTACTTCCTTGATAGGTAGGTAACAGTTTGCACATGCTGATATATATGTCTAGGATAGACACCAACAATGACATGTTGATGCCTCTTGGAGAAAGATCCCATAACAAAGGGTTGACAAATGAAAATAATATTAATGCAATTCGTGACTTTTTCCTTTCCTTCCTAAAATGTTCAACTTAGATTATGGGTGAATTGGCCCCCGCCATATACTTTATCCAATTATATGTCTATTTGCCTATTTGTATACATGTCACCGATGTGCATATCGCACTGCCCGCTTGGCGTTTCACTCCTCTCTACTATTCTTACTTGGTGAAGTCTCTATATCCTCTTCTCTTGCTTTTTTCACTCACTCCCAACTGCCATCTTCTCCCCGTATACATATACCTACAATACAAAAGCCTATACTATAAGCTTGTGAATAATCTATTCACTAATGCTTTTGGCTTTTTATGAATCAATATAACAACAAACGGTTATACTTTACGATTGGCCGTACGGACAAACTGGCCGTAAGCGATTGGACTATGTCCCTTCAACTTTCCACAAAACATCTCATTGGCGGCTACCACCAGTAAACACACTATAAGAAGGGTGTGTGGGAGCCTGACCAATGAACGTCCGAGATGAAGCTACGCCACTAGCCATGGCGAAACGCGTTGATGTCACAATGCTGCTCAGTTCGTGGACGTTACCACCAACAGCACTTGGACTCTAGCTTCACACGATTGCTGCAGCCAAGCTACCCTGCCCTGCACAGGCTGTCCTCCCTGGTGGCTCGTCGCAGCTCACCACTGAAACAACAAGGGCTCCATCGCCTCACAGGCTCAGTGGATTACAGTGGACTACATGGCGCAGCTCCTGGTGGAGACGGTAACATACTGATACATGGAATTGTACACCAGCCCATATGTTTTTTGGCTTGTCAGCAACTTTATACTAGTATGCAAATGCAGCAGTGGTACCGTCATTAGGAACCAAGCTACACATACTTGCCAGGCAACCCCATTGAAAGCTGAAGACCAGTATGATATGTTTGACTACTTATGATCCTTTTTAATTTGATCACTCAATTATTGATCAAACTGGGAATCCCCATACTACTAATATGGATTGATCTACTGGACTGCCTATCCTTTCCCAGCTACTTAGTACTACTAGATTCTTTTCCATTATTAATACGAGCCTTGGTTACTTTATAATACCATCCAAGCAGTACATTTAGTTAATGATATCCTGCTTCTTTATCAGCACACGCGCCTCTGCTCTCTCCCTCTCTCCACCCCTTCATTGCTTTGAACCACAGCTGACCGTTTAACCACTACTAACTGAGAACTAATATTTTATGGTTCATTCATTCATTTAGATTATTACTATTTGGCTAATTGGCAGCCCCCTAGGCTCCCTGAGGCACAAAGCAATACGCCCCGACTGGGCTAGCTCCACTTCTTTTATAATTGTTTGTCCTGTCTGTCTAGTTGTTGTCCGCAGTCATTTTGTTACATTGTTGTTGTAATGATCACTGCACTTCACAATACCATGTGATTTTTATTGTTTGATACTATCTATAATAAAGTTGCTTTTATCTAGTTCCAAATCCTATGACTAATCTGTTGCCTACGGTAACCCCTTACCTAAGCCCACCCTTATTGGGCTTACTCCTCTTCCCCATTTCCCCCCTTTATATACCACTATTTATGGTTACAGCAACAGTACCCTAACGGGTTAAGGATCAAGTACGGGCCATAGCATTTCTTCGACCTAGTACAGGTGGCTACTCGTGCCTCCCATTCCCCTTCCCCTCTCCCATTCCCCCAATCCCCCCCTCTCCTTACTATTTCTTGTGACCATATGAGGAACATATATTCATTACCTTTTACGGGCTTAAAGCAACATCTGTCACTTGTAGTTCACTGGGGGAAGTATGGGTCCCTGGAAAGATTTAGGAGCAACTGGGCCAAGTAAGGTAAGGAGGGAGGGGCCCAAAAGATCCAAGAAGGGGTATATCATAATCTTATCTAGGTTTATTGGAATTCCCCAGGGAACCCTCCAAGAATAGGACCAGTATCTGCTGCAGCTGCGGGGGTCTCTGTCCCAAACCATGCGGGCGTAGCAATAGACACTGAGCTAGGGAGTGGATACTGGTCCTATTTTGGAGGGTTCCCTGAGGAGTTCCAATGGATCTGGATAAGATACGGACATTCCCCAGTTGCCCCTAAATCTTTCCCAGTACCCACTTTGGAAAAGGACACACTCTCCCTCAGGGAACTACAAGTGACAGATGTTGCTTTAAGCCTGTAAAAGGTAATGAATATATGTCACCCTTATGGTCACCAATACCTCATAGGTTTGGCCCTCATCCTTTGGGAACCTAATGCACAATTGATCTAGTACATTTTATTCCATGAGCATTCTGTACCAGCAATATGCAGCTTATACAAGACTCCTGAGAAAGCCTATACGGTGAAACCTGTAGAGCGGAACCTTGCACTGTTGTTTGAAAGCCGCATAATTGTTTGTGGTGGTTTTTATATTTTCAATGATATTTTAACTATTGTAAATGTAATAAATTGAGGATGTATTAAATCTATATAATTGTGAAATAGTAGTTTCTGGCACCTTTAAAGTCCCATTGTGTTTGAATTATTGATTTTAATAATATTTGGGATGTGGTGCCTTTTGGCTCTAGAGGAAGGGAACTACATGTAATAAGTTGACTTTGATTTTGACATTTTTCCAGAGATTTTAGGAATATGATGGAGCCCAGAAGTTACATGGAGATTTGGTCCATTTTCCTGCAAGTTTGGTAGGAGAAGGGAAGACAGACAGAACCAAAGGCATGGTTTAGGATAAATGAGGATCAAATTCTGTTTCTACAAGAAAGCACAGTCTGGGCATAGGATCCATGAATAACATTTCCATTTCCACATTTCTTCTAACTCCACTTTCTTTGACAAATTGTTCCTGTCCACAGTTCACCAATCGATGGATGTGTACACCCTAAGGAAAAAAACAGATTTAGCAGCCTTTATAGTAGCTGTCATTATGTATCTAGTCTTGAAACTGGCAGGGGGTCTGTGCAGAGCTGTCAGTGCTCAGGACCAGGGATTTAAATGTTATATTCCGAGCTTCATCATAAAATCATGAACAAGGTCCACACAGTATTCATAACAACCACCAGACCTACAAATATTACCCCAAAAAACACTTGTCATTGTAAAAAAATTTCTTCTAGCCAATAAGCCCACCGTACTCAGTGGTACCTTAAGAAATACATATAGATATAGAAATCAAAGCTTCCAAGTCCTATGTGGACATTGCAGTAAGCAGAACAACATCAAAATTGAGGATGCGCTTTGATGCCATAAAACCATATTCTTTATTAAGCCTGGCTGACTTGTTGAACATTTCTTGGCTTTGCCCCCCCAACTAACGCTTTTCACCCCAGTTGGGCTTATTCAAAGAGGTAGACCTCCATGATTACCTCTACAACTAAGCCTAATTGGGGTGACTTGGCCACAGACTGGAACTGTTCAGAAAGCCAGCTCAGATAAAAACTTGATGTATTCATAAATCAGGGCCTGGGCCCAGCCCCAACTGCCATGTTGTTGCCTATATCACCCTACCTGCTACAGCATTGCTAAAAATGAATGTCACCTTACTTTACCATCTTTCTGCCAAAATTGAAGCAAGAAATTGTACAGACCAGTAGATAATGTATCTAAACTATATACAGTGTAAATATGAGACTTTTTTCAATCAAACCTGTGCTTTGCCCATGCATAGCAAAGTAAAAGAAAGTTCCATTTAAAGGAGAAGTATGAGATTTAAAAAAATAAACATATATACTAACCTCCATGTTGAAGCATGTTTTTTTTTTTTAAATAACAAACATATCATACTTACCTCCTCTGTGCAGCTAGTTTTGCACAGAGTGCCCCTGAACATCCTCTTCTGGGGTCCCCCAGCAGCTCTCGCGGCTCCTCCCTGCATAAGATAACCCCCTAGGAGAAGCGCTCTCCCCGGGGGAATACCTTGCGGGCGAGCTCCCGAGTCCATAATTCAGTGTCCATAGCCGCCCACGGTGCCCGCATAATTGCATTTGATTGACAGCAGCAGGAGCCAATGGCTGCACTGCTATCAATCTATCCAATTAGGACACGAGACACTGGCCGGAGCTGGTGTGCTCATTCCCATCACGCAAATTTCGGGGCTCAGATAAATATAAGGGGGACTCGGGGGCGCTGCTGCATTAAAAAATGTTTTTTACCTTAATGCATAGAATGCATTAATGTGAAAAATGGCAAGGGTTTACAACCCCATTAAGTCACTGCTTCGAAGATTTTGGCACGCATTTGCACATGGGTAGTGTAGGGATAGGTCTCCCGTCTGTCAGGTACAGTATAAGTGGCAGGGAAAGGTTCCAGATGAGAAGGGAAAGCTTAGTGCTTGCAAATTCCTTGGACATCTTCCTGTTTGAGTACAAGACGGCCAGGCTGCATTCTGTCCCTCCAGACAGGCACTGTCAGTTCGGCTGATATCTACTCCACTACACGCTGTTGGCATTTGTGAGTGCTTCGTGTTGGGTTCTCTCCCACCAGGTTTGTTGTCAACTGTTCTGGCATTACTGCAATACAAGTTCTGCCTTTGCCACAATACAAGTTCTACTGATTGCACCTGAACTGTGTGTGAGTTATTACAGCCACACCACTGTTCACCCACCCAAAAGCTGTCAATTAGGTAGTGGGGTGGATCCCAGCAATATTGTCAGAATGCTTCCTGAGCCTAAAGCGGCTTGATTTGGGGGCATGTCGCTCACTCCCACTGGTGCTTGGTGATTGACTCAATGCTGTCATGGGGGTAGACACAATCCTCAGCCTTGTGTAAGCTCCATCTTGAGTGAAATGAAAATATTAGTGAATCTGGAATGGGTTAGTAGAAGACTTGGAGTGGAGCTGGGAACAGACTTCAGAGCCAAATAAGTGTAAGTGCACTAAAAAAGTAGTTACGCTTTAAAGAAAAACTTCATGGAAAAAATATAGTAAACAAAAAATTGTATACCATATGCAATTACTTGGAAAACTATATTGTAATTTAATGTAATTAAAAATGATCTTTACTTTGCTGCATCCAGTGTAATTTTCTGTAAAATTCAAAGCAATATGGCAACCTGTAGGTGTTCTGTACAGAACAGAACAGAACACCGCTAGAAATGTAATTTCCTGCTCATATGATTGGCTCACTGATTTGCTCGGAAGTCCTCACTAAGATAAAGTCAAATTTTAGGCACCCCAGCAATAGAAATTTCAGTTTTGGTGAGATATTCCTTCGAGATTAAATACTTTGAAAGGGATGCAGATCCTGAAACTTTCCTCACCAGAGCACTGAAACTGTATTAGGTGATTATACTGAGCCACATCCTCCCATTCAGA
The DNA here is from genome assembly GCA_037953035.1 of Aquarana catesbeiana. Taxonomy (NCBI): domain Eukaryota; kingdom Metazoa; phylum Chordata; class Amphibia; order Anura; family Ranidae; genus Aquarana; species Aquarana catesbeiana. The sequence goes on along the minus strand of JBBHAA010000143.1, from coordinate 1,879,506 downwards.
ATAAGTCTGCAAAGAACCTGGAGACGCAAACAGCTAGTTCTTCCGAGCTGAAAAAGGTACAAATCTGCTTTAAAGTTTGTTAAAATCCTTTCAATCTGCATAGATGACCCAGAGGGGATTGTTTTTTTTTTTCCTCAACAAAAGTGGAGTTACACTTTTAAAAAAACATTTGCAGAAATTTATCACACAGCCTAACCCACAAACCTGCACTTGTACTTTTTGTTTGCTCTGTGATCTTACCTGTGCCTCTTACATCGGATCACCAACCAAGACAAGCCAGCAGAGAGGAGAAAGAGTCCAATTAAGATACCTATGATCACACCTGTTGGAGTTTTTGTTTCCCCTGTGCACAAGTAAACAAAAGAACATGATCTTTAACTGGACTAATTCAGCAGAAGAAATACACAATAAATAATTAAAATAAATACATAGAAAATATATTTACATTCCTGTATTAGAGATGGGCCAAACACCCCCTGGTTTGTGCCAGAGCTCTCAATAATCGCAAAAGGAGACGAATATTGAGCCCTAGTGAAGTCTATGGGACCCAAACTGGAAAAATCAAAAGTGCGTAGGGCTTAGATGCAAGTTATTGGGCATACAAAGGGTATAGGGGTCCGGGTATGGCCCTGGGAGACATGTACCAATGAAAAATTTTTTGTAAAAAACATCATTTTTAAACGAGCAGTGATTTATTGATGCTTAAAATTAAAGATTAAAAATGAAAAAATCCTTTAAATATAGTGCCTGGGTTGTCCCCTTAGTCTGCCTGTAAAGTGGTACATCTGTGCTGTGTATATAACCTGCTGCAGCAACTTTGACATTTATAAAGGCAAAAAAATGACAAGCTTTCTTTATTTTATAAACAATGCCTTTGGGAGCCAGTCTGTATGATGAGGCCACAATTTTTTGCATTCGGAACAAGATTAGAGATTTTTTTGGTTAAATTCTGGTGTCTGTTTTGCAGACTTTAGAAGTAACATGTGCGGAAAAATTGGGCTTTGGGTGTTGGTGGTGCCTTCACACCCTATAGAGGAACTGTTGATGAATCAAGTAATGCCTGTGCATTGTCAAGGTGCAAGTGGCTGACGCTGTGTTCAAATAACTCAGCTGGCTCCTCCATGTATGATGCTGGGGCTTTGGCAGGAATAGCTGTGGTCAAGGAGGCAGGTTTTGCCACCCTGGCAGCTGCGATGGACTGCGCACTAGTCTCTGCTTGGGTGACAGAGGATGAGGAGGATGAGGATGGTTTAGTAAGCCAGTCCATTCCCTCCTCTGCATGCTGTGGCTGGATAGCACGAGGAACATCACTAAAGAGAGAAAATTATGCCCTGCCCGAGGACAGACCATGTCCACCCTTGCCTTTGGACACATACTCATACAGTGCCATGGGAATATATGCCTCTCCTTAATGGCCTCCCAGACATGATGGGGGCTTATTATCAAAATGTAATAGAGACAGGGAAATGTGTACTTGGATGGACTTTATTCAATGGAAAGTGGTGTTTGGTGCACTTTAACTTGAGTACTCACTACACAGACACACTCCACTGACACACTTTAATATACTGCAGTAAAAGTGCACTAACACACTTCAATTTACTGCAGTAAACATGCACTAAAGCACTTCATTTTACTGCAGTAAACGTGCACTAACGCACTTCAATATACTGGAGTAAACGTGCACCAACGCACTTTAATATACTGCAGTAACAGTGCAATAATGCACCTCAATATACTGCAGTAAATGTGCACTAACGCACTTCAATATACTGCAGTAAACGTGCACTAACGCACTTCAATATACTGTAGTAACAGTGTAATAATGCAGGGCGTGGCCAAGACAGGCATGTGAGAAGATGTGTGTCTCACAGCTCCTCCACAGCACAGTAAATTGATCCTCTCCCAGCAGTAATTTGAAGCTGAGAAACGGCTTTCCAGCTGGCTACCGATTGGGGCCCTTTGTACCCGGGGTAAAACAAAGAAAAAAGAGGATTTCATGCAGTCGGAAATCCAAGATGGCACCGCCGCGGCCCAGGCACAGTGCACGCCGAGAGGAGCGGAGACTTTTAAGGGGGATCACAACAAAAAGCTGCAGAAGACACAGGGTAAGGAGAAACAACGGGACATGCTTTATTATGCCCAAAAACTGGGGGGCCCCCATGATCAGGAGGCTAGAGGAAGCCCTGCTCAGCACCGCATGATAGCACAGGGCTCAGCTATACAGGGCCCACAGTGCCATGAGGCAGGAGAGAAGGAGGGACATGGAGAGCAGAATCATGCAGCTATGCACTCTCTTACACAGTTTACAGACACTGACGCTGAGGAAGCTGAGATTTTAAGAGCGGTGCATGTCTGCACAGCCTTTGTAAACACTCTCAAGGAGCAGTTTGGGGGATTGAGAGAAGATGTCTCCTTGCTGCGACAGGATTTGCAAAAAATCCGGGAACGTACAACCGCAGTTGAAAGCAGGGTGAACGAGGTTGAAGATAAACTACCTCCAGTTGCTCGGGAGGCCCACGCAGCACATCAGCTCGCTAAGGATACTCGCTAAGGATACTAACAATAGAGCAGATGACATCGAAAACCGTCTGAGATGGAATAATGTCCGAATTGTTGGATTACCGGAGAAAACAGAGGGGAGAGACCCCACCACCTTTATTGAGGGATGGCTGCAAGAGATATTTGGAAAGGAGGCCTTTTCCGCGTTCTTTACTGTTGAGAGGGCTCATCGCACACCGGGTCGTCCGCCACAACCAGGCACCCCCCAGACCAATCCTGGCCCATCTCCTACACTACTGAGACAGGGAGGCGGTGCTGAGACAAGCCAGGGAGAAAGCTAATGTGCAGGTGAATGGAGTTCGTGTATCCTTCTACCCGGACTTTTCTGCGGAGGTACAGCGACGCCGGGCCAAGTTCTCTGATGTGAAAAGGCTTTTACAATCATTGCAGCTCCCTTATGCCATGCTGTACCCTGCTAAGCTGAGGGTTACTGCCAATCGTCAAACCCACTTTTTTGAATCTGCTCAGGATGCTGCTCTTTGGCTGGATCGCAATGAGCAGGCTCTACGCCACAGAGGTGGAGAGGAAGATGGAGATTAGTTTGGTCGTAGCTGCAGCAAGTCGCTATGTTGATCAATGGATATATTAGATGTGCCGGCTGGTTCTATTTGGAAGGCTCACATTATGTTCACTTTTTGCCCATTTTTGTTACCCCCCCCTTCCTTTCCCCTTTTTTTTTTTTTTTGTTGCCTTTTTATCTGCCAATTGTTCAGTTTTTTGGCATACAGTGCTAACGTCTGTTTTGATCCTGGCAGATAAACATTAGGACAGAAGGGGTAACATGCGCTTTGTTCTGCTGGGAGGCGTAATATTACCATGTGAACTTTGAGATATCTTGTAAAGCTGCAAAAATGCGATTTTTTTCATGAGAAATGTGGAAACAAAATGCTTGATCAGTTTTTGATCCACGTTGGATCATCGGGGCTTGTCCTGTTGACAGCCTGGACAAATGTTTGGTTTATATGTTTAACCCTTTACACCCACAGGCTTCAATTGAAGGACATTAGACTCTGGACTTGGTACTCAGCTAATTATGACATGTTTGGTGCGCCTAAATTATGGCTTACAGTCAACATTTGGAGTGGCAGGGAAACCCGGCTGATATTAGATGGGCTCAATATCCCTATAGGGGAAGATTTCAATGTGGTATATTTAATGTATGGTTCGATTTCGCTATATTGTTTTATAGGCACCCTACTCTTCCTGGATATCATGTTCCCTAATGGCTAGGGTCCACGTGATGTCTTGGAACATCAGGAGGCTAGGTTCCCCGCTTAAACGCATGATGATCTCCACTTGCCTGAAATAGTTTCACCCAGCCATATTGTGTTTCCAGGAGACACATTTGACTTTCGGAAACAAAAAACTGCTTAAGGTATTCTTGGGTGGGGAAGATATATCATTCCACACACACCTCCTTTTCCAGGGGGGTGAGTGTGTTGGTACACAATGCCATAGATTTCCAGGAATTTGACACATGCATAGACTCAGAAGGGAGATATATTTTCTTGCACTGTCGCATAGGATCGCTACACTGTATTTTGGCATGTATATACATTCCTCCTCCCTTTTCGGCGGAGGTATTACGGAAGCTGCTGACATATGGTGAACAGGCCGGACTTACCGTTATTGATTGTTGGAGATTTCAACTGCTGGTTGAGTCCCTCCATGGACAGGCACCCCAGTGTTAGGGGGTCTGCCTCGTTGAGGGAATCACCATTGCTTAGACTACTAAATGAGGTGGGCTGGGTGGATGTATGGAGACACAGGAATCCTTCAGAGAAACAGTTTTCCTGTTTCTCCAAAACTCGTGGGACGCTTTCCAGAATTGACCTAGCAATTTGTGACTCTGCCATGCTCCCATCCGTTTCGGAGGTGATATACAAACCACGCAGTGTGTCTGACCACTCCCATTTGGTGATTAGTTTGATAGTGGCTCCACTGTCAGGGTTGCCTAGGGCACCCTGGAAATTCAATGCCTTCTGGCTAAAGTTATTTACATCCCCGGTGGAGATGGAGAGGAGCATGCGAGAATTTCTGGCTGGGTAGGAGTTTCAGGACTCCCCTTTAATTCAATGGGAGGCGTTTAAAGTTCATCTGAGGGGTTTAGTAATTACAGAAATCACTAAAGTTAAGAGAAACTCTTCAGAGCACAGAGAGGAACTTTAAAAGATGGTGCAGGATTTGGAGGAAAAATTTATTCAGGATCCCACTGACTCTGCCAGGGAGTCGTGGAAGTCGGCTCAATCAGCTTATGAGCGACTTCTGTCCAAGGCAGCTTTCTTTGAGGAAGGGGAAACCACGGGTCGCCTTTTAGCTAAAATAGCAAACTCACAACAGCGGTCCCCGGTGATAGGGGCAATTGGAACAAAGGAGGGGAAGATAGTGAGTTCCCCTGATCTGATACTACAGAAAGTGGCAGGATTTTATGAGAACCTGTATCTGCCTACTGGACAGTATACAGGGGAGGAGCTTATGGGATATCTACAGGGCATTAATTTCCCGCAGATCACCACTGAGAATAGGAAGGCCCTGGACGATCCACTTACAGTGGAGGAGTTGCAGCTGGCATTGAATGCATTCCCAAACTGTAAAGCCCCCGGGTCAGATGGGCTACCTATGGAAATTTATAAGCAGTATGCTGAAGTACTCCTTCCTAAGCTCCTGACTGTGTTTAACACAGCCAGGGTTAACGGAACTCTACCCCCTTCCATGTCCACAGCCAATATTGTTTTGATATTAAAGCCTGGTAAGGACCCTGTCGGCCCTGGATCATATAGACCCATTTCCCTGTTACAGAGCGATAATAAGATACTGGCGAAAGCTCTAGCAATTAGACTAAATAAAGTCATTACGTCGATAGTGCACCCAGACCAGGCAGGATTTATGCCAAATAAATCTACGGCAGTAAATCTCAGAAGACTTTATTTGAACATTCAGTCTCAGGCAGACAATAAGGGACAGAGGGCTTTGCTCTCATTGGATGCTATGAAGGCCTTCGATAGCGTCGAATGGGAGTATTTATGGGGTGTTCTTCAGAGGTTCGGATTCGGGGAGACGTACATTTCCTGGGTCCGTTTACTTTATTGTGGTCCCCAGGCAACCATTAGAGCGTCGGGCAGAATGTCTCTGGCCTTCGCGCTAGGTAGGGGTACGAGACAGGGGTGCCCTTTGTCTCCCCTACTTTTTGCGTTAGCCATTGAGCCCCTGGCCATTAAAATTAGAGATCACCCGGGTATTGATGGCTTTCGTTATGGGGACAGGCATGAGAAACTGATGCTCTATACAGATGACACTATGATTTTGCTGGGAGATGTCGAAGACTCTCTTCAGGAAACCATGGCCACCATAACGGAATTTGGTACTTACTCGGGACTCCAGAGTAACTGGACAAAATCCTCCTTAATGTTACTAGATGAAGGGGGCAAGCCACCACTAACAACTCCATACCCCTGTCTACATCCTTTAGGTATCTGGAGGTTCAAGTGACACCGATGGTGAGAGAATACGGGAAATTGAATATATCCCCATTACTGCAGAAATTCCGAGACCGGATTAAGACATGGAACTCACTGTGTTTATCGATAGCGGGAAGGGTGAATCTGATCAAGATGATCCTCATGCCCCAGCTATTGTATTTACTTCACAATTCTCCAGTGGTGGTCCCTTTGAAAATATTCAGAATGGTAAACTCCCTCTTCCGTCTGTTAATTTGGAAGAATCGCCCTCCCAGAATCAAACTTGAGCACCTACAGCGTCCTAAAGATGAGGGGGGATTGGCCCTACCGAACCCATGGCTTTATTACTTAGCAGCCCAGCTTCAGCACCTAATAGGGATCATGGGTGGAGAGACAGATAGGTCGAGTATCGCTCGCAGTTCCTCTGAGATTGTGATGCTACATACGGTAAAGCGAGATTCGGTGCCGTCGGCACTTAAGTCTCTAACCTTTGGAAAACCAAATAAGGTATACCCGACCTACAATCTTATCCAGAAAATCTGGAACAAAATTAGATACTTGCAGGGGGTGAGAGGATACACTGACTTTAGCCCGATATGGTCAAACGGGACTTACCCTGAAATAGCGCAATTACAGCATTGAGCACTATGGAAGAAATATGGGGTTGTATATATTAGAGATATTTTTCAGAACGGTATTTTGCTATCTTTTGAGGCTCTCCAGGAAAGACACGGCTTGCCATCCAATATGAGGTTCTACTATATGCAACTAAAACATGCGGTGAAGGCTCAGAGCATTGCTTCCGAGTGGTCCCTTTCACCTACACCGCTATTTAACTTAGTCCTGAGAGCTACTAATACAAAAGGTTTTATCTCACAATGCTATAATATGCTCCTGCAGGGCCCCTTGAAAATGATGGAGAAGTGGGAGAGAGATGTGGGACAGATAGATGAGGACCAATGGGAGGAGATCTTACAAGCAGTGCCCACGAGTTCACTTAATGTATCGCAGAGGTTAACACAACTGTATCTTATTTTTAGAGTGTACTATACCCCACACAGACTGCACCAAATGGGTCTTAGAGACACCCTGACGTGCACTAGATGCAAAAGAGACCATGGAGATCTGATTCATCTTCTGTGGCGGTGTCCGAAGCTTCATCCCTATAGGGGTGAGGTGTGGATACCATTAATAGGGTGTTCCAGATCTCTTTGCCTACCAACCCAAAACACTGTTTACTAAATGTGCTTGAAGTATTTGAATGGGAAGAAAGTGTTAGACTAGCAGTTACTAGGCTTCTATTGATAGCACGTAAGATGATAATGGTACATTGGATATCAGAGGACCCTCCCACAGTCAAGGAGTGGATAGCGGCAGTAGGGAACATGATCAGAATGGAGAAAATTGTATACCAGCACAGAGGGTGCACCCGAAAGTTTGAGAAGCTCTGGGGACCGTGGCTAGATGTACCGGGACTAGTCCCGGTGGACCTGGTGATGGAGAGATTATTGGGTATTAATGCTGGCTAAATGTTTTTGAATATACTATTGATTAGACTGATGAGCCGCACTTTGAATATTGATTCTGCTATAATGTATTGAGAATTCCTAAACTATGCAATGTAACTGAGTACTGTTGAAGCCTGGACTTGTATAATTGTTTATGTTGAACAAAATAAAGTTGTTTTTGGATATAAAAAAACAGTGTAATAATGCACCTCAATATACTATAGTAAAAGTGCGCTAAGGCACTTGAATATGAGCTATGATTAAGCACCAGATTTAGGTGTGAAACATGTCAGTGATCCTTGTAGTTCACCACCATTGCTGTATGGTCTATGTTTTTATCCACCAATAAAAGAGATTGCGTTGAAGTGCGACCATCCATCCACTTTTTTTCTTCCTATGCTCCTGTTTGCAGCAGGGCCTGCACCCATCTACGTGTAGAGGTAGCGGAGAAGCAGGGCAGGTGATGTAGTCCTTGAGCTGTGCTATATACGTTTAACGCACTTTAATATACTGCAGTAAAACTGTCATGACATTCTACACTGATACACTTCAATTCACTGCAGGTAACCTGCCCTGAAACACTAAACTGACACTACAGTAAAAATGAATGGTCGCACTACACTCATGCTGCACTATCACTATATTCACCCTACACTAACACTCTACACTCACAATAGCACACTATAGCACACTAACTCACTCCAATATCACACTGCAAATGGCTGATCTGGGAAGGAACCTTTTATAGTGTGGGGTGGGTCTATGTGCCATGAGCCATAATGGGTACAGTCATCATTACTTTCTCCAAGCATGGCTCTGACAGTGCTCTGTGCCCTGATTGGGCAAATTATTCATTGCTTCAGCCAACCAGGGCTTCCAATGCAGTGTGCAGTGCACACTGCATTGTGGGGTGCTTGGCGGGCCAAACAAACGGTCGAACACCCCGACAATTTGGGTGTTCGCTGAACGGGCGAACAGCCAATGTTAGGCCCAAACTCATGCTCGGGCCGAACCATTCGCCCAAAACTATTCTGTATCAGGGCCTAGACTTTGTGTGATTAGGCCTCATAGCCAAATCATGAAGTGGTACCTCCGTCTCTCCAATCATTAGCTAAGCCAACTCCTAATCGCTCTCATTGCAATCATATAGAGGTCCCCAAATTTGATATCAATTCAACTTGTTTAAATATATTTGCCAAATGTTGTTTCCTGCATAAATCACTATGTAGCCCGGTAGCTATGGGTCCCCTGTGATCATGGATAACCATCCATATTCCCTTCACATACGTTCCTGGAAAAAGCTCTAGCATACTGGGTACTGCAGCAAGCACCAGCTGGAGACTGGTGCAATGTTTTGGAGTCACGCAGGACCCATTCATCAGGCATGTGAAAGAGTGAAGCAATTGTGCAAAATGTTTAAATAAAACATTCACCAATCGGAGACAAGCAAGAGCAAGGTAGTGAATAAATATATAATCAGAGCAGATATGTGAAAAATAAAGTAAACTATTATATAAATAATCGATGGCCAATAATATTCGGCCTAATGTGATTGCTGCCAACACTAGTTAGAGCATGTCCACCAGTGACTCTATAATTTACAAATAAATGACACAATATAAGTGTAGCGCAACCATAAAATAATCGTGATGACTCAAAACATTAATGATAATAGTTCAAAATATAAGTCCATGTGCATCCGTGTCATAAAAAAATCTGCACAATAAATTTCTATTGCTCCTATGTGTTAACTCCACATGATAGTTCAAATAGATCCAGTGCATTCAGTGACCACTACCAATAGACAAATTGCCTGCTAACCTACCAGCAATGACCCTATTACAGAGTCAAATTCGCCTAATAAGATGTATTTTGGGATGATTGTGGTATACTTCTGCAGAGAAAACCTGTAATTCCTCTTTCACACACTCAATCATCCGTGTATCACCATAAAAACAAAATGGAAAACCATAGTGCTCTCTGCTACAAATAATTTATTAAAACTGAACAATGGGATTAAAAACACTCACATAGCTACATGAATAACAAGCATATCATCAGCTCACCAGGTTGATACAAAAGTGCAAAATGTCCTGGGTAACGGTTCCTCCCACCTGTACACGTTACGCCCTCTATAGGGCTTCTTCAGCAAGTCGCAAGGAGCCACCCACCCCTAGACATGGTATGCCGCCAAAAGGCCAGTAAACCAAAACATAGCTCATAGGGATATGCGTTGACATGTGTAAATGAACCTTATAAAACATATGTGCTTAAAGGATATGTAAAGGTTCATTTAAAAAAACAAAAAAAACAAACATGTCATACTTACCTCCTCTGTGCAGATCCTCCTCTTCTGGGGTTCCTCAGCAGCGCTTCTGGCTCCTCCTCTTCTCAAGTGCCCCGTTGGAGAGCCGCTCTCCCTCTGGGCACTCATACGGTCGCGCCCCTGTGTCCTGCTGCTGCGTCCATTGACACAGACAGCAGGACTTGGCCCCGCCCCCAGCTCCTGCGTCATTGGATTTGGCTGACAGCAGCAGGAGCCAATGGCTGTGCTGCTATCAATCTATCCAATCAGGACCCAAGACACTGGCTGGAGATGGTGTGCTCATCCCTGTCACTGGAAAGACCGGGTTCAGGTAAGTAAAAGGGGGGCTCTGGGGTCTGCTGCATCACAGGAGGTTTTTCACCAGAATGCATTAAGATGAACAACCTTGAGGGTTTACAATCCCTTTAAGTCTGTGCCCAACTTAGCATCACTGTAGAAAATTAAACCAAGCAGTGCCAGGCCTGTTCATATTGTTAGAATCCATCAGGAAGATCAGATGGCTGATTACTGTGGATCTGGAGGTAGTCTTGTTCGCATCCTTTTACATGCTGAGGCTTGCCATGCATTTCAAAGTAGAATACCTTTTATATTTCAAAATTAAATTGTTATGTTGGTAATGCACTAGGTTGTTACGAACCTTTCTCTTGTTGTTTCATGTGATCATCACATTCTGTGATCATTCAGTACAGTGTTGGACCCTTGCATGGAGTACCCTAGTGTGATCTTGCCAACATAGGATTCAGTCATATGGTGTACACTCAAAATGTTACAGGTTATCGGTTTGGGAAAAAAGGGGCACCCATAGTAAATGCACGCCACAGAATTTATTTTCACAACACTGGAAAAGTGAAGTAATACAAAATTATATAAAAAATTATATTATAGGGAGGTGCTCACCTAAATGGACCATCAAAGGTTCTTTGAGGCTGTCATGTTCCACTCTACAATATAGATCTGGTCCCTCTTCTTCATCTAAGACTGCCAGTGTTATTATCTGGTAAGTATCATCTCCATTGGGAAGGGTCCCTGTAGTTATGGTGCCATCCATTCTGTGCTTTCTGTTTCTCCACAAGCTCACATTGATGGATTCTGGGTAGAAACCAGTCACCATACATACCAGCTCATCCTCTGAGTCTATGTGATGACGGAAAAAGAAAACCTCCGGCTGGACTGGGAAATGATTAGAAAATAGCCAACAATGGTCCAAAACTTTTTTCTTTTTCTTAATGTTATTTTTTTTTTCATTTTTACAAGACATAGATAAAATGAAAGTATGCCTATCCATAGTACATCAACATATATAAAAACCTACATAGATACAGTCTTATCAAGAAAGTCTGACACATGGAGACAAGGTAGAGTTTCTCTGAATGGTAATAGGTAAAGTGTGAATTGGGACTGGGCAGGGTGCCAACATACCAATGATGATAAATGCTAAATACGGAATATACTGTGGAAATTTAGGACTTTTGAGGCGTCACTACCTTAAAAAATGATGATTTGTTTCATATAAAAATACAAGTTTTTAATATAATCAAGTTAAAATGTATAAAAACACAGGCTGATGATGTAATAACACATATACTATATTGTAGAAAGTACTGGGATGCCTGCCTTTACACACACATGAACATTAATGTCATCCCAGTCTTTGTCTGTAGGGTTCAATATTGAGTTGGCCCACCCTTTGAGGCTATAACAGCTTTAACTCTTCTGGGAAGGCTGTCCACAAGGTTTAGGAGTGTGTCTGTGGCAATGTTTTACCATTCTTCCAGAAGCACATTTGTAAGGTCAGGCACTGATGTTGGATAAGAAGGCCTGGCTTGCTGTCTCCACTCTAATTCATCCCACAGGTGTTCTATCGGGTTGAGGTCAGGACTCTGTGTAGGCCAGTCAATTTCCTCCACCCCAACCTCCCTCATCCATGTCTTTATGGACCTTACTTTGTCCACTGATCCAAGTCATTTGGTGGAGGGGGAATTATGGTGTAGGGTTGTTTTTCAGGGGTTGGGCTTGGCCCCTTAGTTCAAGTGAAGGAGTCAGCATACCAAGACATTGAGGACAATTTCATGCTCCCAACTTTGTGGGAACAGTTTGGGGATAGCCTTTTCCTGTTCCAACATGACTGTGCACCAGTGCACAAAGGAAGGTCCATAAAGACATGGATGAGCGAGTTTGGGGTGGAGGAACTTGACTTGCCTGCAGTCTAGGAGACCCAATACTTTTGACAATATACAGGCGATACTAGAAAAATTAACATATCGTGCAAAAGTTCATTTATTTCACTAATGCAACTTAAAAGGTGAAACTAATATATGAGATAGACTCATTACATGCAAAGCAAGATAGTTCAAGCCGTGATTGGTCATACTTGTGATGATTATAACTTACAGCTCATGAAAACCCCAAATCCAAATTAGAATATTGTGAAAAGGTGCAATATTCTAGGCTCAATGTGTCCCACTCTGATTAGCTAATTAAGCCATAACGCCTGCAAAGGGTTCCTGAGCCTTTAAATGGTCTCTCAGTCTGGTTCAGTAGGAATCACAATCATGGGAAAGACTGCTGACCTGACAGTTGTGCAGAAAACCATCATTGACACCCTCCATAAGGAGGGAAAGCCTCAAAAGGTAATTGCAAAAGAAGCTGGATGTTCCCAAAGTTCTGTATCAAAGCACATTAATAGAAAGTTTTGTGGAAGGGAAAAGTGTGGAAGAAAAAGGTGCACAAGCAGCAGGGATGACCGCAGCCTGGAGAGGATTGTCAGGAAAAGGCCATACAAAAGAGTTGGGGACTTTCACAAGGAGTGGACTGAGGCTGGAGTCAGTGCATCAAGAGCCACCCACACACAGACGGATCCTGCACATGGGCTTCAAATGTCGTATTCCTCTTGTAAAGCCACTTCTGAACAACAAACAACGTCAGAAGCGTCTTAGCTAGGCTAAAGAAAAACAGACCTGGTCTGTTGCTCAGTGGTCCAAAGTCCTCTTTTCTGATGAGAGCAAATTTTGCATCTCATTTGGAAACCAAGGACCCAGAGTATGGAGGAAGAATGGAGAGACACACACTGCAAAATGCTTGAAGTCTAGTGTGAAGTTTCCACAGTCTGTGTTGATTTGGGGAGCCATGTCATCTGCTGGTGTTGGTCCACTGTGCTTCATTAAGTCCAGGGTCAACGCAGCCGTCTATCAGGAGATTTTGGAGCACTTCATGCGTCCTTCCGCAGACAAGCTCTATGGGGATGTTGACTTCACTTTCCAGCAGGACTTGGCCCCTGCCCACACTGCCAAAAACACCAAAACCTGGTTCAATGACCGTGGGATTACTGTGCTTGATTGGCAGCAAACTCGCCTGACCTGAACCCCATAGAGAATCTATGGGGAATTGCCAAGAGAAAGATGAGAGACATGGGACCGAACAATGCAGAAGAGCAGAAGGCCGCTATTGAAGCATCCTGGTCTTCCATAACACCTCAGCAGTGCCACAGGCTAATAGCTTCCATCCCACGCCACATTGAGGCAGTAATTGCTGCAAAAGGGGCCCAAACCAAGTACTGAGTACATATTCATGCTTATACTTTTCAGAGGTCCGATATTGTTCTATGTACAATCAGGGGCGGACTGACAACACTCAGGGCCCCCGGTCCAAATAAAGCAAGGGCCCCCTGTCAAGCCTCGCCCATGACCCACCCCTGACCCCGCCCATGGCTCACCCCTGACCCCGCCCCTACATTTTGAACAAAGTACAATTTCTGCCTTTTTTTTGGGACCTGGAGGGGGGTCTCTCTAACAGTGTCCGTTAGAGAGAGTCACCCGCAGGTCCCATTAGAGACTAGAAAGGGGTATAATGGGACCTGGAGGCGGGCCTCTTTCTAACGGAGTGTACAGTGAACACCTTCATTCACTCTGGTCCTCATGGGTCTACCTCCTTGTGCCATGACTCTCACCCCTGCCCCAACCTCTCACAAAGTAAAAATTAAATTGGCACTGTGTAGCACTCCTCTTACCTTAACTATTAGTACTGTAGCTGTGGCTGGCTCCTGCATCCTCTGTGACTGGCTCCTGTGGGTGGGTGGCTGGCTGGCACCCTACTGTGGATGGATCCGGGATGCCAGGATGGGAGCGGGGTGGTGGATGGTGATGGGATGGAATCGGGGGGTGGGGGGGAGGGAGGATGGAGCTGGGATGAGATCTGTGATTTGGGAGGGGGGGTCAAAGGATGATATGTGCCACGGGATGCTTTTCAAGAGGGGGTAAGAAGGGCCTGGGCAGTTAACATGTGCCACGGGATGCTTTTCAAGGGGGGGTGAGAAGGGCCTGGGCAGGTAACAATTGTGCTGCCAGGAGTAATTCTAGGGAAGGGAAGGGGGGGGTGGGGGATAGGATATGTGCTAGGTGGTGTTTTGAGAGGGGAGAGGAATTGTGCTGGGGGGGTCAAACTTCAAATATGCCCCTCTCCTTCTAATACAAGTCCTCGCTAACCCAAAACACCCCCCCTTCCCCTCCCTAGAATCACTCCTGGCAGCACAATTGTTACCTGCCCAGGCCCTTTTCGCCCCCCTTCCAAGACTCTTATTACAGACCTCTTATGGCAGGTGCCCTTCCTCCCCCTCTCTTGCTCCCGGCCTGTGTGCATGAATGTAAGACCCGAGGAGGAGGAGGCTGTTTGTCAGTGTCTCTACTCTCTGCCTCACTCCCTCGTCCCTCCTCCCCCATGCTCCCGCACATCACGTGCAGCTGAGAGATAGCGGAAGGGAAAAAGGGAGCCGCGGCGCCCAGTGTCAATCCAACTCAGAGCCTGGTGTCACCCGTGGTCGCCCCCCCCCCTTCAATAGCGACGCCAGCAGTGCTGGGGCCCAGGTGATCCCGAAACGATGGTCACAGGGGCCCACGGGAGCACTAAGAGTTCCAGCAGGTGGCGCTGGCGGTCCCCTTTCAGGGGCCAGGCCCTCGGTCCACGGCCGAACTGACCGACTGGTCAGTCCGCTCCTGTGTACAATCCTTGTTTTATTGATTGCATGTAATATTCTAATTTTCTGAGATTGTGGATTTGGGGTTTTCATGAGCTGTAAGCCATAATCATTACAATTATGACAAATCAGGGCTTGAACTATCTTGCTTTGCATGTAATGAGTCTATCTCATATATTAGTTTCACCTTGTAAGTTGCATTAGTGAAATAAATGAACTTTTGCACGATATTCAAATTTTTTGAGTATCACCTGTACCTGTAGTGTATATCCTCTCACAGACATGTACATTATAATACAAATATACATCATAACTCAAGTCTCCAATTGGTGGACCTCAGCATTGATGCATTATCCATGTTAAATGTAAATTTCTTGATGCATTTCGAGTCTCTCTTGTTCAGGGAAAAATTTGACCAGAGTCAAAGAGAGATGTATACTTACCAGCCTTGCATTATTTAAAAACATTCCAGCCTGTGGACCCAGGGAGCAATCAGACCAAATGGTGTGCATAGGAATGTACATAAGGACCCAAAGGCAGATATGAACATAGTGTAAAGGTATACAAGGGTTGACCCAGGGTCTGGCTGACCACAGACAATAACAAGGGACACACATCCCTGCTTCAATCTACTCAGAATTGATTCTTCTTATCACTTACGTTTCTTTTCCAGCTTTGCTTTCCCTGACCGTAGGAGGGCGCTGGCCAGGTGTTTGCACATGGTATTTAGAAAACGTTGGATGCTGGTGGTGGAATTGGGATCTTCATTTAGGGTATGCTCTATTTGGGTGGCATTAGGCTGTTCAGCCACCCAAATACCCAGACTGACATCTAGATACAATAAATCGTGACCATTCAAAGCCAGCTTGTAAAACAAGCCCCGTGATTCTCCAGAGTTTGCAGGACATCCAGCAAGAGCCTGCACTATGAACGGACCTGAGAGGAAAGATTGCCATTAATGAATGTTACTTTGGAAAGTAGATAGAAACCTACCTTTTTGAAGGTAGCAACAAATAAAATCATTCCAACACGTTTCAAGGGAACAAAGACCCCTCCTTCTTCAGGGAATCAGAGATTAATGAACGTTAAGAACACACTACAATGCTATGTATTTCTATTTTAGATAGCAAAAAATGTATATATTGATATTGTCTCTGGTGGGAATTGTACATAGAAACCCCAACACAGCAATGTCCTAGTGCTACTTAAAGCTCATTTCTGTCCGGGTCTCACCCTAGTTAACTTTACACCCCTCAGCTAATTCACTAAGAGATTTAAAAAAAAATCTAAATGCCATAAATACATACCTAAACCAAGGGTGATGTTACCTCAAAGGTAATTTTAGCAAAAGGAAAAAACTATTTGGTTTTAGAAAGCTTAAGAAGACAAGTGGCCACTCAATGAAATTGGAGTAAAAGTGGTTCAACTGTAAAAGGCATAGGGGGTTCTTTACTGTCAGAGCAGTAAGGATGTAGAGCTCCCTTCTATAATCAGTGTTGTCAGTGGGAAGTTTTGATAGTTTCAAAAAATTCTTAGATGGGCATCTTATCAAACTCAATATACAGGCATATGGGAAATAGCATTGACATAAACACACACCCACACAGGTTGAACATGATGGACTGGCGTCTTTACTCAACCTTACCAACTATGTAAAACCATGGTCATGTAATGTGTCCCACGACATGGATCCCACAACTTCTTCCCTTCTGGACAGAAGAGTGGGAGGATCTGCTGCCTGGTGATGTGGACAGTTGGAATTGGCTGTCAATAAATGGGACCCACAGAGGTCCTGAAGGCCCTAATGGTGACGTAATTATGCCTTGACAAAGGGCAGCAATAAGACACTTTTTCTTTGATCAAAGTAATATTTATTGTGCCAATGGTCAACATACATAAAGTACAATGAACAATGTGGGAAAAACAGCCCAAGGGCATAAAATACAGAATTCTACAATTTTAGCATCATATGAACCATCAAATATGCCCTGGGTTATATAACACCCCAAAATAAACAAGTAGATAAGGAGTATTGTACCAATGAAATGTGGAAAGAGTATTAGGGCACAGTAGTATAAAGCAAAATTCAAAACAAAACAGTTGAACCGAAAATATGCATTTCCCCTTTTCCAGAGGGTAAAACCATCAGCCAATGGGCCATATACAATCTACATTTCTGCCATCTCAGGGAAGAACAACAAGAGCAGCCTCATAGTTTTGCTTTATTCACAAACTGCAGCAGTGTATCACCAGTCTTCACTGCCCAAAAAGGCAGCATGGATAATCAGGTGAAGTTGGAGTAAGGTGAGTAAAAAAGGGCTGTAGAAGTGCTTTGGGTGGGTGATTGTGGGTTGGGGATAACATCTGCCCAGAGTTAGTCTTTACTAGGGATGAGCTTCGAGTTCGAATCGAACCCATGTTCGACTCAAACATCGTGTGTTCGGCCGTTCGCCGAATTGCGAAAGTTATGGCCCGTTCGCGCCAAATTCGAGTGGCGCGTCATGGCCCATAATTCACTGAGGCATCGCAGTGCATTGCTGGCTGATGATTGGCCAAGCATGCACTATGACCCGCATGCTTGGCCAATCACAGCGCAGTCTGAACAGAGAGCCATAATTGACCTGAAGACAAGTGCTGTTGTTCTTCTTCTGATCCTATTAATACCACAGGCAGGCAGCTTGAAGTATTTACAGTTAATGTACTGTGTACCCTGAACAGTTGCACCTATAACTACTTGAAGACAAGTGCTGGTGTGCTGCTTCTGATCCTATTAATACCACAGGCAGGCATTCTGCTAGCTGGAGTATAGTCAGTATATATATACATCCCAGTTTTGTGCAGCTACATCTCACTGCAGGCCATTAGTATGTCTGGAAGGCCAACAAGGAGAGGCAGACAGTCACAAGCCAAAAGAGGGCAAGCAGGCTCTGTGTCTAGAGGCAACAGTGCTGGTCGTAGACACGGTGCATCCTCATCAGCATGTGGCCGTGGGACACACTTGTCCTTTTTTTCAGCAGCTGGCCGTGTTGAGCCACAACATGCGGAAGACTTGGTAGAGTAGATGACCAAGCCATCCTTATCCCCCTCATCCGATCTCACCCAGGCTCAGGGTACTTTGTCTGGCAAAGCAGCTGCCAACGCGGCCTCTTCCCTCGGCTCAGTGGTACAGTCACTCCTTCCCTAGCCCCACCATGTCCTCCTGAGGAGTCCTCTGATCTGTTTGACCACAGTGTTAGGTACATGCTCCAGGAGGATGCCCAGCATTTTGAAGGCTCCGATGATGGTACTCAGCTAGAGGAAGGCAGTAACGTGAGCCCAGACAGAGGGGGTGCCCAAGAAGGACAGCAATCTGGCAGTCATGTTCCCCCAGCTGCAGCATACTGCCAGGTTTGCTCCAGTGATGCCCTCCAGGGGCCAGCTTAAGGGCAGCACACCGACTGCATCATAACACAGAACTCTGCGTGTGTAGGGCGCTGCTGTCTCTGCGCGTTATTCCAAAAGTTCTTTGGTGTGGGCCTTTTTTGAGACGAGTGCATCAGTGCACCGCTGCTATTTGCAACATATGTCTTAAGCGTATCTCGCGTGGCCAAAACATCACCTGCTTGGGCACCACATGCTTGACCAGACATATGTTGACCTGCCATGCAGTTCGTTGGCAAGCGTACCTAAAAGACCCACACCAAAGAACAAAGAGGACCTCTCCTTGCTCCTCATCAGCTGGGATCTCCAACCCCACTATACCTTCAGTCCTCTCTGAGACCTGCACTGAGAGGAATGAAGGTGTAGAATTAGGTGTGTCACAGCCAAGTACTTGTGGGCAATCTGCTATCGGTACACCAACGTCAGATTGTACCAGGCAAATTTCCCTGCCCCAGCTGCTGCACCGCTGAAAGAAGTTCGCTCCCAGCCATCCACATGCCCAGCGGTTGAATGCTAGCTTGGCTAAATTGCTAGCACTTCAACTGCTGCCTTTTCAGTTGGTAGACTCTGCCCCCTTCCGTGAGTTTGTGGAATGTGCGGTTCCTCAGTGGCAGGTTCCCAAACGCCACTTTTTCTCACGGAAGGCAATTCCGGCTCTCTACCGGCATGTGGAAGGTAATGTCTTGGCCACGCTGGACAGGGCGGTCAGCAGGTAAGGTGCATATTACCACTGACTCATGGTCCAGCAGGCATGGACAGGGACGTTACCTATCTTTCACGGCGCATTGGGTGAGTCTGCTGGCAGCTGGGAAGGATGCAGGACAAGGTGCAGTAGTGTTGGAGGTTGTTCTGCCACCATGCCTCCACTACTGGTGATTCTGACACACCTCTCTCCTCCACCCCCACCTCTTCTTCTTCCTCCATGGCCTCTTCCTGTGCTTTGTCCTCGGAACCAGCGGTGCTCCGTAGGCGTTCAAGGGGCTAAGCAAGTACGCAGGCCAAAATATGCCATGCGGTGCTTGAGCTGGGGTGCTTGGGGGACAGGAGCCACACTGCGGCAGAGATTCTGTCAGCTCTGCAGGGGCAGGCTCAGAGGTAGTTGATGCCACACCAGCTTAAGGCAGGAATGGTGGTTTGCGACAATGGCACCAACCTCCTCTCTGCCCTCCGACAGGGACAACTGACCCATGTGCCCTGTTTGGCTCACGTCCTTAACTTGGTGGTGCAGCGGTTCTTGGGCAGGTACCCGGGCTTACAGGATGTCCTGAGACAGGCCAGGAAAGTCTGTGTGCATTTCCGCCGGTCATATAATGCCAGTGCTCGGCTGGCTGACCTCCAAAAGGAATTTAACCTGCCCAAGAACCACCTAATCTGTGACATGCCCACCAGGTGGAACTCAATGTTGGCCATGCTGCAGCGGCTGCACACGCAGCAGAGGGCCATCAACGAGTACCTGTGTGACTATGGCACCAGGACAGGGTCAGGGGAGCTTGTTTTTTTTTCCCCTACGCCAGTGGGCCATGATCAGGGATGCATGCACTGTCCTGTCACCATTTGACGAGGAGGAGGCCACGAGGATGGTGAGCAGTGACAGTGCATGTATCAGTGACACTGTCCCCCCTGTCCACCTGTTGGTGCACACACTGCGTGGAATAATTGACAGGGCACTTGAGGCAGAACAGAGGCAGGAAGAGGAGGACTTCCTTAGCTCTCAAGGCCCCCTTTATCCAGACAGTGTTCTTGTGTGTCCCCGCCGATCACACAGGAAGAGGAGGAGGAGGAGGAGGATTGTATCAGCATGGAGGTGGAGCCTGGCACCCAGCATCAGCAGCAGTCTTTAAGGGATCATTTACAGTCCCAAGAAACCCATGGACTTGTACGTGGCTGGGAGGAGGTGGCTGCGGATCATGTCGTCCTTAGTGACCCAGAGGACTCCGGAACGAATGCCTCAGCAAACCTGACGCTGCATGGCTTCCCTGATCCTGCAAAGCCTGTGGAAGGATCCTCGTATTCGTGGTATCAAGGAGGGGGATCTTTACTGGCTGGCAACCCTCCTTAAGCCACGTTACAAGGGTAAGGTTGCGGACCTTATCTTGCCATTGCAGAGGGAGCAGAGGATGAAGCAACTTCGGGAGGCCTTGCAGAAAGGTCTGTGCAACGTGTTCCCAGAGACTGGGAGGTTACTAACTCTTGTTCCTGGACAACGTGTTGCTGAGGCTTCGGTCAGTCAAAGAAGGAGCGGTGGAGAAGGTGGCTGTCTGACCGATGCGTTCAGACAATTTTTTAGTCTGCACCCCCAAGTTATGATCGGTTCCAGCAACCATCGCCAGCGTCTGTTTTACATGGTGCATGAATACCTAGGAGCAAGATCTGACTTGAACACCTTTCCCACCAAAAATCCTCTGGGTTACTGGTTCTTGAGGATGGATCACTGGCCAGAGCTTGCACAGTATGCAATTGAGCTACTGGCCTGTCCTGCATCCAGCAACAGCGTTCTTTGGGAACACACATTCAGTGCTGCTGGAGGCTTTGTAACCGATCACAGGGTGCACCTATCCACCGACTCTGTCGATCAACTGACCTTCATAAAAATGAATCAGTCTTGGATCACCACCAGATACCAGGCACCTGATGCTGATGTAACCGAATATTTTTTTTTGAAATGTCAGATCCCTTCAAGACTGCCTATGCTGATGCTGAGTGACTATCCTGTTATGCTGAGTGACTATCCTCTTCAGGGCCGATCCTGGCCGGGGTGCACGGGTGCAGTGCACCTGGGCGCCACAGAGGTGGGGGCGTTGAAGTGCCAGAGTGCTCCTATCCCTCCCTCCTCCTCCTCTCCTTGTCTGTAGGCGGCTCTTTCCACCGGTCACCGCCACCGCTGCCACTCCTGTGTTTCTTACCGAAGCCCACCTCCTCCTCCCTGTCAGAGGAGGAAAGCGAAAACAGCCGGAGATCGGAGCGGCTGTGTCTCTGTGTGCAGAGAGACCAGCCGCGCAGTGACATCACTGGGGGGCGGTCCATGCCCCACGTGTTCCAGTTCTCCTTCTCCTGTGTGTAACTCCCGCTTGATGCCCAAGCCTGACACTTTGTTCTCCACCCGGGCAGCGCGGCTGCACACTGTCCTCTCCTCTCCAGCTGCCGCCCGGGTGTTTTTTAATTAGCTTAATGGAGGGGTGGGGGTGGTTTGATGGGGGTCTATACTAATGGAGGGGGGGTTTGTCCTGGGGGGTCTATACTAATGGAGGGGGGGTTTGTCCTGTGGGGTCTGTACTAATGGAGGGGGGGTTTGTCCTGGGGGGGTCTGTACTAATGGAGGGGGGTGGTTTGTTCTGGGGGTCTGTACTAATGGAGGGGGGTGGTTTGTCCTGGGGGGGGTCTGTACTAATGGAGGGGGTGGTTTGTTCTGGGGGGGTCTGTACTAATGGAGGGGGGTGGGTTGTCCTGGGGGGTCTGTACTAATGGAGGGGGGTGGTTTGTCCTGGGGGTCTGTACTAATGGAGGGGGTGATTTGTCCTGGGGGGTCTGTACTAATGGAGGGAGAGTGGTTTGTCCTGGGGAGGCTGTACTAATTGAGGGGGGTGGTTTGTCCAGGGGGGTCTATACTAATGGAGAGGGGGTGGTTTGTCCTGGGGGGGTCTGTACTAATTGAGGGGGGTGGTTTGTGCTGGGGGGTCTGTACTAATGGAGGGGGTGGTTTGTTCTGGGGGGGTCTGTACTAATGGAGGGGGGTGGGTTGTCCTGGGGGGTCTGTACTAATGGAGGGGGGTGGTTTGTCCTGGGGGGTCTGTACTAATGGAGGGGGTGATTTGTCCTGGGGGGTCTGTACTAATGGAGGGAGAGTGGTTTGTCCTGGGGAGGCTGTACTAATTGAGGGGGGTGGTTTGTCCAGGGGGTCTATACTAATGAAGAGGGGGTGGTTTGTCCTGGGGGGTCTGTACAAATTGAGGGGGGGTGGTTTGTGCTGGGGGGTCTGTACTAATGGAGGGGGGTGGTTTGTCCTGGGGGTTCTGTACTAATGGAGGGGGGTGGTTTGTCCTGGGGGTCTGTACTAATGGAGGGGGGTGGTTTGTCCTGGGGGGTCTGTACTAATGGAGGGGGGTGGTTTGTCCAGGGGGGTCTATACTAATGGAGGGGGGTGGTTTGTTCTGGGGGTCCATACTAATGGAGGGGGGTGGTTTGTTCTGGGGGGTCTGTACTAATGGAGGGAGGGTGGTTTGTCCTGGGGAGGTTGTACTAATGGAGGGGGGTGGTTTGTCCAGGGGGGTCTATACTAATGGAGAGAGGGTGGTTTGTCCTGGGGGTCTGTACTAATTGAGAGGGGTGGTTTGTGCTGGGGGTCTGTACAAATGGAGGGGGGTGTTTGTTCTGGGGGGTCTGTACTAATGGAGGGGGGTGGTTTGTCCTGGGGGTCTGTACTAATGAAGGGGGTGTGGTTTAACCAGGAGGGGTCTGTACTAATGGAGGAGGGTGGTTTATTCTGGGGGGGTCTGTACTAATGGAGGGGGTGGTTTGTCCGGGGGGTCTGTACTAACGGAGGGGGTGGTTTGTTCTGGGGGTCTGTACTAATGGAGGGGGGTGGTTTGTTTTGGGGGTTCTGTACTAATGGAGGGGGGGTTTGTCCTGGGGTCTGCACTAATGGAGGGGGGTTTGTCCTGGGGGTCTATACTAATGGAGGGGGGTTTGTCCTGGGGGGTCTATACAAATGGAGGGGGGAGGGTTTGTCCTGGGGGTCTGTACTAATGAAGGGGGGTTTGTCCTGGGGGTCTGTACTAATGGAGGGGGGGGTGGTTTGTTCTGGGGGTCTGTACTAATGGAGGGGGGTGGTTTGTCCTGGGGGGGTCTGTACTAATGGAGGGGGGTGGTTTGTTCTGGAGGGGTCTGTACTAATGGAGGGGGGTGGGTTGTCCTGGGGGGTCTGTACTAATGGAGGGGGGTGGTTTGTCCTGGGGGGGTCTGTACGAATGGAGGGGGTGATTTGTCCTGGGGGGTCTGTACTAATGGAGGGAGAGTGGTTTGTCCTGGGAGGCTGTACTAATGGAGGGGGTGGTTTGTCCAGGGGGGTCTATACTAATGGAAGAGGGGTGGTTTGTCCTGGGGGTGTGTACTAATTGAGGGGGGTGGTTTGTGCTGGGGGTCTGTACTAATGGAGGGGGGTGTTTTGTCCTGGGGGTCTGTACTAATGGAGGGGGTGGTTTGTCTGGGGGGTCTGTACTAATGGAGGGGGGTAGTTTGTCCTGGGGGGTCTGTACTAATGGAGGGGGTGGTTTGTCCAGGGGGGTCTATACTAATGGAAGGGGTGGTTTGTTCTGGGGGGTCTGTACCTAATGGAGGGAGGGTGGTTGTCCTGGGGAGGCTGTACTAATGGAGGGGGGTGGTTTGTCCAGGGGGGTCTATACTAATGGAGAGAGGGTGGTTTGTCCTGGGGGGTCTGTACTAATTGAGGGGGGTGGTTTTGCTGGGGGGTCTGTACAAATGGAGGGGGGTGGTTTGTTCTGGAGGGTCTGTACTAATGGAGGGGGGTGGTTTGTCCTGGGGGTCTGTACTAATGAAGGGGGGTTTAACCAGGGAGGGGTCTGTACTAATGGAGGGGGGTGGTTTGTTCTGGGGGGTCTGTACTAATGGAGGGGGTGGGTTGTCCTGGGGGGTCTGTACTAATGGAGGGGGGGTGGTTTGTCCTGGGGGGTCTGTACTAATGGAGGGGGTGAATTGTCCTGGAATGGTCTGTACTAATGGACGGGGGGTGGTTTGTCCTGGGCAGGTCTGTACTAATGGAGGGGGGTGATTTGTCCTGGGGGGTCTGTACTAATGGAGGGAGAGTGGCTTGTCCTGGGGAGGCTGTACTAATGGAGGGGGATGGTTTGTCCAGGGCGGTCTATACTAATGGAGAGGGGGTGGTTTGTCTTGGGGGGGTCTGTACTAATTGAGGGGGGTGGTTTGTGCTGGGGGTCTGTACTAATGGAGGGGGGTGGTTTGTCCTGGGGGTCTGTACTAATGGAGGGGGTGGTTTGTCCTGGGGGTCTGTACTAATGGGGGGGGATGGTTGTCCAGGGGGGTCTGTACTAATGGAGGGGGTGGTTTGTCCAGGGGGTCTGTACTAATTGAGAGGGGGGTTTGTGCTGGGGGTCTGTACAAATGGAGGGGGGTGGTTTGTTCTGGGGGTCTGTACTAATGGAGGGGGGTGGTTTGTCCTGGGGGTCTGTACTAATGAAGGGGGGTGGTTTAACCAGGAGGGGTCTGTACTAATGGAGGAGGGTGGTTTATTCTGGGGGGTCTGTACTAATGGAGGGGGTGGTTTGTCCGGGGGTCTGTACTAACGGAGGGGGTGTTTTGTTCTGGGGGTCTGTACTAATGGAGGGGGGTGGTTTGTTTTGGGGGTTCTGTACTAATGGAGGGGGGGTTTGTCCTGGGGGGTCTGCACTAATGGAGGGGGGTTTGTCCTGGGGGGTCTATACTAATGGAGCGGGGTTTGTCCTGGGGGGTCTATACAAATGGAGGGGGGAGGGGTTTGTCCTGGGGGTCTGTACTAATGAAGGGGGGGGTTTGTCCTGGGGGGTCTGTACTAATGGAGGGGGGGTGGTTTGTTCTGGGGGTCTGTACTAATGGAGGGGGGTGGTTTGTTCTGGGAGGGGTCTGTACTAATGGAGGGGGGTGGGTTGTCCTGGGGGGTCTGTACTAATGGAGGGGGGGTGGTTTGTCCTGGGGGGTCTGTACTAATGGAGGGGGTGATTTGTCCTGGGGGGTCTGTACTAATGGAGGGAGAGTGGTTTGTCCTGGGGAGGCTGTACTAATGGAGGGGGGTGGTTTGTCCAGGGGGGTCCTGGGGAGGCTGTACTAATGGAGGGGGGTGGTTTGTCCAGGGGGTCTATACTAATGGAGAGGGGGTGTTTTGTCCTGGGGGGTCTGTACTAATGGAGGGGGGTGGTTTGTCCTGGGGGGTCTGTACTAATGGAGGGGGGGTAGTTTGTCCTGGGGGGTCTGTACTAATGGAGGGGGTGGTTTGTCCAGGGGGGTCTATACTAATGGAGGGGGTGGTTTATTCTGGGGGTCTGTACTAATGGAGGGGGTGGTTTGTTCTGGGGGGTCTGTACTAATGGAGGGAGGGTGGTTTGTCCTGGGGAGGCTGTACTAATGGAGGGGGGTGGTTTGTCCAGGGGGGTCTATACTAATGGAGAGAGGGTGGTTTGTCCTGGGGGGTCTGTACTAATTGAGGGGGGTGGTTTTGCTGGGGGGTCTGTACAAATGGAGGGGGGTGGTTTGTTCTGGGGGGTATGTACTAATGGAGGGGGGTGGTTTGTCCTGGGGGTCTGTACTAATGAAGGGGGGGTTTAACCAGGAGGGGTCTGTACTAATGGAGGGGGGTGTTTGTTCTGGGGGGGTCTGTACTAATGGAGGGGGGTGGGTTGTCCTGGGGGGTCTGTACTAATGGAGGGGGGGTGGTTTGTCCTGGGGGGTCTGTACTAATGGAGGGGGTGAATTGTCCTGGAATGGTCTGTACTAATGGACGGGGGTGGTTTGTCCTGGGCAGGTCTGTACTAATGGAGGGGGTGATTTGTCCTGGGGGGTCTGTACTAATGGAGGGAGAGTGGTTTGTCCTGGGGAGGCTGTACTAATGGAGGGGGATGGTTTGTCCAGGGCGGTCTATACTAATGGAGAGGGGGTGGTTTGTCTTGGGGGGGTCTGTACTAATTGAGGGGGTGGTTTGTGCTGGGGGGTCTGTACTAATGGAGGGGGTGGTTTGTCCTGGGGGGTCTGTACTAATGGAGGGGGTGGTTTGTCCTGGGGGGTCTGTACTAATGGAGGGGGGGGGTGGTTTGTCCAGGGGGGTCTGTACTAATGGAGGGGGGTGGTTTGTCCAGGGGGGTCTGTACTAATTGAGGGGGGTGGTTTGTTCTGGGGGTCTGTACTAATGGAGGGGAGTGGTTTGTTCTGGGGGGTCTGTACTAATGGAGGGAGGGTTGTTTGTCCTGGGGAGGCTGTACTAATGGACGGGGGGTGGTTTGCCCAGAGGGGTCTATACTAATGGAGAGAGGGTGGTTTGTCCTGGGGGGTCTGTACTAATTGAGGGGGTGGTTTGTGCTGGGGGGTCTGTACAAATGGAGGATGGTGGTTTGTTCTGGGGGTCTGTACTAATGGAGGGGGGTGGTTTGTCCTGGGGGGTCTGTACTAATGAAGGGGGATGGTTTAACCAGGAGGGGTCTGTACTAATAGAGGAGGGTGGTTTATTCTGGGGGTCTGTACTAATGGAGGGGGTGGTTTGTCCGGGGGGTCTGTACTAACAGAGGGGGGTGGTTTGTTCTGGGGGTCTGTACTAATGGAGGGGGGTGGTTTGTTTTGGGGGGGGGTCTGTACTAATGGAGGGGGGTGGTTTGTTTTGGGGGTCTGTACTAATAGAGGGGGGTGGTTCTGTACTAATGGAGGGGGGTGGTTTGTCCTGTGGGTGGGTCTGTACTAATGGAGGGGGTGGTTTGTTCAGGGGGTCTGTACTAATGGAGGGGGGTGGTTCTGTACTAATGGAGAGGGGGTGGTTTGTCCTGAGGGGGGTCTGTACTAATGGAGGGGGTGGTTTATTCAGGGGGGTCTGTACTAATGGAGGGGGTGGTTCTGTACTAATGTAGGGGGGTGGTTTGTTCTGGGGGTCTGTACTAATGGAGGGGAGTGGTTCTGTACTAATGGAGGGGGGGTGGTTTGTCCTGAGGGGGGTATGTACTAATGGAAGGGGGGTTGGTTTGTCCTAAGGGGGTCTATACTGATAGAGGGGGGTGTTTTGTCCTGTGGGGGTCTATACTGATGGGGGGTCTGTACTGAGGGAGGGATTTATACTTAGTGGGGGGTCTGTACTGAGGGGCGACTATAGTTAGTGGAGGTGGTGATACCCCTCTCCCTCACCTCTTCGCGCGTGCTGCTGTACTAGTGACCGGCGCACTATGTTTCTTCCCCCGCCTTCATATTGACCAGGGAAGAAAAAAAAGGAGCAAAGAAGAGGATTGTGGGACATGTAGTCCCGAGGACTGGCAGCCCCACTGTAACATGGAAACTGCAGTCCACACAGCATGCTCAGCTGAATGGGAGAAAGAGAGAGCCAGGAGCCCGGGAAAGCTTTCAGAGAAGTACACCCAGGACTCCAGAGGGAGAGGACAGTGCTGAGGGAACACCATCAGAGAGAGAACCCCACTGCCCTACGCCACCAGAGGGAAAGCCACACATCCTAGTGCCATCCCTGGAGGAGAAAGGAATGGAGTCACTGCCAGAATACAGATCTGGGTGCTATCCAGCGGAGTCGCCACGGGCAATTCAGAGTGAGCAGACTCCTGATCAGAGGAACTGTTGTTGCTGTATCGCTGGGTCAGGTGAGAGGGCCGATCGGCCATTATCTACTAACGTCCATAGGAACTGCAGTCTCTGACCATCTCTTGTAACATGTCTGCAGTCTCTGACCATCTCTTGTATCATGTCTGCAGTTTCTGACCATCTCTTGTATCATGTCTGCAGTCTCTGACCATCTCTTGTATCATGTCTGCCGTCTCTGACCATCTCCTGTACTATGTCTGCAGTCTTTGACCATCTCCTGTACTAAGTCTGCAGTCTCTGACCATCTCCTGTACTATATCTCCAGTCTCTGACCGTCTCCTGTAATAGTTACATAGTTAGTCAGGTTGAAAAAAAGACACAAGTCCATCCAGTTCAACCTTAAAAACAATAAATAAATGAAATAAAAAATATTGTACAATCCAATATACCCAATTTTATACCCTTAGTTGATCCAGAGGAAGGCAAAAAACCCCAGCAGAGCATGCTCCAATTTGCTACAGCAGGGAAAAAAATTCCTTCCTGATCCCCCAAGAGGCAATCGGATTTTCCCTGGATCAACTTTACCTATAAATGTTAGTACCCAGTTATATTATGTACATTAAGGAAAGTATCCAGGCCTTTCTTAAAGCGGGGTTCCACCCAAATTTTGAACAATATCTGTATGTATTCTCTTCCTTGCCTAGATGCTGACATGCCGTTTAAAAAATTTTAAATCGCCGTAATTACCTTTTATTTTTCTATTCTTCTTTGCACTTCCTGGTTCTCCTCCCGTGGGAGTAGGCGTGTTTCTAGCCTCTCCCAGACTCCTGGGAGTTAGTCCCAGGCTTCCCAGGATGCCACTGAGCATGTGCGGGAATGTGTGGTGAATGCTGGGAGCACAGCATTCACCACATCCAGGAAATAAATGCTTGTGGGCTTCAAATGCCCACAATGAAGATGGAAACCGCCTGCAGTGAATAATATAAGTTATTCTTTCCGACGAAATCTGACACAGGCGGACATATTACACACAATATGTGAGTATGTAATGCTGAGTAGAAAAGTTTGTGAATGAACTAAAAAAAAACAAAACGATAGATAGGTGGACCCCCACTTTAAAGCAATCTACTGGGCTGGCCAGAACCACCTGTGGCAAGAGTCTATTCCACATTTTCACAGCTCTTACTGTGAAGAAACCTTTGCGTATTTGGAGATGAAATCTCTTTTCGTCTAGACGTAAAGAGTGCCCCCGTGTCCTCTGGGTTGACCGTAAAGAGAATAACTCAACACCAAGTTCACTATATGGACCCCTTATATATTTGAACATGTTGATCATATCCCCCCTTATTCCCCTCTTCTCAAGAGTGAATAAATTCAGTTCCTCTAATCTTTCCTCATAGCTGAGCTCCTCCATGCCTCTTATCAGTTTGGTTGCCCTTCTCTGCACTTTCTCCAGTTCCCTGATATCCTTTTTGAGAACTGGTGCCCAAAACTGAACTGCATATTCCAGATGAGGTCTTACTAATGATTTGAACAGGGGCAAAATTATATCTCTCTCTCTAGAGTCCATACCTCTCCTAATACAAGAAAGGACTTTGCTCGCTTTGGAAACCGCAGCTTGGCATTGCATGATATTATTGAGCTTATGATCTACCAAAACCCCCAGATCCTTCTCCACCACGGATTCCCCCAGTTGTACTCCCCCCTAGCATGTATGATGCATGCATATTCTTAGCCCAAAGTGCATAACTTTACATTTCTCAACATTAAACCTCATCTGCCACATAGTTGCCCAAGTGGACAGTGCATTGAGGTCAGCTTGTAAATTGTTATTCCACTGCATAGCTTGGTGTCATCTGCAAAGACATAAATGTTACTTTCGATCCCAGACCCAATATCATTTATAAAGGTATTAAAAAGTAAGGGTCCCAGCACTGAACCTTGGGGTACACCACTGATAACCTTAGACCATTCAGAGTAAGAATCATTAACCACTACTCTCTGAATTCTGTCTTTAACCAATTTTCTATCCATTTACAAACTGATATTTCCAAGCCTGTAGACTTTACCTTACACATGAACCGCATGTGGGGAACTGTGTCAAACGCTTTTGCAAAATCCAAGTATACCACATCCACAGTCACCCCTCTGTCCAAGGTTTTACTTACCTCTTCATAAAAAGAAATCAGGTTTGTCTGGTTTGTCTGACAACTTCTGTCTTTTATGAATCCATGCTGTCTGTTCTTTAAAATGTTTTTTTTCCAGCAAGAACTCGTCTATGTGGTCTTTTATTAAACGCTCCAGTATCTTCCCGACTATATAAGTTAAACTAAGAGGTCTATAGTTACTTGGTAAAGACTTTGATCACTTTTTAAATATAGGCACCATGTTCGCCCTGCGCCAATCCAGTGGTACTATTCCTGTGATTAATGAGTCCCTAAAAATTAGATACAATGGCTTTGAAACTACAGAGCTCAATTCTTTTAGGATCCGTGGGTGGATGCCATCGGGTCCAGGTGCTTTATCCACCTTTATTCTGTCTAAATAATTCTGGACCATATCACATTTGAGCCATTGTGGACCATTCGTGGCTGTGTCACTACCACCCCCATTATGGACATGAGCTCCCCCATGCTCCTTTGTATACACAGAGCTGAAGAAAGTATTTAATAAATTTGCCTTCTCTTTGTCCCCAGTCACCCACTCTAGATTATTTTGTAAAGGGCCTACATGCTCAGACCTGACCTTTTTACTATTAATATATTTGAAGAATTTTTTGGGGTTTGTCCTACTATCTTTTGCAATTTGTCATTCGTTTGGAATTTTTGCATCCTTGATTTCATTTTTACATGTTCTGTTAAATTCTTTGTAACATTTAAACAACATTAGTGTTCCTTCAGTTTTATATTTTTTAAAAGCTCTTTTCTTATTGTTTATAGCTTCTTTAACTTTGGCCGTGAGCCACATAGGTTTTGTTTTTAGCCTTTTAAACTTATTGCCCATGAGAATATACTTTGCAGTGAGGTCCCAAACAGTCTTTTTGAAGAATTCCCATTTCTGCAAATATTCCCTCCCAGTCTAAATCCTGGAGAGCAGCCCTCATCCTTGGAAAATTTGCTCTCTTGAAGTTAAGTGTTTTTATCTTTCCCGTATGTATTTCTTGTTTACAGCTAACATCAAATGAAATCATGTTATGATCACTGCTACCCAGGTGTTCCTTTATCTGGACATTAGTAATAAGCTCTGCATGGTTTGAGATTACCAGGTTCAACAGAGCTCCATTCCTAGTTGGGGCCTCAATAAACTGGACCATAAAATTGTGCTGTAATAGGTTTATAAATTTATGCCCTTTAACTGTCCCAGCAGTGCCATTACTCCAGTCAATTTCTGGGTAGTTAAAATCCCCCATTATTATCACAGTCCCAGCCTTTGCAGCTCTTTCCATCTGTGTAAGGAGCTGAGTCTCCACCTCCTCGTTAACATTGGGTGGTCTATAACAAACTCCAATGATTAACTTTGAACTACGCCCATCTATATGCAGAAATATGTCTGCAATCTCTGACCATCTCCTGTAATATGTCCGCATTCTCTGACCATCTCCTGTACTATGTCTGCAGTTTTTGACCATCTATTGTAACATGTCTGCAGTCTCTGACCATCTCTTGTACTATGTCTGCAGTCTCTGACCATCTCTTGTAACATGTCTGCAGTCTCTGACGATCTCTTGTATTATGTCTGCAGTCTCTGACCATCTTCTGTATTATGTCTGCAGTCTCTGGCCATCTCTTGTATTATGTCTGCCGTCTCTGATCATCTCCTGTATTATGTCTGCAGTCTCTTACCATCTCCTGTAGTATGTCTGCAGTCTCTGACCATCTCCTGTATTATATCTCCAGTCTCTGACCGTCTCCTGTAGTATGTCTGCAGTCTCTGACCATCTCCTGTAATATGTCCGCATTCTCTGACCATCTCCTGTACTAT
Organism: Aquarana catesbeiana; assembly: GCA_037953035.1. Classification (NCBI taxonomy): domain Eukaryota; kingdom Metazoa; phylum Chordata; class Amphibia; order Anura; family Ranidae; genus Aquarana; species Aquarana catesbeiana. Next base: position 1,847,991 of record JBBHAA010000143.1, on the reverse strand, counting down.
GTCTGCAGTCTCTGACCATCTCTTGTAACATGTCTGCAGTCTCTGACCATCTCTTGTAACATGTCTGCAGTCTCTGACCATCTCTTGTATTATGTCTGCAGTCTCTGACCATCTCCTGTAGTATGTCTGCAGTCTCTGACCATTTCCTGTACCATGTCTGCAGTCTCTGACCATCTTCTGTATTATGTCTGCAGTCTCTGACCATCTCCTGTACTATGATTGCAGTCTCTGACTGTCTCTTGTATCATGTCTACAGTCTCTGACCATCTCCTGTACTATGTCTGGGGGCTCTTTCTAACAGACTCTCTAACAGAAGCCCTCTCTGTGTGCATCAGAGAGACTCCCCTCCAGGTCTCATTAGTGTACACTCTTCCTGTATTTTCTTTATTATTAAAAGATCATGGGAGGATACTAGGGTAACAAAGACTTCTTAGGGGAGCATCTCTGTGTTTGAGTCGTTGCCATAGTAACATTTGTAAAGGGGAGGAGTTGGTAAGATGACCACGCCCACGTGGGGGCGCCAGAAATATTTCTGCACCCAGGCGTCTGTGACCCTAGAATCGGCCCTGATCCTCTTCCTCCTCAATGATCATGCTGATAGCTTGGAAGAATATTTTTGGTTCTGGGTGCCGCCACCAGTGGCTAAGGCCCAATTTTTCAGCCCCTGTTTAACAGGGGCATGTAATTACAATTTTTGACGCAATATTTTGCAGGAGGGTTCGTTTCTGCGCGCCAACTAGAGTATCTGTGAGAGGTTGCAGTGTTGTGGCACCAGCACCAGTGCCTGAGGCCCAATTGTTCAGCCCCTGTTTAACAGGGGCGTGTAATAACAATTTTTGATGCAATATTTTGCAGGAGGGTTTGTTGCTGCGCTCAACTAGAGTATTTGTGCGGGGTTGCAGTGTTGTGGCACCAGTGCCTAAAGCGCCCAATTTTTCTGCCCGTGTTCAACAGGTGCATGTAATTACAATTCTTGATCTAATATTTCACAGCAGGGCCCGTTCCTGCGCCCACCAAGAGTAACTGTGAGGGCTTACAGTGTTGTGGCAACACCAACATCTAAGGCAGAGTATATAGGGCAGGACACCAACATCTTTCTGCAGAGTATATAGGGCATGACCCTACTTTCAAACATCCAACTTACAAACGACTCCTATTTGCAAACGGAAGGAGACAACAGGAAGTGAGATGAAATCTACCCCTAGGAAGGGAAATTCTCTCCTGTAAGAGTTAATGTGGGAAAAAAATGTCTCCTCTCCACTGATGCTTTATCACCAATCCTTGTTTCACTAAAACCCCCAAATTTTCAAAAAGCATTTGTCATTGGGACAGAAAGTGAGGGGAAATCTTCTAAAGAGGTGCACAGACAGCAAAACAAATGTTACAGCGGTGATAACCCTTCCCTATGTTTTTCAAAAAGCTTAAAAAAAAGATTTTTTTCCTGGAGCTACACGCGCCACTTTACAAGCATACTATAGACACCCCCCCAGGTACGATATTTAAAGGAATATTTCACTTTTTTTTTCACTTTAAGCATCATTAAAATCCCTGCTCCCGAAAAAACGGCTGTTTTTTAAAAAAATGTTTGCATTGATACATGTCCCCTGGGGCAGGACCCGGGTCCCCAAACTCTTTTTAGGACAATACCATGCAAATTAGCCTTTAAAATTAGCACTTTTGATTTTGAATGTTCGAGTCCCATAGACTTAAATGAGGTTCTAAAGTTTGCGTAAATTTTTGGTCCGTTCGCAGGTTCTGGTGCGAACCGAACCTGGGGGGTGTTCGGCTCATCCCTAGCCTTTACCTAAGCTACCTTGGATGGATCAAATGAATAGAAAATAAAAATACACATTTATCATGCTATCTGCCATTCTCAGATCTAAATGACCTAAGTAGGCGAAAAACACACAAAAAAACAAATATTTTTTGTAAATCCATCTCAAAACCTTTTATTGTCTACCAAATGTTTTTGGGATCCACTTCTTAGTTGGTAAGGTTGAATAAAGACACATGTCCATTCAGTTCAGTGTGTGTATGTGTGCTTCCATATCTCTGTACATTGTGTACTGAAAAACACATCTAAAAGTTTTTTTAATTTATCAGCACTTTCTGTTGACACCACCTACTGTGGAAGGGAGTTCCACATCCTCACTGCTCTAACAGTAAAGAACCCCCTACGCGGTTAAACCACTTCAGCCACGGAAGATTTGGCTGCTGAATGACCGGGCCATTTTTTGCGATTCGGCACTGCGTTGCTTTAACTGACAATTGCGTGGTCATGCGACGCTGCACCCAAAGAAAATTTACGTCCTTTTTTTCCCCACAAATGAAGATTTCTTTTGGTGGTATTTGATCGTAATGGCGGTAATCTGCGTTTTTTATCATGAATGTGACATTATGGCGGACACATTGGACAATTTTGACACATTTTTGGGACCATTGGCATTTATACAGCGATCAGTGCTATAAAAATGCATTGATTACTGTAGAAATGTCACTGGCAGTGAAGGGGTTAACACTAGGGGCAATCAAGGGGTTAATTGTGTTCCCTGGGAGGTGATTCTAACTGAAGGGGGAGGGGACTGACTAGAGAAAGTGACAGATCGTGGTTCCTAGCTAATAGAAACACACGATCTGTCACTCCTCTCAGAACAGAACACGGATTTATGTGTTTACACATACACTTCCATGTTCTGTCCCTCGTGCTCGCGGTTGCTCATGGCCAGCAGTCATCGCAACCGCCGGCCACGAGCATCAGCACCCCCGCAGTGCAGCGGGCGTGGGCATGCACGCGCCTGCCATCCCAATCCCGCGAGCCGGTGTATAGCTACAACGGTTCGCGGGATCATGCCGACCTGCCGCAGTAAAATGACGGTGGTTGGTCGGTAAGCGGTTAAGACTTATCTAATGCCGCGTACAAGGGGGCCCCCAGATCCCGGCCCCCCACCCTATGTGAATGAGAAAGGGGTACATGGTACCCCTACCCATTCACCTAGGGAAAAAGCCCCCCCACTCCAAAGCACCTTGTCCCCATGTTGATGAGGACAAGGGCCTCTTCCCGACAACCCTGGCCGTTGGTTGTCGGGGTCTGCGGGCGGGGGGCTTATCGGAATCTGGGAGCCCCCTTTAATAAGGGGGCCCGCCACCCTATGTGAATGAGTATGGGGTACATGGTACCCCTACCCATTCACCTAGGGAAAAAGTGTAAGTAATTAAACACACTACACAGGTTTTTAAAATATTTTATTAAACAGCTCCGGGGGGGGATCTTCCTCCGGCTTCGGGGGTCTTCTTCCGGCTTCGGGGGTCCCTCTGCTTCATCTTCTCCCGGCGTCTGGTTGGTTCTTCTCCGCTCTCTTCTCCCGGTGTTCCAGTTCTTCGGCCTGCTGTCTTCAGGTAGCTCTCTTGCTCTCTTGTGGTCACTGGGTGATGTTGACCATGCCCCCTAAAACGTCACAGTCCCAGCATGCCCAGGGACTGTGACATCAAAAGGGGGCGGGGTCTCCACCTATATATATGTCACAACGCAGCCCTCGGAGAGCAGTCCAGCCGTAGAGAGCGTCGTGTCAACATCTGGGGAAGAGAAGACAAGACAAGACAAGAAGCCCAGAAGCCCAGAAGTCCGGACCTCTGCTGGCAAGAGAGCTACCTGAAGACAGCAGAGGAGCCGGCCGAAGAACTGGAACACCGGGAGAAGAGAGCGGAGAAGAACCAACCGGACACCTGGAGAAGATGAAGCGGAGGGACCCCCGAAGCCGGAAGAAGACCCCCGAAGCCGGAGGAAGATCCCCCCCCGGAGCTGTTTAATAAAATATTTTAAAAACCTATGTAGTGTGTTTAATTACTTACACTTTTTCCCTAGGTGAATGGGTAGGGGTACCATGTACCCCATACTCATTCACATAGGGTGGGGGGCCCCCTTATTAAAGGGGGCTCCCAGATTCCGATAAGCCCCCCGCCCGCAGACCCCGACAACCAACGGCCAGGGTTGTCGGGAAGAGGCCCTTGTCCTCATCAACATGGGGACAAGGTGCTTTGGGGTGGGGGGGCCCCGCAGGGCGCCCCCCTCCCCCAAAGCACCCACCCCCCCATGTTGAGGGCATGCAGCCTGGTACGGTTCAGGAGGGGGGGCGCTCGCTCGTCCCCACCCCCTTTCCTGACCGGCCAGGCTGCGTGCTCGGATCGGGGTCCGGTATGGATTTTAGGGGGGACCCCACGCCGTTTTTTCAGCGTAGGGGGTGCCCCTTATAATCCATACCAGACCTAAGGGCCTGGTATGCCTGCGACGGGGCTCGCAAGGTGTCAATCTCGCCGATAAAAGCGGCAAGATTGACATCCTTTGCTAGTCCCGTCGCACCTGAGTCACGTTCAAAATGAACGGACTTGTCCGTGTGTGGTCAAGTCCATTCATTCTGAAAGTCCGCCGGAACTCCGGCGAAAGTCCGTCGGAAAGACGGGCAGACTTAGCCCGCCGCAAAGTCCGGGCGTGTGTGGGCAAGTCCGTCCGTTTTAAAGTCCGGCGCACCTGGCGGACAAAGTCCGTCAGAAAGTGTGCCGGACCAAGTAGGATAGAAAGTCCGACCGTGTGTACGCGGCATTAGATTAAATAGTTTGATACAGTCAATGTTCAAAGTATATTTGTATATTGCAATCATATTCCCTCTTAAGTGCCCCTTCTTTTGGGAGAATACATTTAATTTGTGTGGTTGTTCCTCATAACTGAGGTCCACCCCCTTTTATTAGTTTTGTTGCCCTTCTCTGGACTTTCTCTAGTTCAAGGACATCCTTCCCGAGGAATGGTAACCAAAACTGGATCACATACTCACTCAAGATGTGGCCAAACCAGAATTTTGTTAAAGCGGAGTTCCACCCTATTTTACATCTTTTGCTCAATCACATGCCAGGAATGTATTCAGTTATAAACTGAGGTTTTTTTTTTGTTTTTTTTCTTTTGTACCTGTGTTTTTTCCATGTCCTTCTCTGCTTCCTGTATGAGTCCACTGCAGATATGGGCGGGTATTCTGCTGGTATTACGTAATTTCCTGTGTGCCGCACTGTCTCCTGGGAGCTCGTGTCATTGTTCCCAGGAGTCATTGCGGAGGCCTTCTGCGAGTTCTCACAGGATTTCGAAAGAAGAACGCCGCCCGTTGTGATGGCAACCCTAACGTTTACGGCGCTGCACGCCGTAAACACTGAGCATGCGTGGGAAATAGCGGTGAATGCTGGGAGCTCAGCATTTACCGGATCCCGGAAATCAATGCTTGTGGGCTTCACATGCCCACAAGCAAGATGGGAACGGCCAGGATCAATTTTTATAAATACTTATTGAAAACGAAAACGGACAGCAGCAGATTTAAAAAACCAAAACAGTGAGCATCACTTTATGATTGTATAAGTGTCTGAATGACTACAAAAAAAAAATAGGAATGGTCGTGGGGAACCCCGCTTTAAGTGGTAGGTAGAATTATAGTTTTATCTCTTGAGTAGATACCCTTTTTAATGCACGATAATAGTCTGCTAGACTTGCTTGCTGCAGCTTGGGATTGTATGTTAGTGTTAATTCTCCGATCAACTAGGATCTTAAAATCTTTGATTCCTTAAGAGGTTCTCCCCCTAGCATCCAAGTATTTTGCATGCAATTCCAAAGTGCATTTTTCAATGCAGAACCTCATCTGCCACATTGCTGCACACCCTTCTATTTTATCTAGGTCTTCTTTTAAAGTCTCTATACCCTGTTGCAAACGTATTACCCTGCTTAAAGAGGAACTAGGGTCATTGAAAAAAAAAAATGATTCTACATGCAGAGCAGCGGCTGGGGAGCACGCCTGCTTGGGTGCCCACATTGCAAACTGCTTGCTCTGAGAGCATTCAGCAGGACGGAGGGGCCAGGAGAGCCATCGGAGGACCCAAGAAGAGAAGGATCAGGGCTGCTCTGTGCAAAAGTATGACATGAGGTATAAAACAGAGAGGTGATAAGGGCGCTCTGGTGGAGGTGGGTAGCTGGTCAGAGGGATGATAGTGATGAGATGGCACTTCTGGCAGCACTTTGGTTAGAGGAGAAGCAACTCTGAAGATATAAAAAAGGAAAAGAAAGGCGCCTCTAAGTGCAGTATGTAAAATTTAATAGAGTGCACAAAGGGTTAAAAGCACTTACAAGATTGTTGAGTGTTAAAAGACATGATAAAATCAGGAGTCTTCATCTGTGGCATGTGTCCATCCTCAGCACGGTGGTAGAGAGCAGTGTAGAGCCGTCCAGCATCTGTAATGCGTTCTCATGCGTGTTGAAAAGAGGAGGCAGCAGGGAAGCCTGTATTCACTGCGGGACACACAAGGCTGATGGTGTCAGTGGAGAGAAGGGGGCGGTAACGCGTTTCGGAGCATGTGCGGCTCCTTCGTCAGACGAAGGAGCCGCACATGCTCCGAAACGCGTTACCGCCCCCTTCTCTCCACTGACACCATAGACGAAGGAGCCGCACATGCTCCGAAACGCGTTACCGCCCCCTTCTCTCCACTGACACCATCAGCCTTGTGTGTCCCGCAGTGAATACAGGCTTCCCTGCTGCCTCCTCTTTTCAACACGCATGAGAACGCATTACAGCTGCTGGACGGCTCTACACTGCTCTCTACCACCGTGCTGAGGATGGACACATGCCACAGATGAGGACTCCTGATTTTATCATGTCTTTTAACACTCAACAATCTTGTAAGTGCTTTTAACCCTTTGTGCACTCTATTAAATTTTACATACTGCACTTAGAGGCGCCTTTCTTTTCCTTTTTTCAAAAGTATGACATGTTTGTTATTTTTAATTTATTTTTGCCTTTAACCACTTCAGCCCCGGAAGGATTTACCCCCCTTCCTGACCAGAGCACTTTTGCGATTCTATACTGCGTCACTTTAACTGACAATTGCGCGGTCGTGCGACATTGTACCCAAACAAAATTGATGTCTGTTTTTCCCCACAAATAGAGCTTTCTTTTGGTGGTATTTGATTGCCTCTGCGGATTTTATTTTTTGTGCCATAAACAAAAGAATAGCGACAATTTTGAAAAAAACACATTATTTTTTACTTTTTGCTATAATAAATATCCCCCAAAAATATATATAAAAAAAAAGATTTATAGCATTTTTATTATTATTTTTTTTACTAGTAATGGCGGCGATCTGTGATTTTTATCATGACTACGACATTATGGCGGACACATCGGACAATTTTGACACATTTTTAGGACCATTGCTATTAATACAGAGATCAATGCTATACAAATGCATTGATTACTGTAAAAATGTTACTGGCAGTGAAGGGGTTAACACTAGGGGGCGATCAAGGGGTTAACTGTGTTCCCTGGGAGGTGATTTTAACTGAAGGGGGAGGGGACTGACTGGAGGAAGTACATCTTCACCAGCACACCATGGATCAGCAAACAAGATTGTCCAAAAAAGGTTTTTAATCGAAAATGGTCACATCACAAGAGAGGTGCAACGTTTCGGGGCCACGCAGGACCCCTACGACGAAGGGGTCCTGCGCGGCCCCAAAACATTGCACCTCTCTTGTGATGTGACCGTTTTCGATTAAAAACCTTTTTGGGACAATCTTGTTTGCTGATCCATGGTGTGCTGGTGAAGATGTACTTCTGTTTGATGCTTCCAGAACCCAACTGGTAATCGTTACAGCACCCGATAATGTTCTATTGCCATTTGTCCAGGAACGTGTGCGACTGGAATATCGAATTGACTAGAGGAAGTGACGGATCGTGGTTCCTAGCTAATAGGAATACACGATCCGTCACTCCCCTTCAGAACAGAACAGGGAAGTGTGTGTTTACATCCATCCCTGTTCTGTGTCTCCTGCTCACGATCGCTCGTGGCCGGCGGTCATCGTGACCGTCAGCCACGAGCATCGGCACCCCCGCTGCGCAGCCGGCGCGCGCCCGCTATCCCGACCCCGAGAGCCAACGTATAGCTATGACGGCTTGAGCAGGGGAGCCAACCTGCCGCAGTATAACTGCGACGGGTGGTCGGGAAGCAGTTAATATCACTTTAAAATACTGCGTAAAGTTACAAAAAGATATCAATAAGAGCAAATCCAGAGATGGGCAACAAAAATGATAAAAGGTCTGAGGGATAAAACATATCAGGAGTACTTAATATGTACACTCTTGAGGAAACAAGGAAAAGGGAGACATCAATGAAACATTTAAATACATTAAAGTGGGGTTCCACCCAAAAAACAAAACTACCTGGAAAAATTCTAAAAAAAAACCAAAAAAACATTTGGATATTTTTTTTTTTCACTTACCTCTAAATGCCTGTTGCTAGGTGATCCCTCGTAGTCTGCCTGTTCCTTAGCTTGGGCTGGTGACATCACTTCCTCCTCGGCACAGGAAGGGCTCCGCTCTGCTCCCTCCCTCCTGTCAATCATCTGGGACCCATTACAGGTCCCAGGTGATTGAGCGGCCAATCACGGCACGCGGCGCCGCTCGCGCATGCGCAGTGGGTGCCAGGCTGTGAAGCCACAGCTCGGCACCCACAGTTGAAATGCCGGCGCCGACGAGCGGAGGGGGGGACGAGCGGGGCTTCGATCCCCCGCATCGCTGGACCCAGGGACAGGTGAGTGTCCAATTAAAAGTCAGCAGCTGCAGTATTTGTAGCTGCTGACTTTTAATTTTTTTTTTTTTGACGGCCCCCTGGGTGGAACTCCTCTTTAAGGTGGTGAATACAGTCCATGATATGACCTCAGACTAGCAGGAGGTAATGTAAGTGTAAAATTATATTAGAAATGATTGTTTTCCAAAAGAATAGCTGATGTTTGCAAAGGAGTTCCAGCAGAGGTAGTGAGTCAGCCAATAGTTATTTTAACAATATTCAGGACACACATACACTTTATTGTCAAAAGTATTGGGACGTCTGCCTTTACACGCACATGAACTTTAGTGGCATCCCAGTCTTCAGCCCCTTACACACTAACGCAATATTGAGCCCTACGGACTAAGGCCCCATACACACTATTAGATTTTCTGCAGATTTTTGTCCTCAGATTCACCAAAACCATATATTATGAGGTCAAGCCTTAAGAGTTTCAATTTGTATGGAATCAGGCAGGCCCTTGCCCTACATGGTTTTGGTAAATCTGAAGACAAAAATCTGCAGAAAATCTAATAGTGTGTATGGGGCCTTAGTCCGTAGGGCTCAATATTGCGTTGGCCCACCCCTTGCAGCTATAAAAGCTTCAACTCTTCTGGGAAGGCTGTCCACAAGGTTTAGGAGTGTGTCTATGGGAATGTTTGACCATTCTTCCCAGAAGCGCATTTGTGAGGTCAGGCACTGATGTTGGACGAGAAGGCCTGGCTCACAGTCTCCGCTCTAATTCATCCCAAAGGTGGTCTACCAGGTTGAGGTCAGGACTTTGTGCAGGCCAGTCAAGTTCTTCCACCCCAAACTCATCCATGTCTTTATGGACCTTGCTTTGTGCACTGGTCCAAATCATTTGGTGGAGGGGGGATTATGGTGTGGGGTTGTTTTTCAGGGGTTGGGCTTGGCCCCTTAGTTCCAGTAAAGGGAACTCTTAAGGCGTCAGCATCCCAAGACATTTTAGACAATTTCATGCTCCAAACTTTGTGGGAACAGTTTGGGGATGGCCTCTTCCTGTTCCAACATGCAGAGGTGGGGGACTCAAGTCACCTGTTTGAGGATTTGCGACTTGCTTGACAAAATTAAATAAATGACTTGACTTGACTTTGACTTGTCACTAATGACTTGCAACTTGACTTTGACTTGGGCTATTTGACTTGCAATGACTTGGCACCACCAGTGCTGTGTCTTGGCTAGGCAAAAGCCGCCCCCCCACAAAAAAAAAAGCTCCCTGAAAAGTCCCGGCTTCGGGGTAGATCAGTATTTTGACTTAATTTGTGACTTGACCAAAATAAATGACTTGACTTGACTCGCTTAACTTCTAGCAGGGACTCGACTTGCTTTTCACCACAGTAACTTGGGACTTGCTTGTGACTTGAAGGTTAAGACTTGAGACTTGCTTGTGACTTGCACATGTGTGACTTACTCCCATCACTGCCAACATGACTGCATACCAGTGCACAAAGCAAGGTCCATAAAGACATGGATGAGCGAGGTTGGGGTGAGGAACTTGACTGGACTGCACAGAGTCCTGACCTCAACCGATAGAATACCTTTGGGATGAATTAGATTGGAGACTGCGAGCCAGGCCTTCTCGTCCAACATCAGTACCTGACCTCACAAATGCGTTTCTGAAAGAATGGTCAAACATTTCCACAGACACACTCCTAAACCTTGTGGACAGCCTTCCCAGAAGAGTTGAAGCTGTTATAGCTGCAAGGGGTGGGCAGTATATTCAATATTGAACCCTACGGACTAAGACTGGGAAGCCATTAAAGGTCACGTGCACGTTAGGGAAGGTAGGTGTCCCAATACTTTTGACAATGTAGTGTAGATCTATACTAAAAACAGTTGAAAAGACAGAAAAAGATTGAAAAGGGAGCCGGTATAATGGACCACTTGGTATTTTTCTGTAGTCACACTTCTATAGTTCTTTATTAAATAAACAATCTGTGTCGAAAGGAAAGATGGGTCATCAGAAAGGGTGGGGATTAGTTCATTGGATCTGACGGTGAGGTTTACCTTTTAATCCAGCAGTCTGTGACTTTGTTATGATGTGTTTTTTGACGTAATTGGCATAGTTGATAAGAACCATTTGGAAGAAGTTCCACTCAAACTCTGACAGGTTCCCTTTAGACCAGCTCTGGGTGAAGGTTATCTCTTTGGAGTTATTGTGAAAAGCAAGGGTTATAATGCCACCAATCTGTGCGGTGCCCCAGGGGTACATGGTCATGTTCTCTGTAACTTCTGTTGTCTGAGTAAATGTGAGCTCAAAGCACCCTACACAAAAGAATAAAATGCATTACTGAAAATGATAGATAGATAGGAGCAGTGGCGGCTGGTGGTTTTTTCTTTTGGGGGAGTGGCAAACAACCACGGTCGGCCGGGAGGATGGTCCCCATCGGTCCCCATCTACTCAGCATTTCATCCTCCTCCTGTGGATCACAGCAGCTTCTGCCATGCATCTCCCTCCTCTTCCTCCTCCTAGGTGTCCAATAGGATTACCTGTCCTTTCAGCCAACCTGGAAACTGGTAGACCCACACTTCCTGATTGGCAGAGAGGCGATTCAGTGTTTAGAAAAGCGAATATTCGTTTGCTTTTCTAACACACCTGGGTGGGCTCCAAGCACAAGGCTCTGCGTCCAGAGCCCACCGTATTTTGAAGCCTATTAGAGTCTCTGGCTCTAATCAGGTGCTTCAAAAAAACACCCCCCGCCACTGTAATTCATGCGCCCGACGTCCTGAAAGGGACAAGACGCTTGAATAGGGGGTGGCCGCGGCGATGGAAATGGGAGGCGGAACCTGTGCGCCCTTAATGGACGGGACGCCCCTGGGTAGGGGGATCTTTTATATGTGTATAAAACAACCATACAGATTATAAATTGAGTTAAAGTAGAAACTAAACCCATCATTCAAAAAAAAACTTATATTCCAGGCATGCTGGGAATGTTAACCTGCCACATTTGTTTGTGCTCTCTACTAAACTGTCAAACCATCCAATGGCTGGTGTCATAACTGATCACATGTGCAGCATCATGGCAGTTGCAGATCAAACAGAGACTAAGATGTCAGCTTCCTTGGCTGAAAAGGATAGGAGGGTTTAGTTCAGCTTTAAAGGAAACTTTAGTCAGAAAATGAAGTCCTGCTAGATCACTTCATGCCAGCCCTTTTGCAGGTATAGCTTCAATGTAAAACATTAAAAACAAGTGCCTATTCTGTTTAAAATCCAGTAATACAGTGTTTCACCCTGCTCTACACATGCTCAGTTTCTCTCTATTATAAGGCACTGCCAAATTTGTAGAGGCCGGTCTGCTGACATCCTTAAAGTGGAATTAAACCCTCCTATCCTTTACAACCTGCTTCTGTTTGATCTGCAACTGCCATAGTGCTGCACATGTGATTAGTTATGACACCGGCCATTTCACGGTTTGACAAATTAGTGGAGGACACAAGCAAGGACACAAGTGGAGAACACAAGAAAATTAGGCCCCTTTCACACTGGGGCGGTGGGGGCGTCGGCGGTACAACAGCGCTATTTTTAGCGCTGCTGTACTGTCGTTCCTGCAGCGGTATTCGGCCGCTAGCGGTGTGGTTTTACCCCCCGCTGGCAGCCGAAAAAGGGTTAAAATCCCTCGTACAGTGCGGCTATAGCCGCGGTATTGCCGCGGTATAGCCGCGCTGTCCCATTGATTTCAATGGGCAAGAGCGGGGAAGGAGCGGTGAATACACCGCTCCTTCCCCGCTCCAAAAAAGCGGTTTGCAGGACTTTTCCCACCTGCGCTGCCTGCGCACCGCTTCAGTGTGAAAGCCCTCAGGCTTTCACACTGAACAAACAGTGGAGGCTGTTTAGGAGCGGTTTTCAGGCGGTATTTTTAGCGCAATACCGCCTGAAAACCGCTCCAGTGTGAAAGGGGTCTTAGTTAGCAATCCAGGAATGCAACTGTTTTTTGAAGCCGTTAAATCGATGGGTTTAGTTCTGCTTTATGATTTACTGCTGTTCAGGGGCTCTGGGCTTCAGAAAGATGGCAGCCTCCAGCAAGAAGAAACAGGAGGATTGCTGGAGGCAATTTACAGCACACACTCATTTTGACAGCATAATTATTAATGTGCAATGTATGTTTCTTGCTAAAGAACATTTTTTTTATCAAGTTGTTATGGGTAAAGTTCTGCTTTAAGGTGATATTTATACAGTTATCTTCTCAATGTAGAAAAAAAAGGGAAAAGAAGAGAAAAAACTGCGATAGAGACCAAATTCTTTCTATACAATAGTTAATCTACCATATTTACAGCATCTGGATAGGAGACACAAGGCAGAAAAGTAAAGAGGTACACAGTCACACAAAGTTTAAATAAATGCCATGAAGTCACTGCAACTAGTAGACTCTTTAACCGCTTCAGCCCTGGAAGATTTTACCCCCTTCCTGACCAGAGTACTTTTTGCGATTCGGCACTGCTTCGCTTTAACTGACAATTGCGCAGTCGTGCAACATTGCACCCATACAAAATTGTTGTCCTTTTTTTCCCACAAATAAAGCTTTATTTTGGTGGTAATTGAACACCTCTGCGATTTTTATTTTTTGCGCTATAAACAAAAAAAGAGCGACAATTTTTGAAAAAAAAGCTATATTTTTTACTTTTTGCTATAATAAATATCCCCCAAAAATATATATAAAAAAAATGTTTTTTCCTCAGTTTAGGCCGATATGTATTCTACATATTTTTGGTAAAAAAAATCGCAATAAATGTATATTGTTTGGTTTGCGCAAAAGTTATAGTGTCTACAAAATAGGGGATAGTTTTATGCCATTTTTATTATAATTTTTTTTATTAGTAATGGCGGCGATCAGCGATTTTTATCATGACTGCGACATTATGGCGGACACATCAGACACTTTTGACACTATTTTGGGCCCATTGTCATTTATACAGCGATCAGTGCTATAAAAAAAGCATTGATTACTGTGTAAATGACACTGGCAATGAAGGGGTTAAACACTAGGGGGCGATCAAGGGGTTAAGTGTCTCCTAGGGAGTGATCCTAACTGTGGGGGGGCTTCCAATCATATGACAGCGATCACTGATGACAGGGAGCAGTGATCTCTGTCATGTCACAAGGCAGAACAGGGAAATGCCTTGTTTACATAGGCATCTCCCCGTTCTGTGGCTCAGTGACACGATCACCAGGACACCGGTGGACATCGAGTCCGCGAGTACCGTGGGCACGGTCGTGCTGTACACAGCGGGCATGCGTGCGCCTGCTAGCCCCTCCAATTAAAGGGTACGTACAGATACGCCCATTTGCCTACCGCTGCCATTGAGCCGACGTATATCGGCGTGCAGCGGTCGACAAGTGGTTAAACAGGAACTGAATGCACTCAGGTGGAAAATGCAGCTGAACACTCTTTTATTTTTTACCCTTAAAGAGGAACTGCAGTCTGCTCACATAATTTGTAAAACATCTTTGCCATTCTGAAGCTTCCCTCCAACCACTTTGCATATTATTTTATATATACTGTGATTCTGTATTTGCCAAATATGCTGCAGAAATCTCCCTCCACTGAGTCTGGCTGCATCCATTTTAACTGTGGGCAGCTGAAGCTGCTGCCTGTTAACTTCCACAGGATTTACACAGAGGCACACCTCCAGCTCTGCAGCTCTCATTGGCCCTCTTATGACTCACCCCTCCCTTCCTTGGAAACTCTCACGAAAGATAGAGCTGTGCATGATGTCATAAGCCTAGGCTAATGACCAGACAAGAAACAGGAATCGGGCTGTATAAGGTATTTACTGGCAGAAAAAAAAATGTTTTACTATCCAAAGTTAAAACAACAACAAGGGCAGAAGATGTAATAGATGGAAAGTTAAAAAAAATTACTGAAGGTCCGCGTTAAGAACTTTGGAGAAAGAAAACATAATCCAGACATTTTTGGGGGCAATGCACCCCTTCTTCGGGGTCCTTAAAAAGCATACTGAGAATAAATCAGGAGACAGAGACATCTTCAAAATGTGGCTCCTTCTTTTCTTCATATAGTCCTGTACTTCCATAACTAATATTTTTTATTTGTTTAGAAATACTTTGATATACTTTTTTATTCTTGTCACGGAACGTCCCACGCTCCGCTTGAGTGTTTCCGTCAGTATACCACTTCCTCCCAGTCTGAATACAGATATCAAATATTCCAACCGCTCCCAAGCATAAAACGAGGCGACCCTTGCTTAGATGCTAACATGGACTATCTTTTTATTAGAACCAGAATACAGTCTTATATACAGGAGAAGATGAGGTTCCCCCCCTCCTGCTCATATTACTCTAACAATACAAATGTAACCTAATTCACCTAATAACATGAGCTAGTTTACTAAATAATTTACCCAGACCACATGACTCAGAGACATGACCTGTAGGACACAGACTTGTGGGCACCGAGCTTCACACAGTAACAGAGTTAATTATCATAAGTACAACCACAGGACATTTTCTCACAATAGCAGAAGCTCCAATAGGTGTCGGCCAGTCTCCTACATTGTATAGAGGACAATGTGATCAGCTCACTCAATTAACATGTTGAGTTCAGAATCAATCAAACCAAGAATAGTCTCTACATACATCCTGGGAGATATTGTGGACAAATATTACTGTCCCATTTTAAGTAGTCCAAGATATATTTTCTCACTCACATAAGAGGTGTATGGGGAGCTGAAACAAGGGCATCCCCTACTTAACAAGAGATTCTGAGTTCCACGGGCCCTCCCGTCACAATTCTCTTGGGCCTCGTTTACACCAATGGCTGGGGCAGTAAAAATTGGCAGTTGAGCTGCGGGTTTACTGGCCCTGGTCATCTACCTTAACCTAACATGGCAGCCGTAAAAGGGTGGCACACATGCCATGGCAGTGAGGCTTTACTTTGCAGGTGTAGCAAAAATTATACCAGTCCTATGTATAAACCTGCTCCAAAGAAACACTAGAAAGGAAAGAAATATTAGAGAATAAATATTAAAAACTATATATTTTTGGTATGCTGTGTGAATGGGAACAAATAACAAACATATAAGGCCTGCAAAGGTGGAAATGCACTTTAAGCCATATGAACAAAAGCTGACCATTGTAAGTACCATTGTTATGGTTTGTTCCAACCCCTGTAAGTGAAACTTTTGTTGGGCAGTTTAACTTGGTAAAGTGGAAAATAATGGCAGGATCAACAGGTAATAAAACTATGTTACAGCGGGGACACAAAAACTGTTGTCTCAATGCTATTGTACCCTTTATGTCATTAACATATAGTATGCACATATACTTTAATACCAGGCAGCTGTAAGTGATAAGCTCCCAGCTTGCCTGGCAGTGCTGAAATCTTTACATTATTAGTATCTTACCTGTGACTGTGACACAAATCATCAGAAGACAGAGAAGGCAGCTTGGCATGATGATGGTGCTGTAGACAGTGTCAGTCTCATACAGTAAATGTGGTCAGGATAGATGTGGATGCAGACTACACACCAGACTGTACGTGTGACCGTCTCGCTTCCCTGCAAAGCCTTATATAAAAAACATTTTCTTATCCATTGTGTACTTTGCATTGTGTTCCACTTCAACTTTTTACCCACTGACACAGTCAGCTCCAGTCTTGATCAAACTCACGCCTTACCCTTTAAACAAAGACTGCAGAGAATAAGATAACTTATTCACCTCTCACACCTGTACACCCCCCGATGGACTAGAGACATTTTTAAATTTCTGCTATGGACCTGTTTATTCGGCAAAAACATTGTCAAAACATTGAAAAGTGCTGCGCAAACTGTTGGAGCTACACAAATTCGTAATAATAATAATAATAATAATAATAATAATAGTAATTACTTAAAGTGTTACTAAACCCAGCACCCTGCATTCACTATATCTGGTCATCCACAGTACACAGAACATGGAAATGCAATCATTTTAGTAAATAAAAGCTGCAAAATAAATTTTCTCATCAGCAGTATATAGCAGTCTTGTGACTTCCATCAGTGTCAGGCTGAGCACTAGTTAAAGTGTTTGTAACCCAAAAAAAAAAAAAAAAGATCCTGTTCCCGTAAAGCATGTTACACAGCACAGTACTTGTGCTGTGTAATTTGGCCCCCTGTCTCACCTAAAAAACCTGGCTGATCCTGCCTGGTTCTGCCCTCCCCCCAGTAAACTGACCACGGTTTATCATGGTGGCTAAACCCTGACACCGTGGTCAGTTTACGCGCCTCCGTCATCCACAATCTCCTCTGTCCTCTCCCCCCTCCCCTCCTTGCCTGTCAACTCCGTCCACTCCCCAGCCCTCCCATCCTGCTGCTATCATAACGCAATGATATTGCTACAATCCTCTCTGCTATATTAAATAATGTCCCCAGTGCATGTGTTTTTAAAAAAAAATGCTGCTGTGTACCTCATATCATAGTGCTGATCGGCGCTCACGTGACCGGCCGTCTCTCTCCCCCTCTCCTCTCCTCCTCCTGCCTGACATCAGCAGGGGTTTCTCAGCCTCACCTGCTGGAGCTGTCAGATCAAGAGAACTTCAGAAAAGCGCTACAACACGGGCGGTTTTACCCTTTCTTCGGCCGCTAGGGGGGGTTAAAAACGCCCCATTAATGGACAAAAAGCACTGCTAAAACTATGGTAAAGCGATGCTAAGACTAGCGGCGCTTTACCACTAACGCGGCACGGCCCCAGTGTGAAAATGCCCTATGTGCAGTGACCTGCGTTTTTCCGTACTGGATAAATGTAGGTTACCGCTAGGACACATTGAAAACAATCGTTTTCTATGTGCCCTGTTTACACCATAACACCGATGTGATGAGCAGTGCAGAAACACTGGATCTGGATTGAGGGGCCCATCTTTTCATGTTAACAAGAGAGAGATTGGTTGTTAGGACACAGAAAGGACAAATAAAAGGATGGCATGGGCTGTATTGTGATTGAATGGGGCTGAGGACACTGATGTAAAAAGGGGACTGTGAAGTGAAGGGGGCTGTGATGTAAAGGTGGAGCGGAATTGTGATATTAAGGGGGAAATGTGATTTAAAGGAGAACTGCAATGTAAAGGGAGGCTGTGATGTAAAGATGGAGGGGAACTGTGATGTGAAGGGGGGTATATGATGTAAAAGGGTGCTGTTATGTAAGGTGGAAAGGAATTGTGAAGTGAAGGGGGACTGTGATGTGAAGGGGAATGGGGATATAAAGGGAGGAGGGCCTGTGATGCAAAATAAAGGGGAACTGTAATATGAATAGAGGATTGAGATGTGAAGGAAGGACTGTGATGTGAAAAGACTAGGCCTGTGCATCCAACACGTCATATCACAAAGAATTTCATCAAGGTGCTACTTAATGCTTTTTTTCTAGGTGCACAGTGTATGTGCACATCTTTTTTAAGTATATTTTCTCTTTTCTTTTAAGAAATATTATTATTATTATTATACAGGATTTATATAATGCCAACAGTTTGTGCAGCACTTTACAATGTAGGGAGACACTACACCAACACTACAATTCAAAACAAGAGGGTTAGAGGAGCCCTGCTCCTGTAAGCTTACAATCTAAAAGGGAGGGGCTAGTGAAACAAAAAGTAGGGACTGTGAGGGATGAACTGATGAGGGGAGTAGAAGATTCGGTTCTTAGCTGGAGGCAGAATAGGCCACCCTGAAGAGATGAGTTTTCAGGGATCACCTAAAAGTGGACAGAGTAGGAGACAGCCGGACAGATTGGGGTAGTGAGTTCCAGAGGATGGGAGAGGCTCTGGAGAAGTCCTGGAGATGAGCATGGAGAGGAGGAGACAAGGGAGCTAGAGAGCAGAAGGTCTTGGGAGGAGCGGAGAGGACGGTTTGGGTGAAATTTGGAGATAAGATTGGTAATGTAGCTCGGGGCAGAATTGTGAATGGCTTTGTATGGTATTGTTAGTGTTTTGAATTTTATTTGTTGGGCAATGGGAAGCCAGTGGAGGGATTGACATAGAGGAGTGGTGGACACTGAACAGTTGGTAAGGTGGATGAGTCTGGCAGCGTCAATCATGATAGACTGAAGAGGTGATAGCTTGCAGAGAGGTAGGCCAATGAGGGGGGAGTTACAATAGTCAAGTGATAACAAGGGAGTGAATAGGTTGCTTAGGGGTCTCAACGGTTAGAAAGGGGCATATTTTGGAGATTTTTCGGAGGTGAAGTCTGGACGATTTGGACACCGATTGGATTTGGGTCTGAAAGGACAGGTCAGAGTCTAGGATTACACCTAGTACCTTAGCATGAGGGGAGGAACTGATGGTTGTATTATTGATCTTGATGGAAAAGTCAGGGGGAGGGGCAGGGGCTGGAGGAAAAAGTATGAGCTCAGTTTTAGAAAGATTGAGTTTGAGGAAGTGGTGTGACGTCCATGTTGATATGTCAGTTAGTAAGTTAGTAATGCGAGAGGATATTTTAATTGAATTACATGTATTGCTAATTTATGTTTCTTCTCTTAAATACTGGAACAGCTAAAGAGTTTTGGTCTAATGTTGTCTGTGCCCGAAAGTGATTTGGAGTCCAATTGAGCATGGAGTGGCACGTGGGAGGGATTTACAAGAATGCACAATATACACTTAAGGACACTTTCAGATCCGGACTGAAAGACATTGCTGTTTTTAGATAAATATAATTGGAGAACATTACACGAAGGGTGTATGTAGGAATGGAGATATTCCTTAGTGGGCTATTTGCATTTAGCCTGTTCTTACCAACACAACGCACGTGTGGTGGCAAAGAGGGTGGGGTTTAACATCTGCATCCGTGGGCAGCAGAGGTTTCTGTGCTGAGAGCATGCTCACTGCGCAATCCTAGCATTAGGGATGAGCCGAACACCCCCCGGTTCGGTTCGCACCAGAACCTGCGAACGGACCGAAAGTTCGCACGAACGTTAGAACCCCATTGATGTCTATGGGACTCGAACGTTCGAAATCAAAAGTGCTCATTTTAAAGGCTAATTTGCATGGTATTGTCCTAAAAAGGGTTTGGGGACCCGGGTCCTATCCCAGGGGACATGTATCAATGCAAAAAAAACTTTTAAAAACGGCCGTTTTTTCGGGAGCAGTGATTTTAATGATGCTTAAAGTAAAAAAAAAAAAAAGTGAAATATTCCTTTAAATATCGTACCTGGGGGGTGTCTATAGTATGCCTGTAAAGTGACGCGTGTTTCCCGTGTTTAGAACAGTCCCTGCACCAAATGTCATTTTTAAAGGAAAAAATCTCATTTAAAACTGCTTGCGGGTTTAATGTAATGTCGGGTCATGGCAATATGGATGAAAATCAGTGAGACAAACGGCATGGGTACCCCCCAGTCCATTACCAGGCCCTTTGGGTCTTGTATGGATATTAAGGGGAACCCCGCACCCAAATTAAAATAAGGAAAGGTGTGGGGCCACCAGGCCCTATATACTCTGAACAGCAGTATACAGGCGGTGCAAACAAGACAGGGACTGTAGGTTTGTTGTTAAGTAGAATCTGTTTGTAATTTTGAACGGGTACATTTTTAACGTGTTTAGCTCCAGCCAAAAAATCTTTTTTAAGCTTTTTGGAAAACATAGGGAAGGGTTATCACCCCTGTGACATTTGTTTTGCTGTCTGTGCTCCTCTTCAGAAGATTTCACCTCACTTTTTGTCCCAATGAAAAATGTTTTTTGAAAATTTGGGTTTTTTTGTGGAACAAGGATTGGAAAGCATCAGTGGAAAGGAGAATTTTTTTTCCCATATTAACTCTTACAGGAGAGAATTTCCCTTCCTAGGGGTAGATTTCATCTCACTTCCTGTTGTCTCCTTCCGTTTGCAAGTAGGAGTCGTTTGTAAGTTAGATGTTTGAAAGTAGGGTCCTGCCCTATATACTCAGCAGAAATTTGGGCCTTAGGTGTTGCTGTGGCCACAACACTGTAAGCCCTCACAGGGCCCTGCTGTGAAATATTAGACCAAGAATTGTAATTACATGCCCCTGTTGAACAGGAGCTGAAAAATTAGGCCTTAGGCACTGGTGCTGGTGCCACAACACTGCAACCCCTTACAGACACTCTAGTTGGAACGCAGGAACGAGCCCTGCTGCAAAGTATTGCATCAAAAATTGTAATTACACGCCCCTGTTAGACAGGAGCAGAAAAATTGGGCCTTGGGCACTGGTGCTGGTGCCACAACACTGCAACCCCTCACAGACACTCTAGTTGGAATGCAGGAACGAGCCCTGCTGCAAAGTATTGCATCAAAAATTGTAATTACACGCCCCTGTTAGACAGGAGCAGAAAAATTGGGCCTTGGGCACTGGTGCTGGTGCCACAACACTGCAACCCCTCACAGACACTCTAGTTGGAATGCAGGAATGAGCCCTGCTGCAAAGTATTACATCAAAAATTGTAATTACACGCCCCTGTTAAACAGGGGCTGAAAAATTGTGCCTTAGGCACTGGTGGTGGCGCCCAGACCCAAAAATGTTCTTACAAGCTATCAGCGTGATGATTGAGGAGGAAGGGGATAATTACTCAGGGATAGTCACTCAGCATCAGCATAGGCAGTCTTTGAAGGGATCTGAGATTTCAAAAAAAATTATTCGGTTACATCAGCATCAGGTGCTTGGTAGCTGGTGGTGATTCAAGACTGATTCATTTTTATGAAGGTCAGTCGATCGACCGAGTCGGTGGACAGACGCACCCTGTGATCGGTTACCACGCCTCCAGCAGCACTGAATGTGCGTTCCGAAAGAACGCTGGATGCAGGACAGGCCAGTAGCTCAATTGCATACTGTGCAAGCTCTGGCCAGTGATCCATCCTCAAGACCCAGTAACCCAGAGGATTTTCGGTGGGAAAGGTGTCCAAGTCTGATCTTGCCCCTAGGTATTCCTGCCCAATGTAAAACAGACGCTGGCGATGGTTGCTGGAACCGATCATACCTTGGGGCTGCGGACCAAAAAATTGTCTGAACGCATCGGTCAGACGGCCACCTTCTCCACCGCTCCTTCTTTGACTGAGCGAAGCCTCAGCAACACGTTGTCCAGAAACAGGAGTTTGTAACCTCCCAGTCTCTGGGAACGCGTTGCACAGACCTTTCTGCAAGGCCTCCCGAAGATGTTTCATCCTCTGCTCCCTCTGCGATGGCAAGATAAGGTCCGCAACCTTACCCTTGTAACGTGGATCAAGGAGGGTTGCCAGCCAGTATTGGTCCTTCTCCTTGATACCACGAATACGAGGATCCTTACGCAGGCTTTGCAGGATCAGGGAGGCCATGCAGCGTAGGTTTGCTGAGGCATTCGGTCCGGAGTCCTCTGGGTCACTAAGGACGACATGGTCCGCAGCCACCTCCTCCCAGCCACGTACAAGTCCATGTGTTTCTTGGGACTGATCCCTTAAAGACTGCTGCTGATGCTGAGTGCCAGGCTCCACCTCCATACTGACACAATCTTCCTCCTCCTCCTCCTCCTCCTCCTCTTCCTGTGTGATCGGCGGGCACGCAGGAACACTGTCTGGATAAAGGGGGCCTTGAGAGCTAAGGAAGTCCTCCTCTTCCTGCCTCTGTTCTGCCTCAAGTGCCCTGTCCATTATTCCACGCAGCGTGTGCTCCAACAGGTGGACAAGGGGGACAGTGTCACTGATGCATGCACTGTCACTTCTCACCATCCTCGTGGCCTCCTCAAATGGTGACAGGACAGTGCATGCATCCCTGATCATGGCCCACTGGCGTGGGGAAAAAAAACCAAGTTCCCCTGACCCTGTCCTGGTGCCATAGTCGCACAGGTACTCATTGATGGCCCTCTGCTGCGTGTGCAGCCGCTGCAGCATGGCCAACGTTGAGTTCCACCTGGTGGGCATGTCACAGATTAGGCGGTTCTTGGGCAGGTTAAACTCCTTTTGGAGGTCTGTCAGCCGAGCACTGGCATTATATGACCGGCGGAAATGCACACAGACTTTCCTGGCCTGCCTCAGGACATCCTGTAAGCCCGGGTACCTGCCCAAGAACCGCTGCACCACCAAGTTAAGGACGTGAGCCAAACAGGGCACATGGGTCATTTGTCCCTGTCGGAGGGCAGAGAGGAGGTTGGTGCCATTGTCGCAAACCACCATTCCTGCCTTAAGTTGGCGTGGCGTCAACCACCTCTGAACCTGCCCCTGCAGAGCTGACAGAACCTCTGCCCCAGTGTGGCTCCTGTCCCCCAAGCACACCAGCTCAAGCACCGCATGGCATCTTTTGGCCTGCGTACTTGCGTAGCCCCTTGAACGACTACGGAGCACCGCTGGTTCCGAGGAAGAGGCCATGGAGGAAGAAGAAGAGGAGGGGGTGGAGGAGAGAGGTGTGTCACAATCATTAGCATTTTGGAGGCGTGGTGGCGCAACAACCTTCAACACTACTGCACCTTGTCCTGCATCCTTCCCAGCTGCCAGCAGAGTCACCCAATGCGCCGTGAAACTTAGGTAACGTCCCTGTCCATGCCTGCTGGACCATGAGTCAGCGGTAATATGCACCTTACCGCTGACCGCCCTGTCCAGCGAGGCATGGACATTGCCTTCCACATGCCGGTAGAGAGCCGGAATCGCCTTCCATGAGAAAAAGTGGCGTTTGGGTACCTGCCACTGAGGAACCGCACATTCCACAAACTCACGGAAGGGGGCAGAGTCTACCAACTGAAAAGGCAGCAGTTGAAGTGCTAGCAATTTTGCCAAGCTAGCATTCAACCGCTGGGCATGTGGATGGCTGGGAGCAAACTTCTTTCGGCGGTGCAGCAGCTGGGGCAGGGAAATTTGCCTGGTACAATCTGAAGTCGGTGTACCAAAATCAGATTGCCCACAAGTACTTGGCTGTGACACACCTAATTCTACACCTTCATTCCTCTCAGTGCAGGTCTCAGAGAGGACTGAAGGTCTAGTGGGGTTGGAAATCTCAGCTGATGAGGAGCAAGGAGAGGTCCTCTTTGTTCTTTGGTGTGGGTCTTTTAGATGCGCTTGCCAATGAACTGCATGGCAGGTCAACATATGTCTGGTCAAGCATGTGGTACCCAAGCGGGAGATGTTTTGGCCACGTGAGATACGCTTGAGACATATGTTGCAAATAGCAGCGGTGCGATCTGATGCACTCATCTCAAAAAAGGCCCACACCAAAGAACTTTTTGAATAACGCGCAGAGACTGCAGCGCCCTGCACATGTGATGCAGTCAATGTGCTGCCCTTAGGCTGGCCCCTGGAGGGCATCCTGCCTCGTTGGTGATGTGCTGCCTCCTCCTCCTCCTCCTCTCTCCTATCAGGCACCCACGTTGAGTCAGTGACCTCATCATCCCCTCCCTCCTCATCACTGGAGCAAACCTGGCAGTATGCTGCAGCAGGGGGAGCATGACTGCCAGATTGCTGTCCTTCTTGGGCACCCCCTCTGTCTGTGCTCATGTTACTGCCTTCATCGAGCTCAGTATCATCATCAGAGCCTTCCAAACGCTGGGCATCCTCCTGGAGCATGTACCCAACACTGTGGTCAAACAGTTCGAGGGACTCCTCAGGAGGACATGGTGGAGCTAGGGAAGGAGTCACTGATGACATTGAGCCAAGGGAAGAGGCCGCTGCTTTGCCAGACAAAGCACCCTGGGCATGGGTGAGAGAGGATGAGGACGGCTTGGTCATCCACTCGACCAAGTCTTCTGCATGTTGCGGCTCAACACGGCCAGCTGCCGAAAAAAAGGCCAAGCGTGTCCCATGGCCACGTGCTGACGAGGATGCACCGTCTCCACGACCAGCACTAGACACAGAGCCTGCTTGCCCTCTCTTATTGGCTTGTGACTGTCTGCCTCTCCTTCTTGGCCTTCCAGACATACTAATGGCCTGTAGCTGCACTAAGCTGGGATATATATATATATATATATATATATATATATATATACATATATATATATATATATATATATATATATATATATATATATATATATATATATATATATATATATACTGCAGCTAGCAAAATCAACTGCCTGCCTGTAGTATGAGAACACCACCAACCTTCTACAGGTAGCTTTAGCTGAACACTGAACACCCCACTAACTTGTAGGTTTAGCTGAACACTGTGAGCAGGACGCACTGCACTAACTGTAAATAGTCTAGCTGCCTGACCGTGGTACTAATAGGATCAAAAGAACACCAGTAATTTTCTTTAGGTAGCTGTAAATATTTTAACAAGACAAGCCTGCCTGTCAGTAGGAAGATAACAGGAACGGATCTAGCTGAACACTGTGAGCAGGACGCACTGCACTAAATGTAAATAGTCTAGCTGCCTGACCATGGTACTAATAGGATCAAAAGAACACCAGTAATTTTCTTTAGGTAGCTGTAAATATTTTAACAAGACAAGCCTGCCTGCCAGTAGGAAGATAACAGGAACGGATCTAGCTGAACACTGTGAGCAGGACGCACTGCACTAAATAGTCTAGAAGATAACAGGAACGGATCTAGCTAAACTGAATACAGTGTATATATATATATATATATATATGCAACACCTGGGATGCATATATATACACAATAACTTTAAGTGCAGCTAACTGACTGACTGTCCTGTCTAATCTAGCTAACTCAAATGAAATGACACTGTCTCTCTCTCTCTCTAAGCACACCGGAACACACTGCACAGGGCCGCCGTGCAGGCGGCCTTATATAGTGTGGGGCGTGTACTAAATCCCCTGAGCCATAATTGGCCAAAGCCTCCTTGGCTTTGGCCAATTACGGCTCTCTGTTCAGGCGGCGCTGTGATTGGCCAAGCATGCGGGTCATAGTGCATGCTTGGCCAATCATCAGCAAGCAATGCACTGCGATGCCACAGTGAATTATGGGCCTGTGACGCGCCACACGAATTTGGCGCGAACGGCCCATATCGTTCGCAATTCGGCGAACGACCGAACAGCCGATGTTCGAGTCGAACATGGGTTCGACTCGAACACGAAGCTCATCCCTACCTAGCACAGTGGCTGCGCTGTCATTGACTCCCGATTAGGGATGAGCTTCGAGTTCGAGTCGAACTCATGTTCGACTCGAACATTGGCTGTTCGCAAGTTCGCCGAACAGCGAACTATTTGGGGTGTTGGCGGCAAATTCGAATGCCGCGGAACACCCTTTAAAAGTCTATGGGAGAAATCAAAAGTGCTAATTTTAAAGGCTTATATGCATGATATTGTCATAAAAAGTGTTTGGGGACCTGGGTCCTGCCCCAGGGGACATGGATCAATGCAAAAAAATTTTTTAAAAACTGACGTTTTTTCAGGAGCAGTGATTTTAATAATGCTTAAAGTCAAACAATAAAAGTGTAATATCTCTTTAAATTTCGTAGCTGTGTCTATAGTATGCCTGTAAAGGGGCGCATGTTTCCTGTGTTTAGAACAGTCTGACAGCAAAATGACATTTCGAAGGAAAAAACCCATTTAAAACTACTTGCGGCTATTGCATTGCCAGTCCGACAATACACATAGAAGTTCATTGATAAAAACGGCATGGGAATTCCCCACAGGGGAACCCCGAACCAATATTAAAAAAAAAATGACGTGGGGGTCCCCTTAAATTCCATACCAGGCCCTTCAGGTCTGGTATGGATATTAAGGGGAACCCCGGACAAAATAAAAAAAAAATGATGTGGGGGTCCCCCTAAATTCCATACCAGTCCCTTCAGGTCTGGTATGGGTTTTAAGGGGAACCCCGCGCCACAAAAAAAATGGCGTGGGGTCCCCCAAAAAATCCATATCAGACCCTTATCCGAGCACGCAACCTGGCAGGAAAAGAGGGGGGGACGAGAGTGCGGCCCCCCCTCCTGAACCGTACCAGGCCACATGCCCTCAACATTGGGAGGGTGCTTTGGGGTAGCCCCCCAAAACACCTTGTCCCCATGTTGATGAGGACAAGGGCCTCATCCCCACAACCCTGGCCTGTGGTTGTGGGGGTCTGCGGGCGGGGGGCTTATCAGAATCTGGAAGCCCCCTTTAACAAGGGGACCCCCAGATCCCGGCCCCCCCCTGTGTGAAATGTAAGGGGGTACTTACCCCTACCATTTCACTAAAAAACTGTCAAAAATGTTAAAAATGACAAGAGACAGTTTTTGACAATTCCTTTATTTAAATGCTTCTTCTTTCTTCTATCTTCCTTCATCTTCTTCTTCTTCTTCTTCTGGTTCTTCTGGTTCTTCCTCCGGCGTTCTCGTCCAGCATCTCCTCCGCGGCATCTTCTATCTTCTTCACCTCGGGCCGCTCCGCACCCATGGCATGGGGGGACTCTCTCGCTCTTCTCTTCATCTTCTTCTCTTCTTCTTTTCTTCTCTTCTTCTCTTCTTCATTTTCTTCTCCGGGCCGCTCCGCATCCATGCTGGCATGGAGGGAGGCTCCCACTGTGTGACGGCGTCTCCTCGTCTGACGGTTCTTAAATAACGGGGGAAGTCCCGTCATGTCCCGTGCGTCAGAGGGGGCAGGGTCACCGGGTGGCCCCGCCCCCCTCTGACGCACGGGACATGACGGGACTTCCCTATGGCATTCCCCGTGACATCACAGGGAAGTCCTGTCAAGTCACCGTGCGTGGCCCCACCCCCGTCACACAGCGGGAGCCTCCCTCCATGCCAGCATGGATGCGGAGCGGCCCGGAGAAGAAAATGAAGAAGAGAAGAAGAGAAAAAAAGAAGAAGAGAAGAAGATGAAGAAGATGAAGAGAAGAGCGGGAGCCTCCCCCCATGCCATGGGTGCGGAGCGGCCCGAGGAGAAGAAGATAGAAGACGCCGCGGAGGAGATGCTGGACAAGAACGCCGGAGGAAGAACCAGAAGAACCAGAAGAAGATGAAGGAAGATAGAAGAAAGAAGAAGCATTTAAATAAAGGAATTGTCAAAAACGGTCTCTTGTCATTTTTAACATTTTTGACAGTTTTTTAGTGAAATGGTAGGGGTAAGTACCCCCTTACCATTTCACACAGGGGGGGCCGGGATCTGGGGGTCCCCTTGTTAAAGGGGGCTTCCAGATTCCGATAAGCCCCCCGCCCGCAGACCCCCACAACCACCGGCCAGGGTTGTGGGGATGAGGCCGTTGTCCTCATCAACATGGGGACAAGGTGTTTTGGGGGGCTACCCCAAAGCACCCTCCCAATGTTGAGGGCATGTGGCCTGGTACGGTTCAGGAGGGGGGGCCGCACTCTCGTCCCCCCTCTTTTCCGGCGGCCTGCCAGGTTGCGTGCTCGGATAAGGGTCTGGTATGGATTTTTGGGGGGACCCCATGCCGTTTTTTTTTGGCGCGGGGTTCCTCTTAAAATCCATACCAGACCTGAAGGGTCTGGTATGGAATTTAGGGGGACCCCCACGTCATTTTTTTTTAAAATTTTGGCCAGGTTTCCCCTTAGGATCCATACCAGACCTGAAGGGCCTGGTATGGAATTTAAGGGGACCCCCACGTCATTTTTTTTTTTAAATTTTGGTTCGGGGTTTCCCTGTGGGGAATTTCCATGCTGTTTTTAACAATGAACTTCTATGTGTATTGTCGGACCGGCAATGCAATAGCCGCGAGTAGTTTTAAATGTTTTTTTTCCTTCGAAATGTCATTTCGCTGTCAGACTGTTCTAAACACGGGAAACATGCGCCCCTTTACAGGCATACTATAGACACCCCCCAGCTACGAAATTTAAAGAGATATTACACTTTTATTGTTTGACTTTAAGCATTATTAAAATCACTGCTCCTGAAAAAATGGCTGTTTTTAAAACTTTTTTTGCATTGATCCATGTCCCCTGGGGCAGGACCCAGGTCCCCAAACACTTTTTATGACAATAACTTGCATATAAGCCTTTAAAATTAGCACTTTTGATTATTCATGTTCGTGTCCCATAGACTTTAACGGTGTTCGCGTGTTCGAGCGAACTTTTTTCCTGTTCGCATGTTCTGGTGTGAACCGAACAGGGGGGTGTTCGGCTCATCCCTACTCCCAATCATGTGACCAGTGTGGTAGCCAATCACACATTCCCCCCAAGGTGTGATAAACCAGAAAAGGATGCCGTGGATGGATGGGAAGAAGTTAATAATCATATGTTTTTATGCACGTATAGTTCCAAAGCCCTGCATTGATTTATGTTTATTTTGTTTGGGTGATATTTTCATTTCAGGGGCTGGCAGTTTAGCTTTTAAATGGTTTATTAGGAGCGCAGAAGGTTCTCATTACAGAAATATTTTTTAAGTTCTATAATTGTGCTGTCAATATGAGGAAGCCACGGTTGCCTATTCTGTGCTTTGCACGTCACATTCTCCATGTACATCATCACAGTCATGTGGTGTAAACCATCTACACACAGGCCGTCTGTTCAGAAAAGGTCTTGGCCTAAAATCAGCAGAAGTGAAAGTGGTTAAAAAAAAAACTTAGAGGTACTACTGTATCTAAACACAAGACTTTACCCAAATGTCTAAAGGAAAAACAGTTCCTGTTATTCTAAATCAGATCCAGAACCAGATTTTTCTTTCATTCTACAACTGCAGTCCAGATAATTGGAAAGGAAATCTATGGGAGCAAGAATTTTGAAATGGCTAGAACTGTATAGGAGCTATCCTGTCTTCTTTACCCTTCCCTTATGCCCTAATACATTGTCAGCTCTTCCACTTTCTGTATCCTTAATTTTTAACAGTAATAGTGTCAATTCAAAAAGGTAACACATGAAGATTAGGGATGGGCCGAACACCCCCTGGTTCGGTTCGCACCAGAACATAACGAACAGGAAAAAAATTCGGCAGAATACACGATCACCGTTAAAGTCTATGGGACACAAACATGAATAATCAAAAGTGCTCATTTTAAAGGCTTATATGCAAGTTACTGTCATAAAAAGTGTTTGGGGACCTGGGTCCTGCCCCAGGGGACATGGATCAATGATTTCAGGACCCGGGTCCCCAAACCCTTTTTATGACAATAACTTGCATATAAGCCTTTAAAATGAACACTTTTGATTTTTCATGTTAATGTCCCATAGACTTTAACGGTGTTCCGGTGGACTTCAAATTTGCCCAGAACACCGCATACTGTTCGGTGTTTGCAGAACATCCGAACAACCAAGGTTCGCCCCAAACCGTTCGCCCATCCCTAATGAAGATAAGGAGACCTATTTCCAAAAACAAGCTTCATGGCTAAAATAATGATCCTTATGCCGCGTACACACGGTCGGACTTTTCGTCTACAAAAGTCCGACAGCCTGTCCGACAGACTTCCGGCGGAATTTCGGCGGACTTGCGGCAGACTTGCGGCAGACTTTCTAACGAACGGACTTGCCTACACACGACCACACAAAAGTCCGACGGATTCGTACGTGATGACGTACACCGGACTAAAATAAGGAAGTTCATAGCCAGTAGCCAATAGCTGCCCTAGCGTCGGTTTTGGTCCGTCGGACTAGCACACAGACGAGCGGATTTCGGGGTCCGTCGTAGTTACGACGTAAAGATTTGAAGCATGTTTCAAATCTAAAGTCCGTCGGATTTGAGGCTGAAAAAGTCCGCTGAAAGTCCGGAGAAGCCCACACACGATCGGATTACCAGCCAGCTTTAGTCCGTCGGCGTCCGTTGGACTTTTGTAGACGAAAAGTCCGACTGTGTGTACGCGGCATTATACTTGTGTTAAAGCCTTTGAATTGAGCCTAGTGTAAGCTCTCCTACCTTACAGTAGGTATCCCTACCTATAGATTGTAAGCTCTTACAGTGCCTTGAAAAAGTATTCATACCCCTTGAAATGTTCAAGATTCTGTCATGTTACAAACCAAACAACGTAAATGTATTTTATTGGGATTTTATGTGATAGACCAACACAAAGTGGCACATAATTGTGAAGTGGAAGTAAAATGATAAATGGTTTTCAATTTTTTCTACAAATGAATATGTGAAAAGTGTGGTCTGCATTTGTATTCAGCCCCCTTGAGTCAATACTTTGTAGAACCACCTTTCACTGCAATTACAGCTGCAAGTCTTTTTGGGGATGTCTCTACCAGCATTGCACATCTGGAGAGTGACATTTTTGCCCATTCTGCTTTGCAAAATAGCTCAAGCTCTGTCAGATTGGATGGAAAGCGTCTGTGAACAGCAATTTTCAAGTCTTGCCACAGATCCTCAATTGTATTTAGGTCTGGACTTTGACTGGGCCATTCCAAGACATGAATATGCTTTGATCTAAAACATTCCATTGTAGCTCTGGCTGTATGTTTAGGGTCGTTGTCCTGCTGGAAGGTGAACCTCCGCCCCAGTCTTAAGTCTTTTGCAGACTCTAATGCCGCGTACACACGAGCGGACTTTACGGCGGACTTTGCCCGGCGGACTGGATTTCGTCGGACAATTCGATCGTGTGTGGGCTCCAGCGGACTTTGTTTGCTCAAAAGTTGGACGGACTTAGATTTGAAACTTGTTTAAAATTTATCCGTTGAAATCGAGTCCGGTCGAAAAGTCCGCCGTCTGTATGCTAGTTCGACGGACAAAAAGCCACGCTAGGGCAGCTATTGGCTACTGGCTATGAACTTCCTTGTTTTAGTCCGGTCGTACGTCATCACGTACGAATTCGACGGACTTTGGTGGATTGTGTGTAGGCAAGTCCGTTTATTCAGAAAGTCCGTCGTAAAGTACGTCGAAAAATCCGCCGGGCAAAGTCCGCCGTAAAGTCCGCTCGTGTGTACGCGGCATAACAGGTTTTCTTCTAAGATTGCCCTGTATTTGGCTCCATCCACCTTCTCATCAACTCTGACCAGCTTCCCAGTCCCTGCTAAAAAAAAGCATCCCCACAACATGATGCTGCCACCACCGTGTTTCACATTGGGGATGGTATTTTCAGGGTGATGTGCAGTGTTAGTTTTCCACCACACAGCATTTTTCTTTTAGGCCAAAAAGTTCAATTTTGGTCTCATTTGACCAGAGCACCTTCTTCCACATGGTTGCTGTAACCCCCACATGGCTTCTTGCAAACTGCAAACTGGACTTCTTATGGCTTTCTTTCAACAATGGCTTTCTTTTTGTCACTCTTCCATAAAGGCCAGATTTGTGGAGTGCATGACTAATAGTTGTCCTGTGGACAGATTCTCCCACCTGAGCTGTGGATCTCTGCAGCTCCTCCAGAGTTACCATGGGCCTCTTGGCTGCTTCTCTGATTAATTCTCTCTTTGCCCAGCCTGTCAGTTTAGGTGGACGGCCATGTCTTGGTAGGTTTGCAGTTGTGCCGTACTCTTTCCATTTTCGGATGATGGATTGAACAGTGCTCCGTGGGATGTTCAAAGCTTGGGATATTTTTTTATAACCTAACCCTGCTTTAAACTTCTCCAAAACGTTATCCCTGACCTGTCTGGTGTGTTCCTTGGCCTTCATGATGCTGTTTGTTCACTAAGGTTCTCTAACAAACCTCTGAGGGCTTCACGGAACAGCTGTATATATACTGAGATTAAATTACATACAAGTGGACTCTATTTACTAATTAGGCGACTTCTGAAGGCAATTGAATCCACTAGATTTTAGTTAGGGGTATCAGAGTTACATAGTTACATAGTAGGCGAGGTTGAAAAAAGACAAAAGTCCATCAAGTTCAGCCTATGTGTGTGATTTTATGTCAGTATTACATTGTATATCCCTGTATGTTGTGGTCATTCAGGTGCTTATCTAATAGTTTTTTTAAATTATCGATGTTTCCCGCTTAAACCACTGCCTGTGGAAGGGAATTTCACACCCTAACCGCTCTTACAGTAAAGAACCCTCTACGCAGTTTAAGGTTAAACCGATTTTCTTCTAATTTTGGTGAATGGCCGCGTGTCTTATTAAATTCCCTTACGTGAAAAAGTTTTATCTCTATCGTGGGGTCACCAGTACGGTATTTGTACATTGCAATCATATCCCCTCTGAATCGTCTCTTCTCCAGAAAGAACAAGTTCAGTGCTCGTAACCTTTCCTCATAACTAAGGTCTTCCAGACCCATTATTAGTTTTGTTGGTCTTCTCTGGACCCTGAGGACTGGTGCCCAGAACTGCACAGTGTAATAGAAATTTGTATGTTCTGTATATAATTGTACTCTATTTTGTATGTATTGCACACTACCCTCACTGTGCACACGGCACTAATAATGTTTTCATTACATGTTTACATTCTTTCGAGTCCTGATTAGAATTAGCCTGCCTATGTAACGCCCCTTGTTACCATAAATGTACAATTGTAATATTAATGTGATACCTACGTAATCATGTGTATAAAAACCTTCAATTGCGTCATAATAAAGCAGAACAGTAATTTGGAAAGATGCTGAGTGTATCTTTTGTGTCTGTTCCCTACTGCAGTAGTTATTATTAATTTGGAACCACTAATCAATATGAGGATAGGAGTTGCCTATCATCAATTTAACCAAGTCAACAGCATACTCCAGGTGCGGCTGGACCAGAGTCTTGTAGAGTGGGAGAGTAAAAGGTGGATGAATACAAATGCATGCCACACTTTTCAGATATTTATTTGTAAAACAATTTGAAAGCCATTTATCCTTCCACTTCACAATTATGTGCCACTTTGTGTTGGTCTATTACATAAAATCCCAATAAAATACATTTACGTTTTTGGTTATAACTTGACAAAATGTGAAAAATTTCAAGGGGTGTGAATACTTTTTCAAGGCAGTGTATATGTTCTGTTTTTCCTAATTGTATCCTAATAGACTACAACCTTTTTCACCTTGTGTATCCCTCCTCTATACCCTATTAGATATTAAGCTCTTGTACCTTTTGTATCTCTTTCCTGTAACCTAAGGCTCGGTTCACACTAGGATGACTTGGGATCCGACTTGTAAGCCCTCAAGTCGCCCCAAGTCGCCCCAAGAAGAGATTCACATAGCAGGGGATCATAGCGTCTTAATAGACACTACTGAAGAGCGTACTCCCTGTACTACTTGGATCCGACTTGGTAGGCGACCTGTACCATAGAAATCAATGGAAGTCGCCTCCAAGTCGGATCTCTATCTACAGTCAAGCGACTTTACAGGGAAAAAATTTAGTTTGCCCAGGCAAACCCCTCCCTCCCAGAGAGCTGATTATCCTGTGATTGGCCACAGCCAAAGTCGCCTGTCCTGGAGGCGACTTGAAGACGTGTTGCAATTTGCTTAAAGTCGCGCTGAAGTCGCGTTGAAGCCGCGTTGAAGTCGCCTTCCAAAGTCGCGCTGAAATCGTGTTGCCCCTGTGTGAACCGAGCCTAACGATGTACCCACTTCTCCCCTCCTGTTTGCGTTGCCTATTGCAGTATAAGCTCTTTTACCTTTTACTCTAACAGCCTGTAAAGAATTGTGATCAGGACACCTTTCAATTTGTTACGTATTCCAATATGTTTATTTTTTTTAATTTAAACAATACAATCCTAATTTATGTTTTACTCAAAGCCTGTCTGCTGCATGCTTGACTGCCAGCAAAACAGAAACAGTAGATACAAACGAAAAAGGGCAATCATAGATTCTACCATTAGGCCCCACTAGGGGTCAGAACACGGCAAAAGAAGACAAGCTTGTGGAGTGCTTCTGTTTACATGGTTTCAATAAAGTTGTTAATACATTGACAATTGATGGAGGGCAGCTTGGTTTTCCTTTTTTTTTGTTGGCCTATGATGGGAACCAATGGGGCCTGGAACGAGCATCACACCCTTGACAGGCTGTAGGACGGTAGAGTAGTTTCAGGAGGGGATTTCTGCATTGCTCAAGTACCCCAGAAGTGCTAGGCAAGGAAGACAGTAAATGGGAAGAGAATTACATTTAATGAGACAACTTTGATTTGACGTTAATTCCTTAAATTTCAGGTGGCCAACAAAGGTGGAGCCCAGAAGCTACATGGTCATAGATGTGGCCCATTTTTCCTGCAGGTCTAGTAGGAGAGGGGAAGACAGATGTAATCAAAGGTATGTTGTAGCATAAATAAGGATCAAAGTCTATTAGCTGTCAGCTTGATTCTGCAAGAAAGCACAGTCTTGACATAAGATCCATTTAGAAAATTTCCATTACGACAGTTCTCCAGACTGCACTTTCCTTCACAGGCTGTTCCTGTCTACAGCTGACCCAGCGATGGCTGTGTATATCCTAAGAAAGAAAAATAATATTTGCAGGCTTTATATTAACTGTCATTGTGTATCTAGTCTTGAACCTGGCAGGAGATCTGTGGAGACCTGTCAGTGCTCAGGACCAGAAGTATAGATTATATATTCTTGGCTTCATCACAAACCATGAACCAGGTCCACACAATTTCTCAGTATTATCAATCACCAAACCCACAAATATTACTCCAGCTGCCATGGGCCAATTGAAGGCTGATGGTTCTATTGCTCTAATATATGTAACCTTTCCCAGAGTGTTCTACCAAAATTTTAGAGCTCAATAAATACTGGTACTTTATATAAAATCAGTATATGCAACTGTCAGACTTTCATAAAGCAAAACTGTGCTTTGTCCAAGCATAGTTTCCAACATATTTGTCGCAGTTCCCATGACACTGTCACCCCCACACGAGCCCACCCAGATCAAGCCCACTTTCAGGGTGCTTCTACTTAGATCATGCCCACTTTCTAGGTGATTCCCATGCTAATTTTGCAGAAACCACTTACTTACAGCTGAAACCCCCCAATAATACCTTTTTTTGATTTACTGTGCATGCTAAGTAACTTGAATAAGGAAGATGTTGTGATTTCGGGATGCAGCCAAAGACAGCATCGTCAGGAAAGAACATTCACATGTGGTGGGACTGTACTTAAAAATAAAGGACAGTTGGCATCTACAGTATGTCCATGCACAACTATGCAACAGGAGGTTCCATTTAAGGTTCATCTTCCTGGCAGCACACACTCCCTTTTCCACCCAACAGGGGTGAAAAAAAACTACATAGAACATCTGGATTTGGGGAGCATGTTGCTCACCCCCTTCCCCCCGGTGACTGGCTCAACACTGTTATATGGGGGATGTAGACAGTCCCCAGCCCTGTATAAGCTCTAAAGTTAATAACCTGAAAATCTTAGTGGAGCAGGGTAGGGTTAGTAGAAGATATGTAGAAAAAGTAAAATTGCGCAACCAAATACAATAATATGTATGAAAAATATTATTTTAAATACAATTTAACTGGTGTATATATTCAAGTCCATACTATGCTCCAATGAATAAACTGTGATGTTGAACACTCAAATAAGGCTTGGTACTTCTGTTCGGATAATGTAATAAAAACTGCCGCTTACCAGATAGGGTGGATCTGAAATTATAGAGATTGAATTCGCTCATCCAGGGATCACTCAGCTTGGGAATACTCCTCCAGGGACTCCTCCAATACAGGTATCCTTTCGGTACAACAAGCTCATAAATTCATGTATTATTCCTCACATATACGGTGGCAACTCTTTCCCAGTAATCTCCAACAGTGGGATATATTACAAGATAAAAAGAAGAGGCTTCATGGTGCAGTACTTCCGTTTTAAAAAAAATGTATTAAAAACTTCACAGGCACTGACATCCAAAAGCAATGAAACAATATTTTTCAAACAGCCACGGCTCAAGCCAGCCAGCTGGTCCGTGGTTATGTCAAGAACTGGTGCTCCACCCAACGCGTTTCCCCATACAAGGCATCGACTGGGAACAGAGGCTACGGACTCTAGCCTCTATTCTACTCTATTGTTTTAATACAATCATTTCATCACATTTCCTTGCACATACACATCTTGTGTTTTTTGTCTTTTTGTTTTGTTTCACACATACACTCATACACATTTATTTATATATATATATGTTTCATTTACTTATTTAAGCCATTCGTTGTTGTCTCAATGTCATATTCATATGAGTCTTTTCTATTGGGTAACACACTGATTTGACAGCAGATGCCGAGATCCTATATAATTAGCTTTCAGCTGATATTCATTACAAGTGTAATTATACAGTCATGTGGCATCATTTATAAAGATATATAAGATAGTCATTTCCATTATCTGTCAGCTATGAGTAAGCACTCAAACTAGAGTGCGAAACTCGTCAGCTGTGTCTGTACCATCTGCCTGATTGTCCTGTATCTTTGATGATCCTGATTTTACAATAAAGAAGAATTTTCAACTTTATCCAGTGTGCGGCATCCAGATTCTCTTGTTTCAAACCTTACCATACACTCTTAAGCCTCGTACACACGATTGGATTTTCCGACGGGAATTGTGTGATGACAGGCTGTTAGCGGAAAATCTGACCGCGTGTATGCTCCATCGGACAATTGTTGTCGGATTTTCCACGGACAAATGTTGGATAGCAGGCTTTAAAATTTTCCGCGGATAAATGTCTGTTTTCGGATTTTCTGAACGTGTGTACACAAGTCCGTCAGACAAAAGTCCAAAGTACAAACATGCATGCTCGGAAGCAAGGACGAGCCAGAAGCGGTCGGTCTTGTAAACTAGCGTTCGTAATGGAAAATTAACTATCATGACGTGGCAAATTATGAAATGTCGAAATGCAGCGTACATTCCTTTTCTTCTTTAATGGAATAATAATGAAGCTACTTTGCTGGTGATACTGATAGAGTTCTGCCAAACGTATTTAAAAAGGCTTTTTTTTCTAGTGATATCAAGAATAATAATATTATGTTTTTTTATTTTTTTGGTCAAGTTACCACAACACCATTATCCCGTAGTTTTTTATATCAAAGATACAACTATGTTGGTGTCCCTTGATAATTTGACATTGCATTTTTAAAATGTAACTGCCTACTCCCAAAATGTAATTTGAAGTAAAACACATAGCCAAGTATTATTCTACACAATTTTTTTATGGTGCATTAAAAAAAGAAAAACAAATCAAATCATTATTCAACCAAAAAATAAAATAAAAGCCTCATGCATGTGTCCTGCTTCTTAAATATAGGGGGTCAACAATGTCAAGAATTGGTGAAAGCAGGGGTCCGTCATCCGGGGATAATTCCGAAAATCATCCGGATTATTCTCCTGGAGCTCCAGCAGCAAAGGCACAAATGACATAAATGGTCATGATTAATAAAGCAACCAGTTTTTGGTCCAAGAAATCCTCCTCCTTCTGTTCCTGGACTGGACTTGGGTCAAAGCAATAACTCCAAGGCCAATAATAAATAACATGTTATCTCCTCCGATTCCGCAACATGGTTGGTTGACGAACTGCCGTTCAGAAACGAACTGAAAAGCGCAAAATGAAAAGCGCAAAATGAAAAACGCGAATCAACACTCACCAAACTTCAACTAACATGAAATTAGCAGAAGAAGCCCAAAGGGTGGAGCTAAAGAGCTTAAAAAACACGTAGTACGTCACTACGTTCGTGTTTGTTGGCCAACAATTCCTTGCCGTTTGTAAGCAAGACAAAATCCAGGCACATGCCTTCAGGCAAAAGTCCGAGGTTTTGTCTGCGGGAAAATCCGATCGTGCGTACGAGGCTTTAGTAGAATGGAGTGGGGCTAGGAATGGGCATCAAAGCTAAATAAGTGTGTCTACTCTGCAATAAAAAAAAGTGGTTATGCTTTAAAGAATAACTCCACTTTCATAAAAAAATATAGCAAATAGAAAAATAATAATATAGCATAAAAAAGGGCTATACAAACCATATTGTAGTTTAATATTATTAAAAATGACCCTTTTTCAATCTGCACCCGCTGTAAAATCCAATAAAAAATGTATTGAATGTAAACAGTCTGTACACCAGTGGTATACAGAGCTCCCCCAGAAATGTAATTTCCTGTTTGTATGATTGGCTCACTGATATTCTGTAGTAAGTAAGATACAAGTATATTTTTAGACACCGCCTGCAATGGGCATTTCAGTTTTGGTGAGGGTTAAAGTGTTACTAAACCCAGGACCCTGCATTCACTACATCTGGTCTCCCACAGTACACAGAACATGAAGATGCAATAGTTTTAGTAATTATAAACTGCTAAAAACCTTTTCTCATCAGTAGTATATACCAGTCTTGTGGCTTCTATCAGTGTCTGGTTAAAGCTTGTAGAATGAGTTTTCATTCTCCCTTGATTGTCCTGTGAGGCTGCAGGACCCCTGACCCTCTGTCTGGACAGTGCTGATTGGCCCTGTGCTGATCACATGCACCCTCCCAAGAAAAAAAAACCTCTAGCAATACACACCAAACTGAGCATGTGCCGCTTGTCCCCTAGCCCCTGTTTCAGCAGCAGATGGATTGGGGACTGTGGAAGAAGGGGAGGATCAGAGAAGACAGGACCAAACAGCCTTTTTACGCAATGCAGATGATTAACCCCTTAGGTTCCACAGGGAGTATAACAAGCATGTTTTACTGCATATACAGACTGATTTTACTGTTGTGGTTTTAGTAACACTTTAAATATTGCTAAAGAAATGCAGACCCTTCAACTTTCCTCATCAGAACACTGAAAGTGCATTAGGTGATTAATTGATTGATTAGATGATGAACCAAACCCTCGCATTCAGTATCACTCTGAAAAGAACCTGGTGAAACAAACAGCAGTTCATTCAGAGCAGAAAAAGGTAGAAATCTGCAACAAAGTTTGTTAAAATCCTTGCACTTAACATAGATCACCCAGAGGGGATCGTTTTGTTTTTTTTTTGTTTTTTTATTATAATTTTTTTAATTTTATTTATTTATTTAATAAAATGTTATTTATTTTATTACAATTTTATATTTATTATTTTTTATCAAGTTACACTTTAAATAAAACCATGTGTAAAAATAAATCACGCAATCTGACCTGAAAACCTGTACTTGTGTTTCTTGTTTGCTCTGCGATCTTACCTGTGCTGCTTACATTGGATCACCAACCAAGACAAGCCAGCAGTTAAGTGAATGAACCCAATTAGTATACCTGTAATCATGCCTGCTGGAGGTTTAGTATTTTCTGTACACAAGAAACAAATTAATAGGATCAGTAACTGGATTTATTCAGCAGGAGAAATACACAATAAACAACAGCAAAAAAAAGAAAGAAAAATATGCAATCGATGCAGCAACAGTGGAACAGTGCCATTGGTGGCAAAAGGATGTGATCGGGCAGATGTGTGGGGTTGATCCTGAGCCATGCTGCCATAGACACAGATAGCGCGGCTCAGGCCCGCCTCCTGGTCCCTTGTCACTGGCTTTGATTAACAGCAGCAGGTGCCAATGGCTCCCACTGCTGCCTCCATGTCCTATGAGGAGGGAGAGAGCTACTGTTCTCAGACACAGCACTAGATCGAGATTGGGCTAAGGTAAGTATTTAGGGGGGCTGGGTGTTGATGCTGAACACAGAAGGTTTTTTTACTTTAATTCAGAGAATGCAATAAGGTAAAAAACTTAACCTTTTAGAACCACTTTAAATGGTCCCTCCATCTCTCTAAATTTTACCTTAAAAGCAATGCCCAATTGCTCTCATTGCAATCATTTAGAGGTTCTTAAATGATATATCATTCAATGTATTCAATTGTATTTGTCAAATGCTGTTGTTTCCTGCAAAAAACACTATATAGCCAGGTAGCTACGGGCCCCCTGTGTTTGGGGGTCAAATCGCAGTCACTATGGGGTTGATTTACTAAAGGCAAATACACTGTGCACTACAAGTGCATTTGAAAGTGCAGTTGCTCTAGATTTGAGGGGAAGATCTGAAAAAAGGGGAATCTGCTGATTTCTATACTCCAATCATGTACAAACAAAAATGCTGTCTTTTTATTTTTCTTGCATGTCTCCCTCAGATCTACAGTGACTGCACTTCTAAGTGTACTTGCAGTGCACAGTGGATTTGCCTTTAGTAAATAAACCGCATTGTCCGCTATGGCTGTAGTTACACCTTTGACGTGTATTCATACTGTGCCAATATAATAAAGTATCACAGAGAACTTTTCATCAGTCTTAATTCCTTATCCCAAATTAAAGGGTAACTCCACTTTTGTGAGAAAACATAGCAGCTAAAAAAATAATATAGCATATACAATTGCTACACAAGCCATTGAATGTTATTAAAATTACCTTTCATTTTCAATCTGCAGCCGCTGTAATTTTCTGTGAAATTCAGTGCAATATAACAACCTGAAGACGTTCCGTATGCCACCGGTGTACGGAACACCCCAGACATGACTGACAATCACCGGCTGTCTGCAAGGTGAAGACTGAGAGCTGAGTATGTTTAATCACTCAGTTCTCTGTCTTTGAGTCAGCGGGGGACAGCTGCAGCTGAGTATGTTTAATCGCTCAGTTCTCTGTCTTTGAGTCAGCGGGGGACAGCTGCAGCTGGGATCAGTGGTGCAACCATCTAGTCAAGTAGGATTGCTTATTTTTCCCATACTTCTCTTATAAAGCACACTTTGATATGATGCAGAATGTATAGTTGACTTGATGACTGATTTACCCAGGCCCTGATGCTCCAAAGCAACTCCAAACCATAACATTTCTACCACCATGCTTCACAGTTGTCATTAGGTCCTTCTGAAATACTGTCCTTGGTTTACGGCAAACATGGCTACTGTTGCAATGACCAAACAACTCTATCTTTCATTAAGCAGTCTTCAGCAGATTGTTCTAGAAGGCATTTGGGGAGATGTACTAAAACTGGTACACACAGAATCTGGTGCAGCGGTGCATGGTAGCCAATCAGATTTTAACTTCAGCTTGTTCAATTAAGCTTTGGTAATAAAACCTGGAAGCTGATTGGTTTCTATGCAGAGTTGCACCAGATTTTGCACTCTCTGGATTTAGTAAATGACTGATTGTCTTTGCCTATATGTTCAATGGCAAACTGGTTTAGCCTCAAAGTTCTTTTTGGACAGTAGAAGCTTGTTCTCAATGCATCTCACAAGCAGACTGATATGGTGCAACCTCTTTCTGATTGTAGATGCATGCACTTTGACCGTAACTATTGCAAAAGTTCCCTGAACACCATGATAAAATGTTGGGGTTCTTGGGAAATTAATTTAGCCTCAAACGTTCAGCTCTTGGGCTGAATTTGCTGGGTCCGCCAGTCCTGGACAAATTAGCAGTTGTTTGAAATCTAAGCCACTAGCAGATTATTTTCCTTACAGTGGAATGATTGATGTCAAATTGTTTGGTGATCTTTTTAAAATCCTTGCTAGACTTATAGGCATCCACAACCTTTTGTCTGTAGGATTTATCTATTGACCTTGGCATGATGACACCACACATGTCAATAGCAAAAAAGAACACCAGACCCTAGATATCTGAAGTTTAAATAAAAGAAGTCCCCCCTGCGTACTCCCTAAGGAGTTTCTAATCTACTTTTTGGCACTTAATATGGAACACTGGATTCAAATTTCATGGATTTAAAGTAATGGTAATTGTAGGGGTGTATTTAACAAAATGACAAATATAAATTTTTGTTTATTTGGATCATGAAAATGAATAGACCATGTCAATTTTGTGTGCCATTTGTTCAGATCTATCACCTTTATCTGTAAGCATGGTTTGAATAAAGATCCAGTTTGCCTGTTAAAATATGTTGAGAATGTCATCAACTTCCATGGAGGAACTTATTTTTCCACATGACAGTGAATAATAAACAATCATTTATCAAATTAAATGTATTTAAGTTGGGGTAAATAATATTCAAATGTAGACATTTCCTGTAAATGTCAAAAAGTTGGACTCCACATTGCTGCTGGTAAGCTGGATCACACACTTGCTTCTAATGTATTTTGGGGATCGCAGCAGTCTTCATTTCCAGTGTCACACAACTGCCCCAATAATTACATAGTCAAATCACTGTGTCACAGACATTTACTGAGGGGTCCAGCTCATAGTGACATCTCTAGGATGCCTTTGGGGATAGTACAAACCAGGCTTTTTTTCTCAGAGAATAGGTGCAGGAACTCCCCCTTTCCAAGTCACCCCTTTTTCTTCCCCCTACCTACCTCTGAGCACCGTTCCTTGGTTCCACTTCCGACTTACCTTCCAGGACCACCCCTTTTAGAGAATACAGAACCATGTAACATTTGTGGTGCTAAGTAAATCATATGGAATTTGTTCTAACAAGAAAGGCAGTAAAGTAAATCCCCTGCAGTCAGTAATAATAAATCCTCCCAGCAACAATGGACCACCCACAACAAAATACACCCCCAGAAACAATAGACCCATGGCATCAATAAACCCTCCAGCACACCCCAGCACCCCTTGCCTTTACATACATTCAGCGCTGGAGGTGGCAGAACTGAATTCCCCCACGTTCCCACTGAAAAAAAGCCCTAGGTACAAAGGTACAAATTCACTGTGAGAAAATCAAATTATTGACCTATCTGAGCAAAATAAGAGGCCAGCACAGGATTCAGCCTCAATTCAAAAAAATATTGGCCCATTTAGTAAATCAACCAAATATTTTTTTTTCACAATGCTGGAAAAGTAGAATACAACAAACTGACATAAAAATATTATTATAGAGAGGTGGTCACCTAATTGGATCATCAGAGGTTCTGTGAGGCTGTCATGTTCCACTCTACAATATAGATCTGGCCCTTCTTCCTCATCTAAAACCACCAGTGTCACTATCTGGTAAGTGTCATCTCCATTGGGAAGGGTTCCTGTAGTTACTGTGCCATCCATTCTGTGCTTTCTGTTTCTCCACAAGCTCACATTGATGGATTCTGGGTAGA
The DNA here is from genome assembly GCA_037953035.1 of Aquarana catesbeiana. Taxonomy (NCBI): domain Eukaryota; kingdom Metazoa; phylum Chordata; class Amphibia; order Anura; family Ranidae; genus Aquarana; species Aquarana catesbeiana. The sequence continues at coordinate 1,804,779 of JBBHAA010000143.1, read as the reverse complement.
AACCAGTCACCATACATACCAGTTCATCCACCAAGTCTCTATGATGGCGGAAAAAGGAGACCTCAGGCTGAACTGAGAGAGTAATGAATAGAATAAAGCTAAAGTTGGTCTTTTTTTTAATCTTTATTTTCATTTTATTTTCATTTTTTCACAGAAGGACATGTATAAGATGAAAGTATGCATATTCATAGTACATCAACATATCAAAACGTACTGTACATGTAAAAAGAGGCTTATCAAGAAATATGACAGCCAGAGACCATTCTGAGTCAAATAATTGAACGGAAAACAATTTGATTTTCCAGTCCTTCATGTAAACTAGAGGTCAAGGATAAAGTGAGGACTACCAACCAATCCAACCAGGTTGCCAGAAGTAAAAGAGATGAAAACAGAAGAGGAATCTGAAACGGGGGAGGATGAGGCAAGGGACGGGGATGGAGAGAAAAAAAAGTGGAGGGATGGGGCTAACTGAGGGTAGGCATGAGGGATGTGTCTATGTCAAAGTGTTAAAGGGCCCAAAACTTTTTTGGATAGGGTCCCGAAGGGTTAAATCCTCTGCCAAGTTTTCTTCTGCCAAGTTTTTAAACAAAACATAGGCTATCGACAAGTGAATGACGAAAACATTTGTTTAGTTCTGTTAAGATTCGTTAATCTAGTTATTTAGTTTCGTTAAATTTGGTTGATTCGTTTAATTCGAATTTGTAATCGCAATTCGTTTTGTCTTTTTTTGAATTTTCTTTGAATTTACAGATTTTTTTGAGTTCAAATCAATAAATTTCAAATCGGTCGCAATTAAAAATGTTATATTTTTTTGGATTCAAATACGGCAAAGTGAACAAACTAAAGTTAATCTTCATCAAATGATTACAATGACTCTTTAAATCACCTTTCCTGGTGCCTCCATGGCAGCATACCAATGGTTGGTTGCTCCGCCCCCGACCAACCCACAGGACCACTTTAACTCTATAAATAAAAGAGTTGTTCCTCTCCGCCGGCATTCTTTTCTCTGTCCTCGTTCCTACAGGATCAAGCGCTCAGCCCTACCTCACCGCTTTATGGTGTGACCATTGCAGGTTCATGCTCTCCTGCAGTATGGAGTCCCATTGCTTGGGCTGCTAAAGGCGCCAGATAAGTATGGGAGCCCATTTTTCTGTGGATCTTTTTGGGGTTTTTTGGGTTAACAGGAGCCAGATTTTCTCCTCTATGTTCCCTTTTCTGGCATACTGGCCTAAATGCTTAAATGATTGTGCCTTTTTTACAAACGCCTTGAGGATTTCCTGCTTACCTCCACAGTGTACCGCATGTGCCTGTGTATCTCTCCTCTCAGCCAGGAGTGTGCAGCGCTTCGCACGCGCCGTTTGGCTCTGCTTTCCTGGCGGGGGGCGGGGCCTCGGTGTGACGTCACGGCGCATGCGCAGTAGCGCTGTGAAGCCGACGGAGGCCATCTTGGGACTCCCAGACCGCTCTCTGGTATATAAGAGAGCTTACTTTCAGTAGAAGAGCAGCTGCTTTAGGGAAAACATCTATGAGGTGTTCTCTCCAGCTCTTCCATCTTTTTCCCTTGTGCTATGGAGCCCAGCCAAGGTACCAGGGAGGAGTGGGAATGTGTTTTGGTGTGTACATGCGTGTATATATGTATGTGTATATATGCGTATGTATGTATACCTATGTGTAAGAGAAAAAAAAATGTTTTTTCCCTCCTATTTTAAATCCTTTTTACCTACTTTTAAAGTATATATATTAAATACCAATTGTTCTTTTTTTTCAGCTTTCCCTAGTACTATAATGCCGCATCAAAAAGATCCTCAACATACCACTAGGTAAGGGCTGCAACATTCAGGTAAGTTATTTCTTAAGGAAAAAGAGCACCCCGGGCTGATTGAAGCATCCTTTCCTTGTTTCTATTTTTTATTTAAGCCCGCATCACGGATCATCCCGCGGATCATCCCACAGAGATTCTACGGATAGAAGATCAAAGGGTCATAGGAGCTCGGGTCATTCGCACTCATCCTCGGCCCATACTTCTCGCAGTGGTCTCAGATCACCCCGACATACCTCTAGTAAACAGGACTCCCAGCACAGATCTGTGTATCCAGGAGAGAAAGCATGCTGGGTGTGTGACAAGCAAGCCCTCCCTGATAAATTAGTATGTGGTCAGTGCCTCCTGGAAGATACAGGAGACAAAGAGAGAGATAAACTAGAGTCCATGGAATCAATCAAAAAATGATCAAAGACTCTATCCGGGAGTTGGCCTTATCCCAAGATCAAGTAACCCCACCCTCAGACGAGGCAGCGGTAAATACACCCAATCCACACCTGGATACAGAGGTTATTTCTGAGGACGAGTCGGAAGTGGGAGAGGAAAATGATTCAGCCTTTGATTTTGCTCTAGTGGAACCTTTTATCAGTGCAGTAAAGGACGCAATCCAATGGGAGGAAGATCCAGAGCCTCCATCTAAAGCAAAGAAATATTTTCCACACCTAAAGAAAAAAATATCAACCTTCCCCTTAATGGAAGAAATAAAGGAAGTCATAACAGATGAATGGCAGAAGGTGGACAAAAGACCCTTAGCTTACAATCGTTTTCTCAAATTATACCCACTTGCTGAAGCAGGTGCCCAGCTTTTTGATTCGCTTCCGACGGTAGATGCTTCAATTATGAGATTAGCCAGGAATACAACACTGCCTCTAGAGGATGCGGTCTCTTTCAGGGATGTACTTGACCGAAGGATCGATTCAGATCTAAAAAATCTTATCAAGCAGCAGGAGGGGCATGCAAGCCAGCAGTAGCCCTGACTTCGATCTCACGAGCTACCAGAGTATGGTCAGACAATATTGAGACAGCCCTCAGACTGGGGGGGGCTCTAACGAAATCATCAAGGCACTAGATGAGCTGAAGTTGGCCTCAGATTTCATAGCAGAGGCATTGATGTCCTAAAGTGTTCCTCCAGAGCTATGCTGTATTCCATCACTGCCAGGAGGGCATTTTGGCTAAAACCATGGTCAGCCGACCCAACTTCAAAGCAATCATGGTGTCGCATACCATACAATGGTAAGGCTCTGTTCGGCGACAAAATGGATGCAGCAATTACCAGAGTCACAGGAGGGAAAAGTGGTCTAATTCCCCAGGACAGAAGCAGGAGGAAAAGGTTTGCGTCACATCCAGCTGGTCAGCAGAGAGCAAGAGATTCCAGAACGTACCGCCCAGGCAGGTAGTACAGAAGAGGCTGGAAAGGCTTGCAGTCCACTTTCTTGAAGACAGGGAAGCCTAAAGCCTCAACATCCACGGTTGAGGGCCAGAAGTCTTTTTGACTCCCTATCTACCCAAACCGCTCCAGTAGGAGCTCGGCTCAGGGCGTTCGCCCAGGTTTGGGTGGAGAATTGTACAGATCAATGGGCAGTCTCCACTGTCATCCAGGGGCATTTCTGGAAATTCAGAAAATGGCCCCCACCCTTTTCATTCCAGCCAACGAAAATTCCAACCTCCAAAGAAAAGAGAGAGGTCCTTCTTCAGTATGTGCAAATTCTTATCCGGCAGCAAGCAGTAGTTTCGGTTCCAGACTTGGAAAAACGCTCAGGGTTTTATTCCCCAGTCTTTTTGGTCCCCAAAAAATTGAGCGGCTGGAGGCCCGTGTTGGACCTTGAAGAGGTTGAACAGATACATCCGTATAGAGCATTTCAAAATGGAATCCTTAAATACAGTGATCCTATCAGTACAACCAGGGGATTGGATGGTCTCTATAGACCTCCAGGATGCATATCTCCATATACCTATCCTGCAGCAGTTTCAGCCTTTCCTACTATTCAAAGTAGGCGACTTACATCTACAGTTTCAATGCCTTCTGTTTGGGATCTCAATAGCTCCTAGAACCTTTACCAAGGTACTAGTAGCAATCCTGGCTCCTCTTCGAGAAAAAGGGATTCGAGTGCTTCACTACTTAGACGACATCCTCATTCTATCCCAGCACAAAGAGAGCCTAGAAATACATGTACGGCTGGTCCTAGACACGCTGAGCAGGTTCGGGTGGTTAATCAATTACTCAAAAAGCCAGCTCACACCTACACAAAAGACGACATATCTAGGAGCAAAAATGGGCATGAAGAAGAGAGGGATTTTCACGGTGCAAATAGATTGAGTGTATGAAAAAACTGTATATCTTTTCTCTTTTTCTTAAAAAAAGGAACAATTTTATTGTTTACATTTAAAAAACACATATACTATATCAAATAAATTCGTTTTGACAATACAATTAAAACAAAGTGGTCAGAAAATGGGGAATGACAAGTAAGGATATACACTACAGATTCATGGGTGGTAATTGTTGCATACTAGCCCGACATGTTTCGCATTTGTCGCTTTCTCAAGGGGTATGCAACTATATAGTGAGTCATCCAATACTTTTAGTGATTCTACAAAAAGAAAAGAAAAAGGTTTTTGTATACATACATAAACATTTTACGGTAATGATACAACATTAGATGGCATGAGGAAATACGTGTTGTCACTCCGAAGTATCCATAAAGGCTTACCCCCAGAGTTGAACCTATGGAATCTCGTCAGAACCGGCATAAGCAGACGCAGCCAAGCAGGACAGCAAGAGGGCTTATTTGCAACCACAGGGAGCAGTAAGGAGAGGCTGTTGTATAGATAATAAGTATTCAATGTCAGAGAGGGATATCATTATGCAGAGGGTTAATGGATTTTAAGAGAGAGTCAGAATCAATCAAATGTCACTTACGTCGAAGATTAATTAGAACTGCAACCAAAAAATGCAGTTGATCAGCGGGAGTGGTAGAATGGTGATTGCCAGAAGTATATGGATAGTGAGTATGTTAAAGCTAGGGGATGAAATAAAAACAAAAAGTGTTGTCACTACACAGAGAAAATGGGACTGAATAATTAAAATTAAGGACATACTTTATAAGCGGATAATAGGGATAGTACTGTCATTTAGCATAATGATATAGCTATGCTCAGGGTATAAAGGTTTTTACTCAGTTTGAAAGGGTTATATATGTAAGGTTAGGACTCAACAAGAGTTCAATAGGTACATAAGAAGAGAGAGCATATAGGCATGAATATAGAGCAAGGTATGGTGTACAACACCAGTCACATTACCTTGCCTGGATCTTGACTTACATCCTCCGGCGCTGGCAGACATAGCTGTCAGATAGGCCGGTTTAAATACTACTCCCCATCGAGCCGGCGTGTGACGTTGCCGGCTCGATGCGGACGTGATGGCGCCAATGCGCATGCCCGAGGGATCGAACCCCGCCGAGACTTCAAGTCCCACAAAGCGCCGCACCGATGGAGGAAGCCGACATGCGCACTGCTGCGCACGGCAGCTCCTCCCACACAGATGCCGCGTCATGGGGCGAAGGGGGCGGGCAAAGGCTCCGATGGTGCCCAGCAATAGAGCTGGTTCAAGGGGGATGCACAGCGCGGAGTGGGCACATCTCAGGGATGTGCCCCGGGCGTCCGTGTGGATGCGGCAGCCCCCTCTCCGCTGTCATAGCAAAAACTGGACTGAGGACGGCTCGACCGAGATAGGCCAAAGGGGTAGCCGATCGAGTCGGAAGGGACCACAGACCTTCCAATCTCGATCGGTGCTTCAAAGGAACAACACGTTATACATATGAATCAAATCATGGTTAGATTGAGACAAAGTTCCATAGTAAGACATAATTATACATCAATACATATTAATCAAGGTTTGCAAGGTATAATATGAAAAGTAAATAACATTAGTACTGGAAAACACGTCAATTAATATAAATGACGTAAGGGGAAGGAAGGTGAGGGGGGAGGAGGTGGGGAGACAAGGTGGGCAAGGAAAGGGGGTGTCAGATGTCGGTTGACACCAAGGAATATTACATGGGCGGCTGACAGTCAGAGGAAGGGCCTGTAACTTTCGTTGAAGCCCGGGAAATGGGTGGCTTGGAGAATATAAATCCAGCGGGCTTCAAGCTGGAGCAGTGTCCGATCGGCACTACCCCCTCTTTCGTCCAGCGGGACGTGCTCCAGAGCGCAGAACTTGATGGTTCTAGGGTTAAAGTTGTGATACAATCCCACATGCCTGGCAATAGCTGTATCCATTTGTTTTTTCAGGATGGGTTTTATGTGGTCTCTAATTCGTTTATAGAATGGTCGTTTTGTTTTGCCAACATAAAAGCCACCACAAATGCATTGAGCTAAATAGATTATGCCCGGAGTTTGACAGGTAGCCTTGAATTTTATTGAGTGCCACTGTCCATTGGGAAGCAAAAACTGTGATGTATTTTCAACATAACGGCAAATGTCACACTTACCGCATGGGGAAATACCTGTATAGGGAAAGTTTTTATTATTCAAAGTGTCTTGGAAATGACTGTGAACCAGACGGTCCTTCAATGAGGGAACTCGTCTGTAAGTTATTTCGGGGAATGAATTGATATGTTTGCTGACTGCTGAGTCAGCAGATAGAAGAGGCCAAAATTTAGCTATAATATTTCTGATTTCTCTGTGTTGGCTAGAATAGCGAGTGATCAGTCTTACCGTGTCGGATTTTTTGGGGGGCTTTTTTGAAAATAATAGAGAATCTCTATTTTGTATTTTAACCCTATTGTATGCCCTTTTGAGACATGAGTGGCTATATCCACGGGATAGTAATCTTTTGTATAGGTCTTTGGCTGCTGTCTGAAAATCTATATCCTTGCTACAGTTGCGTCTTAAGCGCAAGTACTGGCTATAGGGAATGCTCTTCAACAAAGAGCCTGGGTGTGCACTATCCGCGTGGAGAATAGTGTTCCCAGCCAAGGGTTTTCTGAAAAGTGACGAGTTTAATTTTCCATTGGCATCAATTGAAATAGTAAGATCAAGGAAGTTAATTGCAGTTGTGCTATGTTCCATAGTGAAACGTAAATTAAAGTTGTTAATAGAGATCAGTCTAAAGAATTCTTTCAATTCTCTTTCTGACCCAGACCAGAATAGCAACACGTCGTCTTTGTAGCGATACCAGGAAACGACCTTTTCCAATAGATGGGTCAGGTCGTCCCTGGAGAAAAGGTCTTTTTCCCACCCCCCCAGGTACAGGTTGGCATACGATGGGGCACATTTAGTCCCCATCGCAACCCCCTGCACCTGGAGGTAGTGGGAAGAATTAAACATGAAGACGTTATGTCTTAGTATGTAGTTGAGAAGTTCTAGAACAAATCCATTATATTTCTCAAACGATCAACTGCATTTTTTGGTTGCAGTTCTAATTAATCTTCGGCGTAAGTGACATTTGATTGATTCTGACTCTCTCTTAAAATCCATTAACCCTCTGCATAATGATATCCCTCTCTGACATTGAATACTTATTATCTATACAACAGCCTCTCCTTACTGCTCCCTGTGGTTGCAAATAATCCCTCTTGCTGTCCTGCTTGGCTGCGTCTGCTTATGCCGGTTCTGACGAGATTCCATAGGTTCAACTCTGGGGGTAAGCCTTTATGGATACTTCGGAGTGACAACACGTATTTCCTCATGCCATCTAATGTTGTATCATTACCGTAAAATGTTTATGTATGTATACAAAAACCTTTTTCTTTTCTTTTTGTAGAATCACTAAAAGTATTGGATGACTCACTATATAGTTGCATACCCCTTGAGAAAGCGACAAATGCGAAACATGTTGGGCTAGTATGCAACAATTACCACCCATGAATCTGTAGTGTATATCCTTACTTGTCATTCCCCATTTTCTGACCACTTTGTTTTAATTGTATTGTCAAAACGAATTTATTTGATATAGTATATGTGTTTTTTAAATGTAAACAATAAAATTGTTCCTTTTTTTAAGAAAAAGAGAAAAGATATACAGTTTTTTCATACACTCAATCTATTTGCACCGTGAAAATCCCTCTCTTCTTCATGCCCATTTAAACTATTTTCTTAGGGATGAGGTGCCTATTTTGAGGGTGTTTTTCCCATTTTCGGAACCAAAACCCTAAATATCTAGGAGCACTTTTCAACACTCCAGAGAGATTCCTGCCCTGATAAGGAAAGTAAAGAAAGTATTGGCAAGCCATTCCATGTTGACATCAGACTGTCTGAGTCTCCTGGGGTCCCTTTCCTCTTGTATACCCATGGTGAAGTGGGCCAGGTAGCATCTACGGGGATTCCAACTGGGTTTTCTGTTACAGTGGAGGAGGAATCGCCTGGATCAGAGGATATTAGTCACATCCATAATGAAATCCAGTCTCTGGTGGTGGACGAGACCATCCAACCTGCAGGTTCACTGTTCCCAAGGGCCCATCTCGTGGACCATTCTTACGTCAGACGCGAGTCAGTTGGGCTGAGGTGCACACTTCCAAGGTCAACTAGTCCAAGGGAGATGGCAGTTCAATTCGGAGGCGGTAGTATCGAACATACTGGAACTAAGGGTGGCATGGATGACAATCCTACATTTAGCCACCTACCTCAGAGGACAATCCATACTTCTACAGATGGACAACAAAGCGGCAGTGGCCTATGTCCAGAACCGGGGGGAACACACAGCAGGTCTCTACTCAGCGAAGTGACGCCCATTCTGACTTGGGCCGAGAGGAACTTAATCAACCTGCGGGACTCATATATCACAGGGTCCGAAAACCAATTAGCCGACCATCTGTCAAGATCATTCATCAACAACAACGAGTGGTCCCTGAATTCCAGGGTTTTCGGTTGGATATGCCAGCAATGGGGCACCCCCCAAATAGACCTATTTGCCGCTCCACTCAACGCGAAGACGCCTTTATTCTTCTCAAGATTCCCGTCCCCAGGGTCAGCGGGAGTAGATGCTCTAGCCCAGCCTTGGAAATCTCAGAAAGGATATGCGTTTCCTCCGACTCCTCTGATATTGAGGTTTCTCCAGCGCCTGACGACGGAGAAAGTCACAGTCTTGGCAGTAATCCCTTACTGGCCCAAGAGACCGTGGTTCACACTCCTAGTCAACTTGGCCCTGTGCAAACCGCTTCCTCTTCCACACCTGATTGACCTTCTGTCTCAAAACGGTTTCTCTCACCTGCATCCGGAAATCTTACACTTGAGGGCCTGGAAATTGAGCGGAAGAGGTTGGATGATTTAGGATGCTTACATAATGTTATTCAAACACTTCTACAGGCAAGAAAGTCTTCCACTAATTCCACCTATTACAGAATATGGAGAAAATTTACAGAACTGGCAGAGGTTAATCATTTCGATCCCCTGGATCCTGGGGTCCAGAATGTGCTTCTCTTCCTACAGAATGGCTTAGATCTAGGTTTAGGCCTAAACACACTTAAGGTCCAGGTCTCGGCCCTTTCAGCCCTGACAGATACACGATGGGCTTTGAACCCTCTGGTCGAACGCTTTTTGAAGGCAGTCCTGAGATTGCGACCTCCCAGGAAAACACTATACCCCAAATGGGACTTGACGATTGTTCTTGATGTCCTATCAAATCCTCCCTTTGCTCCCACAGAAGATTGCACCCTAGAGGACATTTCCTTGAAAGCAGTGTTCTTGATTGCCATCACCTCGGCTCGCAGAGTATCAGAAATCCAAGCTCTAGGATCACGGGAACCTTACATCACCTTCTTCCCGGACAGGGTGGTTGCAACCCATCCATCAATTCATTCCTAAAGTGCCTTCTCTCTACCATCTTAACCAGGAATGGGTTCTCCCAGCATTTGGAGAAGATCCAGAGTCCTCAAGATTACACGAGTTAGATGTAGCCAGATCCCTGAGACACTATCTAAATTCAACACAACAATTTCGCAAAGATCAAAGACTGTTTGTCATCCCAAAAGGCGCCAGAAAGGGAATGGCAGCATCCAAGACGACCTTGGCAAGCTGGATCGTAAAATTAATCCAAAGGGCCTATCAGGCTAGTGGTCTAACAGTTCCAGATGCGGTCAACGCGCATTCCACTCGGGGAATGGCTCCTCTTGGGCAGCATTGGCGCGGGTCTCCCCTGAGACAATTTGCCAAGCAGCTAGTTGGTCGTCATTCAACACTTTCATGTCTCACTATAGTGTAGACCCAGCGGTTCTTACTTCCCGGGAATTTGGGGAAAGAACCTTGCAGATATCAAGGCTGTAGTTTTTCATTAAATTTCTTATTGCAGTACCCTCCCTGTAAGCGAGTTATTTACCATTGGTATGCTGCCATGGAGGCACCAGGAAAATGGAAAATTGAATACTTACCTTTCCGTAATTTTCCTTTCCTGGTGCCTACCCATAGCAGCATACACCCTCCCTTCAATAATCCTTAGTATTCTGAGATCTAGTTACAAGAATGCCAGCGGGGAGGAACAACTCTTTTATTTAAAGAGCTAAAGTGGTCCTGTGGGTTGGTCGGGGGCAGAGCAACCAACCATTGGTATGCTGCCATGGGTAGGCACCAGGAAAGGAAAATTACGGAAAGGTAAGTATCCAATTTTCAGTTTTGGCTTAACAAAAACAGCATTATTTTGAAATGGTACTCTAAAAACACACACAGTTTTTAATTTCAGAAATATGTTTACAGTTCGAATTTAAATGGAATTCGATGTAAAATTCGATTGAAATTTCAATTTGAATTTCGGAAATTCGGATGATTTAATATAGTTATTCGGAGCATTCGTTTGTTAATACTGTAATTTGGGTATTCAGATATATCCAAATATCAGAATAACGGAAAATTTGTTAGAATACTAACTCGGAATGAAATGAACCGCACATGTCTAAAAGCCTGTTTTCCATTAAAAGACCTGGAACAAGGATTGATTATTAGCCTACCCCCTCCTGGCAGTAAAAAATGTGCATCTGCCAAGGGCACATATTGCTCCTGTAAGCCAATCAATTAAATTAACTAGTTAGGTTTGCCCTTGCACCACATGTTTCCTGGTAAATCTAAAAGGAATTCTAATGCAGGGGACAGACTTAAAACCCAACTGTGGGCTCAGTCCCCCAATATCCTCCCCTTCATTCGAGCCCCCCTCAGCGTATGATTTGCCTTTTTTAATATAGTCACTTTTTATCCAAGTTTTTCAGGCCAAGCACATGATGCACTGGGTCTTTTTCCTATTTGCCTTCTCTCAGGCCCTGGGCAGTTCTATGCTGATGCAGACAGTGGCACTGACATGATGACATCAACACTGCTCTCTGCTTCAATGCACTTTGAATGAAGGGGGTTTGGTTATGCACCCGTAGGGTGGGGCCATGTCATTCAGCTTGGAAGACTGTAGGCATCTGGTGGTGGAATAGAGGTACTTGAGTGCAGCTCTGGATTAGGGTGAGTACTGCATCCTGAGCTGCTGTTTATATTTTTTCATCCTGCCCAGAGGTCCATGGCTTTCTATGGGCCACTATGCTCTCTTTTTCTTTTAGCATGCTCTCTGTGAACACATGAGCATACAGCAGAGCCCGATAAGTGACTCTCCTAGTCTTTAATGACCAGAAGCTGACACATGATAGAGTCTGGTACTTATCAGTTGCATGTAAAAAATAATAATAATAATAAACAAAAAAAATATATATATCTATATATCTATATATATAGATATATAGATATATATATACATTCAGTATATACTGTATATCCACAGATACAGTATATGCACACACATCAATCTATTCAGAATTGTATTCTTGTTATCACTTACGTTTCCTCTTCAGAATTGCTTTCCCTGACCACAGGAGGGAGATGGCCAAGGGTTGGCACACAACATTTAGGAAAAATTGGATGCTCTTGGTGGAATCATGATCTTCATTTAGGGCATACTCTAACTGGGTGGCATTAGGATGTTCAGCCACCCAAATACCCAGATTGACATCTAGATACACCATATTATAGCCATTAAAAGCCAGCTTGTAAAACATGCCCAGTGACTCTCCAGAGTTTGCAGGACATCCAGTGAGACATTGCACTATGAACGGACCTGAGGAGAAAGGCTGTCATTAATGAATGCTAAGAACACACACCAATGCCATACATTTCTACTTTATATAGCAAACATTTTTAGACTGATATGGTCTCTGGTGGAAATTGAACATACAGTATAACCCCCAACACAGCAATCGCATAGTGCTAAGCCCTTAAAACTAATTTCTGGTCAGGGATTAACCCCAATAACTACCCCTTTCAGCTAATTCCCCAAGAGATCAAAAAACTCTAAACATCATAAATACTTACCTAAATCCATGGTCAGGCAATGTGTTGGATCTCAAAACGTATCTTTTCTGAACTGCAGAGTGAGAGGCTCTTCCTTTGGGTACCCATGCCGCTGTCTAGTGACGTGGACAATTACAATTGGCTGTCAATGAGTTAGGCCCCCACACAGGTCCTGAAGACCTCAGTGGTTATGTAATGATGTCTCGACGAAATGCAGCAACAAAACAGTTTGGCTTTAGGCCTGAACTGCAGCAGTGTATCACCAGGCTTCAATGCCCAAATTAGGCACTGAAGCCAAAAACAGCAACTGTAAAAACATCCAGTGTGCATGAGGCCTAAGGGTCACATTATAACAGACTAAGATGAGTAAAACAGCGATTTACATGTGTTTTTTGGGTGGGTGGGAGTGGGTTGGAGATAACAATTGCCTAGAGATAGTTTTTAGCTAAGCTACCATTGAAAGGTGAACTTAGTAGGGAATAAAAAAGTACATTTAGCATGCTATCTAAAAAAAAGTGTGAAAAATGTTTGTGCGCCACAACAAAATTATCTATCTGTTGGCTGCTGCTATCACAATATGTGTTCCCACATACAATAAAGAATACCAATATACATAGAAGTGATTGCGCTGCCCAAATGATGTGACAATTAAGAATTCAGTCAATGTAAAACAAATACCATCTATCATGTTAAATAAGTAAATATTAATGCTAGACCTTTCCAAAATTCAAAAAGAAAATCGAAAAACTAAAAACTAAAAAAAAGACAAAATCCCAAAAGTCCAGATACAACGGTCCTGTATAATTTTCTTCACAGAACAGCAATAATAATAAGAAAATCCTAGATCCCCTTTGTGCTCCAACAAGGCATGCAGTGGTGCTCCGCTACCAGGTGGAATGGACGCTCACCTTATTACACGACCCATAACTGGGCCAACACAGCTTTTGAGAGGATAATGTTTCACATACTGAATGCTTATCCTCTTTAGTCCTCCTTAATTAGCATACCAGCTCCAACAAGGATAACTCTGCAAAGTGCTCAAAGGAAAGATAGGGGGGGGAGAACTCCAATATTGTAGTATCCCATTAATAACACAGACTACACTAGCCCAAACTTAGGAATCAAACTCACATTTTATTGATTAAAAACAAGCATATCTGTAAAGTGCATTGCTCCAGTGGTAATCACACACCACCTGGCTCTGCCCCCGCGCGTATCGGCACCCTCCCACATGGCTTCATCAGGAGAAAGCCGAGCAGCTGTGGCAGGCGTAATTTATAGTCTACGGTGGTTAGCACCATAAACTCTGTTCCAGTCCGCCCCTGCGCAATAATGCACAAACTGTCAAAAGGGCCCGCACATGCGCACTAGAGACATTTACCTATTGCCAACATCTGAAAAAGATTCAGCGGGGCTCCAAGAAAATGTCTGCTTTCGGAGACCACGGGGGCCAATAGTACTAAACAGGTTTACTAATTATAATATGCATTAACAGCCTGAGCCTCTTAAGAATACACACTCAGAAGGACCAGAAAATAAGCATAATAATCACAAAAATAAAAATATCCAATTCATAGTAAAATAAAAGGTTATAAAAATGTATAAGGATATATACTGTAAATGTAAACTGATTAGCATAAATTGACAGAGGTGCAACCTAAAAATAATTCCCCCCAATAGCCCAACTTCACCATTAAAATATAAATAAATAAAAATAAATAATAATAAAAATAAAAAATAGAAATAAATAAATATAAAAATAAAAATGAAAATAAATATAAAAGTAAACAAGCAAGCAATGTGGATGCAGGGATCTCTCCTCATCCCCATCAGAATACAAAGATCAGCGCTACGGCCATTGGCTGCATGTGCTGATCGAAGGCTGATTTTCCAGCAGGACCATTCAACAGAAGCTGCTGAACAGACTGATTCTGCTGAACAGAGAAGGATGCACACAGATCGAAATTCATCCAGTTCCTGCTAAACCAGCTGAATTTTGATTTGTGTATACCCAATTTAAGTGATATTACTGAAGGTTTAGCAGGCAAAGTATATAGTTCTGCTGATAAAACTAAGGTGAGCAATAGGACTGATATCCCTGGAGGTGTTTGGAACACTGAACATAATTTGGTATTGTTGGAACAGAGCAGTGGAAATTGCTTTAACCAATGTTGCAGCAACACCAAATCATGTTCTTGCTAGAGGGATCACCAGCAGGATGAAGGCGGTCATGATTTCTCTATATATTGTATATCTTTAGTTACCACTAGAGGGATCACCAGCAGGAGGAAGGAAGTCCTGATCCCTCTCTATAGATCTTTAGTTATCACTAGATGGATTTTTTCATTGAGGTGTCCGTTTATGAAGCAGTGATCAGCGGTGATCCCGAGGATCACCGCTGATCACAGTCCATAAACAGTTTATGAAACAGTGATAATCGGGGGAGAACATGTTTGAACTTGTTCTCCCGCCGATTATCTCTACACACGGAGAATCCTCATTGAATGACACAGTAACGGCCAGTTTATGAAGCGGTGATCTCACCGCTTCACTGGCGATCTGTGTCAGAATTCACACTCCCAGGTTCACCATCTCAGAGGTGGTGAATCGGGGAGTGAAGAGGAAATCTGGGGGGATCTGAGGGGGAAGGAGGAAGATTATTAACTTCCTTATGCCTCGTTCAGACCCCCCAACACTGTAAGCATGTCCCCCTGTCATATTTATGTGTATACATATTTATACATATATACATATAATGTGTATATGTATATATATATCATGTGTGTGTATATACATGTATATATAGTGTGTGTGTGTGTATACATATGTGTATAATGTAGGGGGACACATTATTTTATTAACATTAATCCACGCCGTTGAGCAGTGATAATTTATCACTGCTTGATAAACTGACATCTGGTGCTGTAATCTCGTAAAGTCTCACGAGATTCCAGTATCAGGGGCCGTTCTCCACTATTTGAAGCATTTGTAGATCACTTCACTCCTCCAAAGGTGAAGCGATCTACACCGCTTCATAAACTGGCACACAGAGGAGAAGATTCTTCACTGTGAATGCCGGAGAACGAAGCAGTGAATAGATTTCACTGCTTCATAAACGGACACCTGAGTGCGGCTGTCCAGGATTGCTTTTTCTCTTCCACACAACTGTGCAGAACCAGCACCTAAGAGGCTAAGTAGGGCGGGAGTATTCATCCAGGTGTGGCAGTCCTGGGAGCGGCATTTCCTTTAGTAGATGGATTACCAGCAGGAAGAAGGAGCTCCTGATTCCTCTATATAGATCTTTAGTTATCACTAGAGGGATCACCAGCAGGCAAAAGGAGGTCCTAAAATCCTCTTTATAGATATTTAGTTATCGCTAGATGGATCACCAGCAGAAGAAAGGCAGTCATGATTCCTTTATATAGATCTTTAGTTATCACTAGAGGAGGAAGGAGCTCCTGATTCCATTATATGGATCTTTAATTATCACTAGAGGAATCAACAGCAGGAGGAAGGAGCTCCTGATTTCTCTATTAAGATCTTTAGCTTTCACTAGGGGGACCGGCAGCAGAAGGAAGGAGGTCCTGATTCCACAATATAGATCTTTAGTTATCACTAGAGGAATAACCAACAGGTGGAAGGCAGTCATGATTCCTCTATATAGATCTTTATATCACTAGAGGGATCAACAGCAGGAGGAAGGAGGTCCCGATTCCATAATATAGATCTTTAGTTAGTTCATGTTACATAAAGATACTGAGAAGACAAAACAAGTCCAGAGATGAATGACAGAAATACTAAAAGGCCTGAGAGAGGAAACATTTCAGGAGAGACTGCAGGGACTTAAGCCTGGTACACACCATTAGTTTTTTTTTGTTCAACCCAGCGGGTTGAACGAAAAAAAAAAAAACAGAGGGCTCCGGTCTGACGGCTCTGTTGTGTTCTGATAGGGGGATGGCCCCTCCGCCAGAACACTCTGGTCAGCGCTCTCAGTCACTGGGCGCTTCTGTCGGACTGGGTGCTTTACACACGGGTCGAATGCTGCCCGTTTTTTTATTGTTTTTTTTTCAACCGCCCGATGTCGCTCGACATGTATGGGGCTTAAAGTGATACTAAAAATCTTGGTTTTTTTTTTCTTAAAAATAACAAACATGTTATACTTACCTGCTCTGTGCAGTGGTTCTGTGCAGTGCAGTGTGCAACCAAGTCTCTCGTGCAACATCGTTGGATCAAGATGGGGCTCAGGTAAGAATGAGGGGGGCTGCTGCACACAGGTTTTTTATCTTAATGCATAGAATGAAGGGTCCATGCAATATGCAGGACCCACATGGGAGAGCCAAAGGGGAATGCATGTTTCCCTGTTTCTGTGTTTCAGGACGACCATTGGTTAACAGCAGCCTCCGCAGGGTAGCAACAAGCAGCTGACTGGTGTAATTTGGCGGGCCCATAAGCCCGCGAATTTCAGAGGAGATAAAAGAGGGCTGTCCGGCCGCTACCATCAGACTGTGTGGAGCAGGACCGGGACTCACACCGCAGACCGTCGGAAGGATGGAGAACCGTTCGCCCGTAGGAATAGAGAGCCTGCTTCATCGCCTCTTTGAGAAGGCGGAGAGTGCCAGAGGGGAGGAGTGGCTCCTTCACTGCCTGGAGGTTGGCCATTCCGAAGCTCCGCCCGAGCCGTCTGTTAGCACAGCCCCGGAGAAAATGGAGGAGTCTACAGCAGACATGCGCAGTCCACGCCGACAGCCAAGGAGGGCAAAGAAGAAAACCAGAGAAGAGGCTTCACCATGCCCTGCTGGCAAGGGGCGAGCCCGCAGTGTTCCCTATATGAAGACCCCCCCCACGACAGGATAGTGCTACTCAGTCAGCTGTTGCGGCCAGCAGTGAGCATACCAGGAGTTCGCCTATGGGTGAGACACGCGCTCTTAGTAATGTCACTGATTTAAATATTTTGGTTGACACTTTATCTAGTATTGTGAGAGAAATTAAAGGGGCACACACAGTTGGTGATAATGTTAGTACAGCCTTAGGTGCATAGTGCTCTGGTGCTTTCCATGTCATTGATGATAATCCTGTTTTACAAGGGGCACAGCTATCTGGTGCTATTAATCAGACCAATGATGGTATGTCACAGCATAGTTTGGATGATGTCAGCCCTATATGGCGCAATTTGTCAGAGATGCCATTTGTCACCAATGTGACGGGCAATGCTGGTGCACCAGCACAGAAACATTTTCCAATGCCCCATTCTCTTAACCCCTCTCCGCACACCATTCATCCTGTAGTTTCGGAGTCCTCCTTTAAGATTCCTATGCCTTGTGAAATTTCACCGTTAGGTTTCCATTTGCCTGACGCTGTTAAAGGGAAAATTTGGATGGGGGAATTTGTAGATTTATTGTCACTATTGCCTGCTTCCAAAGATTTCCTACTTAAATTTGAAAGGAAGACCGAGGACCGTTCTGAGGAAGATAGGAGACAATCTATCCCCAAAACTTTTCAGAATTGGTTGCAAGCTTTCTGCATTTATGCAGTGGTGCTGGGTGAGCAATCCCCGGATAAATGTTCAGGCTTATTTCAACATGTGGACATAATTGCGGAAGCTTTTCGTCATTTCGGTGGTACCTCATGGTCCACCTATGATGAAAATTTCAGACAGAAATTGGCGGTTCATGCATCTTTAAAATGGGGTTGTAAAGATGTGGGTTTATGGTTGAATCTCATGCTGCCACAGAAATCCCCATTTGCACCTCAAACGGTTGCCCCACAGAATGCCTTTCGCAAAGGGTTCTGTTTTGCATTTAATGAGGGGCAGTGTAAATTCCTGTCAAACTGTAGGTATAAACATGAATGCTCCTACTGCAATGGGGCCCATCCAGCGAGTAGGTGTTTTCGGAAGTCATCAGCAACTTCCTTCCCATCCTTATCCAGGGACACTGGTGGCAAAAGCCATGACTCCAGTGAGTTTGTCAAAAATGCAATCGTGGTTAGATCTCTACCCAGATCGCACAATGGCACGGCTCCTAATTGACGGTTTTCAGGATGGTTTCTTGGTTCCCTCGTTTTCTGGGCATTTTTGTAAAAAACGTACTGCCCGCTAGGAGGCATCCTGACATTGTTCGGGAAAAAATATCTAAAGAGGTTAATGAAGGCTGTGTAGCTGGCCCTTTCCGCAGTCCACCTTTTTTCTAATTTCCGTCTTTCTCCTTTGGGCATTGTCCCCAAGAAGGAACATGGTAGTTTCAGACTTATCCATCATTTTTCCTTCCCAGCTGACAATTCACTTAATGATGAGGTTTCAGAAATCTTTGCCCCTGTCTCTTACTCCTCTTTTGATGAAGCTCTAGTGCTTCTAAGGCGTTTTGGGCAGGGGGTGTTGTTAGCGAAGGCAGACATCAAATCTGCCTTCCGTCTGCTACCCGCAGGGTTTCAATTCCCTGGGTTTCCCTGGGTTTCCATTTCCAAGACAAATTTTATTTTGATAGATGTTTGCCCATGGGCTTCTCCTTATCATGTTATTATTTTGAGGCTTTCGCTACATTTTTGCATTGGGTTTTGTCGGAATGTTCCCCTACTGGGGGTTTACTACATTACTTGGATGATTTCCTGTTTATTGGCCCAAAGGACTCACAATTATGTTTTGAATCACTGAACTCATTCTTGCATATTTGTGATTCCTTTGGAATTCCCATTGCGCATGAGAAAACTTTATTTCCATCAACTACTATTGAATTCTTGGGGATTATTATTGACTCCTCATTGATGGAGTTTAGGCTGCCCAAAGAGAAGTTGATCCGTATGAGGTCCATGATCTCGTTGTTCTTATCTAAACGCAAGGTTTTGTTGAAAGAGGCTCAGTCCCTATTAGGTCTTTTTGCGTTCGCAGCTCGGGTCATCCCTATTGCCAGAATTTTTTTCTAGGCGCTTTGCTTTGGCTATGAGAGGTTTGAAGAAACCTTACTCTCATGTTTGCATCTCTGCAAACGTCAAAGAAGACTTGAAAATATGGGATTTTTTCATTTGTAATTTTAATGGGTCCACGGCCCGGCAACATCCTTTTACGGATAATTTTAAGCTGAACTTCTTTACAGATGCCGCTGGTTCATCAGGTTTTGGAGCCTTCCTGGATGGTTTTTGGTGTGCCTCTGAATGGCATTCCAGTTGGCGGCATCCGGATATTTTACATAATATAGTCCTCCTCGAATTGTTTCCTGTGGTAGTTTCTGTGGTAATCTGGAAAGATATGTTCATGAATCGCAGGGTGCTGGTGCATACTGATAACAAAGGCGTGCTTTTTGCTATCAACACACTGTCATCCAGGTTAGAGCTAGTTATTAAACTTTTACGTTTTTTCATTTTGCACTGCACGCGTTTCAATATCTGGTTGAAAGTTTGTCACATTTCAGGGATCGATAATACAATAGCTGACGCTCTATCTCGTTTGCAGTTTCACAGATTCCGGGAATTGTTTCCATCAGCGGATCGAAACGGCACCCCTTGCCCAGATTGCCTCTGGGGCTTGATTTGGGACTAATAACTGCTCATCTCCAGAATTCGGTAGCACAGAAGACATGGCGAGACTACAACCTAGCCTGGTCCAAATGGTGTTCTTTTTGCTCTAACATGTTGGTGGATGTATTAGATGTGAATGATTATATCGCATTGGCTTTTGTG
The DNA here is from genome assembly GCA_037953035.1 of Aquarana catesbeiana. Classification (NCBI taxonomy): domain Eukaryota; kingdom Metazoa; phylum Chordata; class Amphibia; order Anura; family Ranidae; genus Aquarana; species Aquarana catesbeiana. The sequence continues at coordinate 1,784,975 of JBBHAA010000143.1, read as the reverse complement.
TCCTCCCTGATGAAGGCCCAGCTCAGCCCTGCCTCAGTTAGTAAGATTTTGGCCGGGGTTTCCTTTTTTCTTAAATTCTCTGGCAGGCCTGCTTTGATCTCTTTTTTCTCGGTCAGTCAAATTCTTAAAGGATTTCGGAAGTCCTCTCCTACAAAGGATGCTAGGCGCCCTATTTTAGTCTCTTTACTGATCAAACTAATGTCGGTTTTAGAAGATGTTTGTTTTTCTAGTTTTGAACTCCTGCTCTTCAGGGCAGCATTTTCGGTTACCCTTTTCGGCGCCCTGCGAGTGGGTAAGTTTACAGTTCAAAACAAATCATCTTCTTCTTTTCTGTTGTTCTCTCATGTGTCGATGGAGCCGGATGGTTTACGTCTTTTTCTTTGCAGGTCAAAAACTTTTGGGTTGGGTAACGGTAAGTGGATATCTTTGGCCTCCTCTCCCAACCTGTTGTTATGCCCCGTATCCCACACGGCCAATTATATCGCTGTTAGACCGTCCTTTGATGGTTCTTTCTTTACCCATCAGGACTTGTCTCCTCTGACCAGATACCAGTTTTCTGCTATGCTTTCTTCATGCCTTAAGCGCCTTAACCTCTCAGGTTTAAAATTCTCATCACACTCCTTTAGAATTGGGGCTGCCACCATGGCTAACCTATTGGGTTTCCCCCCTGAAGTTCAAAAGAGGGTTGGCAGATGGGTTAGTAGTAGGGATGAGCCGAACACCCCCCTGTTCGGTTCGCACCAGAACATGCGAACAGGAAAAAAGTTCGTTCGAACACGCGAACACCGTTAAAGTCTATGGGACACGAACATGAATAATCAAAAGTGCTAATTTTAAAGGCTTATATGCAAGTTATTGTCATGAAAAGTGTTTGGGGACCTGGGTCCTGCCCCAGGGGACATGGATCAATGCAAAAAAAAGTTTTAAAAACGGCCGTTTTTTCAGGAGCAGTGATTTTAATAATGCTTAAAGTCAAACAATAAAAGTGTAATATTCCTTTAAATTTCGTAGCTGGGGGGTGTCTATAGTATGCCTGTAAAGGGGCGCATGTTTTAAAAAAAAAAATGACGTGGGGGTCCCCCTAAATTCCATACAAGGCCCTTCAGGTCTGGTATGGATTTTAAGGGGAACCCCGCGCCAAAAAAAAAAAAAAAACGGCGTGGGGCCCCCCAAAAATCCATACCAGACCCTTCTCCGAGCACGCAACCTGGCAGGCCGCAGGAAAAGAGGGGGGGACTTGAGTGCGGCCCCCCCCTCCTGAACCGTACCAGGCCACATGCCCTCAACATTGGGAGGGTGCTTTGGGGTAGCCTGTCCAAGAGTCCCCCCCCTATAATGTTAGAAATGGCCCAGTAGAGGGGGAGGAGGGGGAATATGATAGGTGTACCTTATACTTTGGTGTTGTAAAATTCCCATTAATAAATGTTATCTTGATGTTGGCCAAGAATGTTTGTGTCTAATCTGCTTTCCTTCCACCCCACAGGAATGGCAGACTGTGGCCTCCCACTTTGCCCAGCGGTGGGACTTTCCTAACTGCGGAGGGGCAATTGATGGGAAACACGTCCACATCGTCCCATTACCCAACTCGGGGTCATACTATTATAATTATAAAGGGTTCAATAGTATTGTGTGGCGGTGGTGTCGGCTAATTATGAGTTCCTGTATGTGGACGTGGGGAAGAATGGCCGGATGTCCGATGGTGGAGTCATCGCCCAGACGGAGTTTTACAGGCGTCTACAGAATGGCAGCTTGGACTTGCCACCTCCAGAAGACAATGTGGAAGGACTCCCATTCGTCTTCGTTGCGGATGAAGCCTTTGCACTGGGGGACCACCTTATGCGGCCATTCCCGATGAGGACCATCACCCCGGACCAGAGGGTTTTTAATTACCAGCTGGCCAGAGCCAGAAGAGTGGTGGAGAACACATTTGGAATCATGGCCAGCCGGTTCCGCCTATTTCTTACACCCATCCATATGGCGGAGTATAAACTGAATCATATAATCCTGGCGTGCTGTGTTCTACATAACTTTTTATGGCAACATTCTGCCAACTATGCTGGCTCAGTTGGGCCTGAGGCCGGAATTATAAATGAAACAACCCTGACGGCGCTTGAAAGTGGCCGTCCTGGCTTGCCCTCTCTGAGTGCACGTGATGTCCGGCTAAGATACCTTGAGTTCTTTGTGGGTAGGGGGGCCATCAATAAGCCAGACAAGTTGTGAAACCTTGATCAAATACAAAAAAAAATTAAGCAAATCTTTGGTGACATTTACTGCTTGTGTTTGTTTTAGCTGACCCTGACCGAAATGTGGTGAGTCCTGAAAATGGCGTGATTGAGTAACCTTACAAAGCACTGTTGGATGTTATTTACTAAAGGCAAAGACACTTTGCACTACAAGTGCACTTGAAAATGCACTGAAACAGCACTTGTAGTGCAAAGTGGATTTGCCCTTAGGAAATAACCCCCATTGTCACAGAAAGCAGCAATTAGAGCACCACAAAAGTGTTGTAGCGTTGACACAATAATCCATACATTCTTGATTAACAATCTTTTTAATACCTGCACAATCACATGTGCATTTAGAAAAGGTTTTTAAAACAAACCAACATGTTTGTTGTATAACAATTTTTGGGGTGGCATTGTTAGGTACCTGGTAGTTGAGCCCGACTGGTAGAAGGAGACTTCTCTTAAGCGCGGGTTCAGGAGCCACTGGAGTGGGAACAGTGGTTTCCTGAGCACAGTGGGTAGGAGTGCCTGATGCAGGTCCTTGCGATGGCCAACACAGGAGCTGAGGAGACTTCCTCTGGAGTAGCTGTACTGCGGATGCAGGTAAGCTGAAGCGGATCCGTAAGCAGGCAGGTGGAGGATATTGCAGCAGCAGAACCTGGAGCTGGAAGAGCAGGTGGTGAGCAGCGTCACAGGACACAAGCAAAGCAGAGTCAAACAGTCCGTATTGGCAGGAGATCAGGCAGGTATATGACAGAAGGGATGATCACAGAATAGTCAGGCAGGCAGGTGTTCGGCAACAGGTCACAAGATATCAGCAAGGTCGGGCAGGCCGGGTAGGACAGGAGACAGTAGAATGGTCAGATGTAGCTGGGTCAATAGCAAATAGTAACAACAGGCAGGATATAGGAACTCAGGTGCAGAGCTGGGAAATTCAGCCGAACTGATCTGGAAAAGCCTCTCGTGCACCTACATGCACGCATGTTAGCCCGACGACCACCGACATGTCCCTGACAGGCATTATCAAAAATATAAATGTCCATTTAAGATAAAATGGGCATGTTTCAAAAAGACACAAATCTTGAACTTACAAAGTTCACATTTGGTAGAACTTGAAGGCAATATCAGACATGAGTATTTAGAAACTGTTTAATATTGCGTTCAGATGGGGTGAAGTCACCCCAGGAAAAGCCAAATTTTGAAGATGCACACCAATTTACGAATGTGCTAGCTGCCATCATGGGGGATCAAGGGACGTGTTTTGGGGGAGCAACCCCTTCCTCACAGCTACTTTATTATTGAGGAAGGGGTTGCACCCCCAAAACGCGTCCATTGATCTCCCGTGATGGCAGATAGCACATATTGACACACTGTGTGCATCTTCAAAATTTGGCTTTTCTAAAAATTGCTAAAACATTTTTAACATTGTAGCACACAAAAAAAACAAAGGTATTTGGAGGGGTTTTAAACTCTCCCCAAAACATCAATGATGTTCTTATTTTTTTGAATAACATCATTGATGTTCTTCTTGAGGTTTTCCAATGCAACATTACACCCCATGATCTCCCCGATCAGGATCTGGGCACTTTCCGAGGTGAAAGGATCAGGATCCACAACATCACGATCACCTAAAAAGAGAGAAACCAAAAAAAACAGGTATTATAAATATGCCGGCATCCATCTCTTACCTGAGCCTGTGGTCGCAGACACTCACCTGTTGTGGTGACTAGTTCCACCACGTCTTCTTCCTCCTGTTCTTCTTGTGTTTGTGGGATTTCCCCTTGTTCCAGAGGTGGGGGGTCTCTGGTCTCCTCGGATGAGGGGTGTCCTCCGAGTCTTTTCCCCCTATGTAAAACAAAAATGGTATACTTAGCACACAGATATTTGATGGCAGAACTATAAATATGAAACATTGCTTGGAAGTGGGGTACAATTGTCTATTTTGGCAGAGTTCCAAGATGTAGAATTTTGAGTGTCCTTTGTCAAGCTTCAATACTTTACCTGTTTGGTACAAGCTTCACAGATAGAGACCCTCCTATAGTATACACTGGAGCACCTGTGTGGCCCCCCTAATAAAAATGGTGTTCTTGTGTCCCACACTAGTGCTCCAGCATCCAGATGTGTAAACAGCTGCTGAGTGTCCTCTCCTTACACAGAATCTAGTTTGCATTTCATTCTAGTAACAAACCCATCTACACCAAATTATTTTCATACAAGTAGGCCCTAAAAAATGTGGGCAAATGCATATGGCCAAAACAATGGTGTTTTATAGGCCGAAAGAAAAATGTTTGATACGAACGAATAATGTGCCCATGAACATGAAAGTTGCCATTTTAAACTGTACAACACTTAAGAAAAGCACATGGAGCAGCACGCACGTAATAAAGACAAAAAGAATAGGAACACAGCACAACTACTTACTTTTTTGCAGCACTCTCCGGATCTTTCTGTACTGCTCATGTTCTTGTAATTTCAGGTCCGACCACCGCTTCCTGAGCTGATCCTTCGATCGTCATACCCCAAAATTCCGGTGCAGACTTTTGACCACTTTCGCCATGATTTGGCCTTTTCGGACATTGGGGTTGGGGTAAGGTCCATACTTCCCATCATAGTCGGCCTTCTTCAGGATGTCGACCATCTCCAACATCTCCCCAAAGGACATATTTGAGGCCTTAAATCGTCTCCTTCTGGATTGGAACGTTTCCGGATCCAGGCTTTCCTCCTCCTCCTCGTTGCTATAATTAGCACGCACCTGCTGTGTCTCCACCATGTGCTCTTCCCCCACTGCGCCAAACGAAAAGGGGCGGGGAATAGACTAGAAAGAACGTAAGGGGCGGGCGGAGTTACACGCATGCGCAGTGTGTATAAAGCGTAACACGCGTGCGTAGTATGTACGATCTGTGAGCGGAGGAAGGAGTATCGGAGGTAAGAGACAAACTTGGGCCTATACTGCTTCTAGATTGAGGCCTATATTGTAACAAGATTAGGAGAGTTTGTCTTGTGTTGTGTCTTGCAGTGAAAATGGATATCTTGAAAGATACCGACTTTATGGCAATCTTCATTGACATGTTCAGGGAGCTGCCTTGTCTATGGGAGATAAACCACCCACATTATAAGAACCAAACAAAGAGGAAGGCAGCACTGGATCAATTGCTGGAATTTGTGAAGACGGTGATCCCCACGGCAGACATCACCTATTTGAAGATCCTAATTGGTGGCCTGAGGAGCACTTATCTAAGGGAGCACAAGAAGGCCCAGGATTCCCAGAGATCCGGAGCAGCAGATGACATCTATGTCCCCAGGCTGTGGTACTATGACAGGCTGCATTTTCTGGCAGGTCAGACTGAACCCAGGTCATCACTCTCCAGTCTTCCTTCCACGCTTCCTTCCCCCTCAGCTGAGGCTTCTGACGCCCAACCTGGGCCTTCCAGGCAGCAACATGTGGAGGAGCCCAGCTTGAGCCAGGTATAACATTTCTCTAACTATTTCTGCTTGTCCAATCAATGATGTTAACTAGATGTTAGTTTGGAGTACTAATTTCTGATTGTGATTGATGATGCAAAAACTAAAACCATGTCCCTTTTTCATACACAGGGAAGTCTCAGCCAGGAGGTGGTCGGGCCGAGCAGGCTGCCTGATATCCAGGTCCCTCCCCTACATCCGCAAAGACAGAGTTGCAGGAAGAGGAGTACCCTGGAGGAGGCTGCCATAGGCCTCTTTTGGAAGGCTACAGAGGCCCTGAGAGCCCCCCATACTGTGGAGGAGGACTTTGCTGGCATAATTGCCTGCAAAATGCAGCGGATGGAGGAGGACCAACAACTCATGTGTGAGTCCTTAATGTTGGAAGCTATCAATAAGTAGTTGAGGGGCCAAATAACATCTGCTACCCACATTTGTGACCTCACACATGGTCCTCCTCCTCCTCCTGGTCCTACAACTCCTCCTCCTCCTCCTCCTCCTCCAGGTCCTACTCCTCCTCCTGCCACATCTCCAACAGTAGAGCCACAGCCAGGAAGGAAGCGTGGAAAGAAGACCAGAAAGTGATGACCCTGGGTTCAGTCTGGTCTGGCAAAAGATGCAGCCTGTTGTAGTACCACAGCCTGGGGACACAGATGTCATCTGCTGCTTTCAGGATCTCTGGGACTTCTGAACCAGACTGCACTCCCTTAGATAAGGACTCCTGAGGCCACCAATTTTGATGTTAAAGAATTGATGTGTGCCCTGGGGGTCAAAGGCTTCGCTAATTTCTGCTGTTTCTCCAGTGTTGCCTCCCTCTTTGTTTGGTTCTGAGCCCTTAATAAAGGAATTTTTGTTTCAATTATACTTGCCTATGTGTGTTTTCCTTCAAAAAGGACAGTTTGTTTGTGAGGATTAAGGTACATTTCTAAAGTACAATGTGAAATTAACAAGGGACACCAAACAATCTCCTTGAGATTAAATATTACAAGATATCAATGGTGTTGTGGTAACTTGACACACAAAACACACACAAAAATATTCTGGAGTAAAACTAAAAATAAAATAAAACAAAGATCATCCTTGAAAAAAATACAAACCTAAAAAAAAAAAAAATTCTGCCTTAAAAAATAAATACCAGTAAATAAATAAAACAACCCAAAAATAATTTTGTCAGATGTGACAAATTAAAATATATTGAGGGAATTGCAATCAATAATAAAGAAAGAAGTTTGTGAGAAGTCTGTGTGAATATGAGCAGCAAAACTACTTCATTCTTCTCACATTATAAAGAAGAAGAGAGTGCGCTGTATTAAACAATTTTTTACATGGCACCGTGACGAAAGTGCTGTATCCATTGCGAACGCTAATTTTACCAGACCGAGCTGTTGCGTCTCGGAATTTCTTCTGAGCATGCGTGGCACTTTGTGCGTCGGAACTGGCCACACACGGTGGGAATTGACGCGATCGGATTTTGTTGTCGGAAAATTTTATAGCCTGCTCTCAAACTTTGTGTGTCGGAAAATCCAATGGAAAATGTCCGATGGAGCCCACACACGGTCGGAATTTCCGACAACACGCTCCGATCTGACATTTTCCATCGGAAAATCCGACCGTGTGTACGGGGCATTAGTATCTTATCTGCAACTGTAACACAACTCAGCAGAAGACAGAGAAGGCAACCTGGCATGATGATGGTGATGTATCTCATATGGTAAATGATCCTGATGTCATGAGTGCGGACTATTTGCCAGCCTATACATGTGACTGCCTCACTTCCCAGAAATGCTGCAGTGCATATAGAAACCATTGTCCCATCCATTGTGTACTTTGAGGTGTGTTTCACTTCAACTTTTACCCAATGACACACAACTTGCTCCAGCCTCGATAAAGCTCACAAACTGATGTATAGGGTTACTCTGATAGGAACCCTGATGTAAAGGGGAGTTTTGATATGTAAGGTGATGGGGCTTCTGATGTGAAAGGGGAAGGGGGGGCAGTGGTGTCACTAGGGTTGGTGTTACCTGGTGCAGTAAAACATGGCGTCACCGCCCCTCTATTTTCGGGCCGGCAGCCCAGCGTTGGAGCTCCTTGGCGTGCATTGCGGCAGTCAATTAGGCCTAGAGGATAGCAGGTTAGGCACATCCAAATGGCTCAGTCCCTAGGAGCAATAATAGATAATGGCCGACAGGCCCTCTTACCAGACCCAGTGAAACTGCAGCAGTGATCCCTCCAGCTGGATATTCATTCACTCTGGGTTGCCCGGGTCCACTCTGGTCAGTAGTGTAGCATGTCTATAGTGGCTAGGGATGAGCCGAACACCCCCCTGTTCGGTTCGCACCAGAACATGCGAACAGGAAAAAAGTTCGTTCGAACACGAGAACACCGTTAAAGTCTATGGGACACGAACATGAATAATCAAAAGTGCTAATTTTAAAGGCTAATATGCAAGTTATTGTCATAAAAAGTGTTTGGGGACCAGGGTCCTACCCCAGGGGACATGGATCAATGCAAAAAAAAGTTTTAAAAATGGACGTTTTTTCAGGAGCAGTGATTTTAATAATGCTTAAAGTCAAACAATAAAAGTGTAATATCCCTTTAAATTTCGTACCTGGGGGGTGTCTATAGTATGCCTGTAAAGGGGCGCATGTTTCCTGTGTTTAGAACAGTCTGACAGCAAAATTACATTTTGAAGGAAAAAACTCATTTAAAACTACCCGCGGCTATTGCATTGCCGACAATACACATAGAAGTTCATTGATAAAAACGGCATGGGAATTCCCCAAAGGGGAACCCCGAACCAAAATTTAAAAAAAAAATGACGTGGGAGTCCCCCTAAATTCCATACCAGGCCCTTCAGGTCTGGTATGGATATTAAGGGGAACCCCGGCCAAAATTAAAAAAAAAAAATGACGTGGGGTTCCCCCTAAATTCCATACCAGACCCTTCAGGTCTGGTATGGATTTTAAGGGGAACCCCGCGCCAAAAAAAAAAAAAAAAAAAAAACGGCGTGGGGTCCCCCCAAAAATCCATACCAGACCCTTATCCGAGCACGCAACCTGGCAGGCCGCAGGAAAAGAGGGGGGGACGAGAATGCGGCCCCCCCCTCCTGAACCGTACCAGGCCACATGCCCTCAACATTGGGAGGGTGCTTTGGGGTAGCCCCCCAAAACACCTTGTCCCCATGTTGATGAGGACAAGGGCCTCATCCCCACAACCCTGGCCGGTGGTTGTGGGGGTCTGCGGGCGGGGGGCTTATCGGAATCTGGAAGCCCCCTTTAACAAGGGGACCCCCAGATCCCGGCCCCCCCCCGTGTGAAATGGTAAGGCCTACCATTTCACTAAAAAACTGTAAAAAATGTTAAAAATGACAAGAGACAGTTTTTGACAATTCCTTTATTTAAATACTTCTTTCTTCTATCTTCCTTCATCTTCTGGTTCTTCTGGCTCTTCTGGTTCTTCCTCCGGCGTTCTCGTCCAGCATCTCCTCGGCGGCGTCTTCTATCTTCTCCTCGGGCCGCTCCGCACCCATGGCATGGGGGGGGGAGGCTCCCGCTCTTCTCTTCATCTTCTTCATCTTCTTCTCTTCTTCTTTTTTTCTCTTCTTCTCTTCTTCATTTTCTTCTCCGGGCCTCTCTCCGCACACATGCTAGCATGGCGGGAGGCTCCCGCTGTGTGACGGCGCTCCTCGTCTGACAGTTCTTAAATAACGGGGGGCGGGGCCACCCGGTGACCCCGCCCCCTCTGACGCACGGGACATGACGGGACTTCCCTGTGGCATTCCCCGTGACGTCACAGGGAAGTCCAGTCAAGTCACCGTGCGTCAGAGGGGGGCGGGGTCACCGGGTGGCCCCGCCCCCCGTTATTTAAGAACTGTCAGACGAGGAGCGCCGTCACACAGCGGGAGCCTCCCACCATGCCAGCATGGATTGCGGAGCGGCCCGGAGAAGAAAATGAAGAAGAGAAGAAGAGAAGAAGATGAAGAAGATGAAGAGAAGAGCGGGAGCCTCCCCCCATGCCATGGGTGCGGAGCGGCCCGAGGAGAAGAAGATAGAAGACGCCGCGGAGGAGATGCTGGACGAGAACGCCGGAGGAAGAACCAGAAGAGCCAGAAGAGCCAGAAGAACCAGAAGATGAAGGAAGATAGAAGAAAGAAGAAGTATTTAAATAAAGGAATTGTCAAAAACTGTCTCTTGTCATTTTTAACATTTTTGACAGTTTTTTAGTGAAATGGGGGGGCCGGGATCTGGGGGTCCCCTTGTTAAAGGGGGCTTCCAGATTCCGATAAGCCCCCCGCCCGCAGACCCCCACAACCACCGGCCAGGGTTGTGGGGATGAGGCCCTTGTCCTCATCAACATGGGGACAAGGTGTTTTGGGGGCTACCCCAAAGCACCCTCCCAATGTTGAGGGCATGTGGCCTGGTACGGTTCAGGAGGGGGGGGGGGCCGCACTCTCGTCCCCCCCTCTTTTCCTGCGGCCTGCCAGGTTGCGTGCTCGGATAAGGGTCTGGTATGGAATTTAGGGGGAACCCCACGTCATTTTTTTTAAAAATTTTGGCCGGGGTTCCCCTTAATATCCATACCAGACCTGAAGGGCCTGGTATGGAATTTAGGGGGACTCCCACGTCATTTTTTTTTTACATTTTGGTTCGGGGTTCCCCTTTGGGGAATTCCCATGCCGTTTTTATCAATGAACTTCTATGTGTATTGTCGGCAATGCAATAGCCGCGGGTAGTTTTAAATGAGTTTTTTCCTTCAAAATGTCATTTTGCTGTCAGACTGTTCTAAACACAGGAAACATGCGCCCCTTTACAGGCATACTATAGACACCCCCCAGGTACGAAATTTAAAGGGATATTACACTTTTATTGTTTGACTTTAAGCATTATTAAAATCACTGCTCCTGAAAAAACGGCCGTTTTTAAAACTTTTTTTTGCATTGATCCATGTCCCCTGGGGCAGGACCTGGGTCCCCAAACACTTTTTATGACAATAACTTGCATATTAGCCTTTAAAATTAGCACTTTTGATTTCTCCCATAGACTTTTAAAGGGTGTTCCGCGGCATTCGAATTTGCCGCGAACACCCCAAATTGTTCGCTGTTCGGCGAACTTGCGAACAGCCAATGTTCGAGTCGAACATGAGTTCGACTCGAACTCGAAGCTCATCCCTAATAGTGGCTCTATCTGTCTCTCTGGTGGTGTGGGTGCAGAGTGGCTCTTTCTCTCTGATGGTATAGGTACAGCATGTCTCTCTCTCTGTTGGTGTGGGTACAGCATGGCTCTCTCTCTGGTGGTGTGGGTACAGCATGGTTCTGTCTCTGGTGGTGTGGGTACAGCGTAGCTCTCTCTCTGATAGTGTGGGTACAGCATGGCTCTCTCTCTGTTGGTGTGGGTACAGCGTGGCTCTCTCTCTGGTTGTGAGGGTACAGTGTGGCTCTCTCTCTGGTGGTGAGGGTACAGCGTATCTCTCTCTCTGGTGGTGCTGGTACAGCGTGTCTCATTCTCTGGTGGTGTGGGTACAGCATATCTCTTCTCTCTGGTGGTGTGGGTACAGCGTGGCTCTCTCTCTGGTAGTGCGGGTACAGCGTGGCTCTCTTTCTGGTGGTGCGAGTACAGCGTGGTTCTCTCCCTGGTGGTGTGGGTACAGCATGGCTCTCTCTCTGGTGGTGTGGGTACAGTGTAGCTCTCTCTCTCTGGTGGTGCGGGTACATCGTAGCTCTCTCTCAGGTGGTGCGGGTACATCGTAGCTGGTGGTGTGGGTACAGGGTATCTCTCTCCCCCTGGTGGTGTTGGTGCAGCGTGGCTCTCTCTCTGGTGTTGCAGGTACAGCGTAGCTCTCTCTCTTTCTGATGGTGTGGGTACAGCATGGCTGTCTCTCTGTTGGTGTAGGTACAGCATGGCTCTCTCTCTGGTTGTGAGGGTACAGTGTGGCTCTCTCTCTGGTGGTGTGGGTACAGCATGGCTCTCTCTCTCTGGTGGTGCTGGTACAGCATGTCTCTCATTCTCTGGTGGTGTGGGTACAGGGTATCTCTCTCCCCCTGGTGGTGCAGGTACAGCGTGGCTCTCTCTCTGGTGGTGTGGGTACAACGTGGTTCTCTGTCCGGTGGTGTGGGTGCAGCATGGCTCTCTCTCTGGTGGTGTGGGTACAGTGTAGCTCTCTCTCTGGTGGTGCGGGTACATCATAGCTCTCTCTCAGGTGGTGCGGGTACATCGTAGCTGGTGGTGTGGGTACAGGGTATCTCTCTCCCCCTGGTGGTGTGGGTACAGCATGGCACTCTCTTTGGTGGTGCGAGTACAGCATGCCTCTCTCTGGTGGTGCGGGTACAGCATGGCTTTCTCTTGTGGTGTGGGTACAGCGTAGCTCCCTCTCTGGTGGTGTGGGTACAAGGTAGCTCTCTCTCTGGTGGTGTGGGTATAGCGTGGCTCTTTCTCTCTCTGGTGGTGTGGGTACAGCGTAGCTCTCTCTCTGGTGGTGTGGGTACAACGTGGCTCTCTCTCTGGTGGTGTGGGTACAATGTGGCTCTCTCTCTGTCTTCCCCAGCACAGTCCTCTCTTTCTTTTTCCTGTCTCCTGTAGCACTCACTGCTGCTGCTCTTTTCTGGGTTTCAGGTTCTTTCTCTCCCCCCAGCAGAGTGCAAGCTGGGGGCTGTAGCATGCTCCCTGTGGGCAACACTGGGGCCGCCAATCTTCCGGGACTACAAGCCCCATGATGCTCCCCTAGTCTCTTCTGATTGGCCCTCCGCTGTGGCCAATGGGGAGGGAAACAGACCGGGCAGCATGCTAGGCAGCAAACCTTCTCCTGCACTACTGACAGGACGGGGGGGAGAGTGGGGGAAGTACTCTGACAGCCCACAGCTTGCCTCTCCCCTGCCACAGTGCCGCTGCTGAGTTCTGGTGGACAGAGCGGGGAAAAGAACTCGCCGTCACCACTTCACTGATGGAAGGGGGGGGGCTCAACAGCACCTGCTAAACTGCTTCCTTGATGGTGTCACCCCTCTTGCGGGTGTCAACCAGGTGCTATTCACACACCCCACATTCCCATAGCGATGTCACATTCATTTCTAAAGCTGATTTTTTTTTTTTTTTTACGCCTGCAAATATTTGTCAAATATATGATGTGGCCCCCTTTTTTTATCAAAAATATGTAGAAGAATTTTTTTGGGGATATTTATTATAGCAAAAAGTATAAAATATTGTTTTTTTTATTAAATTGTGGTGATCAAATACCACCATTTTTTAAAAAATTTTTTTTTCTCTCTTTTTTTGATTACTGGATTTTTCATTGAATTTTTAATGCTTAATCAGTTGATATTTTGGATTGATGTACAAAATATATACAACCGTATAAATCTTTGACACAAATTGTAATGAATCTCCACTTTGGTGTCTATCTTGCAGGCTGTCTTCTGTAACCATAATTTGCACATGTACATACTTTATCCTATTTAAACTGGTCAGTGGTCTCTCTTGTTGGGTCACTCCTGTCCTTCTTGACCATATGGACGCCCGGGGCACCCATTTTTCTGTGGAGTGCACAACCAATCGCTCACCAGATGGGAGCCCTAGAGAAGTAAGTCCCGGTTCCGGCAAATGGGGGATTTCTATACATCATATCATTGTTTATATGGAGCCCACATTAAGCCCTTTTATTTATGCTTCCAGATAACACACATGTATTAATTCATCTGGATGTTTCCTCAAGGTTAGCGAGTGTCTTGCCCTCTGTTTGCCCTTCTTTAAGATGGCGCTAAGGGCGCTTTTCATGCTCTACAGCTTAGCTGGCTCTGGCGCCTGCGCACTAGACTTTGGCAATGTCGCTGACGTCGAGCTGACGTCACTACGCTCCCCCGTGAGGCTGGAACGCTGGCGTTCTCAATTAGGTGTCCGCATCCCGGCGTTGAGGTCAGACGCCGCTGGGATGGGGGTTATATAAAGGCGGAACCGCGTACCGCACACTGCTCTGTCACCGGTGCCTCTACACAAGGTGGGCACGGACTGTTCTCAAGCCCAATACGCCGAAACTATGCTCCAAAAGTAAGTTCCATACCTGCAGTCTTGTCAGCTTCTGACAACAACTGCTTTCACTAAGCTGTTTCAATTACTTTTCTACTTTCTTTAGATATTGGTGCCTAGAAGGGATTTCTCCTTCTCTGCACAACAAACCATGGTTGTGTGTGTCACCACTGATCTTCCCTGGCTAGTATTGTCCATTTCCCCTGGGAGGCTGTTTCATCTTCAAGCCCTTATAAATATTGGTTCTATCTAAGGTAATGAATCCATCTATTTATGGATTAAATTGAATGCATTCTGCATCCACATTGAAATGAATTGCAATAAAATTTTGTTTGCATTATTTAAAGACCGTTTTAAAACTTTATATTCCCCTGTGGTCACATCAGGACGAGGGAGTCCCACATATGAGAGACCTCACTTTTGGAGAACCGGTAGCAGTTTATCAATTAGTTCAAGTTTTATATACTGTCGGTGTATTACAGCCTGGTAAGATATGTTTAGCAAAAATTCTTTTCAACCTGTTTTCCTTTTCTATACAAAAAATAAAATTAAATAATTGCTCCTGTACAATCTTGTTATGATCTTTTGATCTCAAATATTAGTTGGTTGATATCACTGATATTATGTATTGTCAACTAATATGCTATAATAACTTTATCCTTATGATGATGTATTTACTATTATATATTTCTTTATTGTTTAGAGTCTACTACAATATTTTTGCCATAAAACTCCTGAAGAAGCTCTTTTGAGAGCGAAACATGTCGAGCGGCAATTATTCACGAAACCATTAAGTAGATCTATGTTGCTGTACCTTTAATGTACTGTTTTGTGGATCTACCACCTTCTGTATTATATTCCTATGATGCTATCTCATTTGTTTGAGACATTGGTTTTTAACTCTTGATGGTTCTAATAAAAGCATAGTTATTTTATATATACAAAAATAGTATGATTGTACAGATTTATTGACTATTGAATATATTTGTTTATTTAAATAGCACCTTAAAAGTCCCTGGGGCATTTTTCACAAAATACCCCTCCCCCGGCCAAAAATTTGCCTTTCCATTCATATTTGAAATATGGGATGTGGTGCTTCCTGTTAACTACATCTGCCCTTATTTCTTTAACAACCCTAAAGGATAAAGTCCCAGTTATGTATGTATGTCCATACATTAATGGCTAAATGAGGGGAGTGGTGGGACTTTAATTTAGGCACATATGAAAAATGTGTCTCCATCCCTGATACAAAGAAAATAATGGGAAGTTTGGGACTTTGACTGAGGCCATAGACATGGTGGAGATGAGATGGATAAAGGTACATATTTGTTGTCATAAAAATCATGAAACATATCAATGACAGAAACCACATAGGTGAAAAAACATTATAGTAAATGTCATGTTTATTCACACACACTAGTGTATGTGTGCATGCAATACAGGCAACTAGGGTACATCCAGGTATAGTAGCCAAGCGCCCCATAGTGATCTGGATTGACCAGTAAATACATTCTAATGAGTTAATTTATGTACAAAAAGCATGTAGACAGCACTTGCAGATAAAACAGTGAGACCATAAAAAAATTACACAAACAAGTTCAAAGATAAATGATAAATTCGAAATAACAATGGAAATGGACATCCCAAAATGCTCAAAGTAGATGGTAGAGTGGGGGCATGTGTCTGCCTCCCACAATTCCCGACGTGTTTCGTGTGTATTACACTCATCAGGGGCAGGTGCTAATAGGATGTCTAAAAGATATAATAGAATAAAAAATGGTAAGGTATAATTGAACCTATCAGAGAGGAACAGATAGGTGTGCCCAAAATACTTACAGGAACTCACTGTAATAAGGTATGGTGAGTATGGAGCCAGAGCCAACTAATCCGTACCGGGAGCTGAGGTGAAGGAGCCGCGTGCTTGCAGGGCGCACATCAAAAAAACCCCCAAAAAACGCAAGATACAAGTTGGAAGTATATGGGTGAGACTGGATGATGCACCAATGGTGGCTGCCCAAGGGAATCTAAAAAGAATATAATGACAATAACATAGTGTCATATTGTCCATACACCCAAGAATAAAAAGTAGTGTGTAAAAGGTAGTGGACAATAAATCGATGATGGCTTACTTGTGTCCCTGGGCTGGGGATGGGGTGATGTGGTGAATAGCAGCATCCAAGGTAAGTAATTACAGGGAACTGCACCTGGGGAAGCCAGATATAGCTGCCCTGCACATGTGCACGCTGGCTCCCACCAACGTCACGCAAGCACGGCAAATGCAGGGGACAGCACACTAATGGCTTCACATATATATTCTGCTTCCAGTTGGGGATGTCACCTATCCTCATACAGTATATACACAAAAGTTCTGCTTAACATGTTTTGCAACTATCAGAGTTGCTTCTTCAGGAGCATGAAATATTTGTACCATAGACGCCAAAGCCACAGCACTACTTCCCACGGCCCCCTGAGAAACCCCAATCCAGGGTGCAACCAACTCATGTGCCGGAATGTGGAGACACACAAGGTAGATAAAAAATAGTCACTATTGGTACTGGATCATCTCTGGGATAATATACCAAAAAGTACCAAAATATGCCATATCATTAGGTTGGTGCTTGAAAATTCTAATTTTCACTATGCAATATGGAATCCAATGTTTGGCTTCTATACAGTACTGGTCACATTAAGAGTGATTCTGATGATAAGTCCTGAAAAGAGTGCTGGATACTGCTGGCTATCGATGTCCAGTGCTTCCAAGGGAACTGAGGGGAGAAGAAAGCAAGGGGACAGCCGTCTTATTATAGGCTTACCTGTAGGCAACACATAAACAAAAGGCCTTTACTACCACTTAAAGAATAAATGTATATGTTGCAATTTCTACATGAGTTCTAACCTTTGCTGTTCTCTTGCAAACAAGGCTGGGGCACTTTCATGACATCACCAGCGCATGTACATAGGGCCGTTTTTAAGGCAAGGCAAAAGGGGCAGCTGCCCTGGGCCCTGTCATTGTTGTGGGGCCCAAAGCAGCTGCCTCATACTTGCCAACTATCCTGCTTTAAATTCCCTCAGCCCTTGAGGTTTTAGTCCTGTGCTGTGTCCCAATATCTGAGTGTGAAGTGCTGCTACTAATGCTGCCCAGCTCTGCCCTATTGTTGTGTACAGATGACTTACCTGCAGACCCTGTGTTTACATATAAATTACCGGCATTCATATGTAAATAGCAGCGGCATTCATATGTAAATAGTGGCGGCTGGCGGCATTCATATGTATATCATGCCCCCCTGAGGTCATATCCACAGTAAT
Source organism: Aquarana catesbeiana (assembly GCA_037953035.1). Taxonomy (NCBI): domain Eukaryota; kingdom Metazoa; phylum Chordata; class Amphibia; order Anura; family Ranidae; genus Aquarana; species Aquarana catesbeiana. The sequence goes on along the minus strand of JBBHAA010000143.1, from coordinate 1,767,973 downwards.
CTCTAGCAACCAATGGACAAGCAGAAATCATGTGCTGTAACCTCTAGCAACTAATCAGTGAGCCGTAATGTGTGCTGTAACCTCTAGCAACCAGTCAACGAGCAGTAATGATACACTGTAACCTCTGGCAATAGCTGCCTGATCTGATTCAGTAAACTGATTTTGAGTCTAGCTGCTATTTATTGTATGTCTCAGAGCAGGTGGAGAGGCGAAACTGCATGGGGGGGGGGGCAAGAAAAGATTTGCCCAGGGTCCAATCAATATTAAAGACGGCCCTGCATGTACATACAGTGGGGAAAATAATTATTTGATCCCCTGCAGATTTTGTAAGTTTGCCCACTTACAAAGAAATTAAGGGTCTATATTGTTTTTATCATAGGTTTATTTTAAATGATAGAAGCAGAATATCAACCTAAAATCCAGGAAAAAAACACATTATACAAATGTTATAAATGGAGTTGCAGTTCAGTGAGAAAAATAAGTATTTGATCCCCCACCAACCAACAATAATTTTGGCTCCCACAGACTGGCTACAGTATGTGCTCATGTGGTACACAGATTTGTTCTGTCAACTCGTTATGTGTATAAAAGACACCTGTCCACAGAATCTCTTTCTTCCATTCAAACCTCACCATCATGGGGTTGTAGATTGTAGACCTGCTCAGGTCTGGAATGGGCTTCAAGACCATCAGAAAGAAATTCAGTGAGAAGAGACATTAATCGCCCTCGGTCTGGAGCTCCATGCAAGATTTCCCCCTCATGGGGTAAGGACGATCATGAGAAAAGTGAGGGATCAGCCCAGAACCAGACGGGAGGATGATCTCAGGGCAGTTGGGGCCACAGTCATCTAACTAACCATTGGGAACACAATACGCCGCCACGGATTGAAATCCTGCAGCGCCCGCAAGGTCCCCCTCTTCAAGAAGGCACATGTACAGGCCCATCTGAAGTTTTCCAATGAACATCTAAATGATTCAGAGAAGGATTGGGTTAAAGTGCTGTGGTCAGATAAGACCAAAATGGAGCTCTTTGGCATTAATTCGACTCGCCGTGTTTGGAGGAAGAAAATTGTTGACTATAACCCTCCGTACAGTCAAGCACGGAGGTGGAAACATTATGCTTTGGGACTGTTTCTCTGCTAAAGGTACAGGCCGACTTTGCCGCATTGAGGAGCCAATGGACGGGGGCATGTATTGTAAAATCTTGGATGAGAAAACGTTATAGAGGGAGCTGCAACTTCGAATTCCTAAGAGACAGCCAAGAAACCTTACAGTTTTAGAGAAGATCTGTAAAGAAGAGTGGAACAAAATCCCTCCTGAGATGTGCAAACCTGTTAACCAACTACACAAAACATCTTACCTCTGTGCTTGCTAACAAGGGTTTCTCCACCAAGTACTAAGTCATGTTTTGCTTGAGGATCAAATATTTATTTTACTCACTGAACTGCAACTCAATTTATAACATTTGTTTTGTGTGTTTTCTTTTTCTGTATTTTTGGTTGATATTCTGTCTCTATCATTTAAAATACACCTATGATAAAAATTATAGACCCTTCATTTCTTTGTAAGTGGGCAAGCTTACAAAATCTGCAAGGGGATTAAATAATAATTTTTCCCATTGTATCTGCAGCTATTTACAGCATGTACTGTGTGCCATTAGTCTGTTCCGGCCGATGCCGTGCCTTCATAATGTACTCCCTGCGGCACTGCATTGCAATCCCGCGAGTGTACAGCCCCGTGCAAAGTTTCCCGGAGCACCCCATGTGACTTGCTATGTCAGGACAGATTAAAGGATACCGTAGACATGCCAGGCTTTGTTGCTATAGTAATCCCAGAAATAAAATGAGTCTTGATTAGCACTCAATGCTCATGCGCGAGATTCAGGCCATTACCGCAACAAGGGGCGGAAGTGTTAGACTGCAATGATGCAGAAGAAAACAGTAGCAATGGCGTCGACTTCAGAAGGCAGACGAATAAAGAAAAATAAGCTGTAAAAGGATCAACTAGAGTTCCTCCAGAGGTTGATATGGGTTCCTTTAGCTGTGAATGCCTGACCTCTCATCCGATGGTCCAAATTGTGCAAAAATAGCATGGTGGTACTACCCTCTCAATCCATAATCACATAAGATTGACAGTAACTGTGCCCAGTGCCCAGTCCAACAATCCTCATGAAACAGGTCAGCCACATGGCATGTCAAATGCTTAAAATCTTCTCTATTTCAATCCATTCAGGTAACAAACCACAAACGTTGGCGCGTTTCAGCCCTGGTGGGCATTAGTCATAATGACTAGGGCGTTATGACTGAGGATTTTAAGAATTTGTTGACCTAAAGGCAATAAAGAGCCAATCATCATATATAGTCCGATATGATTAATGCAAAGTCTGTGAGGAACAAGCATGGATCTCATAAATCATGAAAACGACTAAGGTGAAGGTCCCTTTAATTCATAGAACAAAGCACCACAGTGATTCACGCCACTCTAGTGTACACCACCACCTTAAGAAAAACTTGCTTACCAGATGGCAAGCTAAACAGGCATGTGGCTATTGCCCAACCAAGGCCTTGTAAGCTCAGACGGGAGATGGGGCTAATCATAGGATGGATCACTTAAACCAAAACCTCGTACACCTCGTATCCGATCAGTGGAGTCAAACAACCTCACAATCGACAGAAATGGGGCAAAAAGAGAAGCTCGCCATAGAGTAAGATTGCCTTAAACTTTTTAATAAGTTAAAAATATATTACACTTACAAGTAGATTAAAATCTTGCATGGTTTTAAAGACGGCCGGCTAACATCAAAACTCCCGTCCTCCGGGATGCAAACAGCGTCGTGACGTTAACACGTCCCTCCTTCCGACGCGTTTTGTCATAAAGTGACGTCGTCCTGGGGCACGGGCAGGGTGTTTGACTCACCACCTTAAATAATACATACAGCCACGCTTCGTTCTGAGTGTTGCATGGCTGACCAGAAACGGCCATCTTACATATGGGCATCCCTCTTTTGAATAGATATCATATCAAACAATAGGTTATAATAAAAACATGGATAATTATATTGATCCAGAAACTTTATTGAGATAGTGTCTATTATGGAATCTGCTCTTATTGTTAAATCAAAACATAACATAAACACTAAATAAAAAAGTATGCTAAATGTAATATTATGGGGACGAAGCTGAATATATTCACTAGTAGTCTTCGACGGAAAGCCAGAAAAAAATCCAAAATGATCACAAAAGTTGTTGACCTGTCTCACCTGATGGTGCCTCCATAGTTCTGGGTCCAAAGCCTCTTGGCACAGCCAGCAAGATGACACCAATGATCTTTTTAGCCATCAGCAAAGGGGGGGTGGATGAATGAATGAATGAAAAATTTATAGAGCGCTGCAAATGCGAACTGAATCGCCTCAAGGCGCTAATGCGTTGGTGTTGACAGCTTCTAGAAGAGGAAGGTCTTGAGTTTTTTCCTGAAAGCCAGATGGTTTTCTTCCATGCGTATGTGGGGCGGAAGTGCGTTCCATAGTCGAGGTCCTTGGACTGCAAACCTTCGTTCTCCCTTTGCTTTGTAGCGGTATTTGGGAATGAGAAGGAGGTTTTGGTTGGACGATCGAAGATTGCGATTTGGTGTGTAGTGTTTTATTTTCTCTCGAAGGTATTGAGGCGCGTTTCCTTGTATGCATTTGTGGGTGAGGCAGAGGGTCTTGAATGTGATCCGATTCTTTACGGTTAGCCAGTGTAGGCTCCTGAGGGATGGGGAGATTGACTCCCAGGGTTTTTTTCCTGTTAACAGTCTTGGCGCCGTGTTATTCTGTTATTCGTGGATTCTGACCACCAGTGTAAGGGGCATTTTCCCAATGACCCTCAATTATTTAAATTTAACAGGGGTTACCTGAAAACAGAAAATTATTTTGAAGGTTCCTTTGAGGTTCAATGGTTGAGAAAGGCTGGCAACCCCCCCCCCCCCAAAAAAAATGATAAACTCATAGGCAATAAACGTGATGTTCCTTTATCTAATTATAACTGAATTTTAAAGGGCAGCTTACTCAGGGAGCAATACTTGGGCTTGAAGAATAGACCTTGGCAGCTCTACCACAAAGCTGGGCCCCCTCAAACCAGGCACTGGCCTTCACTAAGGAATCCAGGTGAAATTTACAAAAAACAACAAACATCCAAAGAGTCTATAATAATTTGTTGTTGATAAAATCTCATAGAAACCCACAGAAGATGAAATGTGTTTTGGGGGCCAAACAACAATCCTTCATCGGGATTTGAAAAAAAAAGTCCTTTCTATAGGACTCTATGTAAAGAACCTCTATGTCCAGAGAGGGGTCTAGGGTCTTGGTAATAGCAATAGACACGTGTGAACAAAATCAAACTGCTAAAAAAGCTAAATACAAAGATTTCCAAGTCTTAAAGCCTGTTCATACCAGCCCACACACATTTTGGAGCTACCCTCTGCTGAATTTGTTTGGGTCCTCTAGCCCTGCTTCAGTGATGGACTACCCTGTTCCTTGACAAGATTAACATTTATCCCCATTTGCTGGAGACAGTCCTCATTTTGAGGGGTTTGTCCCCAGCAAACAAATGTCTCCAGTATACTTCCCTACATTTTTTTTTACATACCTTATGTCACTAAGTCTTTAGCACCAGCTGCTTGCTTTTGCCCTGCCCGCCCCCCATCAAAAACCCCATCCACCTTCCATCAGACCTGTAGCACTGAGCCGAGGAGGAGCTTCAGAGCACCACCCTAAGCACAGATCACATGGTGGATGGGAAGAGTTGCTTTGCCCATTTTACATTCTCCCTTTTAGTTTATTGTTGTAAGCATGTCCTTATGAAAATGTACAGCATTCCCTCATCACAATGGAGACATGAATAGAGACAACCGGTGACACAAGCAAAACGAGGACCCCGTATTTTCAGTAAATGTGTGTTGGGGCTGGCTCAGAGAGATCTTCAGATTTTTTTTTTAATACTATTTTACATTTTATTTGACATCACAGTACGCAGATGTAAATATCAGAAGAAAACAGATGACCTGAAGACATAGGCTTGAAACTCTGACCATTGCATATACAGGTCATGACATACACTATATCACCAAAAGTATTGGGACATCTGTTTTTACACGCACATGAATTTTAATGGCATCCAAGTCTAAGTGCCGGTTCACACAGGGGCAACACGACTCTGGCCGCGACTTTGCGAGGCGACCTGGACGCGACCTGAGGGCGACACCACAGCGCGACTTGGGGCGACTTACAAGGCGACTTCAAGTCGCCTCCAGGACAGGCGACTTTCCAGTGGCCAATCAAACTACAATCCGCTCTGGGGGAGGGAGGGGTTTGCTTAAAAAAAACATCTTCTCTTCCTGTGAAGTCGCTTCAGTATAGATCACGATCCGACTTGTAGGCGACTTACATTGAAAGCAATGGGTACAAGTCGCCTACAAGTCGCCTTGAAGTAGTACAGGGACCTTTTCTGAAGTCGGAGCGACTTCAGTAGCGTACATATAGATGGCTCTCATTCACTTACATGGACTTTCAGATGTCAAGCGACTTGGGGCGACTTGAGGTCTGACAAGTCGGATCCCAAGTCGTGGTAGTGTGAACCGACACTTAGTCCGTAGGGTTCAATATTGAGTTGTCCCACCCTTTGCATCTATAACAGCTTCAACTCTTCTGGGAGAGCTGTCCACAAGGTTTAGGAGTGTGTCTATGGGATTGTTTGACCATTCTTCCAGAAGCCCATTTGTGAGGTCAGGCACCGATGTTGGGCGAGAAGGCCTGGATCGCAGTCTCCGCTCTAATTCATCCCAAAGGACTCTGTGCAGGCCACTCAAGTTCCTCCACCCCAAACTCACTCATCCGTGTATTTATGGAGTTTGCTTTGTGCACTGGTCCAAATTATTTGGTGGAGGGGGGATTATGGTGTGGGGTTGTCTTTATGTACCTTCCTCATATCTTTATGGCTCCTGCTTCTTTTTGAGTTACAAGCTTTGCGCGTTGCGTTTTTGCCACGACTGCAGCGTGATTTATCGCCCGCCAAAACCGCACAGCGATTGGAGTGCCATTAATGGCATTGCATACGCGTCCGGCATTTTGCCGTGATTCTGGAATCGCTGCAATTCTGCCCATGATTCCAAACACCTAGGTGTGAATGGAGCCTTAGGGGGAGATTTACTAAAACTGGAAAGTGCAAAATCTGGTGCAGCTTTGCATAGAAACCAATCAGCTTCCATTTTTTTTTTTTGTCAAAGCTTAATTGAGCAAGCTGAAGTTAGAAGCTGATTGGCTACCGCACACAGCTGCACCAGATTCTGTGTGCTCCATTTTTAGTAAATCTCCCCCTTATGCCCTGTACACACGGTCGGATTTTCCGATGGAAAAAGTGCGATCGGATTGTATTGTCAGAAATTCCGATCGTGTGTGGGCTCCATCAGACTTTTTTCGTCAGAATTTCCGACACACAAAGTTTGAGAGCAGGATATAAAATTTTCCGACAACAAAATCCGATCGCTTGAATTCAGATCGTGTGTACACAAATCCGACACACAAAGTGCCACGCATGCTCAGAATAAATGAAGAGACGAAAGGTATTGGCCACTGCCCTGTTTATAGTCCCGACGTATGTGTTTTACGTCACCGCGTTCAGAACGATCGGATTTTCCGACAACTTTGTACGACCGCGTGTATGCAAGTGTGGCCCAAAATCCGTCTGAAAAAAATCTGATGGATTCTGTTGTCGGAATGTCCGATGAATGTCCGATTGTGTGTACAGGGCATAAGTGTTTTAATGGCAGTGGTGCTAGTTGGAGGAGGAAGGACGCATGATCGGGATCTTCAGTTTTTATCTTTATTGTTATACATTAAAGCAGTAGTAAAGTCTGTTTTGTGATTTTTACCTACAGTTAAGCCTATAATAAAGCTTACCTGTTTAACACAAAGTGTTAAATCTAGTACACATGGGCCGGTTCACTTATAACCGTCTGACATCTGGCCCGTGTGTATGGCAGCCGATCCGACAGAAGACTGATGTTCGGAAAGCCAGCAGCAAATGGAAAACCTCCATCTTTGCCATCACCTCCTCCTGAGTATGACCACACTAAGAGCCCTTTCACACTGGGGCGGGGTCGGCGGTAAAACGCCGCTATTATTAGCGGCGTTTTACCGTCGGTATGCGGCTGCTAGCGGGGCAGTTTTACCCCCCGCTAGCAGCCGAGAAAGGGTTAAATACCACCGCAAAGCGCCTCTGCAGAGGCGCTTTGCCGGCGGTATAGCCACGCCGTCCCATTGATTTCAAAGGGCAGGAGCGGTAAAGGAGCGGTATACACACCGCTCCTTCACCGCTCCGAAGATGCTGCTGGCAGGACTTTTTTTACCGTCCTGCCAGCGCATCGCTCCAGTGTGAAAGCCCTCGGGGCTTTCACACTGGATACACAGCAGCGGCACTTTTGGGTCGGTTTGCAGGCGCTATTATTAGCGCAATAGCGCCGGCAAACCGCCCCAGTGTGAAAGGGCTCTAAGGCCTCATTCACATTATTATTATTATTATACAGGATTTATATGGCGCCAACAATTTGCACAGTGCTTTACAACATCGGGGCAAACAGTACACTTACAATACAAATCAATACAGGAGGGATCAGAGGTCCCTGCTCGTTAGAGCTTCAGTGTGCTCTGAGAGCGCGCAAAATTTGCACTTTCCATTATTTGTTAATGGCGCCCCAAACACAGCTAGCAAATGCGGGTTTTGTTTTGCATGGCAAAACTAGTGGCAATCGCATGACAACATGCAGTAAACTAAATACACTCAACGCTCAACACCCAAAAAGGTGCGGGAGCTTTTGGAGTGTTTGTTGCATGTAGGGGAAACCTATTCAAGTGAATGGGTTCCCTATGCATGTTGCATGAAAGCGCAGAAATAAAAAAAGCGCATTCGCGCGATGCACAGATGTGACTGGTGCCGTAATGCCTCATTTATATTGTATTATTTCATAATTCACACTGCTGCCACACACAATGGTATACATCACATTGTAGAACCATCTTCTACCCCCCTGTGTGTTACAATGACAAAGTTCCCCAACTCCATCCTCTCCAGATGCCTCATTATCTACACACTTCAATGCGTTTCAAAATTACAATAACAAACCATCTCTCTGCATTGATTGGCCCCCCGGGTCACCTGACCGCGCTGGCCGCTGGAGGATTCTGGGAGATGTAGTCCGGCTCCCCCTCCACTCCCATACAAGGACGGGGCTCTGGAACTACTCCCAGCATTCCGAGCGAGAGAAGAATCAATGTGAAAACCCCCGGCCCGGGGGTCACGTGACGCTGTGATTGCAGGCAGCAGACAGGTATGGCCTCATGTGTATTGTGGGGTGATGTGTGATCTCTGCACTGTACTGTGTGTAGCCGGGGGCGGGTCATGTGACGGCTGGGCTCCGGGGAGTGTCACCTGGGCTCAGTCCTGAGCGGGGACACCTCCGGGGACACAGTGTGCTGGGCTCTGCACTGGAGGTCTCCATCCTGGGGTACAATGATACAACTTCATCAATGAAATATGGGACAACTTTTTATATTGACATCTGATGAATGATATTCTAATACTGATCATCGATCGTCACCCTCCAGACTGGACTGGGGGCTTATTCTGGGACATGGGTGATGTAGAGCGATGCTGGTGTGGCGATTATTTGGGGGCGCTGTAGAGCGGCACTGGTGGGGTGATTATTGAGGGGTGATGTGCACGGCACTGGCGGGGTTATTATTTGGGGGGAACTGTAGAGCAGCACTGGTGGGGTGATTATTGAGGGGGGGGTACTGTAGCACGGCGCTGGCGGGGTGATTGAGGGGGCGCTGTAGAGCGGCACTGGTGGGGTGATTATTGAGGGGGCGCTGTAGAGCGGCACTGGTGGGGTGATTATTGGGGGGGTGCTAGAGAATAAAATGGTGGGTGTTGCAATTTTTTTGTCACACGGTTTTAGCATAGCAGTTTTTTAAAGGCAATTTTTTTGAATTAAAAAAAAGAATTTTAATGCAGAAAAACACAATATATAATACCTGGTTGTTTATTAAAAAAAATAAAAGGTGATGTTTTGCCGATACCAAACATGTAATGCTTTCAAATTGCACAAGCTTGTGGGATGGCGACAAAATACAGTACTTAAAAATCTGTAAAGGTGAAACTTTAAAATCCTTTATAGATTGCCAGTATAGGATTACACAGGAGGTCTGGTGCTAGAATTATTGCTCTTACTATAATGTTTGTGGCGATCCTTCACATGTGCACAGGGGGGGACAGGGGTGCTTAAAGCAGTAGTAAACCGCTGTGTGTGTGTGTGGTGTTTTTTTTCTATTTATTTATTTTCTGGAACCTGCAAGGTAAACCCATAATGTGCTAGTATACATTGCATACTAGTACATTATGTGAAACTTGCCTTAGAACGAAGCCCTCCAGCGACGAGCTGCCACCGCTGACCAGGCTTCCATCTTCACCTGTCTTCCTTCCAGGTTCACGGACTCCGTCTGTGTGATATGCGTACGGGAGCTGCCGTTTATGGCACAGGACTCTGAAGGAACGGCCATTGCTTCACAGTGTATGCGCCGGTGACGTAGCCAGCAGCATGTACAGTAAATATCTCCTAAATGGGCATATTTACAGTACCTGTAGGCAAGCCTTATTATAGGCTTACTTTTAGGTAAAAGTCAGAGATGGGAGTTTACTCCCACTTTAATTTTTTTTTAAATTTATTTTATTAAAAATAAATGTATTTTACACTGGCTCTTTAAAAAAACTTTTTTAAACGCCTTTATTGTTGTGTAAACATCCCTTGTGATCGCAATAGGCAGTGACAGGTCCTCTTTACTGAGACATCTGGGGTCTATTAGACCCAAGATCTCTCCTTTTTGTCCTTGTAAGCTTCGTATCAATCGCAGATCGAGTTGCTCTAAAGCCGGTAAACAAAAGACTGAAACTGGAAGTGACAAAATACTCGTTGCCTCTGGTTTCTCAAACCAATAAGATGATTGGGGATGTTCCAGTTCCTTATCAGCTCTATGGTAAGCCGGAGGAAATGCCGGCTTCAGTACTGGACTCCTGGTGGGACGGGAGTGGAGAGAGAGCGCAGTGGGAAGTGGGGCACCTCTCCTGCCGATTGTAAAAGCAATTCAGCGACTAATTAGCCACTTGCATCGCTTTTAATAAATGGAGATATGCCAACTGAACAAAAAACAAACCGGGTTGATGCCTGCAGACCTTCTCCCTGTATAACCTTCCAAACTGGCAATGGAAGTGTATGTTGGCCGGTCTGGAAGTAGTTGATTTGTTGAAATTAGAAAAAATATTCATTGCAGGATGGGACTGTGTATCCGCAGACCGGTCAGGGTGTCCATGATGACCCATGTCCACAGCCAAAAGCACCTACTGTGGGCATGTGAGCATCAAACCTGGACCACATAGCAATGGAAGAAGGTGGTCTGGTCTGAATCATGTTTTCTCTTACATCATGTAAATGGCTGGGTGCGTCGCTCACCTAGGGAGAAGATGGCACCAGGACGCACTATGGGAGGAAGGCAAGCTGGTGGAGGCAGTGTGATGCTTTGGGCAATGTTCTGCTGGCAAACCTGGGTACCTGCCATTCATATGGATATTCCTTTCACACATACACCTGCCTAAACATTGTTGGTGACCCAAGTACACTTCTTCATGACAGGGATATTCCCTGATGGTAGTGGTCTCAGCAGGATTATGTGCCCTGCCACACTGCAACAATGATTCAAGAATGGTTTGAGGAACACAACAATGAGTTTGAAGTGTTTACACAGCCTCCAGATCTCAATCCAGCAAGCATCTGTGGGATGTGCTGGAACAACAAGTATGAGCCATGGAAGCCTTGCCTCACAACTTAAAGTGGTTGTAAATGGGGGAGGGGGGGGACCTGCAAGACAAAAGCATAACGAGCTAGTATGCATTGCATACTAGCTCATTATGAAATACTTACCTTAGGTCAAAGCTGTTGCAGCAGTCCTGGCACACTGCTGTGACCGACGAACTGTCTCCCGGAGTTATTTTCGGGTTCACAGGCTCTGGCGCTTTGATTGGCCAGAGCTGCAATGACGTGTGCATGCGGGAGCCGCTGGTCACGGCACAGCTCCTTAAGAAATTTTTTTTAGCATTACTGCGACAGACAGATTGGACACTTTTTTTTTTTTTTTTTTTTACACATTTTTGGGACAATTGACATTTATACAGCGATCAGTGCTATAAATATGCACTGATTACTGTGTAAATGTCACTGGCAGGGAAGGGGGTTAACACTAGGGGGTGATCAAGGGGTTAAATGTGTTCTAACTGTATGGGGATAGGACTGACTGGGGGAGGAGACATATCGTTTGTTCCTACTAGTGGGAACAAACGATATGTCTCCTCTCCCCTGACAAACACAAATCCCCATGCCGGCTCTCGTGCATGCAATCAAACCCGCCGGCCACGTGCATCAGGTCCCCTGCCGTGGGCCCACGCCCTCTGACGGCTCTTAAAGGGAAGGGCCATTCCGTAGGGGCCACAGTAAAAGTACGTGAGCCGGTCGGGAACCAGTTAACAGTTGGCACTCCCCCCTCCTCCTTCTTCTTTTTTGTGGGGGTGGGGGCTGGTTTTGATAGGTACCCACTTCCAGTTAGATCGCTGGGGTGATCTGAGTGGAAGTTGTGGCCCCCTCCTTTCCCTGCAGCCTTTTGGGACACATCATAGGTCCCAGAAAACTGGAATTCACAAGACGGAGTGTGATTCACACGTGTACAGTGGGAAGACAGCTTTGAGGCTGGATACACATTATACAATTTTCTATATGTGTGTATATATATATATATATATATATATATATATATATATATATATATATATATATATATATATATATATATATATATAATTTTTTTTTTTTCCTTTCGTTTTACCAAAACCATATAACATGAGGTCAAACCTAAACACTTTCAATTTGTATGCAATCAGGCATATGTATAGTCTGTATCCAGCTTTAGTTAAAGGATAGGTTCACCTTTTCAGAAAAAAATGGTGCCATATAACAAGTGCCACCTGTAGTGCCAATCAGTGCCACCTGGCAGTGCTGCCCATCACTGCCACCTATCAGTGCCCATCTCTTCCGCCTATCGGTGCCTATCAGTGCCGCCTCATCAGTGTACATCAATGAACAATATAACAAAAAAAAATTCAGTTTTTACATTTTTTTTTTTTTTTTTTTTTACAAAAAGTAAAAACTGCAAAGGTGATCAAATACCACCAAAAGAAAGCTCTATTTGTGGTGAAAAAATGATAAAAATTTAATTTGGGACAGTGTTGTATGACCGCGCAATTGTCATTCAAAGTGCGTCAGCGCTGAAAGCTGAAAATTGGTCTGGATAGGAGGGGGGTTTAAGTGCCCAGTAAGCAAGTGGTTAAACACTTTGACCAGAGTTATAAGTGGCAAGTGGACTATCACAGGACAGGTTAAATTAGAATAGGATCACAGTGGGATAGCTGATCACAGATAGCATATCTCAACTAGTTTTGCAGTCTAAATGTCATGGGGATGGGTCCCTGGACACGTGCACTGCTGACAACCCCCAGGCATACCCACTGGGGTTTCTGTGTTGTGTGCCTACCCTCACCATCACTTAAAACCATTCATTGCAAACCATTCATTGCAGTGCTCATAAACCTTGCTGGGGAATGGCATTCTTGCCTTGCCTTGAGCCAGGCTATTTTTTTCCAGGGACCCCCATATTTTGTGCATCCCTTTACAAGTCCTATTGTTTTGCTGGCCGCGGGGGGAGCCTTTAGTGGCATATGTTGCCTTGTGTTGACCTGAGCTATGGATATTCTCCTGGCGAAGTGGCATTTAGACCACAAAACTAGTTGAGATATGCTATCTGTGATCAACTATCCTATTGTGATCCTCTCCTCCTGGGGACCATTATACTGGTCATATACATTGATTGTTACCATGCTTTTTAATCTGTATCTGATTATATGTTGTATACTGATTTTATATTAATAAAACCTTATATATATATTTTTATATAAAAAATTATTTTTTTTTATAAAATTTGAACTTATTCTAATTTTAACCTGTACCTTGATAGTCCACTTGCCCCGGTTTCCTAGGGTGGGTTTGATTGGGGACCAACCTCCCAATCCTTATATTTCTGATTTTTGGATGATGGTACAAATTTTCACATTCATTTAAACTTATGGCTATAGAGTCTATCTATATTTCTTCACTTTGACCAGAGCAATATAATGTTACCATAGTAACATTGTACTGTTCGGAAACGATCCTTTTTTAAAAAAAAAATTCTGTACTTGCTTGACAAAAGTGAAGCAGATTACTAGATTGTGCTCAAATACACTGCACATGGGGTTAAACGCTTGTTCGGTAAATTTGTAACTGTTGCATATTTTTTTCTTCTCTGCAGGAATTGGTAAGACAGGTGTCCGCAGCGCTACAAAGCACAGTGGGCCCGGGGATGGTGAGTGGTCTCTGCTCCTGGTTTTGTTGCAAAAGTAAACATTACATACATTGTTCCAGCAACACATTAAGGATTCTTTGTATCTGCACATGACCTTTACATACAAAAAGCTGAAGTGTAATGTATATACAATATAATGTATATAAAATCTTCCACTGTGACCCCCTCTCCCCCCTCAGTGAACTTGCAATTAAAATACGCTATATTGTCAGAAGTATTGGGACGCCTGCCTTTACACATACATTAACCGTTTTTTTTTTTTTTTTTTTTTTTCTTAATAATTTTATTATGCATAAAAATAAACATCCACAACATTTGAGAGGTGCTACATTTAGACTTATTGAGCAATGGAACATAATAGAAGAAATGTGTAGACATCAAATTTCCAGTACATGTCCATTCAGGTTTATTTTGTATTCTTCTGCATTTTTATATAATGTGTTTTTTTTTTTTTTTTTTTTTTTTTTTTAAGAAAAAAACCCAGCACCTCTGTATTGGTTTGCACATCATTTCCATTTCATCCTAAAATCTGTCAAAAAAACCTTTCTTTCTCGAACATCACGGGACACAGAACCACAGTAATTACTGATGGGTTATATAGGTATCACTGGTGATTGGACACTGGCACACCCTATCAGGAAGTTCAACCCCCTATATAATCCCTCCCCCTTGCAGGGATACCTCACTTTTTTACGCCAGTGTCTTAGGTGATGGACGTGTAAAGATGTCCTGTGCTGAGCTCCAAAGGGAATATCCTATATCCTATACTGGGGCAAGCTAGGCGAACCGGATCCATTCAAAGTGTCTTTTAATGGCTGAATTGAATGGTACCCGGGCCTCGTGTCCGAAGAAACAAGGTTTTACCCGTAACTCTTCTCTTTTTAGAGAGCTGGACCCCGCAGATCAGAAAATGGCTTTAAACTTCCTAATTTCTGGCAGGGTGCTTTACGGTCTCAGAACTGTAGGATCCCCCTATCCATAGGGGGCCCCAGTCTGACGGTTTTTTCAAACGGAGCCCACCGTGAGAGGTGAAGATTGGGTCTGTGTAAACAGCACCCTGTAGCTGGATAAGGTAAGAGGAGATTCCACAGAATTTTCTAATTCTAGTAGGTTTCTCCTTTATGGTAAATGCATGCTATGCCTCTTGTGACCACCGGGGGCTGCCAAGAGCACAAACATTCACATGCTGACTGTCTGTCTCAGTGAAGTCATTGCTGCACATGTTTTTTCTCAGCGTCTCAGGCCGGCTGCAAAGGTAAGATGGAAGGGGGATTTCTCATGTTTGAATGTTCCCCCCAGGTTAGAGAGGGGTCACAGGGGTCTAGAGAGTGGTTATACCACTTGGGCTCTGCGGCCTCAGGCCACCATCTCTGACTATAGCTGTTCAGGCAGATCTCCCTCCTCCCCCTCCCCCAGCCTTCCTCCATAAGCATGACAGGAGAGTCGGCCAGCGCGGGAAGCGCTCGTTTTTTTCAAAACTCGAGGGTAGGGCGGTAGAGGGGGGGGGGGCGGGACGTCAGCACAGGTGCTTAGACTCCCACTCAGGCCAGCTGCAGGCTATTAAAGGCACTCTGTACAGGTGCACACAGCCTTTTGAGAGACACAGAGCTGACGGTCGCATGTAAGGTGGGACACAGGCATTCTCCTAGGCAGCATTTACTGAAGTAACACCAGACTGAGCATTGGGTAGCAAGGCTTTTAGCCAGACTACATCGCTCAGCAGGCAGTGTTCATTTGTATACCTCACACCTTGTTGCTTTGCACTATGGGTAGAAGAGGTTCAAGCACCCCAGGAACCAGAGACACAAGGGGATCTCGTTCAGGTTCTGAGGGCCCCCTGTCAGCAGCATCCTCCCCCCCTGATGGGCCAGGGACGGCTAGCCAGGGAGAGCCATCGGGGTCAGGGGCTACACCTGCTTCTGGCACTTCAGCCCCTATATATATTACACAAGAGGTTTTTTCCTCAACCATTAATGGTCTAGAGGAAAGATTAATGGCCGTGATTACGTCTTCACTCAGTAGAAGAAAACGCACTAGGCCTTCCTCTGTTCCCCAAGACCCTCAGACAGAGGAGCTCTGGGATAAAGGAGACGAATCCCTTTCAGAGGATCGGGATGGGATGGATGATTCCTCTTTGGAGGAATCGGGTGGAGAGGGACCCTCTGCGACTTCCCAAGAGGAGAAAGTCTTAGTGCAGATCCTCACTGGATTGGTCCGCTCCACATTTAAGTTGCCCGTACCTGAAACTGCTAAAGAATCCTCTTCTGCTTTGGGGTCACTGAAACCTTTCCAAGCAGCACATGCTTTTCCTGTTCATACTTTACTTGAAAAGCTCATTTATTCTGAGTGGGATCACCCAGACAAACGTTTTTTTCCACCAAGAAAGTTTTCAACACTTTATCCGATGGAAGAAAAGTTTATTAAAATGTGGGGAATACCGGCTATTGATGCCGCCATTTCCTCCGTAAATAATAGCCTGACTTGTCCTGTAGACAATGCTCAGATGCTCAGGGATCCTGTAGATAAAAGGATGGAATCCCTATTGAAGGATGTTTTCTCCTTAGCAGGATCAGTGGCTCAACCTGCAGTAGCAGCGATTGGAGTCTGCCAATACTTAAGAGACCATGTTAAGCAGGTCATCAAAGTATTACCTGAACAGCAGGCGCAGGGGTTTGCTAACCTTCCAGCTGCCTTATGCTTTGTGGTTGACGCCATTAGAGATTCTATCGTGCAAACCTCCCGTCTTTCACTGGGGTTGGTGCATATACGTAGAATCCTATGGTTGAAAAATTGGTCAGCCGAAGCACCATGTAAGAAGCTACTGGCTGGGTTTCCATTTCGTGGTGCAAGGTTGTTTGGAGAGGACTTGGATAACTATATCAAGAGAATCTCTTGTGGGGAAAGCACTCTCTCTTACCTGTCAAGAAGAAGAGTAAGCGTCCCTCTTTCAAACGGACTCTTTCCCCAGCGCCGGGGGCTTCAGCCTCCAGGCAGTCTCGATGGCCGCCTCCATCGGGGTCCAGAGACAAGAGTCAACCCCAGGGACAAAAGAAGTCCTGGGGGAAGAAGCCTACTAGGCAAAACACTAAGACCTCTGCATGAGGGGGCGCCCCCGCTCATTCGAGTGGGGGGAAGACTGCGACAGTTCTCAGAGCTCTGGCAGGAGGATTGCCAGGACAGATGGGTAATCTCCACGGTAACCTTAGGGTACAAGCTGGAGTTTCAGGAATTCCCCTCTCCTCGGTTCCTCAGATCAAGTGTCCCAAGAGACCCAGAGAAGAAGCAGTCGCTCCTTCTAGCGTTAGAGCGACTTTTGTCGCAGGAGGTCATTATGATAGTTCCCGCAAAGGACCAGGGCTTGGGCTTCTATTCCAACCTTTTTACGGTCCAAAAGCCAAATGGGGATGTCAGGCCCATTCTGGATTTAAGGGATCTGAACCGATTCCTAAGGATTCAATCCTTCCGCATGGAATCAATTCGAACAGTAGTTCCCACCCTGCAGGGAGGAGAATTTTTGGCAACAATAGACATCAGAGATGCATATCTGCATGTGCCCATTTTTCCTGCTCATCAGAAGTTTCTGCGCTTCGAGGTAGGAGGGCGCCATTTCCAGTTTGTGGCTCTGCCTTTCGGGATAGCCACTGCACCTCGAGTGTTCACAAACATCTTGGCTCCTCCTCTGGCCAGATTAAGGGCTCAGGGTATAGCTGTCATAGCATACCTAGACGACCTGCTCTTGATAGACCGGTCGGTAGCCTCTTTGAATGGAAACTTGAGGACCACAGTCAGGTATCTAGAACACCTGGGTTGGATCCTCAACTTAGAAAAGTCTTTCCTAAAACCAGTAAGAAGACTGGAGTATTTAGGTCTGATTATAGATACAAGCCAGGAGAAAATATTTCTACCCCAGGAAAAGATCGTTGCTTTAAGAGAGCTGATTCTGGCAGTAAGGACCAAGAAGGGTCCCTCAGTCTGCCTTTGTATGAGGCTACTAGGGAAGATGGTGTCTTCATTCGAAGCAGTTCCCTATGCTCAGTTTCACTCAAGAATGCTGCAACACAGTATTCTGTCGGCCTGGAACAAGAAAGTTCAGGCATTAGACTTTCCGATGCACCTGTCGCATGCGGTGCGTCAGAGCCTCAATTGGTGGCTCATACCCGAAAACCTGCAGAAGGGGAAATCCTTTCTACCGGTTACCTGGACGGTGGTAACAACAGATGCCAGTCTGTCAGGTTGGGGAGCAGTTCTGGAACAGGCTGCGGTCCAAGGGGTATCGTCCAAGACAGAGAGGACCTTACCCATCAACATTCTGGAGATCCGGGCGATACATCTAGCTCTAAAAGCCTGGACTATCAGGCTACAGGGTTGTCCGGTCAGGATCCAGTCCGACAATGCCACAGCAGTGGCTTATGTCAATCATCAGGGAGGCACCCGGAGCCGAGCTGCTCAAAAGGAGGTGAACCAGATCTTAGTCTGGGCAGAGATGCATGTGCCATGCATATCGGTAGTTTTTATCCCGGGGATAGAGAATTGGCAGGCGGACTATCTAAGTCGCCAGCAGTTACTTCCAGGGGAATGGTCTCTGCATCCGATGTCTTTTGGGCCATATGCCAAAGATGGGGGGGTTCCAGATGTAGATCTCTTTGCATCCCGATTCAACAAAAAGATAGACAGATTTGTGGCAAGGACAAAAGATCCTCTTGCATGCGGGACAGATGCGTTGGTGATTCCGTGGCATCAGTTCTCACTGATTTACGCATTCCCGCCTATTCTGCTATTATCACGACTCCTTCGCAGGATCAGGCAGGAAAGGAAGTCGGTACTTGTGGTGGCCTCCGCTTGGCCCAGAAGGACTTGGTATGCAGAAATAGTAAGGATGACGGTAGGTTCCCCGTGGACCCTACCGGTACGCCCAGACCTGTTATTTCAAGGTCCAGTGTTCCATCCTGCCTTACAAATGCTAAATTTGACGGTTTTGGCTATTGAGACCCACGTTCTGAAGAGTCGTGGGCTCTCAGGTCCTGTCATATCTACCTTGATTAATGCAAGGAAGCCAGCTTCCAGAATGATTTATCATAGAGTCTGGAAAGCTTATATAACCTGGTGTGAATCCAGAGGTTGGCATCCCAGGAAATATGTCATAGGTAGAATTCTTGATTTTCTACAATTAGGATTAGAGATGAAGCTGGCCTTGAGTACCATCAAGGGCCAGGTCTCTGCTTTATCAGTATTATTTGAGCGGCCACTTGCTTCGCATTCTTTGGTCCGAAACTTTATGCAGGGGGTGATGCGTCTTAATCCTCCGGTTAAAGCGCCCCTAAACCCCTGGGACTTGAACTTGGTCCTGGCTGTGTTACAGAAACAGCCTTTTGAACCAATAAGTCAGATTCCTTTGGTCTTGTTGACAAGGAAGTTAATTTTTCTGGTGGCCATCTCTTCTGCTAGAAGAGTATCAGAATTAGCAGCCCTTTCCTGTAAGGAGCCTTATTTGATTGTACACAAGGATAGAGTGGTACTGCACCCTCATCCTAGTTTTTTACTGAAGGTGGTTTCTGATTTTCATTTAAACCAAGACATTGTTCTACCTTCCTTTTTTCCAGATCCCTGTTCTCCGGAAGAGAGATCTCTACATTCGTTGGATGTAGTAAGAGCAGTTAAGGCCTATCTAGGGGCAACTGCTCAGATCCGCAAGACGGATGTTTTGTTTGTGCTGCCAGAGGGTCCCAATAGAGGACAGGCAGCGTCAAAAGCCACCATTTCTAAATGGATTCGACAATTGATCATTCAAGCTTATGGTTTGAAACAGAAGATTCCTCCGTTTCAGATCAGGGCACATTCCACAAGGGCTATTGGTGCTTCTTGGGCAGTGCATCACCGGGCCTCTATGGCTCAAATCTGCAAGGCTGCAACCTGGTCTTCAGTCCATACATTCACCAGATTCTATCAGGTGGATGTGAGAAGGCATGAGGATATCGCCTTTGGGCGTAGTGTGCTGCAGGCAGCGGTACAGGGTCCTCAGGTCTGATTGCAACCTACTTGGTCGTGGTCCCCCCCCTCAGGTAGCATTGCTCTGGGACATCCCATCAGTAATTACTGTGGCTCTGTGTCCCGTGATGTTCGAGAGAAAATAGGATTTTTTAAAACAGCTTACCTGTAAAATCCTTTTCTTTCGAAAGGACATCACGGGACACAGAGGTCCCGCCCCTCTTCTAATACACTATATTGCTTGGCTACAAAACTGAGGTATCCCTGCAAGGGGGAGGGATTATATAGGGGGTTGAACTTCCTGATAGGGTGTGCCAGTGTCCAATCACCAGTGATACCTATATAACCCATCAGTTATTACTGTGGCTCTGTGTCCCGTGATGTCCTTCAAAGGAAAGGATTTTACAGGTAAGCTGTTTTAAAAAATCCTATTTTTAGTCACATTTAGTAGTCATTTACCCTTCTCCCTCCAGAGTCCACCCATCTGAACCATACTTTCTTAAACTTTTTGGGAGCCCCTCTAGCTTCATAGGTCATTTTATTCATCATCACATCCGCATTAACAGTCTTTAACCACATTCCGAGTGTTAGCTGTTCCTCATGGATCCACCTCCTGGCAATAAGTTTCCTTACTGCAAAATACAGGATCCTAAGAAACCATTTATTGTGAGCATTCATCTCTTCCTGGTCAAAGACCCCCAGAAGGCAACGCAGGAGAGAGCATATATTAGGTAGGTCAAATTGATCTGAAATAAATTCAGATACCTGAGACCACAGTGGTCTAACCTTTCATGCATTCCCACACCATGTGGAGGAAAGTACCTTCTGCCCCCATACATTTACGACAGAGCGCAGAGTCCCTGCTATGCAATCGATAAAGTCTAGTTGGCGTGTAATATAACTGGTGAAGGTACCTAAATTTAATCATTTTATCCATAGAAGAAATAACAGACCCCAGATAGGTATCTAGTACCACCTGCCACATTTCATCTGACAACTCTGGAACAACCTCCATCCATCTTGCCTGAGCTCTAGACGTGGACCTTATTTCCTTGGGACCAACTACCCTATAGTATCTAGTAATTCGTTTAGATGGATCCAGGTCAATCAGAACCTTTTCCAGTCCTGTATTTTGTACCTGAAACTTATTGCTCCCGAATTGCGCAATCGCCGCATGTCGTAACTGCGCATGCCGAAAAAACACGTCCTAGGTACCTCAAACTGATCCCTCAACTGTGCAAAGGTGGACAGACCATCCTCCTGTCATATATGATTTAGATATTTTATACCATATTTAGCCCAGGTCGTCTGTCCGTCTGGTAATTTACTAAATTCCCCCAAAGATTTGTTAGACCGTAAGGGGTTATTTGGAGATAGCCGTAAGGGCTCATCTTTTCGCCATTGGGAGCAAAGCTGGAATATTTTCCCAGGGAGTGCCATGACTGAACCCACCTTTTTTCCCGGGATCCCCCTCCTATACACCAAATTTTGCAAGGTTTCTTGTGAGGTGGCCACCGCTGCCTCCAGCAAAGTAGTGGCATTAGCAGTCTGGGGAAAAAGCCGCCAGTGTAAGAAAGATAATTGTGAGGCAAAAAAATATGAACGCAAATTCGGAAGGGCCATTGCCCCCCTTGTGACAGGTAACTTCAAAATCGCCAGAGATATGCTGGGGGCTCCTGATCCCCACAAAAAACGAACAATAATAGAGTCAATGTGTTTGAAAATCCACAATGTCACAAATACCGGGGAGTTCGAGAGAATGTATAGAAACTTAGGGAGAAAAATCATCTTAAACAAATTTTATTCGTCCCAACAACGTAAGCGGCAGGTTCTGCCACCTCTGTACCTTCTCCCGAAAGCTCCCAATAATCGGTGACATTGGCTACCAGAAACCCTGAGATAGGAAGTTGCACCTCAATCCCCAGATACCGGAAAGAAAGGGGACAAGGGGATGGGACAGTCCGCAGGGATCACCACTGCATTGTCAATAGGGAAAAGAGGCGATTTTGCCCAATTTATTCGAAATCCGGAGTAGTCTCCAAATGCCTGTATCAGTTGAAAAGCCCCCGAAAGTGAAGGTCCTGGGTCCTGCAAATAAAGCAGCATGTCCTCTGCATAAAGAGACACGTTCCCCAACATTCGTAACCCAGTCAAAGTGGGAGTGGATCTTAATTTAACCGCCCGGGGCTCTATGGCCAGGGCAAACGGGAGGGGTGAGAGCGGGCACCCCTGCCTGGTTCCCCTAAATACAGGGAAGGAGTCTGAGATAATTCCATTAACCTGCAGTCTGACCATCGGATCTGTGTACAATAATCTCACCCATTAAATGAAAACGGGTCCAACGCCGAATGACTCCAGGAGGCAAAACAAATACGCCCACTTCACAGAGTCACACGCCTTTTTTTTGTATCTAACGGGGCCACTATTCTGTGTCCGGAGTTGTCATGATCCGTCTGAAGATTCACAAAAAGTCTCCTGATGTTCATCTGTGCAGATCTCCCCCGTATAAATCCCATCTGATCCGGGTCAACCAATTTTGGAATGACTGTTTGTAACCTCCCTGCAAGTATTTATTTTAGGCAAGATTTTTGTATCAACGTTCATAAGCGAGATCGGACGGTAGGAGTCGCACTCCCTGGGGTCCCCCCCGCCTTAGGGATCAAAACAACCAGTTCCTCCATCATAGAGGGGGGTACACATACATGAACCTTAATGGCATTCCAGTCTAATGCCCCGTACACACGGTCAGATTTTCCGACAGAAATGTTCGATGGGAGCTTGTTGTCGGAAATTCCAACCATGTGTAGGCTCCATCGGACGTTTTCCATCGCACAAAATTTGAGATCTGGATCTCAAATTTTCTGACAACAAAATCCGTTGTCGTAAATTCAAATCGTGTGTACACAATTCCGACGCACAAAATTCCACGCATGCTCAGAATCAAGCAGAAGAGCCGCACTGGCCATTGAACTTCATTTTTATCTGCTCGTCGTACATGTTGTACGTCATCGTGTTCTTGACGTTCGGAATTTCCGACAAGATTTGTGTGACCGTGTGTATGCAAGACAAGTTTGAGCCAACATCCGTCGGAAAAAATCATTGGATTTTGTTGTCGGAATGTCCGATTGTGTGTACAGGGCATTCGTCTGTAGGGTTCAATATTGAGTTGGCCCACCCTTTGTAGCGATAAGGGCTTCACCTCTTCTGGGAAGGCTGTCCACAAGGTTTAGGAGTGTGTCTATGGGAATTTTAACCATTCTTCCAGAAGCGCATTTGTGAGGTCAGGTGCTGATGTTGGACGAGAAGGCCTGGCTCGCAGTAGCAGTCTCTGCACTAATTCATCCCAAAGGTGTTATGTTGGGTTGAGGTCAGGACTCAGTCATGTTCCTCCACCCCAAACTCTCTCATCCATGTCTTTATGGACCTTGCTTTGTGCACTGGTGCGCAGTCATGTTGGAACAGGAAGGGACCATCCCCAAACTTTTCCCACAAAGTTGGGAGCATGAAATTGTCCAAAATGTCTTGGTATACTGATGCCTAAAGGGCTCCCTTCACTGGAACGATGGGGCCAAGCTCAACCCCTGAAAAACAACCCCACACCATAATCCCCCTCCACCAAATGATTATGGACCAATTGTGCACTGGTCCAAAATACATGGATGAGCGAGTTTGGGGTGGAGGAACTTGACTGGCCTTACCTCAACCCGATAGAACACCTTTAGGAATCAGAGTTCAGACTGTGAGCCAGGCCTTCTCGTCCAACATCAGTGCCTCATTTTACAAATGCACTTCTGGAAGAATGGTCAAACATTCTCATACACACACTCCTAAACCTTGTAGACAGCCTTCCCAGAAAAGTTGAAGCTGTTATAGCTGCAAAGGGTGGGCCAACTCAATATTGAACCCTACGGACTAAGATTGGGATGTCATTAAGGTTCACATATGTGTAAAGACAGGTGTCCCAATACTTTTGACAATCGAGTGTATTTCAGTCAAATCATTATGTGTTCCGGAAATACCTCCCTTGAGACAGTGACGTATTCAGTTGGCTTTTCTGCTTGTCTTTGCTCCAAGTTTAGTTCTTTCAACACATCTCTGGTATCCATTTAGATGTGCATGCTCCTCCCTGCTAGCCACGGGGTGCTGCAGACGTTAGCTGTGCAATCTTTGATCAGTCCCTTGATCGTGCACATCTGAAATGATGCCAAAGATGTGTTTCATATATTGCTTTGGGGCATAATTGAAGGCAGAGCGAGGTAATCACTGTCTGTGTGTGTGTGTGTGTGTGTGTGTGTGTGCGCGCGTGCGCGCACATGCCCCACGCAACAAATGGTCTAAAACTCTAAAATCTAAAACTATCAAAGCCGATACTATCGGCGCCAAACAAAATTACATGAGGATGTCATTTTTGACAAAACGCGTACGGTGAAGCTGGAGGCTGTGACATCACCAATCATGTGTGAGTTGCATCTTGGGATATGTAGTTTTGTTTGGAGCCAATAGTACTGTGCAGCCCCTCCGTGAAAGCAAGCCGGGGTTCCTCTCCCCACAATTGCTGTTACATTTCAAAATCGGTGCGGCTGTGTCGTTCGATCAGAGATCTGTGAATGAACTAAAAGTCCCATCTGCCACCGCATCAGATGACTTGTATTTCTCAGTGAACTATGACCGTGCTGATGAGCGCTCTTGTAGTCCATTCACACATCCTCCAGCTTTCTAACAGAAAGCCTGTACAGAGGTACAAGCAAGAAAGCTGTAGACAGTATCTGCAGGAGCCTGATATTACACTGCGATCCACTGATTGCAAGTGCAATGCTCTGCAGGCTCCTGAGCCATTTTTTACGATACGGCACTGCGGTATTTTAACTGACAATTTTGCGGTCGTGCAACATTGTACCCAAATAAAATTGATGTCCCCCCCCCCCACAAATAGAGCTTTCTTTTGATGGTGTTTGATCACCTTTTTTGTGTTTGTTTATAGAGAAAAAAAATAAAAATAACGGCCAATTTTGAAAAGAAACAATTTTTTATTTTCTCCTATAAAACATATCTAATACATAAAAATGTAAAAACTAAAAAAAATTTCTTCATCAATTTAGGCCAATATGTATTCTGCTACTTAATTTTTGGTAAAATTTATAGACTGATCATTTCTTTGTCAGTGGGCAAACGTACAAAATCAGCAGGGGATCAAATACTTTGTCTGTCTGTCTGTCTGTCTGTCTGTCTGTCTGTCTGTCTGTCTGTCTGTCTGTCTGTCTGTCTGTCTGTCTGTCTGTCTGTCTGTCTGTCTGTCTGTCTGTCTGTCTATCTATTCTATCTCTTGTATAGGAAAACCTCTGGAAGGGGGGGGACCCTGATGTAAGGGGGATCCGCACTCAGATATGTAACGGTTTACACACACACACGTATATTGTATACGTGTGTATAACCTTCTTTACTTCACTGCTATGGGCTCTAGCCCGAGATCTTTTGTAGACTTAGCAACGCCCCTGATGGGGGCCCTTCATGGTTTTTTGCACAGGGGCTCTGGAGATTTTAGTTACGCCTCTGGAAATAAGTATTTGACCCCTTTACAAAACATGACTTAGTACTTGGTGGCAAAACACTTGTTGGCAATCAGAGGTCAGAAAAGTTGGGAGTGGAGACAAGTCCCCTACTAGTCTCCAAAGGGCAAGGAAATGGATTATCTCGGTGCCAATTGGACAGAATACACAAAATGACAGTAAAATTTAATTTTTATTTATACATAAGGATAAAAGCAGGCTATCCAAATACAACTGTATGGCTGAATTTGCATCCCATTCAGACAACTCATGCAGGACCCTTCCCTTTTTTTTTTTTTTTTTTTTGTCTACACCATAATCGGATCGCATGAGTGTTGACACCCATGCAATCTGATTCTGCAAATCGCGCTGCGTTTTGCAAACTGATTGCTGGGTGTCATTAACTTAACATGCACTCCGCAATCAATTTGCGATTTAGATGCGGTACAAATTTGCCATAAATTCGCTGTGAAATTGTGCCACATCTAGTGTGAACCGAGCCTTAAGCAGGTAAATGGCCTCGTACACACGATCGGATTGTTGGCCAACAGAGCGTCAGACTTTTGTCAAAAGGGCGTGTGCCTGGATCTTGTCTTGCATACGAACGGCACACAATTGTCGGCCAACAAATACGAACTTGGTGACGTATTACATGGAATTTCAGCTCTTGAGCGCCACCCTTTGGGCACCTTCTGTTAATGTTCTGTTTGGTGAGCATTGATTCCGAGCATGCGTGTTTGTGCTTTGGACTTTTGTGTAACCGACTTGTGTACAGACGATACGAAAATCTGACAACAGACCGTTGAAAATTTACTAGCCTGCTATTCAACATTTGTTGGCCAAAAGTTGGACAACAATTGTCTGAAGGAGCGTACACGGTCGGATTTTAGGCAAACAGTCTGTCATCACACAATCCCCTGCCAACAATCGGATCGTGTGTACGAGGCTTAAGTGTGATATTTGCATTTGGAATCTATTGCTGAGAATCTACATCATGCGTTCAAAGAAGCTGTCCATGCAAGTGAAACAGGCCATTGTAAAGCCTCTTGCACACGGTTCGATTGTTGTACGACCGAGTGTTTTGATTTTTGTAAATGCGTGTGCAGGATTTTGTCTAGCATACTAACTATCCGTTACGCCAAACACGAACGTAGTGACGTACTATGAGAGTATAGAGAGGAAGTTCATTTCCCAAGCGCCACCCTTTGGGCCCCTTCTGCTAATTCCATGTTAGTAGAAGTTTGAGCGTCTTGATTTGCACTTTTTTGTTGTTATTTTTATTTGGATGGCAGATAGAAATTAAATTGGAGATGCTGTTTGGTTTTTTTTATTTTTGTTTTTTTTTCTGCACAATAACAAAAATTGTGTAGGATAATACTTGGCTATGTGTTTTTCTTCGAATTACAGTTTTGGAGTAGGCAGTTACATTAAAAACAACACAATGGAAAATTTAACAAGGGACACCAACATAGTTGTATCTTTAATCTTAAAAACTCAGGGATAATGGTGTTGTGGTAACTTCCCGCAAAAAAAAAAAAAAAAAAATCAAACAACCATAATATTATTATTTATAACGCTACAAAATAAATGCCTTTTTAAAATACATTTTGCATAACTACATCAGTATCACCAACAAAGCAGCTTTATTATTATCCCATTAAAGAAGATGAGAATGTGCGCTGCAATTCGTCATTTCATCAATTGCCACGTCACGAATGTGAATTCTAGATTACGAACAATAGTTTACAAGACCAAACTCTTCCCAGTCGTTCCTTGATTCCGATCATGCGGGTTTGTACTTTTGACTTTTTGTGTGACGATTTCTGTACTGACCATCCGAAAATCAGACGTTGAGTTAACATCCGTCAAATTTTATAGCCTGCAAATCCAGCTTTTGTCTGGTGAAAAAGTGAAATCGGCTGTTGAAAGCACCGTACTAACGATCCGTAAGGCTTCAAAAACTAAACAAATCCATCAGAGAGATAGCAGCAACATTAGGATGGCCAAATCAACAGTTTGGTACATTCTGGAGGAAAGAAGAACGCACTATATATATATATATATATATATATATATATATATATATATATATATATATATATATATATATATATATATATATATATATATATATATATATAGAGAGAGAGAGAGATATTATATATCTCTATCATCTTGAGCTCGTATTTTAAATGTTTGTCCATGTCATGTGGCTATTTTTTTTTTTTTTCAAATCATTCTTTTAATGATTGTAATTCTGCTGTGGAAAAAACACTGGGGGAGACTTTCCCATATGGCATAAATGTTTGCTTTTTCTGGAGAAAATGCTGCCCCAAGCTCTCTCTCGTACTGGCCAAGTGCCCATAAGCTGCAGGATGGTGTGATATCAAAGTTCTGTCAGTACTAGTTAATTATAGATCTGATTTTACAATGCCAAGCATTTCACCTCTGAGACTTGTGAAGGCCGTCCTATGACCAGCCAGAGCAACTAAACAGAATATTAATGTGTGGACATGTAAGGGCTCGTCCACACTATATGCGGTGACTGGCGTGTTTTTTCTGTGCCCGATCAATGCCAGTCACTGCAAGAACAGGTAGAAAACAGTTGTCTTCTACCTGTCCTTGCAGTGACTGGCATTGATCGGGCACAGAAACACGCCAGCCACCGCATATAGTGTGGACGAGCCCTTAAATGTCCACACATTAATATTCTGTTCTGTTCACATTACCATGGTGTGTCGCAGTATGTTGCATAAAAGAAATATAGAAATACCACATTTTACCACCAGATGCTGGAGATCGTCTAAAGTCGCCATCCTTTTTTTTGCACCACAGCTGAGGTGCACAGAAATGAATAAAAATGTGACTTTGACAATAAAAAGTTAATTAAAAAAAAAAAAAGGTTTAAAGCAGTATTAAACCCAAAAAGCAAACTTTTATTATATTACAGCTTCCCAATTCTTGGATGTGATGACTGTGTTGGTTTTCTTTTTTTGGCTTTAGACAGTTAGGGGTTGATTTATTAAAGGCAAATAGACTGAGCACTTTGCAAAGTGCAGTTGCTTCAGAGCTTGGTAAATGAGAAAAAAAAAAAGCATTTTTGCTTGCACATGATTGGATGATGGAATTCATCAGAGCTCCCCCTTATTTACTAAGCTCTGAAGCAACTGCACTTTAAAAAGTGCTCAGTCTATTTACCTTTTAGTAAATCCAAAGGTAATCCTAAATCTGTTATTTATTATTTTTTTTTTTTTTACCAGAATAAGCTGTCCTGCAGATGTAGCAGTTTATAGGGATGACACAATTTACCACTGACAGGGGTGCTTTACAATGGTCAGCTTTTTTTATTTATGTAAACTCTTTATCTCAAAATTTAAAAAAGCTTGTTTGCTGTAACTGATTATAAAGTATTAGCTGGAGTTTGGCTTCAGTTTGCTGCTGTCCAAAGGTGCCCCCTGTGGTCCTTCATCCAGGGTGAGGGCACTCGAATACAGGAGGTGTGTTACTGGCCAGATCACTGCGTGAAAAAAGTAAAAAAAAAAAAAAAAAAAACACGAATGCAGCCACCACATCTAATGATCGGTTTGCTGTAATATATTACGTTTAGGCCTCGTGTACACGGGACGTTGTTTTAACCTCTAATAAACGACTTAACTTGACAGCTAGAAACCGACATCTAAAAAAACGTCCATTTAGCCGCGTTTACGTGCTGCGTTTAGCAGCGTTTGCGTCTAGAAGCCTTTAAAAAAAAAAAAATGAAATATTACAATGAAAAAGTCTGTAAATGAAATGCTGCTAAATGCGAGTTACCGCGTTTAGCAGCATTTACAGGCTGTTGCAGGCATTTGGCGTTTCAAATGCCTCTGAACATCCGTCCTGAATGCATATAATAATTTTTTTTTTTTTGCGTTTCAAAAAATGCTTCTAAACTTAACTGCCTTGCGCATGCTTGGCATAGAATGGAGCAACCGCTTCTAGAGAGCTCCGGTCTCCTCAGGGCTTTCTGCCACTGACCCAAGGACAATAACCTCCGAAATTGGCACAAGTTACAGGCACCTCCGCACACTATAATCTGTGCATGCCTACATTGCGGAAGAAGAGGCGAGGAGGACAGTAGAAGTCCCTCACACACTACCTCCTCAGGTCACAAGAACGGGGCAGCATGGCTAAAAATGGCGCTGGCGCCCTGCCCACTTCATCTGCCTCTCCTGCACAAGAACAGCGGCAACAGAGTACAGAGACCCCTGGAGACAGTGAGTACTTTCCTCTGTCAAAAGCAGATCTGGATGTCCGCCTAGACACCCTTTGCTCAAAATTACTCGCCAAATTCCAGGCTGAGATCCAGAAATCTACTACAACTCTGTCTCCGGAAATTGCAGCACTAGGCACACCTACAGACTTAATAGAAAACAAGCATGATGAATTGGCAATTGCATTTAATGATCTCTCAAGAACATGAATCCCTGTCCTCAGCTTTCACACGTGGAAGATTTGGACAACAGAAACAGGAGAAATAATCTCAGGATAAGAGTGACCCCAGAATCTTTATCGCAGATTTACCTGCATACTCCACTAAATTATTTCAATCTCTACTGCCAGAACAAGACCCTCAGTCCTTTTTTTATGTGATTGCGTTCATCGTGTCTTAAGGGCTAAACCCCCTCCAGATAAACCTCCCCAGGGACATTGTCCTATGTATGAAAGACTTCCTCGTAATGGAGGAAATAATGCGTGCAGCACATAGCATTAGAAACATCACTCTAGATGGGATACAGTTGCAGATTTATCCAGATATTCACAAACGACACTCGATAGACGCAGAAAAATGAAAGAAATCACAGCGGTACTATTCAAAGCTAGGATCCGCTACAGATGGGGTTTCCCCTTCAAGCTGATTATTCCTCACAATGGAACAACCTATATCACCACCTCTACCCCTGAAGGTCAAGATATATTGGTCAAACTGGGCCTTTTGGACCCCAACAATCTGCCACGCACTCCCTCTACACCCAGTCCAGCTCCTATCTGGAATACTCCTTCACCACGTGGAGAAAGACGCAGAACCAGACATTAAAGGGGTTGTAAACCCTCGTGTTTTTTCACCTTAATGCATCCAATGTCATTAGGTGCGGCAGGTCGGCACGATCATGCAAACCGTCGTAGCTATACGTCCGTCCCTTTAAGTGGGATAGTGGGCCCGCGCCCGCTGCAAAGCATGGGTGCCGATGATCGCGGGCACGAGAGGCATAACAGGGACGTGTGTGTGTGTGTGTGTGTGTGTGTGTGTGTGTGTGTGTAAACACACACATCCCAGTTCTGTGAGGAGAGCGAGATTGTGAGTTACTACGAGCTGGGAAACGCCATCTCTCATCTCTCATCTCCTATAGTCAGTCCCATCCCCCACAGTTAGAACACACACATAGGGAACACAGTTAACCCCTTCCCTGCCAGTGACATTTATACAGTAATCAGTGCATTTTTATAGCACTGATCGCTGTATAATTGTCAATCGACCCAAAAATGTGTTAAGTGTCCGCCATAATGTTGTATTAAAATCGCAGATCGCCGCCATTACTAGAAAAAAATAAAAAAACAAAAATGCAATAAATCTATCCCCTATTTTATAGATGCTATAACTTTTACGCAAACCAATCAATATACGCTTTATGATATATAGATGCAACGTCGCACGACCGCGCAATTGTCAATTAAAGTGACGCAGTGCAGAATCGCAAATAATGGCCTGGTTATTGAGCAGCCAATTCTTCCTGGGCTGAAGTGGTTAAATCACAATCGGTATTGTTATTAAGTCTTGATATTAACAACAAGGCTTTTGACAGTGTATCATGGATTTACCTTGATCTAGTATTACAAAGATATGGATTTAAAGGAGAATTCACGCATGCCTTCCATGCGCTTTATCACAGCCCATCAACCAGGATAAAGTTACCAGGATGTAATTCAGAATTTTTCAAGGTGGGTAGGGGCACACGTCAAGGATGTCTCCTTTTCACCTTTATTATTCGCTCTAGCAATATTACTACACCCAGACATCAAAGGTTATACGTCAAACAACAATACATATAAATTGAGTATGTATGCAGACGATATGATATTATTCCTTACACAACCCAATACAGCATTACCAAACCTTTTACATACGTTAAAAACATTCTCATCACTTTCAGGTTTGTCAGTGAATGTATCAAAATCTATAGGTATGCCAATGAACATACCCCCATCTCAATTGGATGCCATTCGCACCTCATTTCATTTCACATGGTCAATGGAGTCTCTCCCTGATCTAGGCATCCATCTCACCCCAGACATTAATAATTTACCTTCCAAAAAACGACCTACCTATGTTGCAAAAATTTAAGAACGTTGCTTAAACTCTGAAAGTCTTTCAATATATCACTTTTAGGCAGAATAACAGCAATTCTACCAAAGTTATATTTATTTAGAGCACTCCCTATTAGACTTAAGATAATGATTACTAAATTCCAGTCATATATTAACAAGTTAATTTGTTTAGATACTCGTCCACGTCTATCCAAAACAGTGTTATACGAATCACAAAAAAGCGGAGGATTTGGACTACCAGACTTCTGGCTCTATTATTTAGCTGCCAGATGGTCACAAATGGCCCAATGGCATATCCACAACCCCAAGATCCCATGGGTCAGATTCGAAGAATATGGTAGGATTCCATCTTTTATTTCAGGACTATTATAGGGGGGCAATAAGATCTCAATCTATACTTTAGATACCCTTTATCGCTTTGTCTCACAATCGTATCAACTTTGGAGATTACACAATAAAAAAAATATAAACTTATCTTTACCGCTCCCCCACACACCTCTTTCTTAGGAGATCCTAAATTCTTACCAAACCACCAGGGAACGGGTGAATTCACATGGTGGATTGACAATATGCTGACATCCCTCACAGATTTTATAGAAAACACAAATTTCACCTCATTCTCTTCACTAAAAACCATCAGATTCCCAATAACGAACTTGGGAGATTCCTCCAAATAAGACACTTTTACAACTCATAAATTCAAACCGAAACAAAATCACCCACTTTTTATGAAAACTTATGTTTGAGATCACCTAGAGGCACAGGAATGATATCTGAGATATTCAAATCTAGTAAACACTGATAGGCAGGATAAACTTTCCTATATGCACAAATAGGAGTTAGAATGTGATATCTCATTCTCAACAGAAAAATGGGCCGAATGTATCATCAGTTTACACAAATGCACAAGATCACTCACAATTAGAGAGACAGCAATAAAATTGTTCACACGATGGTACTATACACCGGAAAAACTTCATATCATTTTCCCTTCAGTGCCTCAGACATGTTTCAGAGGTTGCATCTCCACAGGTTTATTCTCGCACATTTTTTGGGAATGTGAGCAAATATCCCAACTATGGAAACAATTGGAAAATTTTGCCTCCAAAATTTCAGGCAATATTTTATAAGACTTGATCTACCCATTGTCTGTTATTCTCCCCTATTATTGGATTGTCCATCCACCACATGAGACTGATATACACAATATGTGTTGCCATACACTGGGTAATCGCTTACCATATGAAATCTCCATCAGTACCACTAGCCCAATTGAAAGAATAAATAAATATTAACCTTATGGAAAAAATATTACTTACAAATGATTTGTATCATGTAAAAGTATGGTAAGAAATGGGACCCCTGGTTTGCATATTCTAAACACTTTCTAAACCCCGAATAATTAATACTCTCCATTAAAGGTCATTAATGTATAACAGTTGTTTATTTTATTATCTGTTTCAAGGTCACCATGGATTATGTATTAGTCAATAATTGCAACGTACATCTATCATTTTCGGTATACATAGTTGTAATTGTCCTTTACTATGCAAGCTCATATATTGCATTTTTTCCCCTAATATATAATATCTTGTTTTGTACCACTTTTTTGCACCTAATAAAAAAGTTTGTAAACAAAAAATAAACTCAACTGCTTAGAAACGACTATAAACGACCCTGTGTGCATGGACTGATAAGATAACATAGAGGAGAGTTCAGGGGTGGCTGAAAAAAAATGCCCAACCGCTCCAAAATGTCCATTTACCAGCAGCAGTGTACATGAAGCCTATGGTTTTGGGTTTAATACTGCTTTAACTATGCCAGCCTGCAAAAATGGACAGTTGTATTGTGCAGCCCTAAACCTGTGTGTTTTTTTTTTTTTTTTTTTTTTCCCCCCTCTCTATATAGGATTTGGGTGTTAAGGATTTTGAGGATGTGGCCGTGTACTTTTCGGAGGAGGAATGGCGCACCCTAGGGGAAGGACAGAAGAAACTTTACAAAGATGTGATGATGGAGAATTACCAGGCTCTGAGCTCCCTTGGTAAGAGGATATGTTTTAGGTTGATGAGGCTGGTGTGTCTGAACTGTTATACAGCAAGCAAAGTGTAGCTATCGGGATGTTATCGTAATCTTGCTGTGAGAGTCTTTAAAGCTGTAGTAAACCGCTGGCTCTCCTCCTCCTCCTCCTCCCTCCTCCCTCCTCCCGTGAATGCACGCGGGAGCCACCATTTACGGCATAGGACACTGAAGAAACGGCACGGGTATGCCATTCCTTCAGAGCGCGTGCTACATCTACAGTAAATATCTCCTAAACGGCGCACGTTTAGGAGATATTTACAGTGCCTATAGGCAGTGGTGGCTGGTGCTCAAATTTTTTGGGGGGGGTGCAAACGAACTGAAAAATACTGAAACAAAAACATATGCAGCCACCTGTGCCCTGCAAATGCAGCCAACTGTGCCTTCCTGTTTTGCTAGGCAGCTAATGAGATCGCCTCTACCTTCAGCTAATCAGGTGCCCGGTATTACATCCAGGCCTTCTGATTGGCTGAGAGGCGGTTCTATGTTAACAAAGCAAATATTCATTGCTTTGTTAACACGCCTATGACTCTAATCGGGTGCTTCAAAAACACCCCCTGCCGCTGTAATTCCGGCGCCCGAAAAGGCGGTGGCGACAGCGGCTGTGGATAGATTCATGCAATGCATGAATCTATCCATAGTACACAGGGGGGGTGGCTGGAGAGAGGGAGCGGTGCCCGAGCGCCCCTAATGAACGCACCACCACTTCCTATAGGTAAGCCTTATTATAGACTTGCTTATAGGTAAAAGTGAGAGATGGGAGCAATATCATCAAAGCAGGACTCCCCCCACCCCAAGGCCCAGACTAGTGTCGGGTGTATTCCCCCTTCTCCTGTGGCAGAAGAGGTGGTATAATAGTGTCTTAGTGCTGTTCAATGCAGTAGTACTCTAAACCCAGGCGAATAGGATGACATCCCCCCCCCCCCCCCCCAGCATGGGCTCAGGGGAAGTGGATTGAATGATGCTGGTTGTCATTTTAACCAAAAAAAAAAAAATCTATTGGCAGAAAGGAATTACTTTGGAGGTTCATGCCAGATTGATTTTTACTTTTTACTGATTTCTTAAGTGGTTGTAAGCCTAGGTTCACAATGGAGCGATTTGTCATGCGATTTGAGATCAATTCGCAGCTTATTGGAGGCAATGGCACTGTTCCAATCGATGTGACACCAATTTTGCGGCGCCGCAACGATTTTCAAAAGTAGTTCCTGCACTACTTTTGCCAATTTCAGGTGCAACTTCAATAGACATCTGTGCATGAAGTCACACAGATGTCTATCAAATAGCACCTGAAATTGCGCTGACCTTGCTACTTTGAAATTGCACTTCAGTGAAGTAGCGCAATTTCAAAGTAGCATGAATGTGAACCTGGGCTAAAGGCTATATTCTTTTCCTGAAATAAAATGGGTTTATACCTACCTGATCTGTGCAGGGGTATTGCATAGAGCAGGCCCTTACCTCCTCTTCCGGAGTCCCCATCAGTGCTCTTGGTTATTACCCTTTTCCATTTCCCCCCATAACAAGCTGCTTTGCCATAAGGGGGTACACATGTGGGGGCGCTCCCGAGCCAGGCTATGTACATTCAGACACACACAGCATGGTTCAGTCATGCTCCATGCTCCCTCCTCACAGAATATATATATTCTCAAATTCCCCAATAGACTACTGGGGGGGTAAGTACAGTGGGAATCCCGGGGGGAAAGGGAGGGTGTCTGGTGTTAAATAAATGAAGGTAATTTCTTTTTTCTGTAAACTACCATTTTATAGTTTACCTAAAAGTTAAATGTTGGGGGGGGTGTGTGTGGGTGTGTGTGTGTGTAAGGGGAGATTTACTAAAACTGGAGCAC
The DNA here is from genome assembly GCA_037953035.1 of Aquarana catesbeiana. Taxonomy (NCBI): domain Eukaryota; kingdom Metazoa; phylum Chordata; class Amphibia; order Anura; family Ranidae; genus Aquarana; species Aquarana catesbeiana. The sequence goes on along the minus strand of JBBHAA010000143.1, from coordinate 1,732,626 downwards.
ACAGAATCTGCTGCAGCTCTGCATAGTAACCAATCAGCTTCCAGGTTTTATTGTCGAAGCTTAATTGAACAATCTGAAGTTAGAATATCGGCTATCATGTACAGTACATCCGGAAAGTATTCACAGCGCTTCACTTTTATATATAGCCTTTTTCCAAAATAGATTCAAATCATTATTTTCCTCAAAATTCTGCAAACAATACCCCATAATGACAACGTGAAAGAAGTTTGTCTGAAATCTTTGCAAATTAAAAAGAAAAAAATCCTATATACATAAGTATTGCAGCCTTTGTCATGACACTCAAAATTTTAGCTCAGGTGCACCCTGTTTCCACTGATCATCCTTGAGATGTTTCTACAACTTGATTGTCCACCTCTGGTAAATTTAGTTGATTGGACATGATTTGGAAAGGCACGCACCTGTCTATATAAGATCCCACAGTTAACCGTGCATGTCAGAGCACAAACCAAGCCATGAAGTCCAAGGAATTGTCTGTAGACCTCTGAGACAGGATTGTATCTAGGCACAGATCTGGGGAAGGGTACAGAAAAATTGCTGCAGCATTGAAAGTCCCAATGAGCACAGTGGCCTCCATCATCTATAAATGGAAGAAGTTTGGAACCACCAGGACTCTTCCTAGAGCGGGCAGTCTGGCTAAACTGAGCAATCGGGGAAGAAGGGTCTTAGTCAGGGAGGTGACCAAGAACCTGATGGTCAATCTGACAAAGCCCCAGCATTTCTCTGTGGGGAGAGGAGAACCTTCCAGAAGAACAACCATTTCTGCAGCACTCCACCAATCAGGCCTGTATGGTAGAGTGGCAAGACGGAAGCCACTCCTCATGACAGCCCACCGGGAGTTTGCCAAAAGGCACCTCAAGGACTCTCGGACCATGAGAAACAAAATTCTCTGGTCTGATGACACAAAGGTTGAGCTCTTGACCTGAATGGCAAGTGTTGTGTCTGGAGGTAACCAGGCAATGCTCATCACCTGGCCAATACCATCCCTACTGTAAAGCATGGTGGTGGCAGCATCATGCTGTGGGGATGTTTTTCAGTGGCAGGAACTGGGAGACTAGTCAGGATCAAGAGAAAGATGAATGCAGGAATATACAGAGACATCCTTGATGAAAACCTGCTCCAGAGCGATCTGAATCTCAGAACGGACAAAGGTTCATCTTCAAACAGGACAACGACCCTAAACACACAGCTAAGATAACAAAGGAGTGGCTATGGTACAACTCTGAATGTCCTTGAGTGGCCTAGCCAATACCCAGACTTGAACCTGATTAAACATCTCTGGAGAGATCTGAAAAGTGCTGTGCACGACGCTCCCCATCCAACCTGATGGAGCTTGAGAGGCCCTGCAAAGAAGAATGGGAGAAACTGCCCAAATTTAGGCGTGCCAAGCTTGTAGTATCATACTCCAAAAAACTAAGGCCCCATTCACACCTGAGCGTATCGTATTTGCGCTTTTCCATGCAGAGTTTTCCGACGTTTTTGAGCTTTGGCGTTTTTTTTTTTATTGGCCAATAGGAAAAATTTATCGTCTGTTTCATCATTTGTTACTATGTTTTTAGTGTTTTTTTTTTTTTTTTTTTCCCATCTGCTTCCTGGGTGAATATTTCTTCTTCTGGTTCATTATTAGTCTTTCTGTTCCTGGCTGTGTTGTATCTTGTTATACAAAGACGAGTGACGATGAGATGGCGTGTTTTGTGGCAGCAGCCACTGTTTTCTGCATGAAAGAGAGAGAAGGAAGAGGGCACGCAGATACTGGATCCACCCGTAATTGCCGATCGAGAAGAGAGAGGCCAATTTTGGGTCATGTACAGTGACCTACGTGATCTTGAAGAAACGTTTTTGGACTACACTAGGATGTCCATAAAAAGGTTAGTCAAACTTCCTTGGATTCATGATGTTTGACATTGTTCCTTTCTTATATCCAATAAACCCCACATTTTGTTATTTTTGTTCACTTTTGATGAGTTACTGGGTTTACTCAGTAGTCGGTTGCAACAAATGGACACGTATTTCCGTAACTGTATACCCCCTGTGGAACGAATAATCATCACATTGAGGTAATTTTTTATTTTTTTGTTATTTTTTTTGAAGACTGATACATGAAGAACCCAATATTCAATTTTTTTTTTTTTTTTTTTTTTTATATATGCATAAAATAAGCACCAAACACACGTTATTAAAGTAATACAAAACTTTACTTTTTTTCAAATATTAAATATTCTTGAAATCATTTTTTTATTTTTTTTTATTTTTACCTTCACATATACATCTAAATAAGATAACATATAGATAACAAATAAGACAAAACAAGCTCAAAAATAACAAAAAAAAAAAAAAAACACTTTAGAGGTGATGGAACGTTTGGGAGGAGTTGACTGTCTCATTAGGTGACATCACCACATTCATGGCATGGCCATAATGTGACCTGGTGGAGGTAGAGGGATTCTGATAAACAGTCTGCTAATTAGAAGGTGGTGGTGTTGGCAGAGGAAGGTGGGTGGCAGAATGTGGTGATGGAAACTGAGGAAGGGGTAAAGAATGTGGTGTTGGCAGAGGGGGCGGGGGGAGACTTGCATAGGGACCATAAGGTGGTGGAGTTTCTGAGGACCTATATGTGGTGGTTGGCGGAATAAATGTGGCTATGTATCGGATGGTACCTGCCAACATATCTGCTTGGAGTTCTGATGGTACCTTCTCCATCAGACCTTCCAGACACCTTGCAGAAACCTACACATGAGACCTGTTGGTGTTGATCCTTTCCGACCTACTGGCCATAATGTCCAACATGCGGTTAAAATCCTGTTCAGGAGCCCTCCTTCTTGTTGCATGTATGTCAGCTCTTGCAGGTACATGAGGACAAATGGGTGGTGTGGACTCCTTGTCTCCCACAGGTGTTGCAGAGGTAGAACGTGCTGGAGTCGACATTTGGCTCTCTGTAAGCTCTTGGTCTGCTTCCTGACTGACTGATGCTTGGCCTGCTTGCTGACTGCTTGCATCTTTGTGCAATACTTTATTTTGAGTACTATCCTCCGGCAGCTTTCCATACTGAAAATAGAAATTTATTATTATAACTTTCTCTTTTAATTTTGTTTAATGACATACGTACAGATGATAGCTTACTGCCCCAAAGCCAGAAATGGCTGAAGGAACCCCAATTCTTTGGCATGCACATAATCTCCAGAAGCACACGTCGCAGCTGCTCTCCTAAAATCTCTTGGCAGTCGTAGATGTTGAGTGGAGGCGTCCCGTATACTTAAACTGTTAAAAAACAAATTATATATAATATATACAGTCAGGTCCATAAATATTGGGACATCGACACAATTCTAATCTTTTTGGCTCTATACACCACCACAATGGATTTGAAATGAAACGAACAAGATGTGCTTTAACTGCAGACTTTCAGCTTTAATTTGAGGGTATTAACATCCAAATCAGGTGAACGGTGTAGGAATTACAACAGTTTGTATATGTGCCTCCCACTTTTTAAGGGACCAAAAGTAATGGGACAATTGGCTGCTCAGCTGTTCCATGGCCAGGTGTGTGTTATTCCCTCATTATCCCATTTACAAGGAGTAGATAAATGGTCCAGAGTTAATTTCAAGTGTGCTATTTGCATTTGGAATCTGTTGCTGTCAACTCTCAATATTAGATCCAAAGAGCTGTCACTATCAGTGAAGCAAGCCATCATTGGGCTGAAAAAACAAAACCCATCAGAGAGATAGCAAAAACATTAGGTGTGGCCAAATCAACTGTTTGGAACATCCTTAAAAAGAAAGAACACACCGGTGAGCTCAGCAACACCAAAAGATCCGGAAGACCATGGAAAACAACTGTGGAGGATGACCGAAGAATTATTTCCCTGGTGAAGAAAACCCCCTTCACAACAGTTGGCCAGATCAAGAACACTCTCCGGGAGGTAGGTGTATGTGTGTCAAAAGCCTTCACAGTTCTGGAACAACATCCTATGGACAGATGAGACCAAGATCAACTTGTACCAGAGTTATGGGAAGAGAAGAGTATGGAGAAGGAAAGGAACTGGTCATGATCCAAAGCATACCACCTCATCAGTGAAGCATGGTGGTTGTAGTGTCATGGCGTGGGCATGTATGGCTGCCAATGGAACTGGTTCTCTTGTATTTATTGATGATGTGACTGCTGAGAAAAGCAGCAGGATGAATTCTGAAGTGTTTTGGGCAATATTATCTGCTCATATTCAGCAAAATGCTTCAGAACTCATTGGACGGCGCTTCACAGTGCAGATGGACAATGACCCGAAGCATACTGCGAAAGCAACCAAAGAGTTTTTTTAAGGGAAAGAAGTGGAATGTTATGCAATGGCCAAGTCAATCACCTGACCTGAATCCGACGGAGCATGCATTTCACTTGCTGAAGACAAAACTGAAGGGAAAATGCCCCAAGAACAAGCAGGAACTGAAGACAGTTGCAGTAGAGGCCTGGCAGAGCATCACCAGGGATGAAACCCAGCGTCTGGTGATGTCTATGCGTTCCAGACTTCAGGCTGTAATTGACTGACTGAAAAGGATTTGCAACCAAGTATTAAAAAGTGAAAGTTTGATGGATGATTGTTAATCTGTCCCATTACTTTTGGTCCCTTAAAAAGTGGGAGGCACATATACAAACTGTTGTAATTCCTACACCGTTCACCTGATTTGGATGTAAATGCCCTCAAATTATAGCTGAAAGTCTGCAGTTAAAGCACATCTTGTTTGTTTCATTTCAAATCCATTGTGGTAGTGTATAGAGCCAAAAAAATTAGAATTGCGTCGTCCCAGTATTTATGGACCTGACTGTATATATTTCTTTTGTAGGTACCTAGCAACTGGACAATCATTAGCAAGTCTACACTATGCCTTTCGGGTTGGAAAATCTATAGCCAGTTACATAGTCTGTGACACCTGCTCTGCTATTTGGGATGTCTTGAAGGAAATTGTGGTTCAAAAACCTACAAAAGAAGAATGGTCACAGATCTTTGAAGTTTTCTGGCAACGCTGCAACTTCCCCAATTGCGTTGGAGCGATTGATGGGAAAACATATTAGGATCATAAAGCCCATGGGCAGCAGAAGCCAGTATTTTTACTACAAGAAATATTTGCTTTAATGGCAGTGGCTGATGCTAATTATTGCTTCCATTTATATTAATATATCGGGTCATATGGCAACAGCGCTGACTCTAGTATTTTGGGCATTCCTCTTTTGGACACATGCTGCGTACCAATAGTCTAGACCTTCCATAAAACAGTCCACTCCCGAGAACAAATTGCCCTCCCCTACCCAGTGTTTTTGTGGGGGATGAGGCCTTTGCTCTGGGTAAGCATCTTCTAAAGCCTTATTCGGCAAACAGATGGTGGGTCCTGCAGGTCTTGAACATGCAAAATGCAGTCTGTGCATGTGCCTTGCATAACTTTGTAAGGCAGCGGGATGCATTTGAGTTTGGGGACCCATTACATCAGAACATGGAAAGAGCTCATTGGACTGGTGTTTGTGGAAGCAGGCAAGGTACACATGTCAGGGATCAATTTGCGTCCTACTTTGTCTCCAGCAGGACAGGTCCCATGGCAGCTTGAGGCAATTGAATAATTTGAAATCTTTATTAAAGAGTAAAGTTACCCTTTATCTGTTTGTTAATATAACTATATACTAAGCTGTACTGAAAAAAAATGCTTTATTTATAAGTCTCGTGTGTGTGTGTGTGTGTGTTTGTTTTTTTTTGTTTTTTTTTTTTTTGTTTTTTTTTTTTTGTTTTTTTGTGGTTTATCTTTGTGTACAGCATTCATACAATATCCACTAGGGATCCAAGTGTGCCCTCATGTATTTGTGACATGCTGACACCTATCTACTTGTGTGTCCCCATGTAGCCTTGTTATCCATCCTGCTGGAAGCTGCAGAGGTATCAAGTACTTGCTGAAGACTGGAAAGTTGTGGTGGCCTCTCTTGCACCTTCTGCTCAACACTCAAATGGAACGTTTCCATTCATTTCAATATGAATCTCCATAGAGAATAATTGATTTTTTCCCCTGAAGTGTTTTGTAGGTTCAAGCTACAAAACGCTCAAATGTGAATGGGGCCTTAAGGCTGTAATTGGTGCCAAAGGTGCTTCAACAAAGTATTGAGCAAAGGCTGTGAATACTTATGTACAGTGGAACCTCAGTTTGCGAGTAACGGGTGTTTCGCAAACCGAGCACTGTATTTGTAAAAATCCTAACTCGGTTTGCGAGTGTTGTCTCGCAAAACGAGCAGGATTCAGGCCAAAAGCGGTGTGCAGTACTGCTTTTGCCCTAAGGTGGGGGGCGCCGGAGCCGAGCAGAACCAAAGATCGCCGGCGTTCAGAAATGCACGGAAACGCCCGAGGACAGTTCGGCTGACCTCCAGAAAGGCTCGTGAACGGAGTCTATCCAAGGTTTGCCGAGGCCCCCCGAAGTGTGCTCGGGCCTTTTCGGCCATTTCCGAGGCTCTCCGGCGCCCCCGCCTCTGGCTGCATGCGGTATTGCATCCTATTGAAGTCAGTGCGGAACAAATGATTTTCGTTTCCATTGACTTCAATGGGAAAACTCGCTTTGATATGCAAGTACTTTGGATTACGAGAATACTCCTGGAACGGATTATGCACGTAATCTGAGGTTCCACTGTACATGGGATTTTTTATTTTTAATAAATTTGCAAAGATTTCAAACAAACGTCTTTCATGTTGTTGTTGTTATGGGGTATTATTTGTAAAATTTTGAGGAAAATAATGAATTTTGAATAAGGCTGTAACATGACAAAATGTGAAAAAATGAAGCGCTGTGATTACTTTCTGGATGCACTGTACAGCTGTACCAGATTCTCTGTGCTCCAAATTTAGTAAATTGGCCCCCCATAGTGTGTGTGCAGTCATTTGACTGAGTAAGTACACCTATCTTCTTCTTCCCCCTTCTTCCTTTTTATTTATTTATTTATTTATTTATTTTTTTTTGTTATACAGGATTCATATAGCGCCAACAGTTGGCACAGCACTTTTACAATATAATAATTTTTTTATTTTCTTAACATATTTCAACAGGCAAACATTAGATCTTCATTCAAACAGTGCCCACAGATAAAGGTGATATTTCTAAACAAGTGGCAAATAGAACTGACATGGTGTATTTATTCTCATAATCTAAATGAACAAAAATGCAGATTTGTCACGTGGAAAATGTAAGTACACCCTTACACTTCGCACCACTTGGAATCCAAAGTTCCAGACTAGGTCCCAATGATCAGAACTTCCATAGGGGGTATGCAGATGGTGGGACCTGTCCTATTTAAACCTCAGATATTTATGGTCTGGTGATTTCCTATTGAGGTGCGTTGTTATCACGCCAAGATCAGTAGAGCTTTCTAAATCCGTCAGGGATTTAAAAAATATTCCTACCACTGTAGGAAAATCTACAAGTCTCACAGATTTCAAACTTCTAATTTGACCAGGACTAGCCAGCACAGCAGTTTCAACGCAAGAGCTGAACATTTATAAGATAAGTCTCCACCCTCGCTTTGACAGGACATATACTAAAATTGGAACTCTGAGAAGATTAGCATAGCCCCAGCTCAAGGATGGCACACACTTGTAAAGCATTCCGTAAATAAAAATAAGTCTCCAAGAACATAAAAATATAGTTGTAGGTTATTCAGGTAATTGCACAGTTGATGTCAAAATGCATGCAGCTACAATCAGAAAAAAGTTTGCCTCAATTTAACCTGCATAGGAGATTTGTCAGGGGAAAAACCCTTAGTTTTGCTCTATTGCTATTTTTGAAAAGCAATTAGGCAGACATATAGAAAAAGACCAGCCTTTCTGGAACAATGTGCTGTGGACTGATCACTGACAGAGGTGTTTGGTCACTGAAGATAGCATTTCAGGAAAAGAACCTCATACCAACTGTGAAGCATTTGCCTGGGCAACTTTTATCAGTTATCAAGTCAACTATGAATTCTTCATCATATCCTAGTGTGCTTGATAAGAATGTAAGGCCATCTGTCCAAAAACTGAAGTTTTACTAGAAATGGATCTTTAAATTTAATGATTCAGAGCATGCTAACAAATGCTGCAATAATTGCTCAAAAAGCCAAAATAGAGGGTTATGGACTGCCCTGGTGAAAGGCTTGATTTGAATCCCATTGAAATGCTGTGGGGAGATTGAGTTTAAAACAGGCAGTTTATGCATTGAAACCCACAAACCTCTTGCAAATGGAGGATTTTTCCATGAAGAGGTGGTCAGAGACTGGTGGGCAGTTGTACAAATGAATTTCAAGAAGTAATTTCTGCTGAAGGGGCAATACCCACTTTTGCTGCCAAGGGAGTACTTACCGGTTCAACAGTGCACTATTATATCTATTGGTGGTTTTGTTGAATAAATGATTGGAAAGACAATTTTTCCTTGTGTTTTTTTACTTGAGTATATCACCTTTTATCTGTAGGCAATGTCTTGTGTATCCTTTTTTCTCCTCAGTAGACACTTGTTGATACTCCGTTATTGGCAGCCAGAATCGGGCTGTAATTTTTAAGAAGCAATAACTTGTATAGCAATCTTAGTAAATGTTACTTTTATATATAACATTACAAAAAAATTCATAAAATAAACCCTACTGCTTAATTTAGCCAGTTCATAATGTAGTGCTTTTACTGAAATTAAATTGTTTACTTTTTGTTATATAATGCTGGTTAGTTGGTATGTACATTCCCTGTATAGAACCGCCAGGTAGTTAGTAATATGCAGGGGTTGAAGTCTTCATCCAAACACCGCTCATTGCATTTTTCTTTATTGCTTTCAGAAAATGCCTGCAGAAAGCCAGAAATGATCTGTAAAGCTGAGCGAGGGAAGGAGCCGACTGCGAAGAGTCAGCTGCAATGTGAGGAGGAGACCCCAATGGGTTAGTACAATGAGATCACCATTGTTCAATTTAAAGTGACTGTAAACTTTATTTTTATTTTATATGTTATACTTACCTGCTCTGTGTAATAGTTTTGCACAGAGCAGCTCTGTGCCCCCATAGCAAGCCATGTGCTAGGTGTGGGCTTGATCCCAAGCTGCGCAATGCGTGTCCATTGATGCACACAATGTAGCTTGGCTCAGCTCTGCCCCCCTACTCTTTCCTCACAGGTTGTGATTGACATCTGCAAGACCCAGTGGCTCCCACTGCTGCCTCCATGAGCGGATAGAGATGCCGCTCTTGGGCACACAGCTGGATCAAGATCAGGCTCCTTAAGAATTTAGTGGAGCTGGGGGGGGGGGATGATGATTAAAACGCATTAAAGCAATATTACCTGCTCAGTTTAATGGTTTTGCACAGAGCAGACCGAATCCTCCTCTTAAGTCCCCCACCGGCGCTCACTGGCTCCTCCCTCCTGCCGGGTGCCCCCACAGCAAGCAGCTTGCTGTGGGGGCACCCAAGCAGGTGTGCTCTCAACCCATGGCTCTGTGTCCATTCACACAAGGAGCGGCGGCTGGACCTTGCCCCCTCATCTCCTGATTGGCTCACTGGCTGTGATTGAAAGCAGCCAAAAGCCAATCGGGCGTGCAAGTCCCCAGAGATGCAAGGCCCTCGTGGACATCGCTGGATTGAGAGAGGGCTCAGGTAAGTATTAGCGGGGGCAACTGCTGCATACAAGTTAAAAAAAAAAACCCAGACTTGATGCACCATTTGGTCTTCTTTTTTTATCTTTTTTTTTCTGGACTATGGTCCAGTTATTTGTTATGTACTGTATGTGATGCTGGCTGCCCATACCAAGAAGACTGGGCTCTGTATATCTAAGTACCCCTGGAACATTTTGTTGATCCTGCCAATAGAACCATTGGGTATACAATATCTGTGACTGGGTGACGATGCTCTATCTGCAGTGTTTTCACCTTTTGTGTAGCTGCTTAGATATTGGCACCATTGATGGCTACCCCCTCTTAGCACCCAAGTAATTCTGTTGTCGCAGGCCAAGGCCTACTCTAATGAGCTTCTGAAATTTGACAGGTGAATGGTCGAAGCAGGGCATAGTGTCAAAAGGGAGAGGATAAAAAATGTAATATATATGATGTGGTGGTTGTGTTTTTACTTTTTTTTTGTAAGCTTTTTCCTTTTACTTTCACCTGGTAATCCTGTGACACATTTAGGCCTAATTCATACCTATACAGGCTGCATATTCCAGGTGCATTTTTTTTAATACATGTTTTTGATCCATTGAAGTCCAAGGCCCCATACACACTTTATTAGATTTTCTGGACATATTCCCCCTCCCACTCCCGGGAACACCAATGATGGGGCACTCCCCCCCCAGGAATACTTGGGAGTTACTTAGGAGGACCATTCATGGGGCACTTGTCATAAAACATAATGTACTGAGTTTCCGTTTTTACTGTGTTTAAAGGGGGGCAGATTACACAGCACATCTGTGTAATCTGCTTTTAAAGGGACCAGGATCTGGTTTGTTTGTTTTTTGTTTTGTTTTTGTTTTTTTGGGGTTAACAAACGTTTTAAATACTAGCCTACTTAGCCTGAAAAAAGAAAACTAATTCAGCCACACACCTAAGGATTGGTAAGCTGCAATATATTACGTTTGTTCTTTGGTTTGAATGCACTATGTACAGCCTGGTCCTAGCATCTGAGGGCCTCCAAGGGGACAGTCAATAGGGAACATCTTAAGCCTGGTCAGGATCATTTAAAAGCAAATAACACTTCCATCTCTCCTGCTTGCTGTTTAGTATTGTCCCTTTGTACATGTTCATCTCAAATAATTTTTCTCTACAGGGTAATGTGAGTCACATGCATTGCTACCCTTTTTTTTTTTTTTTTTTTTTTGCTTTTTAAATAGTGTACTGTATATGCTATGCAGAGAGTGCTGAATGAGTGATAGAAGTTCTAATCCCTATGTTTGATTTGATTTCTGTATTGTACATTTGCAGCTTGCATCATTGTGAGGCCTGAAATGGTAGCGAATCTTCCAGAACTGCTGACAGATGATGAATTATCAGGTACAATGTTACTTATAAGTCACTTCCAGCCCTAATAGGTCTTCCAAGGTGTGGCGTAACAGATGTCAGATAAAATGGTGGTGTGAAAGGTATATATGGTATCCAAAACTAGTTGGATGCTGCCTTCCTCAGATGGGGTAATCCGAAAGGAACTACAAGAAAAACAGAAATGGAAGGCGCGCTCGCACCTAGTGCATTACCAGAGATAATTTAATAATAAGACATTTTTGTATAAAAGTGGGTACTCACAAAATGCAACTGACAAAAGGCCATAAACACAGTGCATGGACATGCACAGAACACGGGGTACAGCTAAAACGTTTCGGGGTGCACCCCCTTCCTCAGAGCTAGGCCTAGTACCCACTTTTATACAAAAATGTCTTATTAAATTATCTTTGGTACTGCACTAGGTGTGCACGCCTTCCATTTCTGTTTTACTTATGATGTTACTTATTGGTTTCCAATGATGTGATGTGTGTGGAGAGAGATAGACCATTGTTTAATGACAACCTTAGTAAAGTTGTTCATTTACCAACTATTGGGCTTCCGCAATGTAATTCAAAACCTTCCTTTTATTTATTTATTTTATTGTGGCGTTTTTTTGAGCTTACACTTCCTCTCCTAGAGATACATTGGGATGTGAGAAAATCTCTCCAAATTGGGGAAAATCCCTTTTTAAGACTTTTTTGTCACTGTAAAATTTTGTTTTTTCCTTTTTTACTTAGAGACAATAAGGCTACTTTTCACACTGGGGTGTTGGAGGTAAAGCCGCTATTTTTAGTGGCGCTTTACTGTTGTTTTTGCAGAGCTTTTCGGCCGAAAAAGGGGTTAAAAGCGCCCGCAAATCGCCGCAGCAGCGGCGCTGCCCATTGATTTCAATGGGCAGCGACGCTGTAGGAGCGATGTATACACGAATCCTACAGTGCCTCAAAGATGCTGCTTGCAGGATTTTTTTTTTTTTTTTGGCATCCTGCAAGCGCACCGCTCTTGTGTGAAAACACTCGGGCTTTCACACTGGAGTGAGAGGAGAGGCTCTTTACAGGCGTTTTTTAGCGCTATAGCACCTGTAAAGCACCTCGGAGCGAAAGCAGCCTAACAATAATAAGGCAGACAGAGGATCCAACTCTTCCATATTTCATCCTGAGATCAAATCAGTTTTGGTTGTAGATACACTCCCTGATTGCTACTAGTGATGCTTGGACTATTTATGTCTGTTGTGAAAATTAAACTGTATGTGGAAGCCATAAACTTTTTTTTTTTTTTTTAAGCTGTGCTCTTTGTAGAAATGGTAATTTTACTTTGTATATGTCTTATTTTCGTTTGCACATATATAGACTGCATATACCTGGAAATTGACTCTGACTCGGATACTGAGCAAGAAAGAGAGTCACATGTGAACGACACTGGACAACATGAGGATAATTACTCAGGTTGGTACCAATGACAACAAACCACCATTTTCCTTTTTTCCTTTATATATTTTTTTTCTTTTTTTTTTTCGATTTATTCCAAAAATGGGGAAAAGTCCTATACATAATTATATACCATCTAACTTTGTGTGTTCACAGCAGTGCTTGCTAAACTTATGGCCTTAAAGCGGACCTGCAGTCATTTTTTTTCCTCTTTCCATCTATTAAATCTTCTGCCCTTGTTGTTTTAACTTTGGATAGTAAAACATTTTTTTCTGCCAGTAAATGCCTTATGCAGTCCACTTCTGTTTCCTGTCTGGTCATTAGCCTAGGCTTATGACAACATGTACAGCTCTCTCTCTCTCTCTCTCTCTCTCTCTCTCTCTCTCTCTCTCTCTCTCTCTCTCTCTCTCTCTCTCTCTCTCTCTCTCTCTCTCTCTCTCTCGAGAGAGAGAGAGAGAGAGAGAGAGAGAGAGAGAGAGAGAGAGAGAGAGAGAGAGAGAGAGAGAGAGAGAGAGAGAGAGAGAGAGAGATTGCCAGTAAGGGAAGAGGGATGAGTCATAAGAGGGCCAAACAGAGCTGCAGAGCTGGAGGTGTGCCTCTGTAAATCCAGGAAGTGAACAGTCAGCTGCCCACGATTAAAATGGTTGCAGCCAGACTCAGTGGAGGGAGATTTCTGCAGCATATTTGGCAAGTACAGAATCACAGTATATATAAAATAATATGCAAAGTGGTTGGAGGGAAGCTTCAGAATAGCAAAGATGTTTTTACTACAAATTATGTGAGCAGACTGCAGTTCCTCTTTAAGCTTGCATTTTGTATAGTGTGTGTGGTTTTTTTTTTTTTGGTTTTTTTTTACATTTGGATTTTGGAATTTGCTTGAATTTCGACACTTTATTTAACTTTTTTATGACATCCAAAAACGCAGTATTCTTAAAAAAAAAAAAAAAAACTTTTTATAAACAGTGCTGCAGAAACACACACACACACGGCCCATATAGTAGTGATTGAGCTATCCCTGAACAACTCCGATTGCAGGCAGAATGTACCAAGCCAATCAGAACGGTTCTGTACCTTGTGATCACTGTGAACCAATTGCAACCATCACAAGTGCAAACACCGCCTGTCATTAGAAACATCAGCCCATGTTCGTAAACACAGCAGAAAGGAGGATTGCAGCAAATTAAGGTGTAGGATTTTCTTTTCAAATTTTTGGTCCCCCTTCTTTTTAAATTTTTTTTTATATATATATAAAATTATGGTTGTTAAATACCAACAAAAGGTCTGTCTTAAGAAAAAAAAAATTTAATTTGGTTACTTTGTTGCATGACAGAGTATTGGTCAGTCAAACTTTTGACCTATGTTTCTCACAGAGCGGCCACATACATGATGTAGCTGCGACCACATACAGCATACTGCACTGTTCTGGGTGCGAGCCGAGACTTCCTGTCTCATACCCGAAACACAGAAGAGTCTACCCCAGCAGCACTCAGCACAAACAATGTATTCTAGCAATGAATACAAAGCTTCCTCTGAATGTCTGAGTCAGAGGTGATGATGTCACAACCTTCAGAGGAAGCTTTGCGTTTATTGATGAAATACATTGCCTTCTCCGAGCGGCTGAGTGCTGATCAGATACTCTAGTGCTGTGATGGCGAACCTTGCCCAGATGTTTTGGAACTACATTTCCCAAGATGCTCATGCACTCTGTAGTGTAGTTGAGCATCATGGGAAATGTAGTTCTAAAATATCTGGGGTGCCAAGGTTCACCATCACTGCTCTAGCGTGTTCCAGGTGTGGGACAGGAAGTCTTGGCTCGCACCCAGAACACAGTGCGGTATGCTGTATGTGGCCTCAGCTATATACAGTTGGTACCGCACATCCAGGGGCCTTACAGGTTAGTGAGGCACATGGTTCATTTGGGCTAAGCTGGTATGTAAAGTGTGTGGAAAGATGGGGTTTGTCTTGAAAAATGGCCAGATAAAGAAGGGATATTACAGGTTGGTGCTCAAGTGGTTAAAGCAGTATTAAACCCAAAACCATAAATGTAATATATGGCAGCTTACTAATCATTAGATGTGGTGGCTGCATTAATTTATTTTTTTTTTCTTTAAGGCTTTGTACCACTGTTTTCAATTGGTAATGTGGCCAGTAACACACCTTCTGGATGAAGGACCACAGGGACGCCTTTGGACAGCAGCATTGTCGACCTGGGGGGAGTGGGGATGTTAGATGTGCTAAGAAATTGAAGCCAAACTCCAGCTAATACTTTATAAGCAGTTACAGCAAACATTTTTCTTTTTGGTATAAAGATTTTACATTAACCACTTCTGCCCCGGAAGGTTTTACCCCCTTGATAACCAGGCCCTTTTTTGCGATGCGGCACTGCATTACTTTAACTGACAATTGCGCGGTCATGCGACCTTGCACTCAAATAAAATTGACGTCCTTTTTCCCCCACAAATGGAGCTTTCTTTTGGTGGTATTGTATCACCTCTGCGGGTTTTATTTTTTGCGCTTTAAACAAAAAAAGACCGACAATTTTGAAAAAAAAAAAAAAACAATCTTTTTTTTTTTTTTTTTTTTTAACTTTCTGCTATAAAACATATCCAATACAAAAATGTAAAAAATCAAATTTCATAAATTTAGGTCAATGTGCATTCTGCTACATATTTTTGGTAAAAAAAAAGTGTATCTCGATTTGTTTTGCGCAAAAGTTATAGTGTCTACAAACTATGGGATATTTTTATGGCATTTTTATTTATTTAAGGGAGTTGTGACCTGTCCCAACCTATGTATGGCAATGGCATGCCTCCATCCCTGTTGTGTGAGAAAAAGGATAGAAATTGGAGTGGGGACTTTGAGTGAGGCATGTCAAAGAGTAAATAACTAGTTCTTTACCAAAAAGGTAGATTAAGTTTAATTTAAATTTCATGTCATAGCACCAAAGTAGTAGTCCATAATGTCAACCTTATATCAATACTCAATAATAATATACAGAATAGCATAATCACCAGATTTACATAATATTCATAAAAAAATTTAATACAATTGGTCACTGGACATAATGGTACAATTCATACAAAAAAAAAATCAAAACGGTAAACATGATGATTAGTACAATTCTTACAAGGCAATATACATAGGAGAATATAACAAACAATTTTGGTTATTTAGAAGTTGGGGCATTCATTAGATGTTAACTCAACGCGCTTCATGGTTTTAAACCAATCGTCAGTCAGATGCATGGATATATGCTAAAAAAGGTTGAAACCATAAAGGTCTGTTAGTCTGGGAGGCCCTCTACACAGGTAAGAGGTAAGTAAAAGGAAGCATATAGCTTCAATAGTACTCACAAAAAAACAAGGTTGGATCGGGGCCATACTGTGCAAAACGAACTGCACAGTGGAGGCAAGTTTTATTTATTTATATTTTTATATATATATATAATATAAAATTTATATAACGGAGGGTTTACAATCACTTTAAGGATAATGTTACTCTGATCTCTGAATATTTGTTTTATTCTCCGACTGATCTAGTTGTGATAAATGGTAATTATGGTGGACTTTCTTTATTTTTATAAAGACTGTTTCTGCGTGGATCCAGAACCGGTCCACAAGATTGAATGGAAGGAAAAGGTGAAAATTAAGGAAGAATTCAAAGAGGAGAAGATTTCTTCCAGTGAGTATAAATGAAAGATGGAACTTTTCTTGATTGCCAGCAACCAGTGCTGCAGCCCTTCCTGGGACATTTAGCTGTTAGCTGAGAATGTATACAAAGGGGCGGGATAA
This sequence comes from Aquarana catesbeiana, assembly GCA_037953035.1. Classification (NCBI taxonomy): domain Eukaryota; kingdom Metazoa; phylum Chordata; class Amphibia; order Anura; family Ranidae; genus Aquarana; species Aquarana catesbeiana. Next base: position 1,716,402 of record JBBHAA010000143.1, on the reverse strand, counting down.
CAACAGAGTGTAACTTGCACTTACGCCTGGTACACACTAAGGGCCAGTTCACACCAGATGCAGTTCCGTTCGCTTTTTTTTTTCTGCACAAAATGCATGCACCACGTTTTCCATGTGTTGCAATGGCTCTAGTTCACACCATGCAGTCAGTTTCTGCACCAGAAACTGACTGCACGGTGTGAACTAGAGCCATTGGAATCCGGTGCAGAGACTGACTGGAAACTGACTGCCTGGTGTGAACTAGAGCAGTGTTTCTCAACTCCAGAATTTCAGCTGTCGTAATTACCAAGGCAGTGAAACTGATCAAATCACCTGTGCAAAATAATGGGAAGCCTGAAAACATGACCCGTTGGGGCGCCTTGAGGATTGGAGTTGAGAAACACTGAACTAGAGCCATTGGAATACATGGAAATCGCCGTGTGTGTATTTTTAGTGCAGAAAAAAAGAGCACGGAACTGCATCTGGTGTGAACTGGCCCTAATAGTTTTTTTTGTTCAATCCAGTGGACCGAATAAAAAAAAACAAACTGACCGCTCAGTTTGGAACCACTGTACTAACTATCTGATGTTAGTACAGCTATCTTCCCTGCTGTTCTGTTGTGTTCAACCCCAGTTGGCCATTGGCTGAGAGTGCTGATCGGGAGCCGCTTGGCAAACCTTTTTTGGCCATGCCCTTTCTGTCAAAATATTTACAGTACACACGGGCAGAATGTCAGCCCATTTTCTGTTGAACCGTCCGATGCTGCCTGACAATTTACCCATGTGTACTCAGTGAATGACTAAAAAGAAATGAGTGTCAGAGTACTTATATCAGTAACAGTCCTTTTTATACAGTCCATGTGCAATTGAAAAGGTGACTTCAATGGACAACAGTGCTAACAATAAAGAAGAATGTTCCATGCATGAGAGGCATCGTCCAGTCTTTCTCCCTCCCTAGTGCACAGTTTAGAGTAGGTACATTGAAAACCTGTGTACTAAAAGTGTTAATGTACTGCAGCTACCAGTGCAAGAGGGCGCTTCAGAATATTATTAGAAGAGATTGTGTCTGATGTGTTTCCTGCTTATCTCCATATTCGCAGCCTCTAAATGGCAAGCCTATATCAACATCCAGCTAAATATGGCGACTAATGATCTGGCCTCCAAAACGGTCTTTTCTGTACCCAGCAGATGCACACAGGTGTGCTTACAAACAGACCAGTGGCTTTTGTGGTGGGAACATTTAAGCTGCCCAAAGACCGTATTTAGCCAGCAGTGTGGATTGAGGAACCTTTCCCCACCCTCTTCCCCCCCCCCATTGGTACATTGTATTCTGACAGCAGCCCCCCATCCCCCCGCATCAAGGAGTAAGTCCAGCCATGGATGGACCGAAGTTCAGCAGAAACCAGGTGAATTTCGATCCATCTAAGGGCACGCTGGTTGTACTGAAGTCGATCTATCGATTGACTTGACTTCAGTACAACCGGGTATTTTTTATTGCATCGCTGCTGGCTGTAGCCACCAGCAGTAGTCATTGTGTTCGGCTGGCTGGGAAACCTCCCCCAAGATAACAATAGTGCAGCGAGAGGGATTCCCCCATCAACACTGACTGTGTTAATGGGGGAATCAAGCGATTTTCTTTCCTTCATTCCGTGGTTACAGGAAAGAAAATTGCATTATGTATGTATGTATGTATCTGAGAATCTTAACTTCTTTCAGGTAATATTTATTTCCTTCCTTGCCAAGACCTTCAGTCAAATTTACAAATGTCTTTTTATAGGGCTCCGGACTTTGTAATATGTTTATCTTTTTTAATGAATGTTCTTGATGTGACGTTTTTATATGTAGACTCTGTGTATGTGAAGACTGAGCCCATCTCGGCATCAGAAGAGAAAGAGACGAGTCTGAGTGATCCAGCACTGTATGACGACGACGATGATTCTTCAGGTTGGTATTAAAGCTGAACTCTGGAGGAAACAAATCCTCTCTTGCAGTCCTGCTGGTGGGGGAGTGGAGGATCGGATAGGTAAATCGGCTTACCCTAGATCTAAACTAGCATTTAACCCTAGCAGTACATGGGCAGCCTCACTGCAGAGGAGGATTTCTCCTTTCCACCCGGAGATGGGGTTTCTCTTTTTTTGTCTTACTCCCCTCCCCCCTCCCCTTTTTTTTTCATCTTATTTTTAAAGCAGAGGTAATGCACATCCTCTTCTAAAAGTAGTCACTAAGAAGTGGAAGTGAATGTTAAGCTCCATATGTTGGTAATATGATGTAGTGCGCACACACACTGCAATCAAGAGATTGGGATCAATTCTGAATAGGAAGATATCACTATTTAGGAAGCTATTTAGATCCCCTTTTTATTCTTCCTCCTTTTTTTTTTTTTTCTAGAACTGACTCTAACGTTGCTATCCCCCTCTAGTATTTCCCATTTTCTACACTCTACTGTAATCTTTTACAATCTCTTTAATACTTCCTCATCCTTTAACTACAAATGTACCATAGGTTCCTTAAAGTGACACCAAACTATATCCTTATTCTACAAATGTGATCCATGTACATCCACTATTTATTGGCCCTGTAATCTATTTTTAATGAATAATTTTTATTTGTCTTTTTCTTCCTTCTTGTAATTTCCTCCATGAGCTCTGAACCTCTTCATTTTCTCCTAATTTATGTTTGGTTGGAACAAGAAGTGCACCACATCCCATAGTCCATCTCTGGAGAAAGCAAGAGAGGGGTCGCTACATTTCTATATACAGTGGGACCATAGAGAACGCACACAATCAGATCACATCAGCAAAAAACTTTTTTTTTTTTAATTGCGGGATTTGGAGGAGGCAGAGAGCAATAGAAAGGGACTTTTCTGAGTTAAGAATTCATACATAAAGTAGAACTATAGGCAAAACGTTTTTTTTTTTTTTTTTTTTTTTTCCCTGAATAGAGCAAGGAAGGGTTATAACCCCTGTCAGTGTGTGTGCTTGTTTGTTTTTTGCTATCGATGTCCCATTTGCGGAGATTTCCCTTCACTTTCTGTCCCATAGCCAAACAGGACGGAGGGGGGGGGGGCAGGTCACCGAAACTAGTGTCCCCATTGGAAGATTTCCCCTCTATTACTTTTCTGGGGACAACCCAAAATTTGGGGTTTTCTTTTACTTTCAATGATAATGGTAAACAGGACAAATGGAGAGGGCGAATCTCACCAACAGGGCACAGACAGCACTAAGAACTGAGAATCCCTCTCAACACTATACAAAACTAAAATAAATGTTTTGCCTTTTAGTTATGCCTTAAATAGTAAAATCTGGTTTAAAAAAATAAAAATAAATTCTGCCACTAACTTTTGCTGTCACTCATATTCTCATGCTTTTCCATAGGTCCAATTCTATCTCATCTTTGTTTAGTTTTCTTTCCCTGGTATATCCTAACTAGAAATTCCTTCCATTCCCCATAAACCAACATGTTTCATTGCTTTTTGCAGCTTCATCAGGGGTTAAAGAGTGCTAAGTAATGCTCTTTGTGTACAAGTGCTTAAATGCAACACGACAGGTTCATGTTACAGAGATCTAAGGCTTCATGTACACTTGACCGTCATTTGCCACAGCCACGGGAAAATGCAAAATGTGTCAAAATTACACTGCGATTTTGCGTTTTCTCCACGACTGGCATACAAACATTTACCATCCTTAACACGATTCTTCCGCGTTCAGGAGAGGGAGGTTGAACCTCGCTTAACCGTAGCAGCTCCTAAACTCTGCTAAAATCCTATGTATACATTGACACAGGCTTTTATGGTGTTAAGTTTAGAAGCTTTGGCAAAAAAAAAAATTTGTTTTTAGGAGCTGCTATTGTACATGAAGCCTTCCGCTCATACCACTGCCGCTCTGATCCACAAATGCCAGCAGAAATACCCAGGGCCTCAAACAATAGACTTCCATAGTGGTGTGCTCAGTGCCAAAGTGGCTAATTGCCAAGCTCAAGTGCTGTCATTTAGAGATTGGGAGGGAGTCCTCCTTCAACAGGTTATGGTCCTAGCCAGGCGTTCCCTTAGCTGGAGGTTTCTTAGCACTTAACCACTTGCCGACCGCCGCACGACTATATACGTCGGCAGAATGGCACGGGCAGGCAAAAGGACGTGTATGTACGTCCTTGCCTGCCCGCGGGTGGGGGGTCCGATCGGACCCCCCCCCCCGGTGCCTGCGGCGGTCGGCAAATCTTCCCCGGCGATCGGAGGTGAGGGGGAGGCCATCCATTCGTGGCCCCCCCCTCGCGATCGCTCTCAGCCAATGGGATCATTTCCCTGCCTCTGTATTGTACACAGAGGCAGAGGAAATGATGTCATCTCTCCTCGGCTCGGTATTTTCCGTTCCGGGCCGAGGAGAGAAGACTGCAATGTAAGTGCACCAACACACTACACACAGTAGAACATGCCAGGCACACAAAACACCCCGATCCCCCCCCCCCGATCCCCCCCCAATCACCCCCCCCCCTGTCACAAACTGACACCAAGCAGGTTTTTTTTTTTTTTTCTGATTACTGTATTGGTGTCAGTTTGTGACAGTTACAGTGTCAGGGCAGTGAGTGTTAGGCCCCCTGTAGGTCTAGGGTACCCCCCTAACCCCCCCTAATAAAGTTTTAACCCCTTGATCACCCCCTGTCACCAGTGTCGCTAAGCGATCATTTTTCTGATCGCTGTATTAGTGTCGCTGGTGACGCTAGTTAGGGACCTAAATATTTAGGTTCGCCGTCAGCGTTTTATAGCGACAGGGACCCCCATATACTACCTAATAAATGTTTTAACCCCTTGATTGCCCCTAGTTAACCCTTTCACCACTGATCACCGTATAAGTGTTACGGGTGACGCTGGTTAGTTTGTTTATTTTTTATAGTGTCAGGGCACCCGCCGTTTATTACCGAATAAAGATTTAGCCCCCTGATCACCCGACGGTGATATGCGTCGCCCCAGGCAGCGTCAGATTAGCGCCAGTACCGCTAACACCCACGCACGCAGCATACGCCTCCCTTAGTGGTATAGTATCTGTACGGATCAATATCTGATCCGATCAGATCTATACTAGCGTCCCCAGCAGTTTAGGGTTCCCAAAAACACAGTGTTAGCGGGATCAGCCCAGATACCTGCTAGCACCTGCATTTTGCCCCTCCGCCCAGTTCGGCCCAGCCCACCCAAGTGCAGTATCGATCGATCACTGTCACTTACAAAACACTAAACGCATAACTGCAGCGTTCGCAGAGTCAGGCCTGATCCCTGCGATCGCTAACAGTTTTTTTGGTAGCATTTTGGTGAAATGGCAAGCACCAGCCCCAGGCAGCGTCAGGTTAGTGCCAGTAGCGCTAACACCCACGCACGCACCGTACACCTCCCTTAGTGGTATAGTATCTGAACTGATCAATATCTGATCCGATCAGATCTATACTGGCGTCCCCAGCAGTTTAGGGTTCCCAAAAACGCAGTGTCAGCGGGATCAGCCCAGATACCTGCTAGCACCTGCGTTTTGCCCCTCCGCCCGGCCCAGCCCAGCCCACCCAAGTGCAGTATCGATCGATCACTGTCACTTACAAAACACTAAATGCATAACTGCAGCGTTCGCAGAGTCAGGCCTGATCCCTGCGATCGTTAACAGTTTTTTTGGTAGCATTTTGGTGAACTGGCAAGCGCCAGCGGCCTAGTACACCCCGGTCATAGTCAAACCAGCACTGCAGTAACACTTGGTGACGTGGCGAGTCCCATAAGTGCAGTTCAAGCTGGTGAGGTGGCAAGCACAAATAGTGTCCCGCTGCCACCAAGAAGACAAACACAGGCCCGTCATGCCCATAGTGCCCTTCCTGCTGCATTCGCCAATCCTAATTGGGAACCCACCACTTCTGCAGCGCCCGTACTTCCCCCATTCACATCCCCAACCAAATGCAGTCGGCTGCATGAGAGGCATTTTTATGTCCTCCCGAGTACCCCTACCCAACGAACCCCCCCAAAAAAGATGTTGTGTCTGCAGCAAGCGCGGATATAGGCGTGACACCCGCTATTATTGTCCCTCCTGTCCTGACAATCCTGGTCTTTGCATTGGTGAATGTTTTGAACGCTACCATTCACTAGTTGAGTATTAGCGTAGGGTACAGCATTGCACAGACTAGGACACACTTTCACAGGGTCTCCCAAGATGCCATCGCATTTTGAGAGACCCGAACCTGGAACCGGTTACAGTTATAAAAGTTACAGTTACAAAAAAAGTGTAAAAAAAGAAAAAAAAAAAAAAAACACAAACAAAAATATAAAATAAAAAATAATAGTTGTAGTTTTATTGTTCTCTCTCTATTCTCTCTCTCTCTCTCTCTCTCTATTCTCTCTATTGTTCTGCTCTTTTTTACTGTATTCTATTCTGCAATGTTTTATTGTTATTATGTTTTATCATGTTTGCTTTTCAGGTCTGCAATTTTTTATACTTTACCGTTTACTGTGCTTTATTGTTAACCATATTTTTGTCTTCAGGTACAGCATTCACGACTTTGAGTGGTTATACCAGAATGATGCCTGCAGGTTTAGGTATCATCTTGGTATCATTCTTTTCAGCCAGCGGTCGGCTTTCATGTAAAAGCAATCCTAGCGGCTAATTAGCCTCTAGACTGCTTTTACAAGCAGTGGGAGAGAATGCCCCCCCCCACCGTCTTCCGTGTTTTTCTCTGGCTCTCCTGTCTCAACAGGGAACCTGAGAATGCAGCCGGTGATTCAACCAGCTGACCATAGAGCTGATCAGAGACCAGAGTGGCTCCAAACATCTCTATGGCCTAAGAAACCGGAAGCTACGAGCATTTTATGACTTAGATTTCGCCGGATGTAAATAGCGCCATTGGGAAATTGGGAAAGCATTTTATCATACCGATCTTGGTGTGGTCAGATGCTTTGAGGGCAGAGGAGAAATCTAGGGTCTAATAGACCCCAATTTTTTCAAAAAAGAGTACCTGTCACTACCTATTGCTATCATAGGGGATATTTACATTCCCTGAGATAACAATAAAAATGATTAAAAAAAAAAAAAAAAATGAAAGGAACAGTTTTAAAATAAGATAAAAAAGCAAAAAAATAATAAAGAAAAAAAAAAAAAAAGCACCCCTGTCCCCCCTGCTCTCGCGCTAAGGCGAACGCAAGCGTCGGTCTGGCATCAAATGTAAACAGCAATTGCACCATGCATGTGAGGTATCACCGCGACGGTCAGATCGAGGGCAGTAATTTTAGCAGTAGACCTCCTCTGTAAATCTAAAGTGGTAACCTGTAAAGGCTTTTAAAGGCTTTTAAAAATGTATTTATTTTGTTGTCACTGCACGTTTGTGCGCAATTGTAAAGCATGTCATGTTTGGTATCCATGTACTTGGCCTAAGATCATCTTTTTTATTTCATCAAACATTTGGGCAATATAGTGTGTTTTAGTGCATTAAAATGTAAAAAAGTGTGTTTTTTCCCCAAAAAATGCGTTTGAAAAATCGCTGCGCAAATACTGTGTGAAAAAAAAAAATAAAACACCCACCATTTTAATCTGTAGGGCATTTGCTTTAAAAAAATATATAATGTGTGGGGGTTCAAAGTAATTTTCTTGCAAAAAAAAATAATTTTTTCATGTAATCAAAAAGTGTCAGAAAGGGCTTTGTCTTCAAGTGGTTAGAAGAGTGGGTGATGTGTGACATAAGCTTCTAAATGTTGTGCATAAAATGCCAGGACAGTTCAAACCCCCCCAAATGACCCCATTTTGGAAAGTAGACACCCCAAGCTATTTGCTGAGAGGCATGTCGAGTCCATGGAATATTTTATATTGTGACACAAGTTGCGGGAAAGAGACAAATTATTTTTTTTTTTTTTTGCACAAAGTTGTCACTAAATTATATATTGCTCAAACATGCCATGGGAATATGTGAAATTACACCCCAAAATACATTCTGTTGCTTCTCCTGAGTACGGGGATACCACATGTGTGAGACTTTTTGGGAGCCTAGCCACGTATGGGACCCCGAAAACCAAGCACCGCCTTCAGGCTTTCTAAGGGCGTAAATTTTTGATTTCACTCTTCACTGCCTATCACAGTCTCGGAGGCCATGGAATGCCCAGGTGGCACAAACCCCCCCCAAATGACCCCATTTTGGAAAGTAGACACCCCAAGCTATTTGCTGAGAGGTATAGTGAGTATTTTGCAGACCTCACTTTTTGTCACAAAGTTTTGAAAATTAAAAAAAGAAAAAAAAAATTTTTTTTTTTGTCTTTCTTCATTTTCAAAAACAAATGAGAGCTGCAAAATACTCACCATGCCTCTCAGCAAATAGCTTGGGGTGTCTACTTTCCAAAATGGGGTCATTTGGGGGGGGTTTGTGCCACCTGGGCATTCCATGGCCTCCGAAACTGTGATAGGCAGTGAAGAGTGAAATCAAAAATGTACACCCTTAGAAATCCTGAAGGCGGTGATTGGTTTTCGGGGTCCCGTACGCGGCTAGGCTCCTAAAAAGTCCCACACATGTGGTATCCCCATACTCAAGAGAAGCAGCAGAATGTATTTTGGGGTGCAATTCCACATATGCCCATGACCTGTGTGAGCAATATATCATTTAGTGACAACTTTGTGCAAAAAAAAAAAAAATAAAAAAATAAATTGTCACTTTCCCGCAACTTGTGTCAAAATATAAAATATTCCATGGACTCAACATGCCTCTCAGCAAATAGCTTGGGGTGTCTACTTTCCAAAATGGGGTCATTTGGGGGGGGTTTGTGCCATCTGGGCATTTTATGGCCTTCAAAACTGTGATAGGTAGTGAGGAGTAAAATCAAAAATGTACGCCCTTAGAAATCCTGAAGGCAGTGATTGGTTTTCGGGGCCCCGTATGCGGCTAGGCTCCCAAAAAGTCCCACACATGTGGTATCCCCATACTCAGGAGAAGCAGCTAAATGTATTTTGGGGTGCAATTCCACATATGCCCATGGCCTGTGTGAGCAATATATCATTTAGTGACAACTTTTTGTAATTTTTTTTTTTTTTTTTTTTTCATTATTCAATCACTTGGGACAAAAAAAATGAATATTCAATGGGCTCAACATGCCTCTCAGCAATTTCCTTGGGGTGTCTACTTTCCAAAATGGGGTCATTTGTGGGGGTTTTGTACTGCCCTGTCATTTTAGCACCTCAAGAAATGACATAGGCAGTCATAAATTAAAGACTGTGTAAATTCCAGAAAATGTACCCTAGTTGTAGGTGCTATAACTTTTGCGCAAACCAATAAATATACACTTATTGACATTTTTTTTACCAAAGACATGTGGCCGAATACATTTTGGCCTAAATGTATGACTAAAATTGAGTTTATTGGATTTTTTTTAGAACAAAAAGTAGAAAATATCATTTTTTTTCAAAATTTTCGGTCTTTTTTCGTGTATAGCGCAAAAAATAAAAACGGCAGAGGTGATCAAATACCATCAAAAGAAAGCTCTATTTGTGGGAAGAAAAGGACGCAAATTTCGTTTGGTTACAGCATTGCATGACCGCGCAATTAGCAGTTAAAGCGACGCAGTGCCAAATTGTAAAAAGTGCTCTGGTCAGGAAGGGGGTAAATCCTTCCGGGGCTGAAGTGGTTAAAGTGGTTTTAAAGGCAAAAGGTTTTTTAACTTAATGCTTTGCATTGAGATTAAAAAAACCTTCTGTGTGCAACAGCCCCCCTAATACTTACCTGAGGTCCCTCTCTGCCCAGCGATGTCCACGAGTGTCTCAGCCATCCGAGATTCTCCTTCCTGATTGGCTGAAAAATTGGCTCCCGGTGCTGTTAGTCAGCTAGCCAATCAGGGGAGAGAGGGGGCTGCAGATTTTCATTTACGTTCTGTGTGGTGAAACCTATGTAGACAGGACAGGAAGTGAGAGTAACTCTCTTACGGAGCACCAGATAAAAACCTTATAAGGGTTGCAATCCTTCCCCACTCCAAAAAACGAGAAAAAGGTTTTTGGCTTAACATACACTTTTTAACACTCTTTAATGTGATACTAAAGTCTTGTTTTTGTTTTTTTTTTCTCCTTTTAAAAATAAGAAATATTTTATACTTTCCTCCTCCTGCAGTTGGTTTTGCACAGAGCAGCCCAGATCCTCCTCTTCTCGGGTCCCTCTTCGGTGCTCCTGGCCCCTCCTTCCTATTGAGTGCCCCCACAGCAAGCAGCTTGCTATGGGGGCAGCTGAGCTGCATCTCTGTGTATCCATTCAGACACTGAGCTGCGGCCCGCCCCTGCCCCCTCTCTCTCATTGACTCACTTACTTTGACAGCAGTGGGAGCCAATGGAGCTTTGCTGTTGTCTCAGCCAATGAGTAGGGAGAGTCTAGACAGCTGAGGCTCTCTTGCAACATCGCTGGATCGAGATGTGGCTCGGGTAAGAGGGGGGGCTGCTGGACACAGAAGGTTTTTTATTTTAATGCATAGAATGCATTAAGATAAAAAAAAAACCTTCTGCCTTTACAACCACTTGTAAAAAGATTTGTACATTAAATTGTATTTACTCATTGTAATGCACTGTAACCATTGCAGCTTGACGGGTTCAGCTGTCACTGGGCCTCATTTTGTGCAAGGCACAGTGTCAGATGGACCTGTCCCCTTTTTTTTTGTTTTTTTATTTTTATTTATTTTTTTTTTTTTTTCTCATACCAGCCTCACAAGATCTCCATAATTTTGCTGTTATGTTGATCACATAATCCACGATTGGTTCCTGAATGTTAGTATAAAGTTAGGTGGTGCAGATAGTGTACCCTTAGAACTAGAAGGGTGCACAGGTGTGTGCTGATAGTACCATGATAGACTGTAGATTGACATTTTCTCTGCCATGTCTGAGAATAATATTCTGCTGATTGTGGTGAGGAACAAGGTTAACAAGAGCAACCAATTTTATTTGTAGACTGTATGTGTGTGGAGTCAGATTCTGAAGAGAAAAAGGAAACCGGGGTGAGGCATCCTGTGAACTATGAGGACGATGATGAAGATGACCTTGATTACGATTATGATGACGATGAGGAGGAGGAGGAGGATGATGATGATCACTTTTCAGGTATGTTGTTTCATTGATATTTGATAGCCATATTGATTGATCATTGATGGCTGTAGGTACAGAGCATGTACCATTAACACCAGAAATTTCTAGATGAAGGCGGAACTTTACTCCCTTTATAAATTTTAAGGAGACTTGCGAAGAGTTAGTTAATGTTTCATTGCAGAGGAGGTGTATTGTATCTTTTTCTTTTCAAAAATATTATTTATGCCCACAAATTTCCCTTGTGGGTAGGAGGTTTTTAAAGTTTAAATATAAAACAAAGCCGCGCTACTAGTGATAATAAAAAAACAAAAACGATATTTTAGCAGCCAGCATCAACAGTATAGCAAACTGTGTAACAAAAATATATAAATGCATCGCTAGTGTATAATGTGTAATAAAAAGGTCAAAACATCATGAATCATGAAACGGACTGTCAAATGTACACAAAAAAAATTATTTTTGGAATGCCTGTGACGTAAAAGCAGCAAAAAACTGTCCGTGATAAAAAAAATATTCCTCAGTGGGTGCAATAAAGTCCCATGTGTAAAGAATGTGTAAAGGTGATGCCTTTTCAGCCAATGGGTATAGCAGAACTGGCTTCTTCATATAACATTTACCAACATACAGGTGGGATGATGGAAGAATTAGGTACGCTTACCACAAGGGATGGACACACTCACCATACAGCGGTGGGTCCATCAGGCGTTTGGATCATTCAATCCGGCAGATGCTTGGTGGAAGAACCTGACAACTATATGCGATTTCAAGCACGTCTGCTTGTTGGAGGTCCTAATAAGTACCATCCACTCCTTCTTGCTCTGGATGAGGCCATTGAAGTGTACTTTTACATCATCACTCTCTTCCACCAAGCATCTTCTGGATTGAATGATCCAAACGCCTGATTGACCCACCGCCGTATGGTGAGTGTGTTTTTCGGGATCGTAGTCCAAACCCACCTGAGCACTCCCACCAGGAAGCCGACACTGCACACCACCAATCATAGGCAGTGATGCATTTCCCGGTCTGTGCAGCTGTATATATTTTATTTTTCTCGTTATTTTTAAAGTTCTTACCGATCTCAAAATAAAACAAATATACCCTAAACCACATATTTAACAGTAAACCCTTAACCACTTCAGCTCTGGAAGGTTTTACCCACTTAATGACCAGGCCATTTTTTGCAATACGACACTGCGTTACTTTATCCGACAATTGCGCAGTCGTGTGACGCTGTACCCAAATAAAATTGATGTCCTTTTTTTCCCACAAATAGAGCTTTCTTTTGGTGGTATTTGATCGCCTCTGCGGTTTTTATTTTTTGGGCTATAAACAAAAAAAGGGCAACAATTTTGAAAATTATTTTTTACTTTCTGCTATGAAACCTACCCATTAAAAAAAATTTAAACAATCAAATTTTCTTCATCAATTTACACCAATATGTATTCTACTACATATTTTTGGTAAAACAAATCCCAAAAAGCTTATATTGATTGGTTTGTGCAAATGTTATCGTGTCTACAAACTATGGGATATTTGCATGGCATTTTTATTGCGTGTGTTTTTTTTTTTTTTTTTAATTGCAGCAGACAGATCAGGAAACTAAGTGACGCTTTTGACACTTTTGGGGAACCAGTGACATTTATTAGTGGTCAGTGCTAAAAATAAGTATAAATGACACTGGCTGGGAATGGTTTAACACCAGGAGCGATCAAAGTGTTAAGTGTGTCACTAGGAGGTTCTTGCTTACTGTGTGGGGTATGGACTCACTGGATGAACACAGAGATGCTGCGTTCCCTGTCAGAACGGGGGTCTGCTTGGTTACATGTGGAGCTCCCCCTCTGGCCAATCAGCGCGCACCTCTGTTGTCTATGTCACAAAATTGCATACAGGTATGTCGTTTTGCGCAATAGAGCCGACCTGCTACAGTATATGTACTGTGGCTGGTCGGCAAGTGGGTTAATAAAAGCTGACCATTGTAAGCACCTCTCTCAGAAGGTTGAGACAAAACCTTTACCACTAACTGTCACATATACAGAACAGATTGCTCTTTTGAAAAAAACAGACTTACTGGCAGGATCACAGGTGAAGATTAAAGAAAACTAATGCAGCCACCATATCTACAAATTGGTAATTTGCAATATAATATATGTTTGCTTCGATTCCTCTGCGGAAACGCACTCTAGTTCTCTGCCCAGGCTTATCGGCTCTTGATTGAAAAGATTGATAGCAGCGCAGCCATTGGCTCCCGCTGCTGCAATCAAATCCAATGACTGGGGCCGAGTCCGGCATTCTGTGTCTATAGATGCAAATGCTGGACTCGGGAGCGTGCTCGTATGGTAACCCCTCGGTGGAAAACGCTTCTTCCAGGGGGTTAACCGATGATGCCAGGTGCCGCTGAGGGACCCCAGAAGAGGAGGATCGGGGCCACATTGTGCAAAACTAACTGCACAGTGGAGATAAGTATGTTTGTTATTTTAAAAAAAAAAACAGTTTACAATCACTTTAAGAGCCCTTTCACACCGGGCCACCCATAGTGTCGGCGGTAAAACGCCACTATTTTTATCGGCGTTTTACCGTCGGATTAGCTGCGTATTTCGGCCGCTAGCGGGGCGCTTTTACCCCCCGCTAGCGGCAGAGAAAGGTTTAAAACCACCTGCAATGTGTTTTGCCGGCGGTATCCCAGTGCTGCCCCATTGATTTCATTGATAAACACACCGCTCCTTCACCGCTCCAAAGAAGCTGCTGACAGGACTTTTCCTGACGTCCTGCCAGTGCAGCACTCCGGTGTGAAAGCCCTCGGGCTTTCATACTGGAGACAATGCTGCAGCTGTTTGAGGGCGGATTGCAGATGCTATTTTTAACGCTATAGCGCCTGCAAAACGCCCTTGGTGTGAAAGGGGTCTAAGGATAATGTTACGCTGATCCCTGAATATTTGTTTATTCTCCGACTGATCTAGTTGTGATGGTAATTATGGTGGACTTTCTTTCTTTTTATAAAGACTGTTTCTGCGTGGATCCAGAACCGGTCCACAAGATTGAATGGAAGGAAAAGGTGAAAATTAAGGAAGAATTTAAAGAGGAGAAGATTTCTACCGGTGAGTATAAATGAAAGATGGAACTTATTTCAGTAACGATCACTATACAGTCCATGTGCAATTGAAAAATTCTAGTAACGGTGCTGAAAAGGTGACTTCAGTGAACAACAGTGCTAACAATTAACCACTTGCTTACAGGGCACTTAAACCCCCCTCCTATCCAGACCAATTTTCAGCTTTCAGCGCTGACACAATTTGAATGACAATTGCGCGGTCATACAACACTGTACCCAAATGAATTTTTTATCATTTTTTCCCCACAAATAGAGCTTTCTTTTGGTGGTATTTGATCACCTCTGCGGTTTTTATTTTTTGTGAAAAAAATTTAAAAAGACCGAATTTAAAAAAAAAAAAATTATTTTTTTTTTTATATTTCGTTATAAAATTTTAAAAAGGGTAATTTTTCTCCTTCATTGATGTACGCTGATGAGGCGGCACTGATAGGTGACAGTGATGGGCACTGATGGGTGGCAATAATGGGCAGTGATCTGGTACATTGATAGGCAACACTGCTAGGTGGCACTGATTGGCACCACTGGTGGGCATTGATAGGTGGCACTTGTGGGCATTGATAGGTGGCACTCATGGGCATTTATACGTGGCACTGATGGGCACTGTCAGGTGGCAATGTCAGGTGGCACTGGCAGAGGGTACTGGTGGCACAATTGAGGCATTTTTGCCTCCTTCTCTTCGGGACCGATGTCCCTTGCTGGTGAGCCGGTGATCGGCTTTTTTTTCTCCTCGCCCTGTCAGCGCGAGGAGAAAAAAAAAATGATCACAGAGCTTTTGTTTTGATCATGTGAACAGCTGTCATTGGCTGAAAGCTGATCACATGGTAAGGGGCCGGGAAATTTTATTTTTTTTGTGTTTCAAACTTTATCATACCCGGGATGTCTACTAGACTCTTGTTTGGACAGATTTAAGTGAGTTATTCCTAAGAATTACAGGCCTTCAATATAAAACGCCAAATTTCTATGCAAAACAATGTACCGCTTTGAGATTAAAAAAATCTGACATAATCATACCGTCAGGGAGGTTAATCTCCGAATAAATACAGCTGTTCTGTGAAGCCCTCAGAGGTTTGCTAGAGGACCTTGGTGAACAAACAGTATCATGAAGGCCAAGGAACACACCAGACAGGTTAGGGGAAAAGTTGTGGAGAAGTTTAAAGCAGGGTTAGGTTATAAAAAAAAAATCCCAAGCTTTGAACATCTCACAGAGCACTGTTCAATCCATCATCCAAAAATGGAAAGAGTATGGCACAACTGCAAACCTACCAAGACATGGCCGTCCACCTAAACTGACAGGCCGGGCAAGGAGAACATTAATCAGAGAAGCAGCCAAGAGGTCCATGGTAACTCTGGAGGAGCTGCAGAGATCTACAGCTCAGGTAGGATAATCTGTCCACAGGACAACTATTAGTAGTGCACTCCACAAATCTGGTCTTTATGGAAGAGTGGCAAGAAGAAAGCCATAAACAGTCCGTTTGCAGTTTGTGAGAAGCCATGTGAGGGACACAGCAAACATGTGGAAGAAGGTGCTCTGTTCAGATGAGACCAAAATTGAACTTTTTGGCCTAAAAGTAAAATGCTATGTATGTTGGAAAACTAACTCTGCACAACACACCATCCCCACCGTGAAACATGGTGGTGGCAGCATCATGTTGTGGGGATGCTTTTCATCAACTGGGACAGGAAAGCTGGTCAGAGCTAATGGGAAGATGGATGGAGCCAAATACAGGGCAATGTTAGAAGAAAACCTGTTAGAGTCTGCAAAAGACTTGAGATTGGGATGAAGGTTCACCTTCCAGCAGGACAACGACCTTAAAGATACAGCCAGAGCTACAATGGAATGGTTTAGATCAAAGCATATTCATGCGTTATAGGGCGTACACACGGTCGGACTTTGTTCGGACATTCCAACAACAAAATCCGACGGATGTTGGCTCAAACTTGTCTTGCATACACACGGTCACACAAAGTTGTCGGAAAATCCGATCGTTCTAAACGCGGTGACGTAAAACACGTACGTTGGGACTATAAACAGTGGCCAATAGCTTTCATCTCTTTATTTATTCTGAGCATGCGTGGCACTTTGTCCGTCGGATTTGTGTACACACGATCGGAATTTCCGACAACGGATTTTGTTGTCGGAAAATTTTATCTCCTGCTCTCCAACTTTGTGTGTCGGAAAATCCGATGGTAAATGTCCGATGGAGCCCACACACGGTCGGAATTTCCGACAACACACTCCGATCGGACATTTTCCATCGGAAAATCCGACCGTGTGTACGGGGCATTAGAATGGCCCAGTCAAATTCCAGACCTATATCCAATTGAGAATCTGCGGCAAGACTTGAAAATTTCTATTCACAGACGCTCTCCATCCAATCTTACAGAGCTTGAGATATTTTGCAAAGAAGAATGGGCAAAATTACGCTCTCTAGATGTGCAAAGCTGGTAGAGACATCCCCAAAAAGACTTGCAGCTGTAATTGCAGAGAAAGTATTGACTCAGGGGGGCTGAATACAAATGCATTTATTTATTTAAATGCGATATTTATTTGTAAAAAATTGAAAATCATTTTCCTTCCACTTCACAATTATGTGCCACTTTGTGTTGGTCTATCACATAAAATCCCAGTAAAATATATTTACGTTTTTGGTTGTAACATGACAAAATGTGGAACATTTTAAGGGGTATGAATACCTTTTCAAGGCACTGTAATGCAGCAACATCCACATATGCATGACACCCAACATTAGAGGTGATTTATACCTACAAAGCAAATCTTTTCACACTAGTACTGACTAGTATTCCAATGTTTCTCTTCCCCCTCGCTTTCTCTCCTTCATTCAAGCTAATGTGACCCCAGTGCAGACGGCGAAGGGGGGGGGGGGGAAACAAGGAGGCTGTGCAGGTGCCCAATGTCTTTTTTGTGAACCAATGACATCATTGTTTGTTATAACACCAGCGCCTTAGAGCTGCAGGATTAATTGTTAAAAAATCGCTCTCTCTATTCAATCCCCCTCGTGATCTTAATCCAGCATTTCCACGATACATGTAACAAGTGCAGAGTCGTTCTCTGCTCAGAGCTGTCAAAAAACAAACAAACAAGGCAGCAGGCAAAGTTTATGACAACATTGCTCAGCGCTGAGATAAAAAAAAACATTGTATAATTTAGTTCTTTTAGATCAAAGGGATGAACTTTGGTCTGCAAATGAGGTCAGTTTAACCACTAGGGCCCCTTTCGCACATGCGGACCGTTCATTTCATCAGTTCAGTCATGTCAAAACGGATGAAGTTTTCGTCCATCCACTACAAATGCAAAAACGGATGAAAAACTGACCAATTGTCAGTTAACATCCGTTTTTCATCCGATACGTTTTTTTTTTTTTGAACGGATGAAAGCCCTATTTTTCATTCATCAAAAAAACAGAGGTTGACAAAAGTGGATCAAAATGGGTGATCATCTGTTGTCATCAGTTTTTTCTATAAGCTTGCATTGATGTCTGTTTTTCATCTGTCAACGATGTGTGAAAGGGGCCTTCAAGGCTAAGCCTTTTTCTGACGCTTGTTGCTTACAAGTTTAACCGGTTCCCAACCGGCTCCTGTACTTTTACGTCGGCAGAATGGCACGGCTGCGCAAAGTAACGTACCCGTACGTTACTGTGAATTTGCCGGCGTGTGCGCGCGGCGGCGCGCACGCCTGCCGCGATCTCCGTGAGTCGGGTAGCGGGTCCCGCGGACTCGATCGCCGCGGGCATACCCGCAATCGCCTCACGGAGAGGACGAACGGGGAGATGCCGTTGTAAACAGCATCTCCCCGTTCTGCCTAGTGACAAGTGTCACTGATCTCTGCTCCCTGTCATCGGAGCAGAGATCAGTGACGTCACACACAGAGCCCATCCCCTGACAGTTATAAATCACTCCCCTAGGACATACTTAACCCCTCCCCGCCCCCTAGTGGTTAACCCCTTCACTGCCAGTGTCATTTATACAGGAATCAATGTATTTTTATAGCACTGATGGCTGTATAAATGACAATGGTCCCAGAAATGTGTAAAAAAATGTCCGCCATAACGTCGCAGTCACAATAAAAATCACGAATCACCGCCATTACTAGTAAAAAAAAAAAAAAAAAGATTAATAAAAATGCCATAAAACTATCCCCTATTTTGTAAACGTTATAACTTTTGCGCAAACAAATCAATAAACGCTTATTGCGATTTTTTTTTTTTTTTTTTTTTTTTTTACCAAAAATATGTAGAAGAATATGTATCGGCCTAAACTGAGGAAAAAAAATGTTTTTTTATATATTTTTTGGGGATAATTTATTATAGCAAAATGTAAAAAATAATGCGTTTTTTTTCAAAATTGTCGCTCTTTGTTTATGGCGCAAAAAATAAAAATCGCAGAGATGATCAAATACCACCAAAAGAAAGCTCTATTTGTGGGAAAAAAAGGACGTCAGTTTTGTATAATGTGAAAGAAGATGTTACCCCGAGAATTGTGATCTTTTTTTCTAAGCAAAAAAAAATTGTTTCTCATTTTATCCAGAATCGCGCCGCTCTACAGTGCCTAGAAGATTGTAATGGTGCGCAGTGAAAGCCTGTAGCTTTGTGAAACTAAAAGGCAGGTTTGCTCCACCTGCTGGCTTGTATACAATTTTTGGGCAATTTTTAGGAATTTTGCCTGGGCACCCTGGTTGAAAAAGGTTGCTCTATAATATTCCCCTTCACTCATCGCCTGGCTGCAGCAAAAAGTGACGCAGGGAGGTTAAAGGAGGGGCAAAGTTGCTGGGACACTTATTGGACGCTCCCAGAAGAGGAGAGGATTATGGTGCACAAGGAGTGAGGAAGATGTGCTAGGGAATTGACTATTCAGGGAGTATCCAAATTTTCTAGCAAGTTCAGAGGCACATTACAAGGTGGGGGGGGATATGATTTATGGAAAGGTAAAACATCCATGTTTGCTTGTTAAAGGGTTTGTGTTTAAAAAAAAAAAAAAAAATAACAAACATGTCATACTTTTTGTTTTGTTAAAAAGGCAGGGGTTTACTACTGCTTTAAAGTGATTGTAAGGGTCATTTTTCATTAATTTTTTTTTTAAAATAACAAACATATCATACATGCCTCTACTGTGCAGCTTGTTTTGCACAGAGTGGCCCCGAACCTGCTCTTCTGGGGTCCCCCGGTGACTCTCGCGGCTCTTCCCCACATCTGATAACCCCCTCGGAGAAGCGCTTCCCCGAGGGGGTTACCTTGTGGGCGCGTTTCTGAGTCCAGCATTTGGCGTCCATAGACGCCGAATGCTGGACACAGCCCCGGCGCCCACGTTGTTGGATTTGATTGACAGCAGCAGGAGCCAATGGCTGCGCTGCTATCAATCTATCCAATTAAGAGCCGAGAACCCCGGCCAGAGAGAGAGCGCGTCTCCGTGGGACAAGTTTGAGGGTTCAGGTAAGTAAAACGGGGGGGCTGGGGGGGCCGGTCACTGACAGGTGATTTTTCACCTTAATGCATAGGATGTATTAAGGTGAAAAAAACACAAACCTTTACAACCCCTTTAAATAAGACACTGGGGTTGATTTACTAAAGGCAACTAGACTGTGCACTTTGCAAGTGCAGCTGATCCCAGAGCTTAGTAAATGAGGTAAAGCTTCACTTTGAAAAGAGTACCCAATCACGTGCAAGGGAAGTAAAAAAAAAAATTGTTGCTTGCACATGATTGGATGATGGAAGTAAGCAGAGCTTCTATTACTTTACTAGGCTCTGGGGCAACTGCATTTTGCAAAGTGCACAGTCAATTTGCCTTTAGTAAATCAACCCCACTGTCTGTGCTTTTACTAACAATGGGATAATACAGGACCCTTCTGAAGTCACAGAATCTCATGTTTTAACACAGATTTTAGATGAAGTTTATAAATATTGTGGAGCAAATGATACATTTCACTAGAAGATTGCACTGATGGGAAACAATAAAATATATGTTCTTGCCCACAGCGGACATGACGACAACAAAAAGCAATACCCAACCAATGAATGTTGAAGGTGTTGCTGAAATTGGTAAGTGATTGGGACTGTAAAGTGATTCTTTTTAAACGTTTGTCATTATGCTGGCTTCCCCGGGTTGCAGGACACCGTAATGATGTGACAGGTGATTGGAACCACGGTGTATGGTAGGGGACAGGCAGGCATCTGACACTCTCTAGAGACACTATAGTGAAAGCAGCAGATTCTTTATGCTGATAATTACTTTTGAAGTTACATTAAACTATATTCCTAACTGGGTGTGCAAGTATTTTAAAATATACGTCATAAGTTTACATCCCGCTGTGAGCTGGCCACACCTGCTTAGAGGGTTCTATAGGGGTCTCCCAAGACCAGAGACCATTAAAGATGGCCCCATAGAACCCTTTGGGAACCTACTGTACATTTTGCGGTCCACGCACTGAAGGTATGTCAGCAGGAAACTGCAGGTGTCATTGCTAGGTAAGTATGCATCTGAGGAGGGGGGCTATGCTGGCAGAGTTGGTGGGGATCAAAAAAGGATAAATGTATTTTGTTTGAAAGTCTACTTATCTTTTAAAAAGAGCCTGAACTAAAAAAAGTAAGATTTGCTATGTTATACGAAACAGCTAGAAGTGTTAATTGTGCATAAGCAGTACCTTTTTAAAATGTATCTCTTGGTTAGATATCCTTCTGAAAAATGGCAGTGTACTTCCTGGTATGTAAGGGTGCCTAGGCACTTCTGTACTGTAGCCCCATAGCTTTATATTTTCAATGTGGGCTCTAAGACACCTATGTGAATTGGATGCGGGTTTCCCCACATTCAATTCGCATGACAGGAGATTGTGACTTCCTCTCTATGGAACCGGTTCTCATATCTCCATTGTGGCTGCAGAGCAGTTTGCACAGGAACAATGTGCGTCTTTGGCTTAGTTTCAGGGCCAAATTCAGGCAAAAATTAATCTCTGATTCGTCCCTGAAATGGAGAACAGGGATGCACCGGACCCCTGCTGCGAGTCGCATCCGTCAGAGGTGTGAACCCAGCCTCAGGAGATTTGGAGTGAGATTTGGTGATGCAACTACTGTGCTGCTCATTGTTCTCTATGCTGGAAGCTCTAACGTGAGGAAGCAAAGCCCTGCCTTCTACTAAGATGGCCACCTCCACACACAGACACAGGGCAAAATGAGGCATGGCTAATCAATTAGGTAATAATCAGCTGGAAGGAGACCACATTTTTAGGGGGGCTGGTGAAGTTCCTCTTCAATAAGCCCTGACACTGCTGCTCAAGGCCACTATCTTGGATACGATATCGGCAGACTCGGCGTTGTCACTCTAGTGACCCACTATAGCAGAGGTCTCTAAACTATGGCCCTCCAGTTGTTCAGGAACTACAATTTCCATCATGCCTAGTCATGTCTGTGAATGTCAGAGTTTTACAATGCCTTGTGGGATGTGTAGTTCCGCAACAGCTGGAGGGTCGTAGTTTGAAAATATCAGATCTATAGTATCCCCCTTCACTCCTCCCCCCTGGCTGCAACAAAAAAGTGATGCAGGGTGGTTAAAGGAGGGGCAAAAGAGCTGGGACAATAATTAGACACTCCCAGACGAGGCAAGGATTATGACGTACAGGGGGTGAAGGGGATGTGCTAGAGAATTGACTCTTCCTGAAGTAGTCAAATTTTCAAGTTCAGAGGTGACTGCTCCTTTGCTCTCTGTTTACCCGTTTTGAAAAACGCTTCCAGATTTCAGTTCTTTCAATAAACCTTCAGTGAGAAAGCCTGGAGACCACCTTTGTTGATCCACCCTCTTAAAGAGGGAGTCCACCTAAACCGCCTTAAAAAAAAAATATTAAAAGCCAGCAGCTACAAATACTGCAGCTGTTGACTTTTAATAAATGGCCACATACCTGTCCCAGGGTCCAGCGATGTCAGCAGCCGACGCCGAGAACCCGCTCGGTTCTCGGCAGCTGCCGCCGCCATCCTAGGTGAGGGAATCAGGAAGTGAAGCGTTGCGGCTTCACTTCCCGGTTCCCTACTGCGCATACGTGAGTCGCGCTGCGCATTGTAACTGGTCCCCGCTATCTCCTGGGACCTGTGTGTTTCCCAGGAGACAGCGCGGAGGGACAGGAAGAGGCATAGACTCCCATGGGAGTCTATGCCGGAAGTGGGTGCAAATACCTGTCTTAGACAAGTATCTGCACCCCCCTCCCCCCTGAAAGGTGCCAAATGTGACACCGGAGGAGGGGAGGGTTCCGAAAAGCGGAAGTTCCATTTTTGTGTGGTAACTCCGCTTTAAATATACTAGTTTCTTGACCATTATGTTGATCCAATGGCTTTAGACTAAGCTACTTCCTCGACAAGGTATGCAGATTAGGAATGCCGACTTAATTCTATTTTTACTAATGCGTTGGTGTCTTAAGGCATGAAACCAGATAACTAGCATTTTTAGGAAATAAGCAAAGGTCCATCTTTCTTTTCAGTACAGGGTTTCTTCAACGTCATGCTATCTAAATCAGTCTATGCATTAAAAAAATGGTTCTGTAAACTCTGTTCTTCTCTGTCTACTCTTTTTTTTGATGGAGGAGTAATGGTAAGGAACAGCTCTTTAAATTACATTTGGTTAACTTATCTTTTCTTATTTTATTTTTTTTCTGCAGAGTGGATTGTAGAAGATGTGGTCACGCCATTGCCCCAACAAGACCCATCCAGCAAGGCAGAGGTAAACTACTGGTTTGTGAAGAGGGTGGCAACAAACAACCACAATGATGGGTCCTCCCATTCCCCTCATGGTCAGCAGTCGTCGCACACTAACCCATCTGTAAAGGAGCACCGTACTAAGCAAATAACTCCTAGAGACTTGCGGTTCATTTGCCCCGTGTGTCCAGAAACGTTTGAGGGTGTGTCAGAATTCTTTGAGCATCAGAAAATCCATGACAACGTTTGTCCAGAATGTGGGGAACAGTTTTCTGATAAGTCGGCACTTGAAGGACATCTGTTACTGCACTTGGAAGACAAGATACGCATATGTGAGGAGTGCGGTCAGTGTTTTGGCACGCAGGCCGAGTTGGAGACCCACATGAGGACCCACAAAGGAGATCGGCAATGGCTGTGCAATCAGTGCGGCAAATGCCTTTACTCCAAGTCTGGTCTCGACAGGCACCGGCTCATCCATATACGAGATAGACTTGTACCTTGTCCGCAGTGCGGCAAATGTTTTGCAAAACAGTCAAACTTCGAAATGCACTTGCGTCTCCACACTGGCGAAGAGCTGTACCCGTGTACGCTGTGTGAAAAAATCTTCCCCACAAAAGCTGCATGTGAAAGGCACATCAGAGCCCACACCATGGAGCGCCCCCACGCCTGCCCAGAATGTGGCAAGAGGTTCTTGTATAATGGCTGTCTGATTAAACACATGCGCGTTCATACAGGGGAAAAACCATACGTCTGCGATCTATGTGGGAGACGGTTTGCCCAAAGCTCCAGTCTTAATAGCCACAGACGGCTACATGAGGATGAAAAGCCTTTTGTTTGTAAGGCATGTCAGAAGTGCTTTAGCAAGAAATTCAATTTTGAGATGCACATGAAAATTCATGCTAAGGAAAGGCTGATCGAGCAATTAGCTCGACTGAAATGTGACAGTGGTGATAAGACCCTGGCCCATTCTGGGGAGACAAATAATTATAAACCCGCTAATGATGCCCTGTTTACTGAGAAGACTGCTATCGACATCAACGTTGGTGTTTCGGCCAGTGAAAGCACTAGTAGAGATGTTGACAAGATCCCAGTTTTAGATATCTTGCTTGGGGGTAAGCCCACCGGAGAGATCATGTTGGATAAAACTCCAGTTAACGATATCTCGCTTAATAAGTCTAAAGATGTTGCTGTTAATGACGTATTTTTAAGAGATGCTACTGGTGCACCACCCATTAAAGAATCCTCGTTAGGTGAGGGCTTTATAAGAGATGGCTTATTAGGTAACACAACAGATAAAGATGTCTCGTTAAGTAATGCGTCCATAAGCTATATCTTACCTAGCGACAGGCCCAGAACTGGTGTCTTCTTGAATGAAAATGTATCTATAGATGTCTCTCTTAGTGAGTCATCTAACACAGATGAATCGTTTGGCGAAATGTCCGACGATGACCTTCTAAACGAGGAGCCATGGAAATTAAATCCGGAGGTACGTCCACACATCTGTGCTGAGTGCGGGAAGAGCTTCCTCTCCAATGGCTGCCTGGTCAAGCACATGCGGACCCACACGGGAGAGAGGCCTTTCGGCTGTCCGCAATGTGGAAAACATTTTGCACAGAAGTCCACGCTCAACTGCCACATTAGAAGTCACACAGGCGAACGACCTTATTTGTGCCCGCTATGCGGCAAAGGCTTCACTAGCCAGTCCCACGTTTCCCGCCACCAGGCAGTTCACCGGTCAGGCCAATTCTCATGTAACGGGTGCGGTAAAGAGTTTACGGTGAAGTCTTATTTGTTAAAGCACCAAAGGAGGACACGCTGTGTACTAAAACTCTGACTTTTACCTTTTTTTTTTTACTTTTTTTTTTTTTTGTTAAATATAAATAGTTTACTTTTGTTAATATCTATGTTTTCCGTTTTTATTCAATGAACCGTTTTCAAAATGTTTTTGCCTTTTTATCTATGGTCCTATCCAGTGCCTGGTTTAATGATTAAAATGTAATGTTTTCAGGTGCTGCAGATTACAACGTATGACCTTTACTGTAACCATTCCGTTTCCAATGTTGCTTCCTGCATGTCAGTGGGTGGGTAGGTAAAGCTGAACAGCATCAATTTTGCTATCGTTCTGAGGCATTAAACTTTAAAGTGGTATCGAAGGCTCAAGATTTTTTTTACCTTCATGCATTCTATGCATGAAGGTAAAAAAATAAAATTAAAAAACCTGTGGATTTGGTGCCATCTATCCTCAGGAGGCCATTGATCCTCATTGGCTCCCGCTACTGTCAATCAGCCAGTGAGCCAATGAGGAGAGAGAGAGGGCAGGGCAGAGTCATGGCTCTGTGTCTGAATGGACACGCAGAACTGTGGCTCAGGAGCGAGTCTGCCCACAGCAATCTGCTTTCTTTGGGGACACTTGGGAGCAGGGAAGGGCCAGGAGCGCCGATGGGTAATGTGAGAAGAGGAGGATCGGGGCTGCTCTGTGCAAAACCACTGCACAGAGCAGGTAAGTATAAAATGTTTAACAAAATAAAACTTGCCTTTTTTAATATCACTTTAAGGCCTGTTTCACATGGACTGCAGCTTGTATAAGCGCGGTGTGAACAGCAATCTTTGTTGAAGCTTTTAAAGTACCATTCAGCTCCAGTTTGTAAATGTAAACACAGATCCTCATGGGAGTGTTGATTGCCACTTTAGGCTGGGTTCACACTATTTGCAATAGCAGGAGATTGTGAATGGCTTTCTATGGAGCCGGTTCACATATCTCCGATGCGGCTTCGGTGCAAATTTGCACAGGAGCCCTGTGCGTCTTCTGGTCCATTTCAGGTCTGAATTCAGCCCAAAATTCAGGCTGAAATCAGACCTGAAACGGTGAACCAGGAGACACAGGATCCCTGCTGGGAGCCGCATCTGTATTAGGTGTGATCCGAGCATTAAGCAAGCTGCTAGCAGGCTTTAGCACTTCTTGAAGATTCTTGAAAGCCTTCTGAAGCCTGCTAGCAGCTTGCTTAACCACTTTGCGCCCTCTGTATAGCAAAATGATGGCCAGCCTGAAAGTGGTTCTGTTATCCTGACTGGGTGTCCTCTGATGTCCAGCAGGATAAGCCGCAATCACCCGCGGCGATCTGTGTAGTGTGTCAGTCTGATGCACCGCATCTCTGATCGGGGTAAAGTGCCTAAGACGTAGGCTCTTTACCATGTGATCAGCTGTGTCCAATTACAGCTGATCACAGGCTGACACGTGCGAGTAGAGGAGAGCCGATTGGCTGCTCTCCTGACGGGGGGTCTGCACTGATTATCAGTTCAGCCCACCCATGACCACCAGGTGAGCCCACCAGGGATGATCAGTGCCCATTAGGGATGGCACTCTGTGCCCATCAGTGATGCCTGCCAATGCCTCCTGATTAGTGCCGCCTATGAGTGCCGATCAGTGCTGCCAATCAGTGCCTGTCAGTCATGCATATAAGTGCATCATCGGTTCCCCTCGGTGAAGGAGAAAACTTATAAAGTTTTGTAACAGAAATGAAAAACTTTTTTTATTTTTTTTCAAAATTTCCATTTTTTTTTTTTTTTTTGTAGCGCAAAAAATAACCAAATAATCAAATACCACCAAAAGAAAGCTCTATTTGTGGGGTAAAAAAGATAAAAATGTTGTTTGTGTATAGCATCGCATGACCTCGCAATTGTCATTCAAGATGTGACAACGCTGAAAGCTGAAAATTGGTTTGGGCAGGAAGGTGTATAAGTGGCCTGTATTGAAGTGGTTAAAGGTGGCAATCTGCACTTCTGTGAGGATCTGTTTTCAACATTTACAAACTGGAGCTGAATGGTACTTTAAAAGCTTCAACAAAGCTTGCTGAAAGCTCTGCAAGTGCTCTATCAAAGCTTGCTGTTCACACTGCTCTTATACAAGCTGCAGCCCTTGTGGCTTCTTGCGCTGTATGTTAATGAGGACAGACTCTGTGTCGCTAAACCCACATCATTAAAAACTATCAATAAATGGTGTATTACATGCTGTTCGTACTCAATCACTATGGGATTCTTTTTCTCTATTTTTTTTAAACTGGTTGATCCTGCTGTTTTCTAGCTCCACCTTGTGTCCATGTCCCCGCTGCATTTGGGGATTTTACAGAGCAGTGTTGGCAGCTACTGCACATGCTCAGTTTTTAGTGTATTTCTACCCTGAGCTTTTCCTCCCTATCACATCTGAGCAGCCCATGTGACACATATGACACAGAGTCGCACATGTAGGTGTATACACAGTGGTAAATGACAGCCCACTCCCTCCCTCCCTCCCTCCTCCATGCCCACTAGCCAGCTAAACTCAATGGGGGTGGGATATTACTAGGGTTGTCCCGATACCACTTTTTTAGGACCGAGTACAAGTACCGATACTTTTTTTTCAAGTACTCGCCGATACCGATTACCGATACTTTTTTTTTAATGTCACGTGACAGTTTTTTTTTTTTTTTTTTAAACAGTGCTTGCTTTTTTTTGGGGGGGGGGGGGGGGGTGAACGTTGTATGTGTGTGTTATTTTTTTTTATTTTTTACAATAATATTTTTTTATTCTTTATTGTTTGTTTTTTTTTTTTTTTTTATCAGCCCTTTTGGGGGGCTTTGGTGAGATATCAGGGGTCTTAACAGACCTCTGATATCTCCCCCTTGAGACAGAGAAAGAGACAGAGGATAGAGATTCCCCAGTCCCTTTCTCTGCAGCCTCAGCTCTACTGAGAATGAATGGAGAGAAGACAGCAGCTCCTCTCCATTCATAAACTGACACATCGTAATCACAGGAGATTACAATGTTTCAGTTATGTGAATGGACAGAGTCAGCTGACTCTATCCATACACAAAGGAAGGAGGACGGAGGAACAGAGGGGGAGAACGGAGGGGGACAGATAAGGAGAGGGGAACGGAGGGGCAGAACGGAGAGGCACAGATAAGGAGAGAGGAACGGAGGGGGACAGAGGAACTGAGGGGGCATGGAGGAGGATGCAGTGACATACAGCGGTGACCGATCACCGCTGTATGTCACTAAAGCTGGTGAAAGCCGCTGGGGGAGAATCTTGTAACTCCCCCACGCGCCGATCACAGCTGACTTCTAGGTATCAGGGGAAGCATCGGGAGCATTTGCCCGAGTACAAGTACTTGGGCAAATGCTCGGTATCTGTGCCGATACCAATACTAGTATCGGTATCAGGACAACCCTAGATATTACATGTAGATCAATGGAGGCTTCATCTCCCTCTTATTCCAAGACACAGGCTGGAGAGCCGTGACACAGCCTTTGACTGTCAGAAGCCCACCTACACCATGTTATTGCCAAAAAATATTTAATTTCAAATATAATATACTGTTTTTTGTATGACAATATAAAACTGTTTGTAATTTATTTAGGACTAGAAGCTCCTCCAGCTTTAGGAAAAAGGCTACTTGAAAGAGCAATTTTTCAAACACGTTTTGATTGGGAAAAAAAATGTTTCATGAGTAAAAAACCCTAATATTGGCCCAATTTATTTATTTTTTTGTATAATGTGAAATATGATGTTACGCTGAGTAAATAGATACCTAACATGTTACACTTTAATGTTGCGTACTTCAGTACTTACAATACCTTAAGAATTGTACAGGTTATCAGTTTAGAGCTAGAGGAGGTCTAGGGCTAGAATTGTTGCTCTCGCTCGAACGTTCGCAGCGATACCTCACATGTGTGGTTTGAATGTCGTTTACATATGTGGATGTGATGTACATTTGTGTTCACTTCTGTGTGCGGGGGCGCTTTTAAATGTATTTTTTGATCCAGTGATGTCTGAGCCTCTCTGCAATGCACCCACTTCATGTCTGATGAGAGGGGCCAGAAGGGTGCTATACATAATTTTCTGAAGAAATCGCAGCACCCTGTCCTAGTACTCTTCTCAGGAGCCCTTGTCGCAGATGCAAGCAGTGGGCTGAGTCCTGGGAGGAGTTGTGCAATTAATTAAAATGCCTTTTATAGGTGTCTGGAGAAGGGGGTGTTGTCATTTTTTTTGAATGTGTCTAGATAAGGCCTACATGTGATGCGGAGTCTCTATTATTAAAAGAATTGAAATCCAATGACTAAAAGGAGCAGGCCAGAGATAGTCCGGCTGGGGAGGAAAAGGACTGTAGATCAGTGGTGGTCAACACTTCCAGAGGTCCACATTTTCATGCATTAAGGTGTGTTGCATCAAGTTGGGCAGCCCATTTAGAAAAAAATAAAAGAAGCTAGACCACACCTCGGCACCCAAAAATGTTGGTCCTGCTGCGTATCGCATTGTACACTGAAGTAATTGGTAGTACGATAATGTCCAGCATTAGTGACAGTAATATCCCCCCAGCATTGCTGTTAGTGAGGCAATAACCACCCCCAACGCTGGTGTTAGTGAATGCAATATTAACTCCTCACATTGGTGACAGTGGACCCAATAATGATCCCCATAATTGATGACAGTGGACCCAATATTTATCTCCCCATAATTGGTGACAGTGCTAACCCCCCACATCAGTGGTCAGGGCAGTGAAGGCTAACTCCCCTCCTGCATTGGTGTTTATGGAAATAAGACAGCCAGACAGTTTTCTTTTCTCTACACAGTAGTCCTGCCCAGAGATGAGGCATGGGGGATAATCTGTGTGCACAGTCAATATGAGGTAGCCTATTTTGTGCATAAAATCCAACATAAGAGAGAAGATGACCGCACTCCAGATATAGCTGATAAAAAAAACGTTATTCCGTAAAATCCAGGAAAAATGTCAAAACCTCATGATACGGACAGCAACAGGGTTGACGCATTTCACAAAAAACTTTGCTTAGTCCATAACCTTAGTTGCAGCTGTAAGTTTAACTGTTAATTAGCATAAGTGCAGCTGAATATGCTCGGTGCCTAATTAAACTGCTATAGACAAACACTCAATTCATGATATATACAAAAAGTAGAAGGAACAAAAGCAAAATGTGTATATGAAAAAATACATGCAGTTTCATAGAACTTTTTGTAAAATCCCAAGTAGTATATTGGTACACAGTACTAATAAAGATGATGTATACCAGAAAGTTGTGCACCTATGTAACATATCGTGCAAAACTTACAGGTGCAACTAAGGTTATGACTAAGCAAAGTTTTTTTTTTTTTGTGTGAAACGCGTCAACCCTGCTGCTGTCTGTCTGTATTGTGATGTTTTGACTTTTTTCTTGGATGTTATGGAATAGGTTGTTTTTTTTTTTTTGTACTCTATATCTGGAGTGCGGTCATCTGAGCTCTTATGTTGGCTTTCATGCTCAGACCGTGGACTGGACCAGCACCCAGTCATTAGAGCAAGGATTACTTCACCTGGAGCAGTGTTGCCTCTCCCTATTTTGTGCAACTGTTGCAGATTTTTTGATCACATACTGAGCAATTAGGCGTTCTCTATGCAGCATCTGAAAGAATTTGTGGACTAAAACAGCAGAACGCACACAAGCGACTCAAGGATCAAATCTCGTCTATATAAAGAAGGCTGAATAACTTCTCTCATGGGAAGAAGGTAAAATACGTGAGTAGTGTTCCACTAATCATTTAATAAGAAGAACCTTTTTTTGGGCTAGTTTAACCTAACACTGAAAACTAGCCATGAAAAGGTGGTGTCCTCTGATAGCCAACCCCCCCCGCAGCAAGGTATATTTTCCAATCTACCCTTCCTCACTGTGTCCCCACTTCATGAGTCTAGCTTAGAGAAGCTCCAGTGTTTGCGCTTACCTGAACGAAATCACTGCTCTCCTACATGAGAGTATATGGACCTTGCCAATTGTCTCTTATGCCCAAGCACTGTCACATTGGGGTGGCACATGCTTCCCTATATCCAAAAAGCCTTATTCCATTAGTGTGATGCAGTGGGGAAGTGGCGAGAGAGCGCAGATCGTTGATTATACTTTTCTGGGAGGATGGGCATTCAGGAGACACTATTACTCTACTATGGGGAAAAAAGTGGCTTCATCTCTTTAAACAGAATCTGGAATAGTTTTATTTCCTGAGTTTTTATAGTGGTTGTAAACCCTTCCATATACCCAGTGAAGCGACTGGCTTCAGGTGATACACGAAGATTAGCCATTTCATGTCTTACCAAACCTATGACTGTCTCTGTAGAGGACAGCCAGTTGTTTTAAGACCCTGTGGATAAACGCTTAATTCTCCCTCGCTGGCCCTGCCCTGCAACCTGCCATTGCTGCCATGTCCATCTGTCAGACCCTAGGTGTCTGATCTAAAGACATGTCCTGGATTTATCCTTATGGATCCCTCTGTCCTCCAACAACCGGGGCTCATGCCTGTGGACCTACTCCTACTGCATTGATGGGTGGCAGATTTTATTTGTCTAATGTACAAAATGAGTACCCTTTCGGTACATGGGGAGAACACTGGCTCAGATGTAGGTCTGCAAAACATCAGTGCAAGAATTGCCTTTTGCGTATTCCCTTTGATAGGGAGAACCTCCTGTGGTGAATGCCTTGACAAATTTAGCAAGAATTTCACCCAAGGAAAAAAGCATACTTTTGCATCACAAAAGAAGGCTAAGGCTCCGACTGGAACACACTCTACCTTAAAGGTTAAGAAGAGTTTCTGTTATTTCTGCCAGGCATCCTAGCCCAAGACAAAACCTGGGACTTAGTTCCACCATATATCATGGAGCCTCAAAGCTTCCAAACTCGTAAGCAAGCCCTCCTTGTAGTGAGGGGACACCCCTACTTATCAGCGTCAGGGGAAATCTGTTGGCCTTCGTTGCCACCTGGTCCCAAGAAATCAGGCATTTGGGTACAGAAAGTGGTTTCCAGAGGCTACTAGCTAGAATTTCGGTCTCTGCCTCGGCCCCTGCTCCTCTTTATTTTGTAAAGCCTTCCAAAATCCTCACAAATATTAGAGGACCTCCATGCTGCTCTGGTGCTGATCCTCTTGCAAGGAGTCATAACCATTGATCCTTAAATGGAAAGGTTCCAGGGTTTATTCTCCAAACCTGTTTTCAGTTACCAAAGCAGAAGGGGAATTTGCTCCATTCTGGACTTTTTCAACACCTTCCTTCAGGTACAGAAACTGCATGGAATCTTTTAAGGTCAGTCGTTGTTTCCATTCATACTTGTGTTTTTCTGGCATTCCTATAGTGAGATACCTTGGCTGCCCCCTACTGAGGGAACAGTCAGCACAGGCTTTCAGTCAATGTCTAACTGCTCAAACGCTGCAGAGGTTTAGGTGGCTCTTAAAAATCCAGAGGTCAACACTGAAATAGACTCGTCACTTGGAGTATCTAGGCCTTCTCCTAGATACTGCTCTTCCCACAGGACAATCTTTAAACTCTCCGCTTCCATGCTTGGAAACTGTAGTCCAGAAGCTGACCAACGCTGAACATTTACATTATGGTCCAGGGCTTAAAGTAGAAGGAAATGCATCACAATAACCAACCGGTTTAATTTTGCTCCCAATTATAGCTCTGATCCGCCCTATATACGTACATATTAATTGTTTTGTAAATGCTGTTCTAGTTTTTCTATGCGGTCTACTGACGGCAAAGCTCTATTGCTTCTCTATTGAAAAAAAAAAAAAAAAAGAGGGTCCAACAAGTGCTGAGTATCAAAGAGCTGTGACATCATTCTTCCAGTGTCCATGGCTGCCAGAGTCACTAAAGCGTGGTTGGCTGGGTGAAGAGGTCTCGCCCAACATCCATAGAGAGATGGGAGTAAGCTGGAATGCCAAAGCTTTGCAGTCATGTGACTGCATAGAAAATTGTAAAACAGAAATAGTATTCAAGTAGTGATTTAATAAAAAATGTATCCAGGGAAAATCAGAGCTAAGGGGGAGCAAAATTTTACTGGTGAGTTATTGTGATGCCTTTCCTCCTACTTTAAATGTAGCCTTTTTCACAGCAGATCCATATATTTAGTTTAAATCCTTAGACTGTTGTAACTCAATATTTTGGACCATTGCATATGCATAATGCTGGGCTTGCTGTGGCCTGGTGGCTCTTGAGTTCTGCCCTGGAGTTGGGGAAATCCTTCTTCCCACTGGTTTGGAAGGTTCCTACAACAGATACCAGCCTGTCCAGTTGGGGAGTAGTCCTGGACACCTTTTAGGCAGAATGAATTTGGTCCCTGGAGGAAGCTTGTATCCTGATCAACATTATAAAACTTGGAGCAGATCTGTTATCCCTTGAATGCTGGACCTCTCAAATGCACGGTGATCCAACTAGGATTTAGTAGCATTACGTCAACCATCAGGTTGCTCAATGAAGCCAACCAGAGTCTGTCTTTGGCAGAACTTCACATTTCAACCCTGTCCACTGTGTTCTTTCCAGTTGTGGAAAATTGACAAGTGGACTTCCTTGGTTGTCACCAGCTGAATCCAGAACAGCCTTTCACCCCAAAGTGTTTCAAAACCTCTGTAGCAAATGCCAGATATTGATCCTGGTTTCCAAGTGTCCCCTTGTTCAGGGATCCTCAAGCCTTCACAGTGCATGCTTTTACTCTGTGGATCTGTTTAACCTGATCCATACTTTTCCGAACTGGCTCAGGTCTGTCAGGTCAGGCACCTGACAGACTCTCCATGGGCTCTCCTAGAATGTGCTATCCCGAGGATCGGTTTACTTTCCCTTTTCTCGGTCACTGGCTTTAACGGGGTGGCTGTAGAAGCTCAGGTCTTGAGGGATTTGAACCAATCTGTTTCCTTAATGCTCTCGAAAGTTGGGAAGTTGACTTCTCTATCCTTGCACTTAGCCTATTTCTTATGGTACAAAGCAAGGAATTATTATCCCAGAAAGACTCCTGTCTTTTTTACAGCAGGACCTGAATCAATATCTGGTCTTGAGTATCATCAAGGGTCATTTCTCTGCCCCTGCAATTCTTTCAAAGACCGCTTGCCTCAGTCCTTACACACATTTGAGGAAATTTACTAAAACTGGAGCACACAGAATCCGGTGCAGCTGTGCATAGTAACCAATCGGTGTCTAACTCCAGCTTGTTCAATAAGGCTTTGACCAATTAAACCTGGAAGCTGGTTTCTATGCAGAGCTGCACCAGATTTTGTGTGCACCAGTTTTTGTAAATATTCCAGATTGTTTCCCTTCTATGCAGGGCCAGGGCTACCACTAGGCAGCCATCTAGGGTGCCCGGCCACTGGTGTTCCTACTCTTTCTGCAGCAAGAAACTTATGCCGCGTACACACGAGCGGATTTTACGGCAGACTTTGCTCAGCAGACTTTGACGGACTTTACGACAGACTTTCTGAATGAACGGACTTGCCTACACACAATCCACCAAAGTCCGTCGAATTCGTACGTGATGACGTACGACCGGACTAAAACAAGGAAGTTCATAGCCAGTAGCCAATAGCTGCCCTAGCGTGGCTTTTTGTCCGTCGAACTAGCATACAGACGAGCGGACTTTTCGACCGGACTCGATTTCGACGGATTAATTTAAAACATATTTCAAATCTAAGTCCGTCCAACTTTTGAGAAAACAAAGTCCGCTGGAGACCACACACGATCGAATTGTCCGACCAAATCCCGTCTGCCGGGCAAACTCTGCTGTAAAGTCCGCTCGTGTGTACGCGGCATAAGTCTCAGCATCAGCAGGCAGCCACCGCTCCATTCGCACATAGTGTCAGAGGCGCAGCGGTGGTGGAGGACTGTGTGTCCTGACTCCCAAATTAATGGAAGCAAGCAAACATTCATTGATGGGCACTGGTAGGCTGCATTTAATGGGTGTTGCCGAGGCTTCATTGATGGGTGTTGCAGAGGCTTCATTGATGGGTGTTGCAGAGGCTTCATTGATGGGTGCTGGCGAGGCTGCATTGATGGGTGCTGGCGAGGCTGCATTGATGGGTGCTGGCGAGGCTGCATTGATGGGTGCTGGCGAGGCTGCATTGATGGACGCTGGCGAGGCTGCATTGATGGGTGCTGGTAAGGCTACATTTGATGGGTACTTCATTAAAAAGGTGGGGTATACATGGGCAAGGCAAATGGGGTAGAGTCAGGGGTGGGGCCAAGAGGGGGCGGCAAAATGAGGTTTAGCCTAGGGTCTCAAAAATCCTTTCACCAGCCCTGCTGCTATGTTCCACAGTGAATCGGTGGAACCCCAACCAGGTGCTGTTTACTCTTCAAATAAAGCCCATTGAACCTGTATGTTGTGGCCTTATCCTGTTGACAACCATTGCTTCAAAGAGACAAGGTTGTATTTGGGGTCTAAGGCCTCTTTGCCCCCGAAGGTGTTTTTTTTTTCCTTCCACTTAAAGGCAAAGTTCACCTTTTTTTTTTTTTTTTTTTTTTTTTAATATTAAAATAAATGCACAACGTTTTGCAGGTAAAAAAAAATGTGCATTTATTTATTATTATTATTATTATTTTTTTTTTATTAGAAGCTTGTAAAGCATTGCACCTGCAATATGCAGATTGGGGATGCAATGCCAGGCTCCTGTCAGTGTAGCTGTCTGCTCTTACCTCATACAGGCAGGCAGTTACAGGAAAAATCAATTAACTACCTAGAGCGCTCATCAGCTCATTGAAAACGACAAGCCGCAATAGCTGAAGGTAGTTCACAGAATATGAGCGGAGTCTTGCACATACTTTTTTTTTTTTTTGCAGTGGGTTCAGGGAGAAGATCTCCGTCCCGCTGTCACAACCGGGGCTTGGGAGATTCAGGGGCTGCTTGTTTAGTAACATATTACACCTACGAGTGTAACATGTTGTTATGAAGGGTGAACTTTAACCAGGACACTGTAATCCAATCTCTCTGTCCTGCTCCAGGGCATGCCAGGGAGATCTTCCTCAACTGCCTGGATGTTTAACGTCTACCTCGCAGTTGAAGGTTCTTTTGGACAAACTGACTCCTTTTTTGTTATTCCTGTGGGTCCCCCCATAGTGGACAGCCTGCTTCTTGCTTCACCATCTCAAGTGATTTTGACAAGTCATCTAACAAATTTAGATTTAAAAGGGGAACTTCACCCAAAAACGTAAGTTCTACACTTCCTCCTCCTTCCCCCACCCCCTTGAACTGATATGGGGCAGGGGAGTGGGTACCTGTTTTTGAAAGATACCCACTCCCACTTATGCTTGGATTGCCTAGGCGATCTGAGCAGAAGTTCTCCTCCACCCCCCCTTGCCTGCAGTCTTCTGGGACACATCACAGATCCCAGAAGACTGCGGGACTATTCACAAAGCGCAGCGTGGCTTGTGCATACGCAGTGAGCAACCGTTTGTGAAGCTGCAAGGAGTCGCAGCCAGCTGCCCACAGTTAAGATGCCGGGGACCGAAGACTGCACAGCGCTGGATCCCTGGGTAGGTCAGTGTCTTTATTAAAACTCAGCAGCTACAGTTTTTGTAGCTGCTGACTTTTAATTTTCACGTGCCCGACTGCAGCTCCTCCTTTCCGATGGACCTTCACTTCACATTATAACTTAATGTAATGTTGCTCTTTACTCCTCCGTCTTCCTTCCCTTTTTTTTTTTTTTAAGGCTTGAGCTTTCATCTTTCACTCTAGGTGAAAATGACATAGTTCCAGCCTCCTAGGACAATCGCATCCCAGGAGGCTTTGGCCACCCCATAGTGGCATGGCATATCATCGAGGGCTGGCAGAAGACCTAGGAAAGAAGATGGTGGCATGGACCACAGTGTGTGGCAGTGGAGCAACAAAATGCAGCAGAAAATGTTGGGTGGGTGAGTACATTTTCAAAGAACCGGCCAGCAAGGTAAGATGGGGAAAAAAAATTAATAAAATAGAAATCAAGGGGGAGTGATCTATTTTTATGGACCGTTTGTCAAGTTTTACCAAGTGGATGTTTTCTGATGCCAGCTTCGGTTGAACATTTTTTCAGGCAGCTCCCCTTTTGGTAACTTACTGTTACTTGTGGACCTGTTAGCGTGTTATATGCTGTGCTGCTCACCCCTCAGTTGGACTGCTTTTGAACATCCATTTTTACCGGAATAACTCTCCTGTATCCTTTATTTATTTATTTATTTATTTTTGTACAATGAAAACCATTGTCTTTTTTGACTTGCCTTAAAATCCCTTTTTTTTGGAGTACATAGTACATCAATTGACACCAATCCCTCCCCTCTGTTCTCCTTATCCACTCCTAATATTGATTTGCTACAAGCTGGAGCATTACAGGGTTTGGAGGGGTTATTTTGGGCTGTCGTACATCTTTGTTTGCCCAGTGTTCTGCTGAAGGCACCAGCCTAACCCAATCTACCTGTATTATTATCTTGTGTTCCTTTTTTAAAGTGATTTGTAAAGTTTAAAAAAAAAAATGTTATACGTTCCAGCTCTGTGTAATGGATTTGTACAGATCAGCCCCCCGATCCTCCTATTTTTAGGTCCCCTGTCGGTGGTCCTGGCTTCTTCCATCTACTGAGTACCCCCAATAGCAAGCCTCTTGCTATAGGGGCACTCAAGCAGACTCACTCCTGAGCCACAATCCTTCACACGTCCCACCTCTCGTCCTTTCGGTGTTTCTCGGGCTTACCATTTCCACCGGCGTGCCCGAGAAACGATCTGACGTGCGGCTGGCTGGTCAAAGAGGTAATGTTTGACTAGATCATCTCTGATTGCCTTTGTGGACTTGGAGGACTGAAGCGACGTCATGACATCACTTCCCTTATTCTATCAGAATACCGCTACCCATCAGAACAGGGCTACAGTTAGAAAGCGACAAGTGGACATCCTTTTTACACCCACCGAAGTCGGCGGACATCTTATTACACCCAGGAAGTCTTGCATTTCACACTTATTTTTACCGGTAAACTGAGCTTGTATAGTAAAATACAGTATTTTGAAATCCATGACACTGTTTTGATGTTGAATTTTAAAAACAGCGGCAAGCCTGCTGATCTCACAAGTTTGCTAATCTGACAACACCGCTGCTTTTAAAATTCAACATAAAAACAATGTCACAGATTTCAAAATACTGTATTTCACTATATAGCTCAGTTTACTGGTAAAAATAAGTGTGAAATGCAAGACTTCAGTGTAAAAAGATGTCCGCCTGCCGCCTTCTGACTGTATGCTTACTGCAGATGAGTGCGGGGTGTACCAAGATGGCTGCGACGGAACGTTGCATTTGCATTTTCTGATGGGTAGCGGTATTCTGATAGAACAGCAGTCCAGGCTGAAAGTAAAACCATTTTTTTTTTTTTTAATCTTTTGCTTTTAAGACCCCTTTCACACTGAGCCACCCCGGGCGTCAGCGGTAAAGCGGTGCTATTTTTAGCGCCGTCTAAGCGGCGCTATTCAAAAAGGGGTGAAATCCGCCCGCAAAACGCCGCTGCAGCGGCACCTTTCCGACGATATAGCAGCACTGCCCCATTGATTTCAATGGGCAGGAGTGGTGAAGGAGCAGTGTAGGAGCGGTGTATTCACCGCTCATCCACCGCTGCAAAGAAGCTGCTGGCAGGACTTTTTGCGACGCCCTGCCAGCACAGCACCCCAGTGTGAAAGCATTTGAGCTTTCACACTGGGTTGGCAGCTGAGGCTTTTTTTCAGGTGCTATGCAGGAGCTATTTTTAGCACTGTAGCACCTGAAAAACGCCTCAGTGTGAAAGGGGTCTAAAGGTAAAGGAGAGATTTGGGGGTCTTTTTGATGACCGATCTCTCAATAAAGTGCACCTGTAATACTTATTTCTATTACAAGGGATGTTTACATTCCTTGCAATAGGAATAAAAGTATTTAAAAAAAATCAACACAGAGCCATAGTGGTTACTATGTGGGATGTCCCATAGCAATACCAACTGAAGGGAGGGAGGAAAAAAGGAGGAATTTTCCTCTTTAAACCATAAGCTTGAACAATCTCTTGACAAATCCATTTAGAAATGGTAGATTTCGACGCTGCCTGTCCTCTTTTAGGACCGTCTGGCAACACAAACAAAACATCTGTTTTACGAATCTGAGCGGTCACTTTCAATAGACCTTGATGGCTCTCCCCACATCAAGAGAATGTAGTGACCTTTCTTCCACAGAAAACAAGGTTCTGGACAAAAAATGAAGGCAGAACAATATCCTGGTTTAAATGAAAACCCGATACTACCTTCAGTAGGAATTCAGGATGAGGCCGCAATACAACCTCATCCTTATTAATAACCAACATGGCTCTTTACAAGAGCAGCCAACTCTGATACTCGTTTTGCAGAAGATATGGCAACCATGAAAATTATTTTTCCCCCCGATAAGAGGACCAAGGGAATATCTTGTATTGGCTCAAAAGGCTGCTTCTATAAGCCGACAGGACTAAAATTAAGTCCCCAGGGTTCAGGGGTGACCAAACTGGAGGATTTAATCCACGTTACCCCCTGAATAAAGTTACTAACCAGAGAGTGAGAAGCAAGTGGTCCTTGAAAAGAAAGACAGATAAGGCCGACATCTGGCCTTTGATAGTACTCAAGGCCAGCTTCATTTCTAATCCTATCTGTAGGAATTCAAGGATCCTACCTATGACATATTTCCTGGGGTGCCAACCCCTGGATTCACACCAGGAGACATATGCCTTCCAGATTCTATAGTCTATGATTCTGGAGGCCGGCCTCCTAGCATTAACCAAGTAGAAACTACTGAAGCTAACAGCCCACAATCTTTCAGAATGTGGGTCTCAATAGCCAAACCGCTAAATTTAGCATTTGGAAGGTAGGATGGAATACCGGACCTTGCGAGAGAAGGTCTGGCCATAGTAATAGGGTCCAAGGGTCCCCTACCACCATCTTTACGATCTCGGAAAACCAAAATCTCCTGGGCCACGCCGAGGCCACAAGAAACACCTCCTTCCCTTCTTGCTTGATCCTGTGAGAAGGTGCGGAAGCAGCAGAACAGGAGGGAACGCATAGATCAGTGAGAAACTGATCCCACGGAAAAAACCAAGGCATCTGTTCCATATGCCATTGGATCCCTTATCCTTGACACAAAGTTGTCGATCTTGTTGTTGAAACTGGACGCAAACAGATCCACATCCAGAACGCCCCATCTTTGGCGTATTGACAGAAAGATGTCGTGAAGGGACCATTCTCCTGGGAACAATTGTTGGCGATTCTAGTAGTCCGCCTGCCAATTCTCTATCCCTGGAATGAAAATTGCTGATAGGCAAGGAATGTTGTTTTCTGCCCAAGAAAGAATATGATTCGCCTCTTTCTGAGCCGCACGACTTCTCGTGCCCCCTTGGTGAATGATATAGGCCACAGCTGTGGCACTGTCGGATTGGATCCTGACAGGACAATTCCGAAGTTTGAGTGTCCAGGCCTCGATGAATGAATGATGAATGAATGATTTGTAAAGCGCTGCAAATGCGAACTGAATCGCCTCAAGGCGCTGGATGCATTCTCTGTTGTCAGATTCTCAGAAAAGGAAGGTCTTTAGTTTTTTTTCTGAAGGCCTGGTGGTTTTCTTCCATGCGGATGTTAGTTGGAAGAGCATTCCATAGTCTAGGTCCTTGGACTGCGAATCTTCGTTCTCCCTTTGCTTTGTAGCGGTATTTGGGAATGGTAAGGAGGTTTTGGTTAGCTGATCGAAGACTGCGATTTGGTGTGTAGAGTTTTATTTTCTCGCGGGGATATGGTGGGGCGTTTCCTTGTATGCATTTGTGGGTGAGGCAGAGGGTCTTGAATGTGATCCGATTCTTCACGGTTAGCCAGTGTAGGCTCTTTAGGGAGAAGGAGATGGATTCCCAGGGGTTTTTTTCCTGTTAACAGTCTTGCCGCCGTGTTTTGGATGAGTTGTAAGCGTGCAAACCGATATTGGGGTAGTCCTACGTAGAGCGAATTTGCGTAGTCGAGTCGGGAATTGATGATTGTTCCCACAACTGCCGCTTTGTCCTCTTCTGGGATGAAGGGGATGAGTCTACGTAGTTGGCGGAGGAGATGGTGGGATCCGCTCACCACTGATCCTATTTGTGCATCCATTGTCATTCCTGAGTCAAAAATGACTCCGAGACTTATGGCTTTGGTGCTTGGGGAGATGGTCTGTCCAAGGATGGTGGGAGGTGTCCATGGAGTCTTTATTTTGGAATTTTTGTTAGCTTGTAGGAGAAGAAGTTCTGTTTTTGATCCGTTGAGTTTGAGGGAGCTAGTGGTCATCCAGTCGTCTATTAAGGTGAGGCATTTCTGTAATTGCTGATGAAGGTCTTTTTGTCCGTTGATGCAAAGGTAGAGTTGGGTGTCGTCAGCGTATGAATGGAAGCAAAGATCGGTTTTCCTGATGATATTGAGAAGTGGGCGGATGTATATGTTGAATAGTACTGGTGACAAGGGTGATCCTTAAGGGACTCCGCAGGAGACTGCCCGGGTTTCCGAGGTGAATGCTCCTAGTTTCACTGTCTGGGAGCGATTCTCTAAGAAGGATGTAAACCATTTTAGAGCAGAACCTGTAGCTCCTGCTACTTCAGCGAGGCGGACAAGTAAAGTATTGTGGTCCACTGTATCGAATGCTGCGCTGAGGTCTAACAGTACCAGGAGACTCTGTTCTCCGTCGTCTGCTGCTTCAAGGGCGTCGTCCCATATTTTGAGAAGTGCTGTTTCTGTGCCATGGCCTGGGCGGAAGCCTGATTGCAGAGGGTCCAGGAGGAGGTGTGTGTCCAGGTGGTGTTGTAGCTGCTGTACTACTGCTTTCTCCATAATCTTGGAGATGGCGTTGAGGCTAGTTATTGGTCTGCGGCAGTTAGGGTCCTTAGGGTCGAGATTGGCTTTCTTTAGCAGAGGTTTGACGATGCCTTGCTTGAGGAAGGTTGGCACAGTCCCTTCTTTGAATGATTGATTTATGAGCTGTGTTAGGATAGGGGCCAAGATGTCGGAACATTCTTTAAGCAGTTTAGCGGGGATGATGTCGTTCGGTGATGTGCTGTCTCGAAGGCTTCTGATGTTTTTAGTTGTGTCTATGGTGATTGGGGACAAAAAGAAATTCGGTGGTTGAGTGATGTTTGTGTCGATATCCTCTTTTTGCTTTGGTTCAGCGAGGGTGATAGTTGTTTTCTGATGGATTGATTTCCGAATGTTGTCGATTTTGTCGATGAAGAAATCTGATAACTCATTGCAGAATTCTTGAGTATCGTTTCCTGGGGACTCTAAGCAGGTCGGGTTCATTGACTGAGCCACTATTTTGAAAAGTTCCCGCGGACGGTTTAAGGCGGATGAAATGGTGTCTAAGAAATGTTCTTTTTTGGCTTTGAAGATTGCCTTGTGGTATTTCCCCGTGAGTGCTTTGTAGTTAGCATGGTTTTCCTTGGTAGGATTTCTTCTCAATGCTCTTTCAGCTCTTCTACGTTCTTGCTTGAGTAGGGTGAGAGTACCATTGAATCAACTTGAGTTTTTTTTGCGGATGAGTGTTCTACGTTTTGGCGCCACGGAGTCTGCTGTTTGTAGTAATACATTGTTTAGGGAGTTGAGCGTTTGTTCTGTTGAGAGGTTTGAGTTTAGTTTACTGCCCGAATCTCTAGAATATTGATGGGCAAGGTCATCTCTGATTTGGACCATTTCCTTTGGACAGATGCTTCTTCCAGGACTGCTCCTCACCCCAGAAGGCTGGCATCTGTTTTTACCACCTTCCAGGTAACCGGTAGAAAGGATTTTCCTGTCTGAAGATTCTTGGATATCAACCACCAATTGAGGCTCTGACGCACTTTGGGGGATAAACTCATTGGGAAGTCCAGAGCTTGGACCTTCTTGTTTCAAGTTGACAGGATACTGTTTTTCAGCAGTCTTGAATGAAACTGCGCATAAGGAACGGCCTCGAAGAAGCCACCATCTTTCCCAACAACTTCATGCAAAGTCGAATAGAAGGATTCTTCCTTGTTTTAATCAACTGAATCAGTTCCCTTATGGAACTGATCCTTTCCTGGGGAAAAAAACACCCTCTTCTGAACTGTATCTATGATCGGCCCCAAGTACTGCAATCTCCTTGATGGTTTTAAGGAGGATTTCTCTAGGTTGAGAATCCAACCTAGGTATTCCAGGTAGCTAACTGCAGTGACCAAAGTTTGGATTAAGTGGGCTAATGATTGATCTATCAAGAGAAGATCGTTTAAGTAGGCTAGTATTGTTATACCTTGAGCCCTTAACCTGGCTAAAGGAGGAGCCAGGACCTTTCTAAACACTCGAGGTGCAGTAGCTAGACCAAAAGGCAGAGCTACAAACTGGAAATTAATTTTTTCTACCTCGAAGCGTAGAAATTTCTGGTGAGCGGGGAAAATCCCATGGAGATAAGCATCCTTGATGTCGATTGACGCCAGAAGTTCTCCCCCTTGTAGGATGGAGACTACTGATTGGATTGACTCCATGTGAAAAGAACGGCTATCCAAAAACCGGTTTAGATGTTTGAGATCTAAAATGGGTCTGACATCCCTGTTTGGTTTCGTAACCGTGAATAGGTTTGAATAAAACCCTAAACCTTGCTCTTCCAAGGGAACCACCGATATCACTCTTTGAGACAAGAGATGTCCAAAGCTAGAAAGAGAGACTTCTTTTTCACTGGATCTCTGGGAACGTTTCATCTGAGAAAACGAGGAGACGGGAACTCTCGGAGCTCTAGTTTGTAACCTATTGAAATTGAGGAAGCCACCCATCTGTCTTGACATTGTTCCTGCCAGACCCTTAAACTGTAGAAGCCTTCCCCCCACTCGAACGAGCGGGGGTGCCCCTTCATATGGAGGCTTTAGTATTTTTGTTTTGTGGGTTTCCTCCCCCAGGTCCTCTTTGACCCTGGGACTGACCCTGAGGTTTACCTCTTGAACCTGACGGTGGAGGCCATCGTGACTGCCTGGAGGCTGATGCCCCCTGGCACTGGAGAAGAAGCACGTTTAAAAGAAAAAAATGCTTAAACTTCTTAACTGGTAAAAGGGAACTTTCCCCATT
This sequence comes from Aquarana catesbeiana, assembly GCA_037953035.1. Lineage (NCBI taxonomy): Eukaryota > Metazoa > Chordata > Amphibia > Anura > Ranidae > Aquarana > Aquarana catesbeiana. The sequence continues at coordinate 1,672,721 of JBBHAA010000143.1, read as the reverse complement.
AGAAATTCTTTGGATATACTTATCCAGATCGTCTCCAAATAACCGTTCACCATGAAAAAGGAAAACGGGTCAAGAGCTCTTCAGCGCTTCGGCTGACTAATTTTTCAACCCTAGGATTCTACGCACATGTACCAGCCCTAGCATGAGCCGTGAGGCCTGGAGAATAGAATCTTTTATAGCGTCTACTGTAGAACACAACACTTCTGATATCCCGGCCAATCCCTGGGCCTGCTGATCAAGAATAACTTTAAGTACCTCTATAAACTGGTCCTATAAGGACTGAGATACTCCGATCGATGCCAGCGCCGGTTGAACGACTGAACCTGCGAGCAAAAGAAAGGAACTCCAACTTTTTATCTGTTGGATCCTTTAGCAAATGAGCATTGTCTACTGGACAAGTCGTCAGGTTTTTTATTACAGAGGATATAGCAGCGTCAATTGCTGGAATTCCCCATTTCTAATAAAACTTTTCTTCCATGGGATAAAGTATTGAAAAACTTTTTTCGGAGGAAAAAAACTGTTTATCTGAGTGCTCCCACTCAGAATAAGCTTTCTTATCCATGAATGGATAGGGAAAGCATGAACAGATTGGGGAGGCTTTTTGGTGACCCCAAACCAGAAGTGGGCTCATTGACTGTGTTACTGGCAGAAAAAATGTGGAGCGGACCAATTCAGTGAGAGACTGTACCAACAACCTTTCCTGCGAACCTGATACTTCTGTATCAGGTTATTCGGAAGAGGAGACATCAGCCTCTTCCTGGTTCTTTGAGAGAAATTCATCATCTCTCGCTCCTTGTTCCACAACAAGAGGGTCCTGAGCAATTGATGGGAACCTGCTACGCTTAGTCCCACTCTGGGATGCGATTAAAGCATCAATTTTTGCTTCAAGCTTTAAATAGTTGAAGAAAAAACCTCAGTAATATACACAGGGGCTGCAGTGTTAAGAGCAGCTGTAGCACTTGCCCCTTCTGATGGCTCACTCTGTCCAGCCATATTACTCTCAGGGGAGGGTGCCATCTTTACTAGGATGGATCTAGGCTTCCGTGTGACTGTAAAGTCTTTCTATAGCCCTTTTTGAGGAGTTTTTCACCTCCCTTCTGCCATAGCCCGATGCACAAAGCAGAAGTACTATTAGAAGGAATTCAGCCACTGCTTGAACAATAGTCCAGCTCTGTCACTGCTATTAATGCTCAGCCTGATGCAGTAGTAAATGTGTCAAAGGAATGCCTGTGTCACCAAACTCGTGTATGCAAACAAAACATCTGTTTTACCTTTGCTGTTGTGTCCCTCCGCAGCTTGCAACAGCACAATGGTGCCTTTTAAAAAACATACCTTCCCGTGCTGGACGTTGGGGGACGCCAACGCCGCGCTAAGCCTCGCCCCTGTCTTCTATGGCCCTTCCCCTCTTCTTTTTTTTTTTTTTTTTTTTTAAATAGAGCTTTTTCCCCGCGTGGGCTCCTGATCCTATGGGATCCAAGGGAGGGAAGCAGAAATGGGGGGTCTGGAAGCTGCCGAGTGGCGTACCGTTCGCGACATGATTTTTTTTTTTTTTTAAACTTGCAGTGCTTTTTTCCCCAAGAAGAGGGGAAGAAAACCAGCACTGGGGGGGTGTCTGGTGGGGAGAGGAACCCCCCCCCCCCCCCAGACTTACCGGAGGTATGCTGCTTGGCTGGAGGAAGAAGAACCTGCAGCTTCCAAGACACAGCGAGGGCTCTCTGAGAAGAATGAGACGGTTAGTGCTCAATACATCAATACAGCCCCAGTGGTGACACATGGGCATGACAAAATTTACTAAATTAAAGGGGACATTCATAAGAAAATTTTAAAAATTTCTTAGAAAACTCCACTTACCTTTCCCGCCGCAGGGTTTTCTGTGGTAAACCAACAGACCCAATCTTCACCCTTTACGGTGGGTTCCGTTAAACCTTCAGGAGCTGGGGATCCTCGTGGAAACACACAATCCTGGACCTGTAATAGCACCACTGCCAGTAAAACTTTATGGTCTTAAAGCGGGAGTCCCGCAAATTTTTTTTTTTTAAAAGTCAGCAGCTAAAAATACTGCAGTTGCTGACTTTTAAAATAAGGACACTCACCTGTCCCAGGGTCCAGCGATGTCGGCACCCGAGACCGAACCGTCCCTCGGTCCTCGGGTGCTGCCGCCGCCATTCTCAGTGAGAGAATCAGGAAGTGAAGCGTTGCGGCTTCACTTCCCGGTTCCCTACTGCGCATGCGCAAGTTGCACTGTGCGTTCTCAATGGTCCCCGCTATCTCCTGGGACCTGTGTGTTTCCCAGGAGACAGCGGGGGAGTGTGGGAGGGGGCGTGACTCCCGCAGGAGTCTATTCCCGGAAGTAGGTGCAGATACCTGTTTTATACAGGTATCTGCACCCCCCTGAAAGGTGCCAATTGTGGCACCGGAGGGGGGAGGAATCCGATGAGCGGAAGTTCCACTTTTGGGTGGAGCTCCACTTTAATACCAAAAAGTAATGGATCCCGGGGTCCAGCACTCTAAAGAGAAGCGTTACAGGCAAGACCTCGTTTCTTTAGATATGGGGCCCGGGTACCATTCAATTCGACCAAAAAGGACACTTTGAATGGATCCGGCTGCATGGCTAGCCCCAGCAAGGATTGCTCCAGAAGAGATCAGCACAGCACATCTTCACTCGTGACCAACACACTGGCGAAAAAAAAACTGAGGTACTCCCAGCAGTGGGAGGGCTTA